>OZ026862.1:18315215-19050746 GCA_964023215.1 Eledona agricola | reverse complement strand
CTGACCTGACCTGACCTGACCTGACCTGACCTGACCTGACCTGACCTGACCTGACCTGACCTGACCTGACCTGACCTGACCTGACCTGACCTGACCTGACCTGACCTGACCTGACCTGACCTGACCTGACCTGACCTGACCTGACCTGACCTGACCTGACCTGACCTGACCTGACCTGACCTGACCTGACCTGACCTGACCTGACCTGACCTGACCTGACCTGACCTGACCTGACCTGACCTGACCTGACCTGACCTGACTGACCTGACCTGACCTGACCTGACCTGACCTGACCTGACCTGACCTGACCTGACCTGACCTGACCTGACCTGACCTGACCTGACCTGACCTGACCTGACCTGACCTGACCTGACCTGACCTGACCTGACCTGACCTGACCTGACCTGACCTGACCTGACCTGACCTGACCTGACCTGACCTGACCTGACCTGACCTGACCTGACCTGACCTGACCTGACCTGACCTGACCTGACCTGACCTGACCTGACCTGACCTGACCTGACCTGACCTGACCTGACCTGACCTGACCTGACCTGACCTGACCTGACCTGACCTGACCTGACCTGACCTGACCTGACCTGACCTGACCTGACCTGACCTGACCTGACCTGACCTGACCTGACCTGACCTGACCTGACCTGACCTGACCTGACCTGACCTGACCTGACCTGACCTGACCTGACCTGACCTGACCTGACCTGACCTGACCTGACCTGACCTGACCTGACCTGACCTGACCTGACCTGACCTGACCTGACCTGACCTGACCTGACCTGACCTGACCTGACCTGACCTGACCTGACCTGACCTGACCTGACCTGACCTGACCTGACCTGACCTGACCTGACCTGACCTGACCTGACCTGACCTGACCTGACCTGACCTGACCTGACCTGACCTGACCTGACCTGACCTGACCTGACCTGACCTGACCTGACCTGACCTGACCTGACCTGACCTGACCTGACCTGACCTGACCTGACCTGACCTGACCTGACCTGACCTGACCTGACCTGACCTGACCTGACCTGACCTGACCTGACCTGACCTGACCTGACCTGACCTGACCTGACCTGACCTGACCTGACCTGACCTGACCTGACCTGACCTGACCTGACCTGACCTGACCTGACCTGACCTGACCTGACCTGACCTGACCTGACCTGACCTGACCTGACCTGACCTGACCTGACCTGACCTGACCTGACCTGACCTGACCTGACCTGACCTGACCTGACCTGACCTGACCTGACCTGACCTGACCTGACCTGACCTGACCTGACCTGACCTGACCTGACCTGACCTGACCTGACCTGACCTGACCTGACCTGACCTGACCTGACCTGACCTGACCTGACCTGACCTGACCTGACCTGACCTGACCTGACCTGACCTGACCTGACCTGACCTGACCTGACCTGACCTGACCTGACCTGACCTGACCTGACCTGACCTGACCTGACCTGACCTGACCTGACCTGACCTGACCTGACCTGACCTGACCTGACCTGACCTGACCTGACCTGACCTGACCTGACCTGACCTGACCTGACCTGACCTGACCTGACCTGACCTGACCTGACCTGACCTGACCTGACCTGACCTGACCTGACCTGACCTGACCTGACCTGACCTGACCTGACCTGACCTGACCTGACCTGACCTGACCTGACCTGACCTGACCTGACCTGACCTGACCTGACCTGACCTGACCTGACCTGACCTGACCTGACCTGACCTGACCTGACCTGACCTGACCTGACCTGACCTGACCTGACCTGACCTGACCTGACCTGACCTGACCTGACCTGACCTGACCTGACCTGACCTGACCTGACCTGACCTGACCTGACCTGACCTGACCTGACCTGACCTGACCTGACCTGACCTGACCTGACCTGACCTGACCTGACCTGACCTGACCTGACCTGACCTGACCTGACCTGACCTGACCTGACCTGACCTGACCTGACCTGACCTGACCTGACCTGACCTGACCTGACCTGACCTGACCTGACCTGACCTGACCTGACCTGACCTGACCTGACCTGACCTGACCTGACCTGACCTGACCTGACCTGACCTGACCTGACCTGACCTGACCTGACCTGACCTGACCTGACCTGACCTGACCTGACCTGACCTGACCTGACCTGACCTGACCTGACCTGACCTGACCTGACCTGACCTGACCTGACCTGACCTGACCTGACCTGACCTGACCTGACCTGACCTGACCTGACCTGACCTGACCTGACCTGACCTGACCTGACCTGACCTGACCTGACCTGACCTGACCTGACCTGACCTGACCTGACCTGACCTGACCTGACCTGACCTGACCTGACCTGACCTGACCTGACCTGACCTGACCTGACCTGACCTGACCTGACCTGACCTGACCTGACCTGACCTGACCTGACCTGACCTGACCTGACCTGACCTGACCTGACCTGACCTGACCTGACCTGACCTGACCTGACCTGACCTGACCTGACCTGACCTGACCTGACCTGACCTGACCTGACCTGACCTGACCTGACCTGACCTGACCTGACCTGACCTGACCTGACCTGACCTGACCTGACCTGACCTGACCTGACCTGACCTGACCTGACCTGACCTGACCTGACCTGACCTGACCTGACCTGACCTGACCTGACCTGACCTGACCTGACCTGACCTGACCTGACCTGACCTGACCTGACCTGACCTGACCTGACCTGACCTGACCTGACCTGACCTGACCTGACCTGACCTGACCTGACCTGACCTGACCTGACCTGACCTGACCTGACCTGACCTGACCTGACCTGACCTGACCTGACCTGACCTGACCTGACCTGACCTGACCTGACCTGACCTGACCTGACCTGACCTGACCTGACCTGACCTGACCTGACCTGACCTGACCTGACCTGACCTGACCTGACCTGACCTGACCTGACCTGACCTGACCTGACCTGACCTGACCTGACCTGACCTGACCTGACCTGACCTGACCTGACCTGACCTGACCTGACCTGACCTGACCTGACCTGACCTGACCTGACCTGACCTGACCTGACCTGACCTGACCTGACCTGACCTGACCTGACCTGACCTGACCTGACCTGACCTGACCTGACCTGACCTGACCTGACCTGACCTGACCTGACCTGACCTGACCTGACCTGACCTGACCTGACCTGACCTGACCTGACCTGACCTGACCTGACCTGACCTGACCTGACCTGACCTGACCTGACCTGACCTGACCTGACCTGACCTGACCTGACCTGACCGAATCGGTCTGAACCCGAATGGACCCGAGTGAACTGATTCGGTCTAAACCCTAATGGACCCGAATTGGCTGAATCGGTCTAAACCCGAATGGACCCGAATTGGCTGAATCGGTCTAAACCCGAGTAGACTGAATCGGTCTAAACCCGAATGGACCCGAATTGGCTGAATCGGTCTAAACCCGAAAGAACCAGTCTTGACTTAATCGGTCTAAACCCGAGTAGACTGAATCGGTCCAAACCCGAAACAACGTGGGTTGGCTGAAGAAACAACATGGAAAATGTGTCCAAACCCGAAACAACGTGGGTTGGCTGAAGAAACAACATGGAAAATAGGTGAAAACCCGAAACAATGAGGGTTGGCTGAAGAAACAACATAGGTTGGCTGAAGAAACAACATAGGTTGGCTAAAAAACAACCTGGGAAATGGGTACAAACCCGAAACAACGTGTGTTGGCTGAAGAAACAACATGGAAAATGGGTCCAAACCCAAAACAACGTGGGTTGGCTGAAGAAACAACCTGGGTTGGCTGAAGAAACAACCTGGGTTGGCTGAAGAAACAACCTGGGTTGGCTGAAAAACAACCTGGGAAATGGGTCCAAACCCGAAACAACGTGGGTTGGCTGAAGAAACAACCTGGGTTGGCTGAAGAAACAACCTGGGTTGGCTGAAGAAACAACCTGGGTTGGCTGAAAAACAACCTGGGAAATGGGTCCAAACCCGAAACAACGTGGGTTGGCTGAAGAAACAACCTGGGTTGGCTGAAGAAACAACCTGGGTTGGCTGAAGAAACAACCTGGGTTGGCTGAAGAAACAACCTGGGGAATAGGTCCAAACTTGAAACAACGTGGGTTGGCTGAAGAAACAACATGGAAAATGGGTCCAAACCCGAAACAACGTGGGTTGACTGAAGAAACAACATGGAAAATAGGTGAAAACCCGAAACAATGAGGGTTGGCTGAAGAAACAACATAGGTTGGCTGAAGAAACAACATAGGTTGGCTGAAGAAACAACATAGGTTGGCTAAAAACAACCTGGGAAATGGGTACAAACCCGAAACAACGTGTGTTGGCTGAAGAAACAACATGGAAAATGGGTCCAAACCCAAAACAACGTGGGTTGGCTGAAGAAACAACATGGAAAATAGGTGAAAACCCGAAACAACGTGGGTTGGCTGAAGAAACAACCGGTTGGCTGAAAAACAACCTGGGAAATGGGTCCAAACCCGAAACAACGTGGGTTGGCTGAAGAAACAACATGGAAAATGGATCCAAACCCGAAACAACCTGGGTTGGCTGAAGAAACAACCTGGGTTGGCTGAAGAAACAACCTGGGTTGGCTGAAGAAACAACCAGGGGAATAGGTCCAAACTTGAAACAACGTGGGTTGGCTGAAGAAACAACATGGAAAATGGGTGAAAACCCGAAACAATGAGGGTTGGCTGAAGAAACAACATGGGTTGGCTGAAAAACAACCTGGGAAATGGGTCCAAACCCGAAACAACGTGGGTTGGCTGAAGAAACAACATGGAAAATGGGTCCAAACCCGAAACAACGTGGGTTGACTGAAGAAACAACATGGAAAATGGGTGAAAACCCGAAACAATGAGGGTTGGCTGAAGAAACAACATAGGTTGCCTGAAGAAACAACATAGGTTGGCTAAAAAACAACCTGGGAAATGGGTACAAACCCGAAACAACGTGTGTTGGCTGAAGAAACAACATGGAAAATGGGTCCAAACCCAAAACAACGTGGGTTGGCTGAAGAAACAACCTGGGTTGGCTGAAGAAACAACCTGGGTTGGCTGAAGAAACAACCTGGGTTGGCTGAAGAAACAACCTGGGTTGGCTGAAGAAACAACCTGGGTTGGCTGAAGAAACAACCTGGGTTGGCTGAAGAAACAACCTGGGTTGGCTGAAAAACAACCTGGGGAATAGGTCCAAACCCAAAACAACGTGGGTTGACTAAAGAAACAACATGGAAAATGGATCCAAACCCGAAACAACCTGTGTTGGCTGAAGAAACAACCTGGGTTGGCTGAAGAAACAACCTGGGTTGGCTGAAGAAACAACCTGGGTTGGCTGAAGAAACCTGGGTTGGCTGAAGAAACAGCCTGGGGAATAGGTCCAAACCCGAAACAACGGGGTTGGCTGAAGAAACAACATGGAAAATGGGTCGAAACCCAAAACAACGTGGGTTAGCTAAAGAAACAACATGGAAAATGGGTTCAAACCTAAAACAATGAGGGTTGGCTGAAGAAACAACATGGGTTGACTGAAAAACAACCTGGGGAATGAGTACAAACCCGAAACAACGTGTGTTGGCTGAAGAAACAACGTGGGTTCGCGGGATAAACACCCTAAAAATATTTCTAGGGGTGTTTTTAGATTCTCTATGATCGTACGAGTCGTTTGATATGCCACTCGATGGGGTTGGGATTGTTCGTAAAAAACTACCCCTACAGTGCACTTTTAGGGGTGGTTTATTGTAAATTAAGCATAATTAAATAAATGTTCTCGATTTGGGGTGGTTTGAATGGATTTTGTGTGGTTTTGAACATTTCTAACGAATTAGGGGTAGTTGGGGGTAGTGAGGGGTAGTTAGGGGTAAATAACGTATTTAGGGGTGGTTTGGGTAAGTTCGGTTAAAATGGGGATGTTTTGGGGACATTGGGGTAATTTTAAATCAATTTTTCGCATTTTTCCTCATTTAGGGGTGGTGGGGGTTGACAACAATGATTATAAAATGTTTATAAATCTAGCCCCGCCTTCTTTTCTCGGAATTCTATTTTTAGATCATAAAATCGTTTTTGGCGTTCGAAAATACCGAAATATACTCGTATTGCCGCCTTACAACCAGCCTGCGTTATGAAAGTCGATTTAAGAGTGAAAATAATCCTAAAAATAGATTTACGATTTGTTCATTTGCACCACGAAAAATTTAAATGTTCCATCGTTTGGTCTACCTGTTTTTGGTTAATACAAACGCAAATAAGGGTCATTTAGACACAAGGGGATGGATAAAAACCCATAATTGTTAATAATTACCCATTCGTTATAGTTTAGAAAAAATATACAACATAAATACATATAACTTCTCAACCGTGCCTTCCATCAAAAAGTGACAGCTTACCGAAAAGATGCACCGCCAAACGTAGAATTTAAAAAGTATTGTTGTATAATTTTAGGGGTAGTTTTGGGATAAGTTTTTTTTAGCCAGCTTTAAAGGGATGAAAAAAGTATAATTTTTCTGTCATATTTAGCTTTCCTACGTTCAAACGAGCAGTTTGATGTGCGACACGACCGGGTTCCAAAAAAAAAAAAAAACAACCCCTAAACATATAATGACATATATCTTCTAAACGGTGCGTCGTATCAAAAATTGACCCCCTACCACAAAAGTTCGTCTTGAGACGTAGAATACAAAAAGTATGAAAAACTCCATTTCAGGGGTACTTTCTAACCTAACTTCTAGGGGTTGAAAAAAATTAAATATTTTTTTACATATTCGGGTTGTCTAAGTTCGTACGAGTCGTTTGATATGCGACTCGATGGGGTTGGGATTCTTCGTAAAAAAACTACCCCAAAAAATATTTTTAGGGGTGGTTTTAGATTCTCTATGATCGTACGAGTCGTTTGATATGCCACTCGATGGGGTTGGGATTCTTCTTAAAAAACTACCCCTACAGTGCACTTTTAGGGGTGGTTTACTGTAAATTAAGCATAATTAAATAAATGATCTCGATTTGGGGTGGTTTGAATGGATTTTGTGTGGTTTTGAACATTTCTAACGAATTAGGGGTAGTTGGGGGTAGTGAGGGGTAGTTAGGGGTAAATAACGTATTTAGGGGTGGTTGGGGTAAGTTCGGTTAAAATGGGGATGTTTTGGGGACATTGGGGTAATTTTAAATCAATTTTTCGCATTTTTCCTCATTTAGGGGTGGTGGGGGTTGACAACAATGATTATAAAATGTTTATAAATCGAGCCCCGCCTCCTTTTCTCGGAATTCTATTTTTAGATCAAAAAATCGTTTTTGGCGTTCGAAAATCCCGAAATATTCTCGTATTGCCTCTTTACAACCAGCCTGCGTTATGAACGTCGATTTAAGAGTGAAAATAATGCTAAAAATAGATTTACGATTTGTTCATTTGCACAACGGAAAATTTAAATGTTCCATCGTTTGGTCTACTTGTTTTTGGTAAATACAAACGCAAATAAGGGTCATTTAGACACAAGGGGATGGTTAAAAACCCATAATTGTTAATAATTACCCATTCGTTATAGTTTAGAAAAAATATTCAACATAAATACATATAACTTCTAAACCGTGCCTTCCATCAAAAAGTGACAGCTTACCGAAAAGATGCACCGCCAAACGTAGAATTCAAAAAATATTGTTGCATAATTTTAGGGGTAGTTTTGGGATAAGTTTTTTTTAGCCAGCTTTAAAGGGATGAAAAAAGTATATTTTTCTGTCATATTTAGCTTCCCTACGTTCAAACGAGCAGTTTGATGTGCGACACGACCGGGTTCCAAAAAAAAAAAAAAACAACCCCTAAACATATAATGACATATATCTTCTAAACGGTGCGTCGCATCAAAAATTGACCCCCTACCACAAAAGTTCGTCTTGAGACGTAGAATACAAAAAGTATGAAAAACTCCATTTCAGGGGTACTTTCTAACCTAACTTCTAGGGGTTGAAAAAAATTAAATATTTTTTTACATATTCGGGTTGTCTAAGTTCGTACGAGTCGTTTGATATGCGACTCGATGGGGTTGGGATTCTTCGTAAAAAAACTACCCCGAAAAATATTTTTAGGGGTGGTTTTAGATTCTCTATGATCGTACGAGTCGTTTGATATGCGACTCGATGGGGTTGGGATTCTTCGTAAAAAAACTACCCCGAAAAATATTTTTAGGGGTGGTTTTAGATTCTCTATGATCGTACGAGTCGTTTGATATGCCACTCGATGGGGTTGGGATTCTTCTTAAAAAACTACCCCTACAGTGCACTTTTAGGGGTGGTTTACTGTAAATTAAGCATAATTAAATAAATGATCTCGATTTGGGGTGGTTTGAATGGATTTTGTGTGGTTTTGAACATTTCTAACGAATTAGGGGTAGTTGGGGGTAGTGAGGGGTAGTTAGGGGTAAATAACGTATTTAGGGGTGGTTTGGGTAAGTTCGGTTAAAATGGGGATGTTTTGGGGACATTGGGGTAATTATAAATCAATTTTTCGCATTTTTCTTCATTAAGGGGTGGTGGGGGTTGACAACAATGATTATAAAATGTTTATAAATCTAACCCCGCCTTCTTTTCTCGGAATTCTATTTTTAGATCAAAAAATCGTTTTTGGCGTTCGAATATCCCGAAATATTCTCGTATTGCCTCCTTACAACCAGCCTGCGTTATGAACGTCGATTTAAGAGTGAAAATAATGCTAAACATAGATTTACGATTTGTTTATTTGCACCACGGAAAATTTAAATGTTCCATCGTTTGGTCTACTTGTTTTTGGTTAATACAAACGCAAATAAGGGTCATTTAGACACAAGGGGATGGATAAAAACCCATAATTGTTAATAATTACCCATTCGTTATAGTTTAGAAAAAATATACAACATAAATTCATATAACTTCTAAACCGTGCCTTCCATCAAAAAGTGACAGCTTACCGAAAAGATGCACCGCCAAACGTAGAATTCAAAAAGTATTGTTGTATAATTTTAGGGGTAGTTTTGGGATAAGTTTTTTTTAGCCAGCTTTAAAGGGATGAAAAAAGTATAATTTTTCTGTCATATTTAGCTTTCCTACGTTCAAACGAGCAGTTTGATGTGCCACACGACCGGGTTCCGATAATAAAAAAAAACAACCCCTAAACATATAATGACATATAACTTCTAAACGGTGCGTCGTATCAAAAATTGACCCCCTACGACAAACGTTCGTCTTGAGACGTAGAATCCAAAAAGTATGAAAAACTCCATTTCAGGGGTACTTTCTAACCTAACTCTAGGGGTTGAAAAAAATTAAATATTTTTGTACATATTCGGGTTCTCTAAGTTCGTACGAGTCGTTTGATATGCGACTCGATGGGGTTTGAATTCTTCGTAAAAAAACTACCCCTAAATAATATTTTTAGGGGTGGTTTTAGATTCTCTATGATCGTACGAGTCGTTTGATATGCGACTCGATGGGATTGAAATTCTTCGTAAAAAAACTACCCCTAAAAATATTTTTAGGGCTGGTTTTAGATTCTCTATGATCGTACGAGTCGTTTGATATGCGACTCGATGGGGTTGGAATTATTCGTAAAAAAACTACCCCGAAAAATATTTTTAGGGGTGGTTTTAGATTCTCTATGATCATACGAGTCGTTTGATATGCCACTCGATGGGGTTGGGATTCTTCTTAAAAAACTACCCCTACAGTGCACTTTTAGGGGTGGTTTACTGTAAATTAAGCATAATTAAATAAATGATCTCGATTTGGGGTGGTTTGAATGGATTTTGTGTGGTTTTGAACATTTTTAACGAATTAGGGGTAGTTGGGGGTAGTGAGGGGTAGTTAGGGGTAAATAACGTATTTAGGGGTGGTTTGGGTAAGTTCGGTTAAAATGGGGATGTTTTGGGGACATTGGGGTAATTTTAAATCAATTTTTCGCATTTTTCCTCATTTAGGGGTGGTGGGGGTTGACAACAATGATTATAAAATGTTATAAATCTAGCCCCGCCTTCTTTTCTCGGAATTCTATTTTTAGACCAGAAAATCGTTTTTGGCGTTCGAAAATCCCGAAATATTCTCGTATTGCCGCCTTACAACCAGCCTGCGTTATGAACGTCGATTTAAGAGTGAAAATAATGCTAAAGATAGATTTACGATTTGTTCATTTGCACAACGGAAAATTTAAATGTTCCATCGTTTGGTCTACTTGTTTTTGGTTAATACAAACGCAAATAAGGGTCATTTAGACACAAGGGGATGGATAAAAACCCATAATTGTTAATAATTACCCATTCGTTATAGTTTAGAAAAAATATTCATCATAAATACATATAACTTCTAAACCGTGCTTTCCATCAAAAAGTGACAGCTTACCGAAAAGATGCACCGCCAAACGTAGAATTCAAAAAATATTGCTGCATAATTTTAGGGGTAGTTTTGGGATAAGTTTTTTTTAGCCAGCTTTAAAGGGATGAAAAAAGTATATTTTTCTGCCATATTTAGCTTCCCTACGTTCAAACGAGCAGTTTGATGTGCGACACGACCGGGTTCCAAAAAAAAAAAAAACAACCCCTAAACATATAATGACATATATCTTCTAAACGGTGCGTCGCATCAAAAATTGACCCCCTACCACAAAAGTTCGTCTTGAGACGTAGAATACAAAAAGTATGAAAAACTCCATTTCAGGGGTACTTTCTAACCTAACTTCTAGGGGTTGAAAAAAATTAAATATTTTTTTACATATTCGGGTTGTCTAAGTTCGTACGAGTCGTTTGATATGCGACTCGATGGGGTTGGGATTCTTCGTAAAAAAACTACCCCGAAAAATATTTTTAGGGGTGGTTTTAGATTCTCTATGATCGTACGAGTCGTTTGATATGCCACTCGATGGGGTTGGGATTGTTCGTAAAAAACTACCCCTACAGTGCACTTTTAGGGGTGGTTTACTGTAAATTAAGCATAATTAAATAAATGATCTCGATTTGGGGTGGTTTGAATGGATTTTGTGTGGTTTTGAACATTTCTAACGAATTAGGGGTAGTTGGGGGTAGTGAGGGGTAGTTAGGGGTAAATAACGTATTTAGGGGTGGTTGGGGTAAGTTCGGTTAAAATGGGGATGTTTTGGGGACATTGGGGTAATTTTAAATCAATTTTTCGCATTTTTCCTCATTTAGGGGTGGTGGGGGTTGACAACAATGATTATAAAATGTTTATAAATCTAGCCCCGCCTTCTTTTCTCGGAATTCTATTTTTAGATCATAAAATCGTTTTTGGCGTTCGAAAATACCGAAATATACTCGTATTGCCGCCTTACAACCAGCCTGCGTTATGAAAGTCGATTTAAGAGTGAAAATAATCCTAAAAATAGATTTACGATTTGTTCATTTGCACCACGAAAAATTTAAATGTTCCATCGTTTGGTCTACCTGTTTTTGGTTAATACAAACGCAAATAAGGGTCATTTAGACACAAGGGGATGGATAAAAACCCATAATTGTTAATAATTACCCATTCGTTATAGTTTAGAAAAAATATACAACATAAATACATATAACTTCTCAACCGTGCCTTTCATCAAAAAGTGACAGCTTACCGACAAGATGATTCCAAAAATTTTCAAAAATTCCAAAATTTGTTCAAAAATTCAAAAATTCAAAAATTCAAAAAATTTTCAAAAATTCCAAAAATTTTCAAAAATTCCAAAATTTGTTCAAAAATTCCAAAATTTTCAACAATTTTCAAAATTTTTCAAAAATTCCAAAATTTTTCAAAAATTCCAAAATTATTGAAATAATAACTTTCAACAATTTTCAAAAATTTTCAAAAATTTTCAAAAATTCCAAAATTTGTTCAAAAATTCCAAAATTTTTCAAAAATTCCAAAAATTTTCAAAAATTCCAAAATTTGTTCAAAAATTCCAAAAATTTTCAAAAATTCCAAAAATTTTCAAAAATTCCAAAATTTGTTCAAAAATTCCATCATATTCAACAATTTTCAAAATTTTTCAAAAATTCCAAAATTTGTTCAAAAATTCCAAAATTTTTCAAAAATTCCAAAATTTTTCAAAAATTCCAAAATTATTGAAATAATAATTTTCAAAAATTTTCAAAAATTTTCAAAATTTCCAAAATTTGTTCAAAAATTCAAAAATTCCAAAAATTTTCAAAAATTCCAAAAATTTTCAAAAATTCCAAAATTTGTTCAAAAATTCAAAAATTCCAAAAATTTTCAAAAATTCCAAAATTTGTTCAAAAATTCCAAAATTTTCAACAATTTTTAAAATTTTTTAAAAATTATAAAATTTTCAACAATTTTCAAAAATTCCAAAATTTTTCAAAAATTCTAAGATTTTCAACAATTTTCAAAAATTCCAAAAATTTTCAAAAATTCAAAAATTTGTTCAAAAATTCAAAAATTCCAAAAATTTTCAATAAATTCCAAAATTTGTTCAAAAATTCAAAAATTTTCAAAAATTCCAAAATTAGTTCAAAAATTCAAAAATTCCAACATTTTCAAAAATTTTCAAAATTTTTCAAAAATTCCAAAATTTTCAACAATTTTCAAAATTTTCAATAAATTCCAAAATTTGTTTAAAAATTCAAAAATTTTCAAAAATTCCAAAATTTGTTCAAAAATTCAAAAATTCCAACATTTTCAACAATTTTCAAAATTTTTCAAAAATTACAAAACTTTCAAAAATTTTCAAAATTTTTTAAAAATTCCAAAATTTATCAAAAATTCAAAAATCTTCAAAAATTCCAAAATTTGTTCAAAAATTCAAAAATTTCAACATTTTCAACAATTTTCAAAAATTCCAAAATTTTCAACAATTTTCAAAATTTTTTAAAAATTTCAAAATTTTTCAAAAATTCCAAAATTCCAAAAATTTTCAAAAATTCCAAAAATTTTCAAAAATTCCAAAATTTGTTCAAAAATTCCAAAAATTTTCAATAAATTCCAAAATTTGTTCAAAAATTCAAAAATTCCAAAAATTTTCAAAAATTCCAAAAATTTTCAAAAATTCCCAAAATTTTCAACAATTTTCATAATTTTTCAAAAATTTCAAAATTTTCAACAATTTTCAAAATTTTTCAAAAATTCCAAAATTTTCAACAATTTTCAAAATTTTTCAAAAATTCCAAAATTTTCAAAAATTTTCAAAAACTTCAAAATTTTTCAAAAATTCAATAAATTTTCCAAAATTTTTCAAAAATTCAATAAATTTTCCAAAATTTTTCAAAAATTCCGAAATTTCAACAATTTTCAAAAATTCCAAAATTTTTCAAAAATTCCAAAATTTCAAAAATTTTCGAGTAGACTAAATCGGTCTAAACCCGAGTAGACTGAATCGGTCTAAACTCGAATTGACTGAATCGGTCTAAACCCGAGTAGACTAAATCGGTCTAAACCCGAATGGAGCCGAGTAGACTGAATCGGTCTAAACCCGAGTTGGCTGAATCGGTCTAAACCCGAGTAGACTGAATCGGTCTAAACCCGAATAGACCCGAGTAGACTGAATCGGTCTAAACCCGAATAGACCCGAGTAGACTGAATCGGTCTAAACCCGAGTAGACTGAATCGGTCTAAACCCGAGCAGACTGAATCGGTCTAAACCCGAGCAGACTGAATCGGTCTCAACCCGAGTTGGCTGAATCGGTCTAAACCCGAGGAGACTGGATCAGTCCAAACCCGAATGGACCCGAATTGACTGAATCGGTCTAAAACCGAGTAGACTGAATCGGTCTAAACCCGAATAGACCCGAGTAGACTGAATCGGTCTAAACCCGAGTAGACTGAATCGGTCTAAACCCGAATAGACTGAATCGGTCTAAACCCGAATAGACCCGAGTAGACTGAATCGGTCTAAACCCGAATAGACCCGAGTAGACTGAATCGGTCTAAACCCGAATGGACCCGAGTTGACTGAATCGGTCTAAACCCGAGTAGACTGAATCGGTCTAAACCCGAATAGACCCGAGTAGACCGAATCGGTCTAAACCCGAGTAGACTGAATCTGTTTTCAAAAATTCAAAAATTTTCCAAAATTTTTCAAAAATTCCGAAATTTCAACAATTTTCAAAAATTCCAAAATTTTCAAAAATTTCCAAAATTTCCAAAATTTTCAAAAATTCCAAAATTTTCAACAATTTTCAAAATTTTCAAAAATTTCCAAAATTTTCAAAAATTTTCAAAAATTCCAAAATTTTTCAAAAATTCCAAAATTTTCAAAAATTTTCAAAAACTCCAAAATTTTTTAAAAATTCAAAAATTTTCCATAATTTTTCAAAAATTCCGAAATTTTCAACAATTTTCAAAAATTCCAAAATTTTCAACAATTTTCAAAATTTTTCAAAAATTCCAAAATTTTCAAAAATTTTCAAAAACTTCAAAATTTTTCAAAAATTCAATAAATTTTCCAAAATTTTTCAAAAATTCAATAAATTTTCCAAAATTTTTCAAAAATTCCGAAATTTCAACAATTTTCAAAAATTCCAAAATTTTTCAAAAATTCCAAAATTTCAAAAATTTTCGAGTAGACTAAATCGGTCTAAACCCGAGTAGACTGAATCGGTCTAAACTCGAATTGACTGAATCGGTCTAAACCCGAGTAGACTGAATCGGTCTAAACCCGAATAGACTGAATCGGTCTAAACCCGAATAGACCCGAGTAGACTGAATCGGTCTAAACCCGAATAGACCCGAGTAGACTGAATCGGTCTAAACCCGAGTAGACTGAATCGGTCTAAACCCGAGTAGACTTAATCGGTCTAAACCCGAGCAGACTGAATCGGTCTAAACACGAGTAGACTGATTCGGTCTAAACCCGAATAGACCCGAGTAGACTGAATCGGTCTAAACCCGAGTAGACTGAATCGGTCTAAACCCGAGCAGACTGAATCGGTCTCAACCCGAGTTGGCTGAATCGGTCTAAACCCGAGCAGACTGGATCAGTCCAAACCCAAATGGACCCGAATTGACTGAATCGGTCTAAACCCGAGTAGACTGAATCGGTCTAAACCCGAGTAGACCCGAGTAGACTGAATCGGTCTAAACCCGAATAGACCCGAGTAGACTGAATCAGTCTAAACCCAAATTGACTGAATCGGTCTACACCCAAAACAAGCCAGAGTTGACTGAATCGGTCTAAACCCGAAACAAGCCAGAGTTGACTGAATCGGTCTAAACCCGAAAAACCAGTCTTGACTGAATCGGTCTAAACTCGAATTGACTGAATCGGTCTAAACCCGAGTAGACTGAATCGGTCTAAACCCGAATGAACCCGTGTTGACTGAATCGGTCTAAACCCGAATGAACCCGAGTTGGCTGAATCGGTCTAAACCCGAATGGACCCGAGTTGACTGAATCGGTCTAAACCCGAATGAACCCGAGTTGGCTGAATCGGTCTAAACCCGAATAGGCCCGAGTAGACTGAATCGGTCTAAACCCGAATGGACCCGAGTAGACTGAATCGGTCTAAAAAAATTTTCAAAAATTCAAACATTTTCCAAAATTTTCCAAAATTTTCAAAATTTTGGTTTGGTTTTTTACTTTTTAAGGGTGGTTTTTCATTATTTAAGGGTGGTTTTTTCCTTTTTAAGGGTGATTTTTTACTAATTAGGAATAGTTTTTTATTTTTAAGGGTGGTTTTTTACCATTTAGGGGTGGATTTTTAGTATTTACGCCTATTTTTTACTTTTTAGGGGTGGTTTTTTACCATTTAGAGGCGCTTTTTTACTATTGGGGTGGGGGTGGTTTTCTGCAACCAACTCCAACTTTCAACCGCCGTAACTTCCACGTTTGAAACCCGATCGACCTACGAGTTGGTATACTTGTTGCTTTTGATCCCCTCTTCAAGATACACCATGTGTTTTTTATTTTTTTTTTTTTTTTTTTTTTTTTTTTTTTTTTTTTTAAGTCCGAACTTCGGCTTTCGCCATTTTCACACACTTTTTCGAAAACTACCCTTTTTTCTTCAACTACCCTTAGTTTTGGGGGTGGCGGAAATTACTTTGATTTTAGACTTTTTCGACCCTTATGCCTCGTCCCACCCCCACCGTTTTACCACGACCGGAAAGAGAAAAATCCACCCCTTCGCTTCCCGCATCGCCCCTCTCGAAAAACCTCCCCCTTCCACTTTCGAAAGGCCGAAACCACTTTTTAAAAAAATCCCAAATTTTTTAAAACGTCATTTCCCGAATCCGGACTTCGACCGGACCTCGTATTGTGAGTTTCAGATTTTTCCCTCCGTAACGAGTCTTAGGGGTGGGTTTTTTTTTTACGTCCCACCCCATCGAGTCGCATATCAAATTACGCAGCTCGAGGAGCTCTAAAACTTTCGATGACAAAATTTCATTTTTTACGGGCACCCCTGGAAAATAGCAAAAACACACCCCCAAACATTTTTTCCTTATTTTTCTAAGCTACCCCGCTTCCGTGCGCATCTTTTATCGAGTAAGGTTTTTTTCGGAATTCCCGGCCGTTATCGAGATACGGACGATTTTACAATTTTTCCATTTTTTTTCGGGGGTTCAAAATCGCGTCGGAAAACGATTTTTCTAAAAATTTTTCCTTTTCGAGACCCCTTAATTTTCTCCCTTAAAAGTCAAAATTTTTTTTTTTTTTTTTCATGTTTCGAAATCTTTCTTTTTTTCCCTCCTTTCGAGAAAAAAAAAATTTAACAAATTATTTTTTCTCTCTTCGGAAAATTACGCAACTTTTTTTTTTTCTTCCGTCACTTTTTTTTTTTCATTTTTTTTATTTTTCCAAAATCTTCCCTCGTCTTTTTCGGAAACTTTTTCGTGACCTTTCTTCGCCAAAAAATGATTTTTTTTTCGTTTCCGAAGATTTTTCGAGTATAATTTTTTTTTTTTAATTTTTTTTCCGGAACCCCCCTTTCGAATCCCATCATTTTTCCATCTTTCGTTTTTCCCTCCCGCTCTTAGTTTTCGAGATAATTCCCGTTTTCCGTCAGACATTTCCATTTTTTCAATCACCCGAGTATTCACTTCCGCATTATAACCTTTTTTCAAATCATTGACCTGACCTGACCTGACCTGACCTGACCTGACCTGACCTGACCTGACCTGACCTGACCTGACCTGACCTGACCTGACCTGACCTGACCTGACCTGACCTGACCTGACCTGACCTGACCTGACCTGACCTGACCTGACCTGACCTGACCTGACCTGACCTGACCTGACCTGACCTGACCTGACCTGACCTGACCTGACCTGACCTGACCTGACCTGACCTGACCTGACCTGACCTGACCTGACCTGACCTGACCTGACCTGACCTGACCTGACCTGACCTGACCTGACCTGACCTGACCTGACCTGACCTGACCTGACCTGACCTGACCTGACCTGACCTGACCTGACCTGACCTGACCTGACCTGACCTGACCTGACCTGACCTGACCTGACCTGACCTGACCTGACCTGACCTGACCTGACCTGACCTGACCTGACCTGACCTGACCTGACCTGACCTGACCTGACCTGACCTGACCTGACCTGACCTGACCTGACCTGACCTGACCTGACCTGACCTGACCTGACCTGACCTGACCTGACCTGACCTGACCTGACCTGACCTGACCTGACCTGACCTGACCTGACCTGACCTGACCTGACCTGACCTGACCTGACCTGACCTGACCTGACCTGACCTGACCTGACCTGACCTGACCTGACCTGACCTGACCTGACCTGACCTGACCTGACCTGACCTGACCTGACCTGACCTGACCTGACCTGACCTGACCTGACCTGACCTGACCTGACCTGACCTGACCTGACCTGACCTGACCTGACCTGACCTGACCTGACCTGACCTGACCTGACCTGACCTGACCTGACCTGACCTGACCTGACCTGACCTGACCTGACCTGACCTGACCCGAATTGGCTGAATCGGTCTAGACCCGAGTAGACTGAATCGGTCTCAACCCGAGTTAGCTGAATCGGTCTCAACCCGAATGGACCCGAGTGAACTGATTCGGTCTAAACCCGAGTAGACTGAATCGGTCTAGACCCGAATGGACCCGAATTGACTGAATCGGTCTAAACCCGAGTTAGCTGAATCGGTCTCAACCCGAATGGACCCGAGTGAACTGATTCGGTCTAAACCCGAGTAGACTGAATCGGTCTAGACCCGAATGGACCCGAATTGACTGAATCGGTCTAAACCCGAGTTAGCTGAATCGGTCTCAACCCGAATGGACCCGAGTGAACTGATTCGGTCTAAACCCGAGTAGACTGAATCGGTCTAGACCCGAATGGACCCGAATTGACTGAATCGGTCTAAACCCGAGTTAGCTGAATCGGTCTCAACCCGAATGGACCCGAGTGAACTGATTCGGTCTAAACCCGAGTAGACTGAATCGGTCTAGACCCGAATGGACCCGAATTGACTGAATCGGTCTAAACCCGAGTTAGCTGAATCGGTCTCAACCCGAATGGACCCGAGTGAACTGATTCGGTCTAAACCCGAGTAGACTGAATCGGTCTAGACCCGAATGGACCAGAATTGACTGAATCGGTCTAAACCCGAGTTAGCTGAATCGGTCTCAACCCGAATGGACCCGAGTGAACTGATTCGGTCTAAACCCGAGTAGACTGAATCGGTCTAGACCCGAATGGACCCGAATTGACTGAATCGGTCTAAACCCGAGTTAGCTGAATCGGTCTCAACCCGAATGGACCCGAGTGAACTGATTCGGTCTAAACCCGAGTAGACTGAATCGGTCTAGACCCGAATGGACCAGAATTGACTGAATCGGTCTAAACCCGAGTTAGCTGAATCGGTCTCAACCCGAGTAGACTGAATCAGTCTAAAGCCGAATGGACCCGAGTTAGCTGAATCGGTCTAAACCCGAGTAGACTGAATCAGTCCAAACCCGAATGGACCCGAATTGGCTGAATCGGTCTAAACCCAATACAACCCGAATTGGCTGAATCGGTCTAAACCTCTCTTGACTAAATCGGTCTAAACCCGAGAAAACCTGTCTAGACTGAATATGTCTAATCCTGGAAAACCTGTCTTGACTGAATCGGTCTAAACCCGAAACAAGCCAGAATTGACTAAATCGGTCTAAACCCGAAACGAGCCAGAGTTGACCCAATCGGTCTAAACCAGAAAAACCTGTCTTGACTGAATCGGTAAAAACCCGAAAGAACCAGTCTTGACTGAATCGGTCTAAACCCAAGATAACCACTCTTGACTGAATCGCTCTAAACACGAGGGAACCTGTCTTGACTGAATCGGTCTAAACCCGAAAAAAAAAGTCTTGACTGAATCGCTCTAAACACGCGAGAACCTGTCTTGACTGAATCGGTCTAAACCCGAAACAAGGCAGAGTTGACTGAATCGGTCTAAACCCGAAAAACTTATCTTGACTGAATCGGTCTAAACCCGAGAGAACCAGTCTTGACTGAATCGGTCTAAACCCAAGATAACCAGTCTTGACTGAATCGCTCTAAACACGAGGGAACCTGTCTTGACTGAATCGATGTAAACCCGAAACAAGCCAGAATTGGCTGAATCGGTCTAAACCAGAAAAACCTCTCTTGACTGAATAGGTCTAAACCCGAGAGAACCAGTCTTGACTGAATCGGTCTAAACCCCGAAAACTTATTTTGACTAAATCGCTCTAAACACAAGAGAATCTGTCTTGACTGAATCGGTCTAAACCCAAAACCCGAGTTAAATTAATCGGTCTAAACCCGAAACAACCCGAGTTGGCTAAATCGGTCTAAACCTCTCTTGACTGAATCGGTCTGAACCCGTAAGAACCTGGGTTGGCTGAAGAAACAACAAAATGTGAAATATCTCGAAAACTAAGAGCGGGAGGGAAAAATGAAAGATAGAAAAAAAATGATAGGATTCGAAAAGGGCATTCCGAAAAAAAAAATTATACTCGAAAATTCGGCGGAAACAAAAAAAAAATTTTGTGATAAAAGGTCACGAAAATGTTTTCGAAAAAAATTAGGGATGATTTTGAAAAAATTTAAAAAAAACATGTTAGAAGAAAAAAAAAATGTTGCATAATTTTCCAAAGAGGGAAAAATTATTAATAAAATATTTTTTTTCAAAAGGAGGGGAAAAATGAAGGATTCAGTCAAGACAGGTTTTTCGGGTTTAGACCGAATCAGTCAAGATATTTTCTTTCTGGTTTAGACCGATTCAGTCAAAAGAGGTTTAGACCGATTCAGCCAACTCGGGTCTATACGGGTTTAGACCGATTCAGTCAACTCGGGTCCATTCGGGTTTAGACTGTGATACGATTTTTTGCCCAATCGTATCGAATACGGGAAGAATATTCTCGAATATTCCACGACCACACGGAATTTTTCCTAAAGCGCGAAAGAACGCGTATCGGCGGCCTCGAAACCGGTTTTTGGCCAACTTCTTCTCGGCACCGATCCGACGTTATCAAAGCAGACACGACAAACGGCATTGTGTGCTCCGACGCCGTCAAACCAACACGCTTTCTCAGATATCCGAATACGACGGTGGCCCCCGGTTTAGTGGTGTAGTAAATTACACGGTTTTGGGTCACCGCTCTATCGCATTTGCGGATCAATTCGGCTGAGACGAGACGGTTGTCCAGAGCCGTGCCATAGAAAAGACCCACGTCTGCAAGTGGTGAGTTGTCGTCCTGTCCCGCTTTTCCGGGAGAACAGTTTCTAATTTGTTCGTTTCCAGCAGGGTTTTTCTGTCTGGATTTACGTTCGTTCGTTTTCTGGGCTTTCCCAGTTTTCGTTTCTCTTCGTTCTTTTTTTGTCGTTTCGGCGTCCTTTCTTCGACGTCGTCTCTTCCCCATCTTACCATCGACGTCTCCGCGCCCAGCGTGGTTAAAGGACTTATTTGGCGTCCGTACCTCGGCCACCCAGAGCCCGTACCTTAGACTCCGCCGTCGGACCTCTCAACCCCTGCTGCCGTCAACCTAGAGCGCCAACATCTGGAGTCGTCTCCACCCTCTAGACGCAGCGGACGTGGGCGAGATAAGTAGTCTAGGTCACCGGACCGTACTTTCACCCCGTCGCTTTTGGTTGTTCGACGCCGTGTGCCCCATTAATAGCGCCCCCGAACGCCGCGGTCGCCACACTTATATTTGTTATCGCCACCCTTTATGTTCATTGTATAGGATTAAGTTTAAATTATTGTGTACCATTTTCTGTTTGTTATCTATTTCGTTACTGTGTGTTCAATATATGTTTGCTCGAGGCATAGTCGTTTGACTCCCTTCGTCTCCTTCCTTGCCAGAAACTCCAAGAGAAGCTTATTAGAGAAATTTAATAAGTGTAAGGGACTCGCCCCCGGCTGTTCAGTTATCAAGCCGTGCTCTGGGGCTAGTCGGCAAAAAGTTCCGTAACAACTGATTCAGTCAATTCGGGTTGTTTCGAGTTCAGACCGATTCAGTTTACTCGGGTTTAGACCGATTCAGACAACTCGGGTCCATTCGGGTTCAGACTGATTCAGTTAATTCGGGTCCATTCGGGTTTAGACCGATTCAGCCAACTCGGGTCCATTCGGGTTTAGAATGATTCAGAAAATTCGGCTTGTTTCGGGTTTAGACCGATTCAGCCAACTCGGGTTGTTTCGGGTTTAGACCGATTAATTTAACTCGGGTTTCGGGTTTAGACCGATTCAGTCAAGACAGGCTGTTTCTAGTTTAGACCGCTGCAGACTGCAGCTCCATCGTGTTTAGACTGCTGCAGCTCTCTCAGGTTTAGACCGGTGGGGGTTTCTCGGGTCTAGACCTCTGCAGACTGCAGCTGACTCGTATTTAAACCGCTGCGGCTCCCTCGAGTTTAGACCGCTGCAGCTCCCTCGGATTTAGACCGATTCAGTCAAGATAGATTTTTCGGGTTTAGATCGATTCAGTCAAGAGAGGTTTAAACCAGCCAACTCGGGTTGTTTCTAGGTCAGACCGATTAATTTAACTCGGGTTTCGGGTTTTTTTACATTAAATGAACCATACTAGCGCTTTAAATTTTTTCGGATTTTAAAGCACTTCTCGTGCACGAAGTTATCAAGGTGCTTAAGGGCGTCGAATACCTCTAGTCAGCCTATTCATTTAACATGTAAACTTGTTTGACGTTGTCTCATCTGCTTTTGATCGGTTATGCTGTACAGGATTGGAAAAATCTTAAGTAGATAATTAGAAATTTCAGAGACGGTACATTTCATATTTCTTTAACAAATTCCATCTCAGGGCATTTGTTTAGACGTCTCGGCATTTCATCTGAGGTTAAACTGATGTTTAGTCTATTCAGTCCGTTTTAAAACTTTATTAATTAAATTAAAGCAAGAAAAATCTGTTTGGAAAAAATAATGATTACAGTTTAAAATGAAATAAGCAGAATATATTCAGCAATAAAAATGCGTGGCGGATTTTCCCAAGTAATTGCAAATAGCCGAATGAACACGTAAGAACAACTTTTTTGCCGAAACAGCGTCTGGTTCAACCAAGGTCAGACAAGATTTACACAGATCGGACCGGAAATCCCAGTCGCGACGTTCGACGGGCGTACCGGCCGACAATAGCTACGAAGTATAATATTATCATTTTTTTATAAATGTTCCGCAGCTCAAAGAACCGATTTGTTGGAATAATTAACTCAATGTTTATTTGTTTAGGTTTATATTTTTATAGAGTTTTACAAAAATTGTTAAATTTTGGGCCTCATTTGGTTCTAGTCCGACCTGCAGTCGACTCTTCTCAGTACCATAAGCAAATATAAAAGTAATAAATTATAGTAATAATCGAATAGTAACCTGAACGCTGAACGCCTAGACCATAATGCAATAATTAGATAAAACTTTTATTGATATTCGAGCATAATTGATTTTTATTGAAATGTGAGACATTAGGTAATTGTTTTCCTGGCTAATGCCAGAGATGGATATATAAGTCTATAATTGAATAAAATTAATTAACAAAAAAAAATTATAAAGTAATAATTATAAGACTTCACATAATTTGGTAATTCGTCTAAAAAATACTACTAAAGCAAACAACTTTTGTATTAATAATACGCAAAGTCGTAAAGCGATGAAAATGTAATTCAGAACAAATAATGTGAGGGATCCGTCTCAGTAAGCATCTATCCGGTTCTTAGTAAATCAAACATACGAGTAAATAATTCAGATTGACTAAACGTGTTTAATAAAAAATAAATAAATATAAATGTTTCTGAAACTGGTGACAGACAAATGTGTGTCCGCAATTCAATAATACTATAATTTAAAAGAAAGAGCAAATTATAAAAGGTTTGTATGCACGTGGTCGTTGTCTTGCAAGACTCAAGTCGGTTCAAATGACGGCAATTTGAAGGATACCTTTTATACCGATTTAACATTAAGTAAAATTAATTAAATTAAAGCAAGAAAAATCTGTTGGAAAAAATAATGATTACAGTTTAAAATTAAATAAGCAGAATATATTCAGCAATAAAAACGCGTGGCGCGCTTTCCCAAATAATTGCAATCATCCGAATGAACACATAAGAACAACTTTTTTGCCGAAACACCGTCTGGTTCAACCAAGGTCAGACAAGATTTACACAGATCGGACCGGAAATCCCAGTCGCGACGTTCGGCGAGCGTACCGGTCGACCATACTTACGAAGTATTCTAATCTATATATATAAAGCGAAGTGTCCTCACTGACACACTCATTCATTCACTCATTCATCTACACATCTACACACTGATTCATAATCAACCCACAGCCCAAACCGTGAGGGCTGGAGACTTGAAATTTTAGACACGGGTGTATCATGTGCCGAAACTGAACACTAAGAAGGGATTTTGCGAAATTCGGCCCGGTTCCTTTGTAATTCAATAAAAACCGGCTAAAATAAACAAAAAATGATCGGATCGCGGAGACCGTGTTTATGTTAGAAGCACGTATCTAGCCAAAACAACTTCGACGACGGGCGACCGGTTTACATTAAAAGCACTTATTTAACCTAAACAATTTCAACGTCGAGTTTCTGCTTTCGTGATCATACTTTTGCCGTACCTAGCGAGGCCGCAGATATTTCAATTATAATTTTGATTTCAATTATAATGTCGATCCGTGACTCAATTAAAAATTACCAAATCACTCCAAATTTAATCCGTCAACATTAAACATCCTCAAATATCTCTTACCACTGCAAACTTTACCAAATCAACCCCAAAAAATTCCCGAACTATGCCAAACTGACATAAACTAGATCCGTTATTTTAAATCAACCCTTACCACCCCTTAGCAACCCTGTTTAGGATCGGCTGGGTTTTTAAATGAAGGACCAGATCAGAATATAACGTTTACTCTACTGTTTCACACAACGACGAAATTCATACACTGCTTGCTCAGACATCACTGGTGTCGCTCTTAAAACGGCCAACTACCCCCCGAAGAGACGTCTAGTCGTCGTCCGCCCTACAATCCCTTCTTCCTCAACTTAACACTCCCCACTTTGAAAAATCCAAAAACAATAGATTTTTCAACCCAAAATGAGAACTACGACAATTTAAATTTGAATATGACGCTTATTTAAACTTAAACTACTCGAATGTCACCTAATTAAAAATATGTACAATACAAACACACAAAAATATAGAAAATACAATACAATACAAGTATTTTTACAATAATAAACAGTCATTTTGCTGTAAAACACTTGACGCACTAGTATTTTTACAATAATAAACAGTCATTTTGCTGTAAAACACTTGACGCACTAAACATCATTCTACGGTCGCACTCGTCACGTTTTCGTCTATAGGTAACACACCGATTCTATTCACTCCTCGTTTCGTCGTCCCATTTGCTGTTTTAATGCTAACCACTCGAACCACTCCGTCGCTTCCTGGATGAACCTCTGATATACGTCCCAATCTCCAACGTAACGGTGGAGCGTTTTCATCCCAAAGTACTACCATTGTTCCCTCCTCCAATTGGTTGTTGCGGTGTTTCCAACGATTCCTTCCCTGTAGTGTGGCAAGATATTCGGTGGTCCAACGCTTCCAGAAGATTTGGCGTAGGCGGTGGACACGTTGCCATCGGGATAAGCGATTTTCCTTAATTTCACATAAATTCTCCTCTACAGGACTTGTTAGAGGAGTCCCGATTAAAAAATGACCTGGAGTGAGTGGCTCCAAATCGTTGGGGTCACTGCTAATAGGGGTCAGGGGTCGGGAATTGAGGCATGACTCTATCAAGATCAACAACGTGTGCATTTCCTCCATGTGCAAAAGCTCCGTTCCCGCAACGCGTTTAAAATGATTTTTGAAAGATTTTACACCGGCCTCCCAAATGCCTCCTACATATGGTGAATTAGGCGGTATAAATTTCCATTTGATATGGTTATCGTTTAACTTTGAGATTACGCCTTCGTCAAATTCACGCGAATTAATGAGTTCCGCTACGGCGCGTAATTCATTATTTGCACCAACAAAATTGGTGCCATTGTCGGACCAGAGTTGACTTACTAGCCCGCGTCGCGCCATCATGCGTTTCAGTGCGTTTAAAAAACTCTCGGCCGTATAGTCATACACTAATTCTAAATGAATCGCCTTAGTAGCCAAACATACAAATACTACTACATAACTTTTTACAATTGATTTTCTACCGCGCCCCTTTTTATTCGTAATTTGAATAGGCCCGGCGTAGTCTACACCGCAGTTCGTGAATGGTCTTGACGGATTTACGCGTTCTGCCGGAAGATTTCCCATTAATTGCTCATACTGTTTCGGTTTCGTACGAAAACATCTCACGCATTGATGTATTATTTGACGTATCGCGTTTTTTCCCGAAACCGGCCAATACTGTTGTCTCGTTGCTGCTAATGTGGCTTGTATGCCTGCGTGGAGTTCTCGTTTGTGGATGTCTTGCAAAATAATTTTTGTAACGATGTGACTTTTCGGCAACAGGATTGGGTGTTTCGTGTCAAAGTCTAATGCTGAATTGTGTAATCGACCTCCTACTCTTAATAAATTGTCTTTGTCTAAGAAAATATCTAAGGATTTTACACTGCTACTTTTTCCAACTAGATTATTAGCTTTTATTGCTTCAATTTCTGTAAAGAAAGATTGCTTTTGTATTATCTTGATTATTGTTTTGTTTGCTGACTCTATCTCCTGAACGCATAAATTTCCGGTTAATTTTTCTGATTTTCTGCTATTGTTAATAAACCTTAAACAATATGCGATAACTCGTTTTAATTTTGCAAACGAACTAACTCTATGAAAGACGGGTAAGTCTACAAGATTGTTATTTTGTACAATTAAACAAACTTTTCGTTCTTCTGGCAAATTGGAAACACATACATTCTTATTTGGCCATTTTTCCATTTCACTTAATAAAAATGACGGTCCATGCCACCACAAATGCGAAGTTTTTAAGTTCGTCGGATCTTGTCCCCTTGAAATAATATCCGCGGGATTATCTAAACCGTCAATGTGACGCCACTGTCCAATTTCAGTGTGAGATTGTATTTCCGACACGCGGTTTCCAACAAAGGTTTGCCATCGCTTCGGACACGATGCAATCCAAGCAAGTGTGATTGTGGAGTCCGACCATAAATATGTATCATGAAAACTGATATTTAAGGATTGTTTAACTTTACTCAAAAGTTGTGCCAAAATGAGCGCCGCACACAATTCTAATCTAGGTAGTGAGATCGTCTTAATTGGTGCAACTCGCGATTTGGAACATAATAAATGCGACGAAAATTTTCCATTTTCATACTCGGTACGAACATAGATGACCGCTCCGCTCCGTAAATGAGTTGTTAAACTACCTTCTTTTATAACCCCATGGTGAGGTAGAAAGTAACCGTCGTAAACATTTATATCTTGGCATTTTGCGAGCTCCATGTGCCCCATCTGTTTATAATCTCGGATGAATTTAATATATTCATTCTTGAAGGAAGAATTTTTGCGAAATTTATTTTCTAAAGCCGTAAACCGATTTATGGCGGTCTGCTTCGTGGAGCCTGTTGGGCGGTCGCCCTTAAACGGTAGGTGAACAATGAATTTGCCGTTTCCGTCCCGTGAATGGGTTGTCTGGAATATTTGCTCGCACCTTTCGTCTTCTTTTGTTAAACTCGAATTTAAGTTATTGTCTTCCAATTCCCAAAATTTTGTTACTTGATTTTCTAAACGTTCATTACAAGTTAAATTACAACTCGCGCTGTTCGCTTGGATAGCCGCTGTTGTGTATTCTCCTCCCAGAATCCACCCTAGTGATGTGTTATGCAAATATGTATTGATATTATTGAGTTTTAATCGCCCCTCTTCTAATAGAGACCAAAAGAATTGCGCTCCAATTAAGATATCTACTGGACCCGAAATGTTGTAATTTGGATCAGCCAACTGAATATTATTTGGAATGGGTAATTTTTCGAACGAGAAGGCTGGCAGATCGTTTGTTATCTTCGGCAACACAAGACAATGCATTTCTTTAGTGAATTGATTAACTGCCGATTTAATTTTAACCTTTACCGCATGGTCTATTTTACTTAAACAGCCGTTAATTCCAGAAATTGGTAATTTGCAGTTAATTAGCGGTAGTTTCAGTTTTTCCACAAGGGTGCTTGTAATAAAACTCTGCTGTGAGCCCATGTCTAGAATCCCGCGAAATAAATGATATTCTCCTGATTTATTTGCCACCAAGATTCTTGCGGTTGATAGCAAGACCTCGTTATGCGTACTTTCACAAATATTTGTTGAAGACTGTTGTGCGTTTGATTCATATGGACCCCTTTGATGATTATAATTGAAGTGTAACAAAGTGTGATGTTTCCTTGAGCATGTTTTGCAAATCGCCGGTGATTTACAGCTCCTTATGTCGTGTCCGCCCCGGAGACAATTGAAGCAAAGTTTCAGTTTTTTCACTATTTGTTGACGTTCCGTTGGGTTTTGTTTTAAAAATGTAGGGCAATAATTTATAAAATGATTTTGCTTACAATTCAGACATGTATTATTGTCTACTCGTTTAAATTGACTTGCGACTGCGTTATTTCCCGAACTCTGGCGTATTTGATTTCTTTCGAATACTTGTTCTGTTGGCTTTTCTTTGCTGTATCCTACTGATTCCAAAATTTGACATTTTTTCCCGAGGTACGCAATTAATTGATTGGAAGTTGGAATTTCGTTCGATTTTAATGAAGCTTCCCACTCTGAACTTGTGGCGAAGTCGAGTTTCGACGTAATCAGCTGTATGAGTAATAAATCGCCAATTTTATCTTCTACTTCTTGTGATTTTAAAGAATTAAGATTGGCGTTTATTGTGTCAAGCATTTCACGAAGTGCGGTAGCGGACTGTCTCTGGATGTTTGGTAGATTAAAGAGATTTTGCACATGAGTTTGAATTATGAGACGTTTATTCTCAAATCTATCTCGTAAAAGATCAAGCGCTTTATGATAATTATCGACCGAGACCGTTAGAGAATCAATTGTTCTTTTTGCCTCCTTACTTAAACAACCTTTTAAGTAATGGAATTTTTGTATGTTTGACAAACTAGAGTTTGTGTGGATTAATGCCTGAAAGCTCTCATAAAATGTAGTCCACTCCGAATATTCACCCGTAAACGTTGGCAAACTTATAATTGGTAAATTGTAATGATTAGCCACATTAAAGTTTGGACTTATTTGAAATTGTTCGGTTTGTTGCACCGATGACTGTGTATATTTTTTAACAGTTTGCTCCGCTATTCCTATACAGGAATAATACAAATTTTCAAATGATTCCCGTTCGTCTTCGTCTACATAATCTGTTAGAGCGTCGATTTGATCCTGTATTTCCGAGTATTTTGTTAACAGCAACTTTGCATCCGACAATCGCGCTACTAATTCATGCACGTTACTATTTTCGCAAAATTTGCTAACATAATTCGCGAATTTAGTACGGCTGGACTTAATCTTTGTGCGTAAACGTTGTAGATCCTCCAAAGACATTATTGGATTGTTAATAAATGACACAGGGTTTAGTAATTAGGGATGAGCAGTGACCACAGACCTGAGATGTTGATTGGCACCGCTGATTGATTCCGAAGACTCCTTTTGAGTGGTCGGATGACTAAAGATGACGATCTCGTTGCTCCACTGTGAGTAACGACGATGACAAATTGCTCCACAATTGAATTCTTTTCACTATGATTTTTGCTTGATTCCGCGATTCCACTTTTGAATTACGGCACTACACTTCTTTGTTTACACATCCGGCTCGAAGGACCAAATTTGTTTAGGATCGGCTGGGTTTTTAAATGAAGGACCAGATCAGAATATAACGTTTACTCTACTGTTTCACACAACGACGAAATTCATACACTGCTTGCTCAGACATCACTGGTGTCGCTCTTAAAACGGCCAACTACCCCCCGAAGAGACGTCTAGTCGTCGTCCGCCCTACAATCCCTTCTTCCTCAACTTAACACTCCCCACTTTGAAAAATCCAAAAACAATAGATTTTTCAACCCAAAATGAGAACTACGACAATTTAAATTTGAATATGACGCTTATTTAAACTTAAACTACTCGAATGTCACCTAATTAAAAATATGTACAATACAAACACACAAAAATATAGAAAATACAATACAATACAAGTATTTTTACAATAATAAACAGTCATTTTGCTGTAAAACACTTGACGCACTAGTATTTTTACAATAATAAACAGTCATTTTGCTGTAAAACACTTGACGCACTAAACATCATTCTACGGTCGCACTCGTCACGTTTTCGTCTATAGGTAACACACCGATTCTATTCACTCCTCGTTTCGTCGTCCCATTTGCTGTTTTAATGCTAACCACTCGAACCACTCCGTCGCTTCCTGGATGAACCTCTGATATACGTCCCAATCTCCAACGTAACGGTGGAGCGTTTTCATCCCAAAGTACTACCATTGTTCCCTCCTCCAATTGGTTGTTGCGGTGTTTCCAACGATTCCTTCCCTGTAGTGTGGCAAGATATTCGGTGGTCCAACGCTTCCAGAAGATTTGGCGTAGGCGGTGGACACGTTGCCATCGGGATAAGCGATTTTCCTTAATTTCACATAAATTCTCCTCTACAGGACTTGTTAGAGGAGTCCCGATTAAAAAATGACCTGGAGTGAGTGGCTCCAAATCGTTGGGGTCACTGCTAATAGGGGTCAGGGGTCGGGAATTGAGGCATGACTCTATCAAGATCAACAACGTGTGCATTTCCTCCATGTGCAAAAGCTCCGTTCCCGCAACGCGTTTAAAATGATTTTTGAAAGATTTTACACCGGCCTCCCAAATGCCTCCTACATATGGTGAATTAGGCGGTATAAATTTCCATTTGATATGGTTATCGTTTAACTTTGAGATTACGCCTTCGTCAAATTCACGCGAATTAATGAGTTCCGCTACGGCGCGTAATTCATTATTTGCACCAACAAAATTGGTGCCATTGTCGGACCAGAGTTGACTTACTAGCCCGCGTCGCGCCATCATGCGTTTCAGTGCGTTTAAAAAACTCTCGGCCGTATAGTCATACACTAATTCTAAATGAATCGCCTTAGTAGCCAAACATACAAATACTACTACATAACTTTTTACAATTGATTTTCTACCGCGCCCCTTTTTATTCGTAATTTGAATAGGCCCGGCGTAGTCTACACCGCAGTTCGTGAATGGTCTTGACGGATTTACGCGTTCTGCCGGAAGATTTCCCATTAATTGCTCATACTGTTTCGGTTTCGTACGAAAACATCTCACGCATTGATGTATTATTTGACGTATCGCGTTTTTTCCCGAAACCGGCCAATACTGTTGTCTCGTTGCTGCTAATGTGGCTTGTATGCCTGCGTGGAGTTCTCGTTTGTGGATGTCTTGCAAAATAATTTTTGTAACGATGTGACTTTTCGGCAACAGGATTGGGTGTTTCGTGTCAAAGTCTAATGCTGAATTGTGTAATCGACCTCCTACTCTTAATAAATTGTCTTTGTCTAAGAAAATATCTAAGGATTTTACACTGCTACTTTTTCCAACTAGATTATTAGCTTTTATTGCTTCAATTTCTGTAAAGAAAGATTGCTTTTGTATTATCTTGATTATTGTTTTGTTTGCTGACTCTATCTCCTGAACGCATAAATTTCCGGTTAATTTTTCTGATTTTCTGCTATTGTTAATAAACCTTAAACAATATGCGATAACTCGTTTTAATTTTGCAAACGAACTAACTCTATGAAAGACGGGTAAGTCTACAAGATTGTTATTTTGTACAATTAAACAAACTTTTCGTTCTTCTGGCAAATTGGAAACACATACATTCTTATTTGGCCATTTTTCCATTTCACTTAATAAAAATGACGGTCCATGCCACCACAAATGCGAAGTTTTTAAGTTCGTCGGATCTTGTCCCCTTGAAATAATATCCGCGGGATTATCTAAACCGTCAATGTGACGCCACTGTCCAATTTCAGTGTGAGATTGTATTTCCGACACGCGGTTTCCAACAAAGGTTTGCCATCGCTTCGGACACGATGCAATCCAAGCAAGTGTGATTGTGGAGTCCGACCATAAATATGTATCATGAAAACTGATATTTAAGGATTGTTTAACTTTACTCAAAAGTTGTGCCAAAATGAGCGCCGCACACAATTCTAATCTAGGTAGTGAGATCGTCTTAATTGGTGCAACTCGCGATTTGGAACATAATAAATGCGACGAAAATTTTCCATTTTCATACTCGGTACGAACATAGATGACCGCTCCGCTCCGTAAATGAGTTGTTAAACTACCTTCTTTTATAACCCCATGGTGAGGTAGAAAGTAACCGTCGTAAACATTTATATCTTGGCATTTTGCGAGCTCCATGTGCCCCATCTGTTTATAATCTCGGATGAATTTAATATATTCATTCTTGAAGGAAGAATTTTTGCGAAATTTATTTTCTAAAGCCGTAAACCGATTTATGGCGGTCTGCTTCGTGGAGCCTGTTGGGCGGTCGCCCTTAAACGGTAGGTGAACAATGAATTTGCCGTTTCCGTCCCGTGAATGGGTTGTCTGGAATATTTGCTCGCACCTTTCGTCTTCTTTTGTTAAACTCGAATTTAAGTTATTGTCTTCCAATTCCCAAAATTTTGTTACTTGATTTTCTAAACGTTCATTACAAGTTAAATTACAACTCGCGCTGTTCGCTTGGATAGCCGCTGTTGTGTATTCTCCTCCCAGAATCCACCCTAGTGATGTGTTATGCAAATATGTATTGATATTATTGAGTTTTAATCGCCCCTCTTCTAATAGAGACCAAAAGAATTGCGCTCCAATTAAGATATCTACTGGACCCGAAATGTTGTAATTTGGATCAGCCAACTGAATATTATTTGGAATGGGTAATTTTTCGAACGAGAAGGCTGGCAGATCGTTTGTTATCTTCGGCAACACAAGACAATGCATTTCTTTAGTGAATTGATTAACTGCCGATTTAATTTTAACCTTTACCGCATGGTCTATTTTACTTAAACAGCCGTTAATTCCAGAAATTGGTAATTTGCAGTTAATTAGCGGTAGTTTCAGTTTTTCCACAAGGGTGCTTGTAATAAAACTCTGCTGTGAGCCCATGTCTAGAATCCCGCGAAATAAATGATATTCTCCTGATTTATTTGCCACCAAGATTCTTGCGGTTGATAGCAAGACCTCGTTATGCGTACTTTCACAAATATTTGTTGAAGACTGTTGTGCGTTTGATTCATATGGACCCCTTTGATGATTATAATTGAAGTGTAACAAAGTGTGATGTTTCCTTGAGCATGTTTTGCAAATCGCCGGTGATTTACAGCTCCTTATGTCGTGTCCGCCCCGGAGACAATTGAAGCAAAGTTTCAGTTTTTTCACTATTTGTTGACGTTCCGTTGGGTTTTGTTTTAAAAATGTAGGGCAATAATTTATAAAATGATTTTGCTTACAATTCAGACATGTATTATTGTCTACTCGTTTAAATTGACTTGCGACTGCGTTATTTCCCGAACTCTGGCGTATTTGATTTCTTTCGAATACTTGTTCTGTTGGCTTTTCTTTGCTGTATCCTACTGATTCCAAAATTTGACATTTTTTCCCGAGGTACGCAATTAATTGATTGGAAGTTGGAATTTCGTTCGATTTTAATGAAGCTTCCCACTCTGAACTTGTGGCGAAGTCGAGTTTCGACGTAATCAGCTGTATGAGTAATAAATCGCCAATTTTATCTTCTACTTCTTGTGATTTTAAAGAATTAAGATTGGCGTTTATTGTGTCAAGCATTTCACGAAGTGCGGTAGCGGACTGTCTCTGGATGTTTGGTAGATTAAAGAGATTTTGCACATGAGTTTGAATTATGAGACGTTTATTCTCAAATCTATCTCGTAAAAGATCAAGCGCTTTATGATAATTATCGACCGAGACCGTTAGAGAATCAATTGTTCTTTTTGCCTCCTTACTTAAACAACCTTTTAAGTAATGGAATTTTTGTATGTTTGACAAACTAGAGTTTGTGTGGATTAATGCCTGAAAGCTCTCATAAAATGTAGTCCACTCCGAATATTCACCCGTAAACGTTGGCAAACTTATAATTGGTAAATTGTAATGATTAGCCACATTAAAGTTTGGACTTATTTGAAATTGTTCGGTTTGTTGCACCGATGACTGTGTATATTTTTTAACAGTTTGCTCCGCTATTCCTATACAGGAATAATACAAATTTTCAAATGATTCCCGTTCGTCTTCGTCTACATAATCTGTTAGAGCGTCGATTTGATCCTGTATTTCCGAGTATTTTGTTAACAGCAACTTTGCATCCGACAATCGCGCTACTAATTCATGCACGTTACTATTTTCGCAAAATTTGCTAACATAATTCGCGAATTTAGTACGGCTGGACTTAATCTTTGTGCGTAAACGTTGTAGATCCTCCAAAGACATTATTGGATTGTTAATAAATGACACAGGGTTTAGTAATTAGGGATGAGCAGTGACCACAGACCTGAGATGTTGATTGGCACCGCTGATTGATTCCGAAGACTCCTTTTGAGTGGTCGGATGACTAAAGATGACGATCTCGTTGCTCCACTGTGAGTAACGACGATGACAAATTGCTCCACAATTGAATTCTTTTCACTATGATTTTTGCTTGATTCCGCGATTCCACTTTTGAATTACGGCACTACACTTCTTTGTTTACACATCCGGCTCGAAGGACCAAATTTGTTTAGGATCGGCTGGGTTTTTAAATGAAGGACCAGATCAGAATATAACGTTTACTCTACTGTTTCACACAACGACGAAATTCATACACTGCTTGCTCAGACATCACTGGTGTCGCTCTTAAAACGGCCAACTACCCCCCGAAGAGACGTCTAGTCGTCGTCCGCCCTACAATCCCTTCTTCCTCAACTTAACACTCCCCACTTTGAAAAATCCAAAAACAATAGATTTTTCAACCCAAAATGAGAACTACGACAATTTAAATTTGAATATGACGCTTATTTAAACTTAAACTACTCGAATGTCACCTAATTAAAAATATGTACAATACAAACACACAAAAATATAGAAAATACAATACAATACAAGTATTTTTACAATAATAAACAGTCATTTTGCTGTAAAACACTTGACGCACTAGTATTTTTACAATAATAAACAGTCATTTTGCTGTAAAACACTTGACGCACTAAACATCATTCTACGGTCGCACTCGTCACGTTTTCGTCTATAGGTAACACACCGATTCTATTCACTCCTCGTTTCGTCGTCCCATTTGCTGTTTTAATGCTAACCACTCGAACCACTCCGTCGCTTCCTGGATGAACCTCTGATATACGTCCCAATCTCCAACGTAACGGTGGAGCGTTTTCATCCCAAAGTACTACCATTGTTCCCTCCTCCAATTGGTTGTTGCGGTGTTTCCAACGATTCCTTCCCTGTAGTGTGGCAAGATATTCGGTGGTCCAACGCTTCCAGAAGATTTGGCGTAGGCGGTGGACACGTTGCCATCGGGATAAGCGATTTTCCTTAATTTCACATAAATTCTCCTCTACAGGACTTGTTAGAGGAGTCCCGATTAAAAAATGACCTGGAGTGAGTGGCTCCAAATCGTTGGGGTCACTGCTAATAGGGGTCAGGGGTCGGGAATTGAGGCATGACTCTATCAAGATCAACAACGTGTGCATTTCCTCCATGTGCAAAAGCTCCGTTCCCGCAACGCGTTTAAAATGATTTTTGAAAGATTTTACACCGGCCTCCCAAATGCCTCCTACATATGGTGAATTAGGCGGTATAAATTTCCATTTGATATGGTTATCGTTTAACTTTGAGATTACGCCTTCGTCAAATTCACGCGAATTAATGAGTTCCGCTACGGCGCGTAATTCATTATTTGCACCAACAAAATTGGTGCCATTGTCGGACCAGAGTTGACTTACTAGCCCGCGTCGCGCCATCATGCGTTTCAGTGCGTTTAAAAAACTCTCGGCCGTATAGTCATACACTAATTCTAAATGAATCGCCTTAGTAGCCAAACATACAAATACTACTACATAACTTTTTACAATTGATTTTCTACCGCGCCCCTTTTTATTCGTAATTTGAATAGGCCCGGCGTAGTCTACACCGCAGTTCGTGAATGGTCTTGACGGATTTACGCGTTCTGCCGGAAGATTTCCCATTAATTGCTCATACTGTTTCGGTTTCGTACGAAAACATCTCACGCATTGATGTATTATTTGACGTATCGCGTTTTTTCCCGAAACCGGCCAATACTGTTGTCTCGTTGCTGCTAATGTGGCTTGTATGCCTGCGTGGAGTTCTCGTTTGTGGATGTCTTGCAAAATAATTTTTGTAACGATGTGACTTTTCGGCAACAGGATTGGGTGTTTCGTGTCAAAGTCTAATGCTGAATTGTGTAATCGACCTCCTACTCTTAATAAATTGTCTTTGTCTAAGAAAATATCTAAGGATTTTACACTGCTACTTTTTCCAACTAGATTATTAGCTTTTATTGCTTCAATTTCTGTAAAGAAAGATTGCTTTTGTATTATCTTGATTATTGTTTTGTTTGCTGACTCTATCTCCTGAACGCATAAATTTCCGGTTAATTTTTCTGATTTTCTGCTATTGTTAATAAACCTTAAACAATATGCGATAACTCGTTTTAATTTTGCAAACGAACTAACTCTATGAAAGACGGGTAAGTCTACAAGATTGTTATTTTGTACAATTAAACAAACTTTTCGTTCTTCTGGCAAATTGGAAACACATACATTCTTATTTGGCCATTTTTCCATTTCACTTAATAAAAATGACGGTCCATGCCACCACAAATGCGAAGTTTTTAAGTTCGTCGGATCTTGTCCCCTTGAAATAATATCCGCGGGATTATCTAAACCGTCAATGTGACGCCACTGTCCAATTTCAGTGTGAGATTGTATTTCCGACACGCGGTTTCCAACAAAGGTTTGCCATCGCTTCGGACACGATGCAATCCAAGCAAGTGTGATTGTGGAGTCCGACCATAAATATGTATCATGAAAACTGATATTTAAGGATTGTTTAACTTTACTCAAAAGTTGTGCCAAAATGAGCGCCGCACACAATTCTAATCTAGGTAGTGAGATCGTCTTAATTGGTGCAACTCGCGATTTGGAACATAATAAATGCGACGAAAATTTTCCATTTTCATACTCGGTACGAACATAGATGACCGCTCCGCTCCGTAAATGAGTTGTTAAACTACCTTCTTTTATAACCCCATGGTGAGGTAGAAAGTAACCGTCGTAAACATTTATATCTTGGCATTTTGCGAGCTCCATGTGCCCCATCTGTTTATAATCTCGGATGAATTTAATATATTCATTCTTGAAGGAAGAATTTTTGCGAAATTTATTTTCTAAAGCCGTAAACCGATTTATGGCGGTCTGCTTCGTGGAGCCTGTTGGGCGGTCGCCCTTAAACGGTAGGTGAACAATGAATTTGCCGTTTCCGTCCCGTGAATGGGTTGTCTGGAATATTTGCTCGCACCTTTCGTCTTCTTTTGTTAAACTCGAATTTAAGTTATTGTCTTCCAATTCCCAAAATTTTGTTACTTGATTTTCTAAACGTTCATTACAAGTTAAATTACAACTCGCGCTGTTCGCTTGGATAGCCGCTGTTGTGTATTCTCCTCCCAGAATCCACCCTAGTGATGTGTTATGCAAATATGTATTGATATTATTGAGTTTTAATCGCCCCTCTTCTAATAGAGACCAAAAGAATTGCGCTCCAATTAAGATATCTACTGGACCCGAAATGTTGTAATTTGGATCAGCCAACTGAATATTATTTGGAATGGGTAATTTTTCGAACGAGAAGGCTGGCAGATCGTTTGTTATCTTCGGCAACACAAGACAATGCATTTCTTTAGTGAATTGATTAACTGCCGATTTAATTTTAACCTTTACCGCATGGTCTATTTTACTTAAACAGCCGTTAATTCCAGAAATTGGTAATTTGCAGTTAATTAGCGGTAGTTTCAGTTTTTCCACAAGGGTGCTTGTAATAAAACTCTGCTGTGAGCCCATGTCTAGAATCCCGCGAAATAAATGATATTCTCCTGATTTATTTGCCACCAAGATTCTTGCGGTTGATAGCAAGACCTCGTTATGCGTACTTTCACAAATATTTGTTGAAGACTGTTGTGCGTTTGATTCATATGGACCCCTTTGATGATTATAATTGAAGTGTAACAAAGTGTGATGTTTCCTTGAGCATGTTTTGCAAATCGCCGGTGATTTACAGCTCCTTATGTCGTGTCCGCCCCGGAGACAATTGAAGCAAAGTTTCAGTTTTTTCACTATTTGTTGACGTTCCGTTGGGTTTTGTTTTAAAAATGTAGGGCAATAATTTATAAAATGATTTTGCTTACAATTCAGACATGTATTATTGTCTACTCGTTTAAATTGACTTGCGACTGCGTTATTTCCCGAACTCTGGCGTATTTGATTTCTTTCGAATACTTGTTCTGTTGGCTTTTCTTTGCTGTATCCTACTGATTCCAAAATTTGACATTTTTTCCCGAGGTACGCAATTAATTGATTGGAAGTTGGAATTTCGTTCGATTTTAATGAAGCTTCCCACTCTGAACTTGTGGCGAAGTCGAGTTTCGACGTAATCAGCTGTATGAGTAATAAATCGCCAATTTTATCTTCTACTTCTTGTGATTTTAAAGAATTAAGATTGGCGTTTATTGTGTCAAGCATTTCACGAAGTGCGGTAGCGGACTGTCTCTGGATGTTTGGTAGATTAAAGAGATTTTGCACATGAGTTTGAATTATGAGACGTTTATTCTCAAATCTATCTCGTAAAAGATCAAGCGCTTTATGATAATTATCGACCGAGACCGTTAGAGAATCAATTGTTCTTTTTGCCTCCTTACTTAAACAACCTTTTAAGTAATGGAATTTTTGTATGTTTGACAAACTAGAGTTTGTGTGGATTAATGCCTGAAAGCTCTCATAAAATGTAGTCCACTCCGAATATTCACCCGTAAACGTTGGCAAACTTATAATTGGTAAATTGTAATGATTAGCCACATTAAAGTTTGGACTTATTTGAAATTGTTCGGTTTGTTGCACCGATGACTGTGTATATTTTTTAACAGTTTGCTCCGCTATTCCTATACAGGAATAATACAAATTTTCAAATGATTCCCGTTCGTCTTCGTCTACATAATCTGTTAGAGCGTCGATTTGATCCTGTATTTCCGAGTATTTTGTTAACAGCAACTTTGCATCCGACAATCGCGCTACTAATTCATGCACGTTACTATTTTCGCAAAATTTGCTAACATAATTCGCGAATTTAGTACGGCTGGACTTAATCTTTGTGCGTAAACGTTGTAGATCCTCCAAAGACATTATTGGATTGTTAATAAATGACACAGGGTTTAGTAATTAGGGATGAGCAGTGACCACAGACCTGAGATGTTGATTGGCACCGCTGATTGATTCCGAAGACTCCTTTTGAGTGGTCGGATGACTAAAGATGACGATCTCGTTGCTCCACTGTGAGTAACGACGATGACAAATTGCTCCACAATTGAATTCTTTTCACTATGATTTTTGCTTGATTCCGCGATTCCACTTTTGAATTACGGCACTACACTTCTTTGTTTACACATCCGGCTCGAAGGACCAAATTTGTTTAGGATCGGCTGGGTTTTTAAATGAAGGACCAGATCAGAATATAACGTTTACTCTACTGTTTCACACAACGACGAAATTCATACACTGCTTGCTCAGACATCACTGGTGTCGCTCTTAAAACGGCCAACTACCCCCCGAAGAGACGTCTAGTCGTCGTCCGCCCTACAATCCCTTCTTCCTCAACTTAACAAACCCCAAGTAACTCCAATCACTTTAAAATAAAACAAAATGACACAAATCATGGCAGATTATGTCCAACTCACACATATTATTTCGTCTACCAAAAATCACCCCCAACTACCCCTTACCACCCCAAAATAAGCCCAATCACTTTAAAATTACAAAAAAATTCTACAAACCGTAGCAAACTATGCCAAACTCATCTAAATTACTTTGACTTCCATAAATCACCCCAAACTACCCCTTACCACCCCAAAATAAGCCCAATCACTTTAAAATTACAAAAAAATTCTACAAACCGTAGCAAACTATGCCAAACTCATCTAAATTACTTTGACTTCCATAAATCACCCCAAACTACCCCTTACCACCCCTAACTCATCCCAATCACTTTAAAATTACAAAAAATGCTACAAACCATAGCAAACTATGCCTAACTCACCTAAATTACTTCGGCTAACATAAATCACCCCCAACAACCCCTTACTACCCCAAAATAAGCCCAATCACTTTAAAATTACAAAAAATGCTACAAACCATAGCAAACTATGCCTAACTCACCTAAATTACTTCGGCTAACATAAATCACCCCCAACAACCCCTTACTACCCCAAAATAAGCCCAACCACTTTAAAATTACAAAAAAATGCAACAAACCATAGCAAACTATGCCTAACTCACCTAAATTACTTCGGCTACCATAAATCAGCCCCAACTACCCCTTACCACCCCAAAATAAGCCCAATCACTTTAAAATTACAAAAAATGCTACAAACCATAGCAAACTATGCCAAACTCACTTAAATTACTTCGGCTAACATAAATCACCCCCAACAACCCCTTACTACCCCAAAATAAGCCCAATCACTTTAAAATTACAAAAAAATGCTACAAACCATAGCAAACTATGCCTAACTCACCTAAATTACTTCGGCTACCATAAATCAGCCCCAACTACCCCTTACCACCCCAAAATAAGCCCAATCACTTTAAAATTACAAAAAATGCTACAAACCATAGCAAACTATGCCTAACTTACCTAATTTCCTTCGGCTACCATAAATCACCCCCAACTACCCCTTACCACCCCAAAATAAGCCCAATCACTTTAAAATTACAAAAAATGCTACAAACCATAGCAAACTATGCCAAACTCACTTAAATTACTTCGGCTATCATAAATCACCCCCAACTACCCCTTACCACCCCAAACTCAGCCCAATCACTTAAAAATTACAAAAAATGTTACAAGCCATATCAAACTATGCCAAACTCATCTAAATTACTTTGGCTTCCATAAATCACCCCCAACTACCCCTTACCACCCCAAAATAGGCTCAATCACTTTAAAATTAAAAAAAAATTCTACAAACCGTAGCAAACTATCTCAAACTCACCTGAATTACTTCGGCTACCATAAATCACCCCCAACTACCCCTTACCAACCACAAACTAAACCCAATCACTTTAAAATTACAAAAAATGCTACAAACCATAGCAAACTATGCCTAACTCACCTAAATTACTTCGGCTACCATAAATCACCCCCAACTACCCCTTACCACCCCAAAATAAGCCCAATCACTTTAAAATTACGAAAAATGCTACAAGCTATAGCAAACTATCTCAAACTCACCTGAATTACTTCGGCTACCATAAATCACCCCCAACTACCCCTTACCACCCCAAACTAAGCCCAATCACTTTAAAATTACAAAAAATGCTACAAAACATAGCAAGCTATGCCAAACTCACTTAAATTACTTCGGCTACCATAAATTAATAATCGTTTTCAATCAAAATCTTCTATTTGGTTGTGTTATTTATAAATGCCTTATCGTATTAAATCATAAAATATTAATAAATATCTGCACATAAAATATATTGTTCCGACTAATAGTCGTTATTCTGAATATTAAATATGCTGATACCTATTTTGATTCTCTTCCACCTTCCAATAAATATTTGTTCCAGTTGAGATGCAAACATAAACGTATTTCTGAATTGCAACACGCTGACGGGGCAAGCCCTACCTTTTCAACATGCGTGTGTTAGGGGGGGGCGCGGCGAATTCAAATTCACACTGATTATACACGTATATTGACAACTCAATAAACAATTAGTATGAATTTAATATAACTCAATAATAATCGACTACTCTAATGGATTGGTTGATCACAAGTGTCCGTTCCCAACCCAACTCGTAATCTCTCCGGATTCTGGGTTGCGGGTCCACTTCTGCTGTACCAAAACCATATAAGACCGGTTCGGGTCCATTCGGCTAGGCGTCGGGCGCTGCCGATGTGGTCGCTTCGATCCTTGCAGTGGTTCTGCTATCACGGCCAAACTGACACTCGGCTCGTCCTCGAGACGTAGATGGCGCAAGTAAAGCGTCCGCTGTCAAGTCTGTCGAATCTGTAAAATCTGTCATCGGTGGTTGTGCAGGTGCTTCAACATCAGCACGTGTTGCAATATCATTTTCGAACTCTGAATCAGGTACTGCAGAATAATCGTGGTCCCAATGTGTGGTAGAGACTTCATTGTGGTTGGAAGTTCGGACAAATGTTCCTCATCTCATGACATCAAACTTAACAATTCAAGTTTCTCAAACAGGTTCTCAAACAATCAAACAAACTTTTCAAATTCAAACCAATCAACTTTTTTGTAGCTTTCGACTTCCTTCAGCTTGTTCCGCCATGGATTCAGAGGCCTAAGGGTTAGTCTGCTTCATCTGTAGTTTGTAGTTCAGGGACCACAGCTTGGCCTCAGAGGCTCAGTTTAACTGCCATTCATCTACAGTTCAGTGACCGCAGCTTGTGCTCAGGCTTGGTTTAACTACCATTCTCACAACTGTACTTGTCTTACAAGCTCAGAGGTACAACTTTACTTGTCTTATAAGCTCAGAGGTACGCATACTTGTCTTATAAGCTCAGAGGTACAACCAACATTTTTATTTCATTCTCAGCTCAACAACTCAACACTACAATGTGTAATGCAACAATTGGATCAACACTTTTTTTTTTTTTTTTTTTGCAAGTGATTATGCTATCTCAACTCATTTTTCACTCAACACTCAGACATGCTATCACAAGCCATACCTGGAGTTTCAATCTCATCCTCATCATCAAGGAGCAGTTCAAGATCAGCACAGGTCCATTCTCGGGGCCAATAACGAAGTTGTTCTTTTGCAAATGTGTGAGTCGGTCCATTGGGTGGCTTCACCAAGAAGCGATCATGGGGAAGAACTTGGATGATACGATAAGGACCAATGAAGTGGTTCTCCAAACGGGCTCTACGGCGATTTGCAGGGTAGGCTAGCACGTAGTCATCCACGTGAAGAACTAAAGTGTCGCGGCGTTTAGCATCGAATCGTCTTTTTGTCTTTTCAGCCAGCTCCTGAAGGCGACTATGAGCTAGGGCATAATCTTCAGTATGAGAAGGACGTAGGTTAGATTCGGGCAGCTCGACTGCATTTAACAAGGCTTGGACTGATGGAATGGTGCCATCGATACCTAGTAACAGACGAAGAGGTGCGAATCCAGTTGATTTATGTTTAGTCGTGTTAAGAGCTAGTTGAATTTTCCACAGGCTGCTTGACCATTCTGACTTCTCATCAGCTTCGATACGAAGGAGGTTGGAGATGGTATACATGTAGCGCTCTGCTTGACCATTGGCTCTTGACATCCCAGGTGTTATGAAATGGATCGGAATTAGCCATTGTTTACATAATTCTTGGAATTCAGAACTGTGGAGGTTTGTGCCACGATCTGTAATAACTCGACGCGGTGTACCAAAGATTGATATAAAGTGTTCAAACGTGACTTTCGTTTCTGTGGCCTGGAGCGTTGTTAGTGGGTACAGCATACAAAACTTAGAGAAGGCGTCAACAATCACTAAAATATATTTATGATTTGCAGAGGTGATAGGCAAGGGCCCAAGACAATCTAAGTGAACAGTATGAAATGGAACTGGGTTTTTCTCTATTGGATTTAAGAATCCCTGTTTTGGCCCACTGACCGTTTTCATCAAGTTGCATTTGAGACAATGTGAGACATACTTTTTAACAAATTTATGAATGTTGGGAAACCAAAAATGTTTAATAATGCTGGTGTAGGTTTTCTCAGAACCAGGGTGGCAGTATTCATCATGGAATAGTCTAAGTAGTCCTAAACGGGCACTTTTTGGAACATACCATTGAAGATGTACAGTGTCACCACAGTGTGTTTTGTGATATAGAAGACCTTTTTTGACGTAGTATTGAGTATTATCTAAGTTACCTTGGTGGTAGGAATTGATAAGATTTTTAACGTCAGCGTCGGAAGCTTGTTCAACTTCAATCCACGATTTATGGTTTATAACGGCAACAGTGGCAGATGCAGGTGGTGGATTGCGACTCAAAAAATCAACATGTGCAAGAGTGGAACCTTTCCGATACTGGATATCAAAATCGAAATCTTGGAGGTAACTCCACCAGCGAGCTACGCGAGGGAGAATGTCACGCTTATTTGCTGTGGATTTAATAGCGTTGCAGTCAGTAACAAGTGTAAAATGTACACCAATTAGATAAACTCGGAAATGTTTTAGTGCATTTACAATTGCCAACGTTTCCAGCTCGTATGATGGGTAATTAACTTCTTCTTTAGTGGTACGTTTACTGAAATAAGCTACGACTCGTGGTATGTTATTATGCTTCTGGATTAGGATTGCACCATAACCAATACTGCTGGCGTCCGTGTGGACTTCGGTTAAGAGTTTTGGGTCGTAGATTGCTAAAATTGGGTCAGACGTTAAAGTGTCGATAACATATTTACGAGCACTTTCTTGATCAGCACCCCAAATGAATGGCTCATTAAGTTTGGTAAGTTTACTTATGCAAGCTGTTTGGGCGGCAAAATTGGGGATAAAGCGACGAAAATAGCTAGCAAGACCCATGAATTGCCGTACTTGTTTTACACTTTTTGGTATCAATGATTCTTTCAAGGCGGAGACTTTATGTGGAGATGGGCGAACACCATCGGCGGAGACTTCACGACCTAAATACTCGACCTTATTCATCAGAAATTTACATTTAGAGATGTTCAAGGAAAAACCAGCTTTATCGAGAGCTTCAAGGACAACTCGGAGAGCTTGGAAAGCTTCCTCGACTGTCGTCGACGGGATGAGAATATCATCAAGATAAATTATAGCGATGGTATCTTTCAGTTCACCAAGGGCCTTATTAATCGCTCGTTGAAAGACAGCGGGTGCATTAGCGAGACCAAATGGCATTTTTAGAAACTCATAATGACCATCGGGAGTGACAAAGCCTGTCTTTTCGATTGAGTCTTGGTGTACGGGAATTTGGTAGAATCCGCTCGCCATGTCTAAAGAGGTAAAATATCGACTGTTAGACAAACGGTCAATTTGATCGTCGATGAGGGGGAGTGGATAGCGGTCCTTAATTGTATTTTTATTCAAGGCCCGAAAATCGATACACAGACGATCTGTTCCGTTTTTCTTCTTCACTAAAATTACTGGACTTGCGTACGGCGATGAACTTTCACGGACGATGCCGTTTTGGATCAAGTCGGCGATGATGTCACGAACCTTTTCTCCTTCGAACTGGGACAAACGATATGGGTGGTAATTAACGATCTCGTCGGATTTTAAGCGGATATTTAGACTGCCTGTTGTTACACAACGAACATTAGTCCCGGTACTTATCATTTCCTGAAAACTTTTCAACAAAGAAATAAGCTGCTGCTTTATTTTTAAATCGAGATCGGTAACGACATCGTTAAGAAACAAATGGGTAGTTTTGGGTTCAACAACACAACACTGCTTGCGTCGTGCAATTCGATTGCCGTTAGCGTCAGAAATTATCATTATGTCTGGGAGCGTGAAGACATTTCGTCCAACAATAACATCGACCCCTATTACGTCATCGGAAACAATAAAATATTCTATTTCGAGGGCGATTTCTTCAAATTCTGTTACAAGCGTTGTTTTGTAACAAGAGACGATATCCACTTGACCTAAACCTCTTAAAATGTTTACGGCCGCTGTTTTGGTGCAAGAAAGTTTATTTACAAAACGCTCAGAAATCAACGAACAATCAGAGCCGGAATCTAGAAGACATTTAGTTAGGTGGCCTTTAATAACTGCACATTCGTGATGTGAATTTGAACTCAGGTGGCAGCTATTCACTTGTTTTATAGAAGAATTGTCGACCTTAGTTTTTGACCAGCATGTCGAAGCGACATGGCCAGGGCGTTGACAGGTGGTACACTTAAGCGTGGAACCACTTGACTCACTCGAATTAGTGTTTGGGGCGTTTGAAGTATTTTGTTGTTTGCGGAAACGGCATTGACTCTGCACGTGTCCCAAACGATCACAATTAAAACATTTTCGATGATCGGAATTGGAATCACTGCGAGTTGAAAATGAACGTTTTATGGATTTATTTCCGCTGTTTACACGGACTGGATCTACTTTCTGCAAAGAAAATGCTGACAAAATATTTACTAATTCGGGAATTGTGCGACAATTAGCTGCTGAAACCGATATGCGAACATTCACATCAGCAATTCCATAAATAATTATTTCGACGAAACGATCTTCGGTCCATCCCGTTTTAAGTTGTCTTAACTTCTCATATTTGACACGAACATAATCTTCGTAAGTACGGCTTTCACTGCTACTAAACGAAACGGCTGCGTGGACTTTTTTACCAAAATTACGCTTTCTAGGAAACGCCAATTTCATTGCAGATTTTAACGATACCCAATCGCGATTGTCGGGACGCCAACCCTCGTACCATCGTTTAACTAAGCCAGAAAATGAATACGCTACTCTTACCACCGTCTCTCTTCCAGACCACTTAAACTCTGTCACCAAGTTTTCAATCTCGGCGATCCAAGAATCCAGTTCATCGTCATCTGGGTGGATCGTCGGAATAGCAATTTGGTCGGGAGCAGCACGGGCAGGATTTACAGCGGTTTCTCCAACGTCAGCGAACCTTCTCATCATGTTCTCCAACGCAGAGGAAAAATTCTTCAGGACTTCCTCGGCCATTACGAATCGGCGAATGAGGGAATCCCACTTCTGATGTTAGGGGGGGGCGCGGCGAATTCAAATTCACACTGATTATACACGTATATTGACAACTCAATAAACAATTAGTATGAATTTAATATAACTCAATAATAATCGACTACTCTAATGGATTGGTTGATCACAAGTGTCCGTTCCCAACCCAACTCGTAATCTCTCCGGATTCTGGGTTGCGGGTCCACTTCTGCTGTACCAAAACCATATAAGACCGGTTCGGGTCCATTCGGCTAGGCGTCGGGCGCTGCCGATGTGGTCGCTTCGATCCTTGCAGTGGCGCTGCTATCACGTGCATTTGTATAAACAGCTCTATGGTTTTTAACTTTAAAAGAGGTATAAAGGCGGTGTAAGCGCTAGAGTTTCGTAAAAATATCTGAAAAATTCGAAATTCTTCAATTGAATCAGAACTATCTTTGTGTTCGATAGTAAATTTATACTTGGAGTGGCACTGCCAACCCTGCCACCCATGACGAGGCACCTGCTGACTACTCTCCTTCCAGGGAAACTTTATAAATCAACGTCAAAATAATTTAGGACGCCTGAATGTGAAAATATCACTGTGTAATAAGTTCAGACTGACATGGAACACTTGAAATTTCGATATTTGTTTGTAATTCGACACAGGTCCATGAAGGAATGCATGTTAATGTAAACAAGTGTTAGTTTGTCGGAGAGACCGAATAAGATTTTTAACATTCCTGTCAAAATATTTATTTACTTTAGAATGTTAATTTCTTAAATTGATTTTGTGAAAATTATGACGGGCCATACGAGTACACCTGTGCGAGTATTATTTGGTGCATACAAATTAATCTCTTTTGTTATCCGAATTGTTTTTATACGCACTAGGCACGTGCACCTCATATAATTGTGAAAATTGCTGCTTCAGCGTCTGGATCGGTGGTACTCAACGTCGCCAAGGTCGAGGCGACGCATCGGTATTCAAAGTTCTGTCGCTATTAAATAAATTATTTTAATATAATATTCCCGATTTGTTCTTGCCGTTAACCAAAACTCTCCCCAATCGATTTTCGAAAAATTTCCAGCGTCGGACCGGACTTCACTTATTTTCGTACGCTAATTTTTACGTTCAGTTAATGATAGTGGTGTATTTGTTCTTCACCAAACCTGCTCCGGCCGAAATCCGAAATTTTCACTGACATCATACGCTTAAGTATTGTATGCTTAGACACGATTTATTTACACTATTTATTTTACGTACATTGCGTTCATTATTGTTCTTCATTATTTATAACTAAGATGGAGCAGTTTGAAAATCTAATAGTAAGCGGAGAACAAATACCACCACGTATAATTCCCGTGAAAAGTGATGGAAATAGTCTTTCTTACTATCTTTCCTATTGCATTTTTAATACCGGAAATAGAGCTCAAGAGCGAAGAATAACTTCGACTTTTTTATACATAATTCCTAAATACTTCCTTATATATTTCAACATTGTCTTTAACGTTGTCAGAGAACTAAATGGGAATAATTTGGAATAATTTAGAAACTTTTGAAAACAATGACAAAATTCTTTAGGGCGCCTGGATTTGAAAATATAACTCTGTGTAATAAGTTTAGACTGACTAGAGTGAAAAGAAAGGAGCTTGCGCCCAGAAACGAAATTAAATGGAACACTTGAAGTTGAAATATTTGTTTGTAATTCGTCACAAGTCCATGAGGGAATGCGTGTTAATGTAAACAAATGTGAGTTTATTGGAGAGGCCGAATAAGATTTTTACATTATTGAAGCAGCTGGAGCCTGCCACGTCAAGGGCAAGGTCAGAAACGTGAAAAGGCGATGCTCGATTTAGTTTGAGTGTCTATGCAGAAATTAGCACATACCAAGCGTTGGATGATAAGCCTTTCTTATCGTTTCTTAGAATTCGAGAATTGCTGGTTCAGCGTGTGGAGCAGTACTCGATCGCGGTGTTTAATTTTAACACAACTACAATTGTGAAAATTGCTGCTCCAGCGTCGGAAACTGTTTGCAAAGTCGCCAAATTCGATGAGGCGACGCATCAGTGTTCGAAGGTCTACCGCTATCAAATAAAGTATTTTAATTTAACATTTCATCCTCGCGTTAACCAAATCTGCCCCCAATCAATTTTCGAAAAATTATCAGCATCGGACCGGACTCCACTTATATTTGTACGCTAATTTTTACGTTTAGTTAATGATAGTGGTGTATTTGTTTTTCACCAAATTTGCCCCGAAATTTTCACCGTTGTATGTACCAGATATCACTGACATTCATACCAGCGGCGGTGTAAGCGCTAAATTTTCGTGAAAATATCTGAAAAATTCATAATTCTGCAACTGAATTACAGAACTAATTTTGTGTTCGATAGTGTAGCACTTTCTTTTACTTTTGATGTTAAATAAAAGACTTGATCTTAATTAATATGTATATTAATATGATGAGATAAATTTGTCAGGAATTACAAAGCGCCTGGGGCTATTGTGTTGGTCGCGACCGCGATTGGAACAATTCGCGATTAGGGTAACAACTCTCGATTCTGCCTCTAAACATCCGTTTTATAGAGCACAATCATCCCACTACTAACTAATCCTTCTGCCAATCAGATTTACAAATTTACGAATTTTGAAACGTACTGGTCTTTTGTACTGGACTTCGCTTTCGTCGTTAGCCATAAACCCAGATCAGTCACGCTCAATCCTATTTATTGTTCCTGTTCCAAATCACCAAATGGCGACAACCAACGGTCTCGGCGCGACAAAAATATTGCAACAGTTTCGGCCTTTCCTGACTTTTTCTCGACCTCGAGAATCATGACCTATCCTAGTCACAACTTTACTACACACACCATGTTTCAACAAACTAATCCTTAGCAACTATAAACAATACAAGTAATACAACAACAAAATTAGTACATGGCTGCCATAATTTTAGCAATAAGTATAGAGACAATAACAAAACATAACATAAAAACAAATCAAACATTATTATACGTTCTGCTTAAATCCTATCTTCTTTGAAGCACACGGGTCACACTCGCGCACTTTACTCTGCTTTTTTTTTACTCATCCACTTGGTTATCTTTAGGCACTAACTTCAGACGATCGACCGCAATGATGCCCTTATACAACTTAGCACTTTGTCTTTCGCCTCCGATGTCTTGAATTAGATAGCGATCCTTGTCCAACTTCTTAACCACCTCGTATGGTCTCCTGTATTTTGGAACCAACTTTTTACTTTGACCAGTGCTTGCTGCTTCACTCCGAACTAACACTAAATCATTTTCATTGTAATTCGGTGCTTCTCTTCTATTTTTGTCGTAACGTGCCTTCATTACATCTTGATTTTTCTTCAACAATTCTTCCACATCAGCTTGTTGTTGTTCACTTCCAATTTCTGCATTCAATGCCAATATTTCTTGAGAAAGAGGATTCTCTGATAAGCCGAATCCTTTGTGTGTAAAAACGATTTCGTGTGGCGTCCGTCTTGTCACACGATGCACACTATTGTTTATTGCCCATTGCACTTGATAGAGTTTTTCATCCCAATCGTCACCTTCTAATTTGTCTGTCGACGAAGCCAAACACGTAGTGATTACGGTATTGACCCTCTCGACTTGCCCATTTGCCCGTGGCGTGCTCGTGGCTACCTTGACATGTTGTACCTCATTCTTCTTACAGAACTCTTCAAAATTATCTGACGTGAAAGCGGTCCCTCGATCACTCAATGCTTGAAGTACCTGTCCCAACTTTTCGATTCCATCGTTAATGGTTTCACTTGGTATTATTATATCGTCAATATATGCCATAGCAACGTCGTATCGCAAATTACCCAACACTAAATTTATCAACCGTTGAAAAATTGATGGGGCATTGCAGAGTCCAAACGGCATTCGTTTAAACTGATAGTGTCCATCGGCAGTGATGAACGCTGTCTTCTCTCTTGAATCGGAACTCATTGGAACTTGATAATAACCGCTGCTCAAATCCAAACTTGTAAAATATTTCATTCCATGTATTCGATCCAATTGATCATCAATTAATGGAATAGGATAATGATCTTTTACTGTTTGTTTGTTGACGGCTCGATAGTCAACGCACATTCGCATATCACCTGTCTTCTTCTTCACCAACAAAACTGGGCTGGCAAAAGGTGAATTGCTATCTTCTATGATGTCTGCTTCTTTTAATTCTTGCACAATATTCTTCACTTGTTGTTTCTCGATATTAGCCATTCGATAAGGTCGATGGTATACTGGAGTATCATCCTTCAATATAATACTCATTTCGATTTCATTCGTTAAACCAATTTCTTTCATCTCTCGAGCAATTAGATGCTTCTGTTCATTCAGCAATTTCACAACATCTTCTGCTTGTTCCCGATTCAGATCTGTATTGATTTCTTCAAATGTCACTGGTTGCTCATTTAATTGTGGTCGTTGTCTTGGTGTTGGAACATCCATTTCACAAACTTCTCCTCTCGTGATGGTGTCACCTTCCTTAAATCTAATTGTTTTGCCAGAAACATTTAGAACAGGTAAAACAGATTCTCCTTCTTCATCTGTGGTTATTAAACATCTGGGAATAACTTGTCCTTTTTCCCGCATTCCTCCTTCAACACATAGGGTAGTGTTTTTGAAAGAAGACAATATGTTTAAATGTCCAAGAGAATTGTCTGGAATCAGCGCTGACTCACAAGTAGAAATCTTCGACTTCTTCAATTCTTCACACTTAATATCCATTAGTTCCGAAATGTCTGTGCTGATCTTCAATTCATTGGTGGTGCTCAAGATGAACACATGACTTTGTTCAGTGTAGGGGTGACCTACCAACACAGGTACCAATTGACTCTCGTTTGGAACCACATGTGCTTTGACCTTTGCAGACACTCCGTCTATTGTTAGATTTACGGTGACTAGACCCATTGGTTTTACGACTCCCTGACCATACCCAACTAAAGGTTCTAGGTCAGTCTCGTAATACGCGAGACCCATTTCTTCTAATATGTCATGACGAATGGCAACACAGCTGCTGCCTAGGTCAACGTAACATTTCGTAGGCTTTCCATTGATGAATGCATCCTTAAAGTACTTGCCATGAGTGTCATTTCCAATTTGCAAAACTGCAGGATTTCCGTTACTAGAACTGCTAACTACAGCCTGCTCGGTTTTCTGCCTTCCACAGTCTCTTGCATAATGACCTTTCTTCTGACATTTAAAACAAACAATCTCTCTAGTTCTATTTTTATTTCTGCCATCATTTGCGGCGCTCATTTTTTGATTATTTTGGTAATTCTCAGAATTCTTTTTCTGATTAGTACCACCATTAAAATCTTTCCAAGATGACTTTTCTTTAAATCTATCATTTATGTAAGTACTTGCGGCTTTGATGTCTGGTAGCAATTCGTACGGCTTCTTGTACCGACTTAATGGTCCAAGATGATCCCTGAACTTGAAGTTGTTTAATCCATGTACGATCCATTCGATTGCTTCTTTTTCGCTCATCTTAGCCCTGTTGCACTTTGCAAGCTTCTCGTAGAAATATTCTACTATATCCTGGTTTGATGTTCTCTTGTAATTTTGCGCTTCAAGCCTCACTATCACTTCACTCTCGTCGCACGGAAAATTTTCGCGTAACAATTTGCACCAATCTTGCCAATTTCGCACTTTTCTCGGCAAACTGTCCCGCCACGATTTCGCGACACCGCACAACTTCGATAACGCGAAATGTCTCATGGAGATATCGTCCCAGTCATATATCTCGCCATGTTCTTCAATTTTGTCGATCCATTGACTTATTGAGAGGTTACCCTTGACAGGATCAAAATCTGGTAAAACTTCGTGCACGTTGCGGAAATAACAAGGCTCCCTCGCATTTCCATTTTCTTCAATTGTCGGATTTTCTTCGCCACCATCTGCCATTTTGTTACAAGTACCGGCAACTTTTTTGCTCTTATAACAAACTTGCGACAACGTCGTACAGCTCCAACTGCTCGTTTCGCACACTGACAGATATCCTCTTGGCACACCTATCCGACACTAAACTTCTTCACACGATTCTTTCGATTACTGATCCACGCCGACACGCACAATTAGAATCCCGCTTCTGATAAACTGTAGCACTTTCTTTTACTTTTGATGTTAAATAAAAGACTTGATCTTAATTAATATGTATATTAATATGATGAGATAAATTTGTCAGGAATTACAAAGCGCCTGGGGCTATTGTGTTGGTCGCGACCGCGATTGGAACAATTCGCGATTAGGGTAACAACTCTCGATTCTGCCTCTAAACATCCGTTTTATAGAGCACAATCATCCCACTACTAACTAATCCTTCTGCCAATCAGATTTACAAATTTACGAATTTTGAAACGTACTGGTCTTTTGTACTGGACTTCGCTTTCGTCGTTAGCCATAAACCCAGATCAGTCACGCTCAATCCTATTTATTGTTCCTGTTCCAAATCACCAAATGGCGACAACCAACGGTCTCGGCGCGACAAAAATATTGCAACAATAGTAAATTTATACTTGGAGTGGCACTGCCAACCCTGCCACCCCTGACGAGCCCCACTGCTGACTACTTTCCTTCCAGAAACATTTTTGAAATCAGCGGCAAAATAAATTTAGGGCACCAGGATGTGAAAATATCACTATGTAATAAGTTCAGACTGACAAGAGTGAAAAAAACCGCTTGCATCCAGAAACGAAATCAAATGGAACACTTGAAATTTAGATATTTGTTTGTAATTCGTCACAGGTCCATGAAGGCTTGCATGTTAATGTAAACAAGTGTTAGTTTGTCGGAGAGGCCGAATAAGATTTTTACACCCACCACATTCCCGTCAAAATATTTATTTACTTTAGTATGTTAATTCATTTTGTGCAAATTATGACGGGCCAGTCGAGTACACCTGCGCGAGTATTATTTGGTAATCCAAATTCTTTTAATACGCACTAGGCACGTGCACCTAATATAATTGTTAAAATTGCTGCTTCAGCGTCTGGAACGCTGGTACTCAACGTCGCCAAGGTCGAGGCGACGAATCAGTATTCGAAGTTCTATCGCTATTAAATAAATTTTTTTAATATAATATTCCCGATTTGTTCTTGACGTTAAGTAAATATCTCCCCAATCGATTTTCGAAAAATTACCATCGTCGTACCGGACTCCACTTATATACCGTACGCTAATTTTTACGTTCATTTAATGATAGTGGTGTATTTGATCTTCACCAAACCTGCTCCGGCCAAAATCCGAAATTTGCAGTTTTACCGGATTTCACTGACATCATAAGTAATCTGTGCTTATACACTATTTACACTATTTATTTTATGTACATTGTGTTCATTATTGTTCTGCATTATTTATAACTAAGATGGAGGAATAGTAAGCGGGGTACAAATACCACCACGTATAATTCCTCTGAAAAGTGATGGAAATAGTCTTTTTTACTATCTTTCCTATTGCATTTTATTACCGAAAATAGAGCTCAAGAGATTCGCACTATAATTGTTCATTTTAAATTACCAAATTTTCTGTATATTTTACCTGAATACGTTAAACACCCCTAAACATAATGTACCATTCCAAACTACTCTCAAAAATCATACACTTGCCATTCCAAACTACCCCACATCAACCTAAAATGTAAAAAAATTACGAATTACAAGCAAACTACGCTAAACCCGCATAAATTACTTCGACTTCCGCTATATCACCCCAACCACTTCTTACCAAGCCAAACTAAACCCAATCGCATTAAAATTACCAAAAGTTTCGTTTAATCCGCCAAAGCTAAACCCCGCCAACTATCAATAACCATTCAAAACAATCCCCAAAAAAAACCTTATCATCCGAAACTACACCAAATACATCGTTTTTATGGTGTGAAATTATTTATGTATATATTTCAACATTCTTCGACGACATTCTTTAACGTTGTTAGAGAACTAAATGGGAATAATTTGGAATAGTTCAGCTTCCCTGTCAACTCTCCTTCTCTTGAAGAGTGAAAATAGTGAAAAAAAAGGAGCTTGCACCCAGAAACGAAATTATCGTCATTTTCCAAATCATATTGAAGTACCCGGTCCTGGCAATGCAGGTTAATTTCAGCAAATTTGTTTATTTTGTGATTGGAAAAGTAGAGCATTCCTGTTTAATTGTATTATAATGTCGATTAGTCTACATCACAAATACACCACTTTTGTCAACACTGCGTTTATTTAATCTACGTCCGGGCAACGCCGGGTACATTCAGCTAGTTTTTTTTATAAATGTTGGTAGCTCAAAGAACCAATTTGTTGGAATAATTAACTCAATGTTAATTTGTTTACGTTTATATTCGTTTATATTCGTATAGTTCGACTCTTCTCAGTACCATAAGCAAATATAAAAATAACAAACAATAGTAATAATCGAATAGCAACCTGAACGCCTAGACCAATTAATGCAATAATTAGATAAAACTTTTATTGATATTCGAACATAACTGATTTTTATTGAAATGTGAGACGTTATTTGTTTACTAAAGCAAACAACTTTTTTATTAATAATACGCAAAGTCGCAAAGCGATGAAACTGTAATTCAGAACAAATGTGAGGGATCCGTCTCAGTAAGCATCTATCCGGTTCTTAGGCGGGACTGGTGGGCGGGGTTAACAGTAACATTGTGAAATTATTTGGTGTCGCCATCTACCGTATTCGAGACGCTCGGTGTAATTATCGAACACCCTTAAAAAAGAGAAAAGTCCGGCGAGTATGGTGGATGAGGGAAAGTTTCGTACCCTAAGTTCTTTAACTTCTGCAGGGTTGTTCGTTTGACGCGTGGTCGTGCGTTGTCGTGTAAAAGAATGGGTCTTATTCTAGTGACCATTACCGGCTGTTGTTGTCGAAGTTTCTGGTACATTGATACGATTTTTTGCCCAATCATATCGAATACGGGAGGAACATTCTCGAATATTCCACGACCACACTAAAGAGCGAAAGAACGCGCATCGGCGGCCTCGAAACCGGTTTTTAGCCAACTTCTTCTTGGTACCGATCCGACGTTATCAAAGCGAGGTAGTTTGGATAAATTCGGGTAAAATGGGGATGCTTTGGGGACATTCGGGTAATTTCAAATGATTTATTCGCATTTTTTGTCATTTAGCGGTGGTGGGAGTTGATAAAAATTATTTCAAAATGTTTTTGTATTAAGCTCCGCCTCCTTTTCTCGGAATTTTGGCGTTCGAAAATTCAAAAATATTCTCCTATTGCGTCTTTACAAGCAGCCTGCGTTATGAACGTCGATTTAAGAGCGAAAATAATTCTAAAAATAGATTTACGATTTGTTCATTTGCACCACGAAAAATTTAAATGTCCCATCGTTTGGTCTACTTGTTTTTGATTAATACAAACCTAAATAAAGGTCATTTAGACACAAGGGGATGGAAAAAACCCCATAATTGTTAATAATTACCCATTCGTTATAGTTTAGAAAAAATATACAACATAAATACATATAACTTCTAAACCGTGCTTCCCATAGAAAAATGACAGGTTACCGAAAAGATGCATCGCCAAACATAGAATCCAAAAAGTATTGTTGGATAATTTTAGGGGTAGTTTTGGGATAAGTTTTTTTTAGCTAGCTTCAAAGGGTTGGAAAAAATAAAATTTTTCTTTCATATTTAGCTTCCCTATGTTCAAACGAGTAGTTTGATGTGCGACACGACCGAATTCCGATAAAAAATAAAATCCAACCCCTAAACATATAATGACATATAACTTCTAAACGGTGCGTCGTATCAAAAATTGACCCCCTACGACAAACGTTCGTCATGAGACGTAGAATTTAAAAAGTTTTATAAACTTGATTTTAAGGCTACTTTCTGACATAACTTCTAGGGGTTGAAGAAAAAAAATTTTTTTTTGCACACTCGGGTTCTCTAAGTTCGTACGAGTTGTTTGATATGCGACTCGATGGGATTGGAAGTCGTCGTAAAAAAACTACCCCTAAATATTATTTTTAGGGATGGTTTTGGATTCTCTATGATCGTACGAGTCGTTTGATATGCGACTCGACGGGGTTGGGATTTTTAGTAAAAAAAACTACCCTTAATAATATTTTTAGGGGTGGTTTTAGATTCTCTATGATCGTACTAGTCGTTTGATATGCGACTCCATGGGATTGGGATTCTTCGTAAAAAACTACCCCTACAGTGAGCTATTAGAGGTGGTTTAGTGTAAATTTAGGATAATTAAATAATGATCTCAATTTGGGGTGGTTAGAATGGATTTTGAACATTTTTAACAAATTAAGGGTAGTTGAAGGTAGTGGGGGGTAGTTAGGGGTAATAACGTATTTAGGCATGGTTTGGGTAAATTCGGTTAAAATGGGGATGTTTTGGGGACATTGGGGTAATTTTAAATCAATTATTCGCATTTTTTGTCATTTAGGGGTGGTGGGGGTTGATAAAAATGATTATAAATTAAGCCCGCCTCCTTTTCTCGGAATTCTATTTTTAGATCAAAAAATCGTTTTTGGCGTTCGAAAATCCAAAAATATTCTCCTATTGCGTCTTTACAACCAGCCTGCGATATGAACGTCGATTTAAGAGTGAAAATAATTCTAAAAATAGATTAACGATTTGTTCATTTGCACCGCGGAAAATTTAAATGTCCCATCGTTTGGTCTACTTGTTTTTGATTAATACAAACCCAAATATAGGTCATTTAGACACAAGGGGATGGAAAAAAACCCCATAATTGTTAATAATTACCCGTTCGTTATAGTTTGGAAAAAATATACAACATAAATACATATAACTTCTAAACCGTGCTTCCCATAGAAAAATGACAGGTTACCGAAAAGATGCATCGCCAAACATAGAATCCAAAAAGTATTGTTGGATAATTTTAGGGGTAGTTTTGGGATAAGTTTTTTTTAGCTAGCTTCAAAGGGTTGGAAAAAATAAAATTTTTCTTTCATAATTAGCTTCCCTATGTTCAAACGAGTTAATTTGTAAATAATCACAAATTAATTGAATAATTATAAAAACGTGTCAAAAACACATGTTTTATTGTACAAACAATTAGAAAGTAAAAATATATTTTATAAATAATTAGAAATTCCACAATTAATATGTACAATTATAAAAAAGTGTAAAAAAAAGCGCATTGTACAAACCATTATAAAGTACCTAAAATATGACAAAATTACAAAACTGGTTTACATTTTTATTTACAGTGAAACTTGTCACGAATTTTCAAGAGACCGAAAATTTACTTCGAGTTAGGGAAAATTCGATAGAAATATAAGCCTAATTAAGACTTAAGTTTATTATTCAAAAAGCCAGAGGACTTATACAGAACGATAGAACAAATCGGAATTAATTTTTATTATTATCACACTAATTTCCTAATTTTTTTGTTAACATTATTATGATAATTCGTATTGTTTTTTCTTTTTAAATTGATGTTAATTTTTTTTTTTTTTGGTTATGCAAATATTTTATATTTATATATGTTCGATGTAGGAACGCTGAATCGAAACTGCACTGGTAACATTATCTTTTGGAAATTGATGGAAATGAAGTTATTTATTTTATATTTTGCTATTATTGCAAACTGATATTGCACAGGGCATTCCCGGCATTTTCTCAAACTACCTGTAAATTTATTATAAGTTCTCCCTTACCTGATGAGTTATCTACATGGTAATTCAAGTTTTACGCCACCCACTGAATAACCTTTTCTAATCGGAAAAAAGGATTTAAATGTTCATCGTATTATACAGACACTAAACTTAATTCTAATATATGTAATAATGATATCACTCTTTTCAAAAAACAAAACAAAATGTATACAAACGAAAACAAAATGTTCTTATTAATCTACGAAGTTGTGTTAAAAGTTTAATAAGTTGTTAATAGGGGCGTTAATGCTCATGTGCGTGCGAAAGCGCAATCTCAAAAAATGTAAAGCTTTATTTAGGGCCGACAATTCCTCGCCAAATCGTCATTTTTTTATATAAAGCTCGCTCTGTTTCGCACTTCAGTGATGTTAAAATGGAAAAAAGTTGGCGTGGTTGCACCTCTCCAGTGGATATGATGTGTCTTTATTATACCTATGTTTAGAGATTGTAAATTCACACGGCCAATTCTCGTGTGATGGTCAAGGAATGATGTTATGCTCGAAGGACCAGTGGATTATGGTGCATCCACGACACATTAATCACGACAATAAAACCACTTGTTTAAATTTAAAACTATATTTAAACACTTAAACCACGAATATTGTAAAAAACGACGAATACACAAAACCACAACTTTGGAAACCTGAGTACCCATATAGTACTCAGCCGGTTACTTGTTTGTAACCCCACTGATTGTTACCAAACCACATTTCGGAATCTGAGTACTCATGTAGTACTCAGTTGGCTACTTGCTTGGAGCCCCACTAATTGTCACGTCCGTGTTGCAACTTATATAAGAGTGCCCCACCTACGACTTTCAACCCCTGGGAAAATTCCAACAGTGCGGTCCGTTTTACCCCCGATCGGAACCTTTGACCGGCCACATGTGTAACTAATCACATTTACGACAGGATTCAAAAACACTCAACATAACACAAAAAGTGTAAGATTCTGTCGTAAATAGCAACCCTTGTACACATTATAAGCACGGACATCTAAGGCCCGACAGGAAATCACCGAACGTGACAACTAATGTTACAATTAAAAAATGCAATTAAAACTAGGAGCCAGCTCGCTGGGGCCGAATAGAGATTATTTCAATTTTTTTTTTAATGTTTATTCTGGCGGTAAAACTATTATCCCACACCCCCGGGTACATGCATATCATTTACCTTTTTATTATAAATAATCTGGTTTAAATTTAAAAATTTATTGTAACACGAAAAAACACAATAAACACAAAATATAAAAATAAAAAATACAAAAGATGTGAGCGATAGTCGATGGAGAGGTCTGACTCTGACGTCACGATCTGCTTCCCGCACTGCACTCGTCCCTCACCCGATATCCCCCGCATGAGGCAACCGTTATAGTTTACAGACCGTGATTACCCCGCGGTCGGCTAGGTGTTATTCTTGACTGTCCACGGTTGTAAATACATACATACATTCAGCTAGTTCTCAAATAAACAAGTCGTGCCGCCTCCAATTTCCAACCCGGTCATAAATCCATCTCAACATGACCGTGAGAACAACCCTGTGTCATCCTTCTTCCTTCAACACCAAGTTTCCACGACAACATCTTCCACGGCACGACGACCAAACGCAAAAGCTGACTTTGATTGAAGTCCTTGCGCTCAACAATATCGCCCGCGCTGAACACCCACAAAGCAAATAACTTTTTTTATGAATAGTACGCAAAGTCGCAAAACTGTAAACTGTAATTCAGAACAAATAATGTGAGAGATCCGTCTCAGTAAGCATCTATCCGGTTCTTAGGCGGGACTGGTGGGTTGGGTTAACAGTAACATTGTATAAAAAATCCATAAAAATACAAACGTAAACCAATTAATATTGAGTTAATTATTCCAAACGAATCGGTTCTATGAACAAACAAACAATTATAAAAATACATTATATCCATCCTAGCTATTGTCGCCACGTGGACTTCCGATCCGGTCTGTGCAAATCCTGCTTGACCTTGGTTGTCGCGGCGTCGTAAAGGACCGACGCTGTTTCGGCAAAAAAGTTACTTGTCTATTCGGTTCAAATTGGGAAGTTTGTCCAGAGCGCCATTTACTTTTATCGCCCGTATAATTATAAGGATTCAAATATGGTAAAAATAATAAATTCGATTATAACTAATAATGTTCAGTAATAATAATAATGTTAAATATGTATACCTAATGAAAAAAATTAATCACTAATAAACAAAAATTAGGAAGACAATAATTTTCTACCGCAATGAAGTCTGCACATTCTATGTTACTCAGGGTAACTCTTGTCTAACTTTTTCTATTACACAAACAGGAATTGCTTTTGTTTTATCCCGCTGTAATGAATATCAGTTGATCCAGTAAATAAATTGTTTGTATGCGATATGTCTCCAAAGTTCATTTGATTCGTTACTAAATTTTTTGGTTTCCTGTTAAATGTAAAGAAATTTTGAAAATTATAATTCGGCTCGTATAAAAAATATTTTGATATCGGGCAGCTTTCAGGCAATCGATATTCAATATAACACTTTCAAAGGATTGATGTAATAATATACAATCTGGGCCTCCCATCACCACTAATTTGTTCAGATGCTTTGCAACATACAAATTCAGAAGCATTTGTCATTTCAGAGTAATTGTTGCATTTCAGTAAGAAATTTAGCTCTTTCTATTTTTAAATTTGTCTCTATTATCGTAATCGCCAGCGAGGAAATTCAAAAATATCCAATATTTTCTAAAAAAATTCAAAATTGCCTAAAAAATTTTTTGAGAATTGTTTCAATAAATGTTTAAATTTCACAAATTGCCCATGAGTTAAAAAAAATTCAAATTTCCCATTCCCCTTCCGTAATATCTCAGTAATTTCATCACGAATTTTATGCAACTCCTCAACCGTGGGTGCATGCGTGCTTAAATCGCCGACATAACAATGATGTGAGACGACTGCGTGAAATTTTTGGCTTCAAGGGAGGCTAATTCGCTAATTCTGGGTTGCGGCTCCATATCTGCGTTACCAAATCCAAGCAAGACCACATCGGGTCCATTCGGCTAGGCGGCGGGCGTTGCCGATGTGGTCGTTTCGATGTTTGCATTGGCGCTGCTATCACAATGGCGAGAAGGCGCATGCGCTCCATCTAGTTCTAGTCTGTTCTGGTCTAATTAATTAATTGAATTTAATTTAATTTTTTAATTTTCATTTAATTGATAATGCAAGTGAGTATCAAAATTTGTAATCATTCTCAAGACATTATCGAAAATAACGATCCTTTTGGAGGAAAAAAAAATGTCATTGGAAGAGATTTTGGGTAGGTTTTACTAGTTACTAAAAAAATGAACAAAATAACAGACAAACTTGCATTGACGATTTTATATTCAAAACTTTAAGCAATATATTGTATAAGGCCGATTATAATTAGGTGTGGAGCGATATAACCCATGTAGAAAGAAAGAACTGTTACATGTACGATTCCAATAAATATAAAAAAAATTCCAAGAGTATACATACAGGTGTCCCAGAACTAGCGCATGATATATTTATATTAAATAGTAGAATAATCATTCTGACTAAAATTGAAGAAACAAATGTTTAAGGTTCAATGATAAACGATTTTTGTTGACCAATCAGAAGGACCTTGTTAATTGCAATCTCAAGAAAATATATTACATAATTCATTTTTATGGTTTCATATTAATGCAACCAGCTGCAGCTGAAAAAACTCGTTTAATAGTTGGGTTCTTATCAAATTTAGTGTTTATTTTGAATAGAGATTTGGGCATTAAAATATCATGCGGTAGTTCTGGGACAGTAGTATGCACATATATTTTATATAAATTGTTGAAAAGTTATTTTAGCTAAATAAATATATAAAAATTCAGAGTTGCTTCAACACTGACGTAAATGTTCAGGTGCATGGTAATGCTGCTGAAGATTAATTGATGGAAAAACTGGAGGTGGAAAGCAGCGAACATGCTCAACTGACAATTCATCATTTTCACCGGATTTCAAAAATTTATTCAAAATCGCAAATATCTGAGAATTTAGTACCTGAAATCTTCTGATTCGATCAACCATTCTCTTCAAACTCTACAATAAATAAATAAGCAAATAAGTCGTAATAAACGGGCAATGTAAACTTACAATTCCTTTGACAATTTCATCTTTCATATCAACTCTTTGCACTCTGAGAATATGATAACAAAAATCAAGTGCCTCAAATCTTCTCTGCTGATCTAAGAGTACTATCATAGTGCAACCCGCCCAATGTAAACCTTCACCAAACATTTCTCTGCAACCAAAAAAATTAATTAATTAATTAATTAATTAAACATAATCCAGTAAAAACACCTACTCGACTGTATATTCGTTTTCGCTGACGGGGATGCAATACACAAATTGCAAAGCAGACCACAAACGGTGAAACTCAGTACATTCATCTACATTCATGACACCGTTTGCAGGTGGTGGTCCGACCCAAACTGAATCATCTAAGAATGTTCTCAAACGGTTGAGTACAACTTCAAAAATAGAAAGACCGCAACATAATCGCTCCCTCGTCAATAAATCACCCTCTTTCGAGATAAGTGATTGCTAAAAATTGAACTTAGACGAAGTAGTATATTTAACTTTCCTACTTTGGCAGTTCCGAGTTTCTCAATATTTGGTACAATCTGTAAGGCGGCGTATTTGGCTTCGAGTCTTTTCTGCTTAGTTTCGGCCTTTTCTCCTTCTTTGCAAAAAGGTCTGGGGAGAATGTTTTGGAAAGGTGCCGCTTGCAACAAATCGCACACTTCTTCCTGCGACAAAGCTTGTTCCATTAGCAAACAAAACAGTATTATATTCCCAAATTCACGGAAATTGTGAAAAAGTTCGGTTCTGGCGTCTGGATATTGTACGATATCATTCAATTGAGCGTGGTAATAACTTAAAACACCTAAAAAACATTCGTGTATGGATTCATATAAAAAGCAGCTTTAATCAACCTGGCGATCCATAGTCATAACGAGGTAGTTTGCACTGTTTCGGCATAGCCTCCATCAATGTTTTGGTAAACTGAAGAAGATTCCCTTGTATCAGACTTTTTACGATTTTTAAAAGTTCTTCCATTACTACCGCAATTCCTTGGTAGCCTAACAGTTTACACATGGTATGGAAATGTTGGGGCCCAACGAATCCAGAATATTGTCCATATTGGGTGGTGTAGGCAAGATTTAGTTGTTTGCTACCCCACATATAATGGTATGACATTTGAGGAGGCTTGTCTCTATGAACTGCTCCCGCGAATGTAATTTGTCCCCTGTACTTGGTGAATCTACATAAATTATCGTTATTCTATGAACGAACACTAATCTCAAAATGCACCTGTTGGTTGCGGCGTTATAAACATAATTAGGCAAGAAATCATAATTCAATTCCCAAAACACGTGTAATGTGATTCGACCATATGGGGCCAAGACGTTATGGTTTGCCTCGCGATACATGGAATCGAAATCGTCCAAGGCCAACCACTTACTGAGCAGTTTATGACATAGTCGATTCACTTGAAGAAGACCTTCCAATTCCATAACACCTGTGATATCACCACCTTCAAATTTGCTGATGCCTAAATCGAGACTCTTCTGCATGTCGGCATTGATTCTTTGTGTTATTAGTTTATTTAAATCGATCGATCGCCCCAACAGCTGGACATGTCGTTGTTTTAATAACGTTTCATAACGATTTGCACGTGGATATGGAAGTAAATATGCCCCCAAAGCTGCACATTCTACCCTGAACCGTTTATCAAGAAATATACTAAAACAGCACGTCAAGTATATGTATGTGTAGTAATCTATACCTATATCTTTACCTTGCCGCCAGTTGCTTGTAATAAGCAAAAATCTGCTCGCTTAGCTTGTAAACGAACTGATCAAAACACAAATTCACCTCGGCCTCGACTTCGTCATATAAAAACTGCTTTCGGAATATTGTCAAAGCATAAAGTGCACTGTCATTGTACAAATCAAGTGGATACAAAACGTATCTGCAAGTATATCGTAAAAAAAAATTAAAAAGGAATATTAGGTACGTACTCCATCATCGAAGGTTCCTTTGTTTTTAAAATATGATCGGTTAAAATCCAAGGCATAGACATATCGATGGGAAATTGTATTCGCTTTTCCATTGTGATCAAATCGTTGCATTCCTCGTTATGGTTGTGACGAACGGTGCATTTCTACGTTTTAAGAATCAAAAATAAAATATATTACAGGTAGTGTAGAATGCATTATTCCGTTGTGCCGTGTCTAATTTTACTATTATTTTATTATTTATTGTTTCATTCAACGCACTACAATACGTCATGCATTAGCATTACTGTTTCCTTGTTAAACTAAATGGCTTAACAAAATATTAAATTAGAAAGCAATGAGTACACTCATTCATAAATTGGAAAACCTGTTAATTTTTTTCAAAAAAATTCTGTTCGGACCCACTAATTGTTATTGTTGATTACCACACTGAGTGAGTTTAAATGGTATGAACGGCAGAAGAGAACATAAAATGAAGAAAAAAAACAAACAAACAAGAAAGATTTTGCGTTACATTTAGCTTCGTAAGCAAGAAGTCACCTTTACTTACGTTTATCCTTCGGCCCATGGTCATTTCAAGATAAAACTCCCGGTACCATAACTGTGACAAGTCACAGCATTGCTGTAAAGACTCTGCAACGATTTGTTAATATTAGGATTAACAGTTTCTGTTCCAATATTACCACTAAAACTCAAAAGGTAGTTCCAATAAAACGAAGTCTTGTGGAACTGATCAATTTGCATCAAATATTGACCATCAATATCTTTGCGTAACGTCCGTTTTCCACCAGACTTGTCAGCTATCAGTGATTCCAGCATCGTGCGTACCATATATAGCTGGGTAGACGAAGGTCCAACATTTCTTCTAGGTACTTTAACATTAAAGCCATTATCGTCCTTTTTACCTCTTAAAGCTGGATCTTGCAAAGGTTCAACTCCTCGCTGCCAATCGGCACAAGTTTCTCTCACTGACATGATTATGCTGCAAATAATTAACGCAGTCTACTCTTCATTTTTAAAAAATATATATATAATAACCTTCGAATGAGATCCTTCTTGTTTTTAATAGCTTTTCTCAATGGCTCCCTTAGTGCAACCTGCACGAAATCTTGCAATTCCGCATAGATATGGCGACGAATAGCGTCAGTAAACACCGTCTCCATTCTCGCCATCAGCACTTGCAAACCTTTAATCATCGCAATTACTTCTATTAAGGCAAATTTTTCTTCATCGCTGTAGTTGTATCGGGTCGCTCTTTCATACTCTTCCGCTTCGGGGGGACATTCTTTGTTCTGGTGATGATCAGTCGGGTGGAGAAGCTTCCAAGAGTATAGTTCTGTAACGACACTAGTCCACTCTGAAAGCAGTTGCAATCCTCGAAGAGCCAATTCGGCAGTTTCCTTGTTCTCAATATCGCTGCCGCTTTCTTTGTATGTGGTGGTGACCTCATTGCTATATCTCGCCAACTCGCTTATGTATTTAACGTGATCGTCCCGAATTTGAGGTAAATGCACCATTAGATCGGCTTGGGGTGAGGGTGAATTGCTACTGGATAGTGGCCATTTACTTGTATCGAAATGTTTGCTACGTTTTATATAGTTAAACGGGGCGATCTGCATGTCACCAAATAGAGGCACAACTTCCAAATTCTGTCAAAAAAAGACGAAATGACATTTAAACATAAAATCAAAACAATAAAAGACTTAAATCTATGCAGCAAACGTAAAGGAAAAATCTCAGAGGCTTGAAAGAAAGTGAATAGGATAGTATGAAGATAGGCAAGTATTAAACAAAAACTAAAAATAAAGACCTAATGAAATTGAAAAGTACTAAACAGTTTGGACCATAAGTGTCGTTACTTACTTTAAAAATTCGGTCGATGCGATCCAGCCTTAGCTTTTTCTTCTGGTCGAGTTTATTAATATTGCACAGCTCGCTATCCATAAGGAAAAGTCCAAATCCCATCACCTTAACAAGCATGTGTTTTTCGCTAGGTGTAAGATACATCTTAGTTTCGAACATGTGCACACAAATATTAACAACATCCGCAAGAAGTTCCTCATACCCACTAATCCTTTCTAAATTCTCTTTGACTGCATCGCGTATTTTATTCTGCGTAGCCAAGAACATTGATAAATTCTGTGATTCTTGTAACGTTTGTGAGTCTGACATAACCTTTAAAAATTGCGCTGCTCTGCGATAAGTTGAATAATCGTTTTTTACGCTTGATTTCATGTTTTTCAGTTCATCAAGTACTGCAAACATATTTATAAACTTCCCTAATGTTAACAAGTATGCTTCCGAAACAAAATCTTTTCTTTTTTCTGTATGACATAGCCGCTTGACTTCTTCAAAAAATCGCTCAATTGCTTTTTTCTGAAAAAATAGAGTATTTTCAGATTGTTTAGGTCACAAAAACGTTGCAAACCTGAAAATACATGAAATTCAGCAACTTGTTCACTTCAGGGGCCAAAACTTCAACTGTCTTTTCATATATCTCAACTCGATTGGGTTGTTCGTTAGATTTTGGTTGTGGAATTGCCCGCGAGCAACATCTCCATGTGTAAAGCATCACAGCATGTTCCTGTCCCTCCTCCAAAAGCTCATTCTAGAATAATTTTTAGTAAAAATAAAGTAATAACTTAATTAAACGATGACGCCTTACTAGGCTCGCGTGGACAGTGGCTTCTTCAATATATTTTGCTATCCCAGTAACAAAACCATTGCGATCCTCAAAATTTGTATCAAAATTTGCTTGATAGACAACTGAGCATGGTTGAGCCTCTATACAAGGCTGCTCATCTGGTAAAGGAAGCTCATCTAAGACGTCAACGTTAGACAAAGCGTCACTTAAGGATACCCTATCAGTTCCAGCCATGTTAATAATTGCATTCAGTAAGTGGATTAATTTAACTGGAACATCATTAAAATTAGCGCGCCACTAAATTAACTACAACATTATCATACTTATATTAAAATTGTTGACACTAGGCACTGCAAAAATATTTCGAGTGCAACTTTCGCTTATTTTCCATTAAACTTGAAATTTTAACATTTTAGGTGCGGCATAAGACAAGTAAACAAATGACAATTACTTAACCAGACATATCAAGGTATCAACAACTGTATGAAATAAAAGTAACTAGAGCTAGTCGAGATCCTAATGTTTGCATTAAATGCTCTTAGATGGCGCTTTCCGATATCAATTTTAATGTACAGCGGTCCCAAATTAAACAGTTTTGGGAAGTTTCTCTTATTTCCTAAAGAATTATTTCAATAGGAGTAATATTTTACAAAGATACAATAATTTTGATAACATTAAAAAATGTTGTTATTACTTGTTGTTGTATATGTATTTAGCGTTTGGTATGCTGCTTTCATTACTGAGGTCTAGAAATTGTTGCTGATATTTACTACCCCAGCTTCCCAAATCAGAAAGGGGCCAGCGCTTCATCAATACCCATAGGGAATGCCGCAATCTAAAATGGGTTATTTTTCTAATCGCATTTGAAAGAGGCAGTTTTAAATCATAAATGAAGCATATCCGTTCGATAAGAAATTATTGGTATCGGGGTTGATATGTTTTTCAATGCCTCTAATTGTTAAATGTAATTGTGGCGTAAATATTCGCAATTCGAGATTCTTCCTTCCCAGTGTATGGGTCCCTTTACAAAAATTTATAAAACTTTAATTTTTAAGAGAATCAACGTTTTTTGTGGCGATTTGGCGATGGAGTCCGACATTAGTGTCAAAATGTAGCATTCGAAAATGTCTTACAAAAGCCAAAAGCTAGGTTCCATGAGCCTCCGTTTTATTATGTAGGCAGGCATGTTTATGTTTACCTGTTTCGAAGTGAACAAATTTTATATTTGAGTTGTTAAAGTAATTTCCTGCGTGTTTATCGATCAATATTGGATTGTTTTTGTGCTCGTTCGCATCGACGCATTAGATCTGTAAGAATAATTGTCAAAGACGATAAAAACAATTCTTACTTATAGGAAATTTAATGTAGAATTCGAAAATGTCTTTATTTTTTAATATTGATGACCAAAAAGAAGATAAAATTGTGTTATAATGAAGCATAGTCACGGTTTTAGGGTAAAACACAAAAAAACATATTATGAGAACGGGTTGAGATAGAATACCCACTCGGGCGGCGTTTTACTCCATTTTCAATGTAGTTTCACCGCACCAGGTTTTTTCTTGTCCACTACTTGCGGATCAGCCTGTATAAGGATAATTAATAGAATTATTCTGAATTAGATGATTGTGTTAAGTTCTTGTAAGTATGTACATTTGTTGGTTATGTAAAGCCAATATATCGATTATTACTATTGTTTATTATTTTTATATTTGCTTATGGTACTGAGAACAGTCGACTGCAGCTCTGACTAGAACCAAATGAGGCCCAAAATTTAACCATTTTTGTAAAAATCCAAAAAAATATAAACGTAAACAAATTAACATTGAGTTAATTATTCCCAACAAATCGGTTCCTGGAGGTACCGAACATATGTATATAAATATAATACTTCCTAGCTATTGTCGGCCGGTACGCCCGCCGAACGTGACAACGCGGATTTCCGGTCCCGTCTGTGTAAATCTTGTCTGACCTTGCTTCATTGTCGCGGCGCCGTAAAGAACCAGTAGCTGTTTCGGCAAAAAAGTTGTTCTTTAAGGCGCGTACAGACCTGAGCACGAACGGCGCATGATGCGCGCCGCATGCCGCGGGGCGAGCATGCGGTACCATTCTCATAAAACCCCGTACAGACCTGAGCACGAACACGCATGAGGCGAGCCGAGCACGCATGGGTAGTCGTAAATTTCGTCTGTGGATGAGTCCCCGCGCTGCGGGATACTGTCTCGACGCGTGCAACATTCTGCCGCGTCCCGATCCAACTGTTGGCGGTACATCAAAGTGAGGCAAAGGGTTCAGACATAGTTCGATACCAATCCCTAAATATTGCAGCGTTCCCTATTCCAGTGAACGCAGATGGCTGATTCAAATTCGGATATTGAGGAATTGAGTGCTTATTATGTTGTTTTGAGCAATGTTTAATAAAAAAAAATTAAATATAACATAAAAATATAAAATATAACGACAAACACTCTTCTACACAGAAAACACAGATAAGCAAATAATCTCACAATCTATTAACATGCGAATCGGGATCTGACGGACTTAATTTTTCCCGAAACGAATAACAACTAACAACCCACCCCCAACCAACCCTTGGACCGCGGAGGTCGGAGGGGAATTCCCAGGTCGTAAATTTAAAACTTTGCAAAAATTGTTTACAACCGATACAATTCTTTATTGCATCGGGATTTGCTCACAAACTCGACATCTGTTGATTGCATCGGTAAAGTGGTGCCGCCAAAATTCAATAAACACCATACTTTTGTTCGGGGTACAAGTAAAAAAAAAAGGTCTTCCTCAAACATGCCCGGCTTTATACCTGAAACATGACGCAACCAACAATAAAACAGGGAATATTTTTTGCCTTTAACAAATGTTGCGCGCAGAACTAAACTTAGTTGTCAACAAATAAGAGACCATTTTGATACGTATTTTTTATTTTATTTATTTCTTGCACACTTATGTGGAACACTTCCGCGATTGGGTCAGCAAAGACGATCGTCAATAGACGCGGGATCCGCAAAAACGGCGAGAGCGATCAAGGGACAAAATATGTGCACAATAGATTATTCCTTAATAAATAATTTCAATAATTTTATATATACATATATATTATATATATATATATTTTGGTGACCTGATACAAAAAGCTATAGACATAACTTCGTATGTAAACAAATGAGCTCAATACTTCACAACGAACACGAGCAGTTAGTTGCCTCACTTTGATGTACCGCCAACAGTTCGGATTCGCCCGAGACACGAGCATTCGGGCCGGGACAATCCACATCCCTATGCTCATGCGTGCTCGGCTTGCCTCATGCGCCGTTCGTGCTCAGGTCTGTACGCGCCTTTACGTGTTCATTCGGTTTATTGCAAATTGCAATTACTTGGGAAGCTTGTGCAGCGCGCCACGTATTTTAGTATTTTTATCGCTGAATATATTCTGCTTATTTCATTGTAAACTCTAATCATTATTATTCATAACAGGTTTTTCTAGCTTTAATTCAATTTTACTTATTGTTAAATCGGTATAATTTGTTGTAAAAAGTGTGAGAAATGGGAAAAAAAAGCCATCCTTCAAAAGTTTGCAAAAAGGGCAACCGTTCGCGATGTATGAAAAGTTTTCTGGTATTTAATTTTATACGTAACCGTCACGAATTTGGAGATATAGTTACGACAGCCATCAAAATTAAAAGAATAATTAGCTTCGCACTGTATCAGTAAAATACTAAGAATATCAAAAAGCGAAGACCTATACAACTCCCTTAAAAAGGAAGTGGAAGAATAGAATACTTACTATAACTTGACTATACTTAAATTTTTTTAGGAAAACATGTTACAATTTTTAGGGTAGCGTAGGTAGCGTTCACTACACCCCCCGCCCCCTTATTATGATTTCTTCTTGCCTTATAATGCTTTTTAAATAAATTTGTTTATTTTTATTAATAACATAACCTCTTTTCGACGCACGGAGGACTAAAGGGACTTTCATGTTATTTCACCGAAATTATTTCGAGAGAAATAAATCCGTACCGCTGCACAATTTGCCCTATTATAATAGTGATTTCATTTGATGTCACAGTTTACGAAAATCTTGCACGGGTTAAACATCTAAACTCTTTATGGACGGCAATGGCATAATAGTACGTCATTAGAATTTGAACCGACTTGAGTCCTGCACGACAAGTTCCTATACATAAAATGAACGGTTACAATTATGACAAATTAGGAAAGTAGACTTATTAAACTCTTTTCGAGTTAGCTCTGAAAGTACAACCGTGGACAACCAAGCTTAACAATCATGTCATGCAAATACCGACTCTATGAGACATTGTCATTGAGTTGGTATTTGCATCACACGCGACACCTAAAGTTCCGGCAAATACCGACTCAACGACAATTGTCTCATAGAGTCGGTATTTGCATAATGAGTGTTATTCTTGACTGTCCACGATTGTACAATAAGTTTGATATTTTAAAATGTAAGCAGTTGGGGGATTTCAGTTCTAATTCACTTGTAATGTCACTATTACAATTTAAATTCTTTATTAATATAGGTATGTACATACTACCAGAAATAATCTTCACAAACTTTCTTAGTGATTACTCTTATTTTTTCATAATCATTTCAAAGTAAATGCAATTTTCGAATTAGATGTATTTACAACAAAATGAAGGAATATTTGATCATTTAAATTATCTTGATTAGGAACTTGTAAATCGTAGCATTACAAGTGAATTACGAATCAAATCCCACAACTGCTTACCTTTAAAAGCAAAAAATAAATTTTCACAGCTGACTTGATAATATTATAATAAGCTACTTCACTTATTTTCTCATAATTGTAAAAAAAAGTAGAAAAAGTTAGATAAACAAAAACCGTCCATTTTAAGTATAGGAATATGATACTTCATCAGATCGAGAACAAAGTTCTCTATCGAAAGGTGTAATAAAAACATATGGTTGCAATTTGAAAAAATCGACTTTTGTGCTTTTTGGGTTTATTGAGTTACAGCTGACTTTTCCTCCAGGCATATTCCTAAAAATGTTTAGACTTTCACAGATAGCTAAACCTTTTGTCCAACTGTTGACCAAGTTTCGTCGACCTGACTTTTAGAATTTATTAATAATTAATTTTTTTATTGGACTGGATTTTCGGCATTTTTACAAAAAATTATTTGATTTCTCTAAAACGATGCAAGAAGGTGCAAAAACGTTGATATCATATAACACAGAATTCAATGCCGAATCCGGAAATACATTAAAAATAAGTATGTTGTATTTAAAATAATAAAGTTAATACCAACTTCCGGTATAACCGGAAGTGGCAGAATCATGAAAATAATTTCAGCAGGTAGATCTTATAAGTCTATTCAAGTATGCAAAGTTTTAGTTCTATCGGTTTTCCCCTTCTCTGTATCTGTATGCACCTGTACACCTGCATTTTTTCTGTAAAGGCTAAATTTGTAAAATCTGAAACAGCCAATTATAATCTACATGCAAATGAAAATGTTTTGCCGAACTGTAACATGATATTCCCATTGATAGCAAACGAAAGTGCAAGGCGGCAGTCTCCACAAGAAAATTATCTTATCATATTGACATCGAACTTACAGTCAACGTGGACCTCTCAATGAGCTGCCAACCTGAATGTAACCAATCACACCCGTATTATTGACAATAATTTACATTTAAATAATGCTGCGTCTTTTAAAAGTGTTTTCGATCTTCCTCTGTTGCATTGCAAAAATCGGTTAGCATGTATATGCTTAAAAATGTCTTCAAAAAGTAACCGCCTTAAAAATCAGAGTTGAGCTCCAGCAGTAGAACAGCCTTAATTATATCATCAGGATTAAAATGTAATCCGCAGACAACACTTGAAGAAGAGGGTGCAAAGTTTTTCATTGTGTACTTCATGCTCATATTAACAAATAATTGAAATAAAATTTAACAAACAGTTCTCCGACACCGACTCCTGTGTGAAACTGTACATAAGAAAACATTGAAATCGACTGCATTTGTCGGAGTCGGTGCCACCACCGACATTTCTGTCGGATCACTCGGATCTAACCGTGTGTGAAACCACCCATTAGTTTTTGAGAAACATAATTACTAGCTTGATATCTAGATGCGCTGGCTGCCAGTTTTTTATTTAATTGTTTATTTTCTGATTTATTTTTTATTTTTCTAAATAAACATTAAAATAAAAAAATCAAACCATAGCGCAAATTCTATTGCTATTCTAAACAATTATTAGTTTCAAAACAATAATTTTTCTTTATAGTTTCTTCAAAATTAGCTATGTATTTTTCGATGTATCGATCTCTCTTGCACACTTGACCGCTCCCTTTCGCCTTAATTTCTTGTTTTACGCACGTATTTGCTGAGTCTTCTTTTTCCACTCGTTATTCCAGAATACTAGAAACATCGATGTTCAGAGTGTATGTATACGAAGTGATCATAAAGTTCGGAACAAAATTCATAATTTGTATGTAATGTAAGGTATCACTTTTTTATTATTCTTAAATAGAGAATTTAAGGTGTTATATTTTAAAAGCAGATGTCATTTTTGCGTCAAAAAATGGCAACTTGAAGACAAATATCGATGTGTCGAGCGTTTTTCGCAAAAACATTACATATTACATAACTAAATTATGAATTCTGTTCCGAACTGTATGCTCACTCCGTACACACACTTCTCAACAGAGCTATTCACCATGTTTTAGCAAATTAAACATTTTTCAAATCTAAGGATTGGGAGCGGATTTAAAATGACTAAATGTAATATATTTTTGTATTTTCGTGATTAGTCAACCGTGACTTGTATGCTTTTGATCCCTATCTGAACTTCCCTTTTAGAGTGTCATTATAAAAATTGAAACACATAATACGTACCTGTCTTGCGTGTTGCTAGAGCAACTGCCAGTCCTCACAAACATTTCGACTAATACCGGGTGACTGTAAATGATTGACTTAAATTTAGGTGATTGGCAACAGTGAGGAATTGGTACCAGATTAACTGTCGTCGTGATTTATGTCTATTAACTTTTCAGGTTAGAATATTGTTGTCAAAAAGTGTAAGTTACCGAATAATAGCGAACGAAAAGTGACAAATAATGGAGAAAATGGTTACAGCGAGTGATCGAAAATATCTTCCAGCTGTAAAAACCATTTTGAAAACAATTCTGATATTGGCAATTTTTAAAATTGACGTTTATTTGACAATTTAAAATTTGAAAATCAGTGTACCCAATGGAAGAGTTAAAAAATATTGCCAACTTAACACGAAAAATGTCAATCATTTATAGTCACCCGGTACAATTTAAATATGATACGTAAAACTTCTATATGACATGGCAATTTAGGGGTCGCTTTCTAATAAATTCCCGCTTCAAAGATTTTGATTGCAGATATTTCCTAGAAAAAAAATAATTCTAAGTTCACACTTACCTTTATTAAGGGCGTCGGATACCTCTAGTCTAAATAAACTAAAGTTTATTTCATCACAATTCAGAATTGGATCGTTTAAATTTGATGGTTTTTTTTAAGTAGTTAGGCTATAACATTATCTAATAGTTTACGTGAAATATATTTGCAAAAAATGTTCACTCATTCGAGTACTTAAGTATCCGAGTACTACTGGGCGAGTACTCGAATACTACGAGTACAGTGAGGAATCGAATACCTTTGATACATTGTACTCGAGTACTCCCATCGTTAGTCGTAACTATACCTGCAAATTTGTGACGGTTACGCATAAAACCAAATACCAGAAAACTTTTCTTACATCGTGAACAGTTGCCCTTTTGCAAACTTTTGAACGATACCTTTTATACCGATTTAACATTAAGTAAAATTAATTAAAGCTAGAAAAATCTGTTATAAAAAATAATGATTAGAGTTTACAATGAAATAAGCAGAATATATTCAGCGATATAAATGCGTGGCGCGCTTTCCAATAGACATTAAGGCACCTTTATAGATCACAGATCTGCAATTATAAATGAAAAGTATTTGTATATAACAACAATATTGATGTAACAGTTTTTATTACCATTACTAGTCAATTTTCATCCGCAAGAGTTCAATTACATTAAAAGAGATGGCGCTGTTTAATGGACCTTTCCAATATTCACCTGTTACGGTTCGATAACTTCCGGTTGCAATTAGCGGGCCTGTTAAACTTCTGTCAAATGTGACAATTAACCTAAAAGTGCATGTTGCGACATAAGAGTAGCGTTGTTTCTGTGACTGGAATTTAATTCCACTATGTCGCAATTGCCGATTGGTAAATACAATAAGGCACACGAGAAAACTGAACCATTGTAGAAGATGATACGATTACCTCATAAGTTAAGTTAGGTAATGTGTGTTTTGTTGACATTTTTGACAGTTCATGGGAAATTTAAAAGCCCGCCAGCCGGAAATGAACGAACCGTAACAGAACACAGGTAATATTGGAAAGGTCAATTGTGCCATTCTGCTATGGTCTAGTTAACCAGAGCCTGCGTGACGTCACAAATATTAATGAGGTCACATCCGATCACGTTTAGGGCCGCTTTTCAATCGTTGGTTTAGTTCTAGTTAGTAGGTTTCTCTGGAAATGTTTGCAATTTAACCAATCAAAATGCTGCATTTTTAGTTTAACTAGAGGTTTAACTTTAACAAACGATTGAAAAACCGGCCCTAAGAGTGTTTTACCCATAGCTTCGGCGCGCTTTTGGAGTACTGCTAATAGCGAAAGTTAAGGGAAATGATGGGACTCCATCTTGTCTCTTTCTTGTTAAAAATAATGTATATGTTGTCTTTATTTAAATGAGACTGCCTTATATGGGAACAATTATAATTTTTAAAGTTATACATCCGTACGTAACGAAGTCGCAGAACCAAGTGCTTATATCTGACTGCACAACATATAAATGAGGAAACAAATTCATTAGGCGCCTTTGCATGTAAAGTTGCGCCGTTGCCCCTAGTAACGCAAGTTATACTAGCGTAAATTTGATTTTTATTTAGGGCCTGTAAGCCGATCAGGGTATTACTTTTAAATCAAAACATAAAAAGAATTTAACGTATGGTACACACCATGATGACAGACAGACCTCCTACACCCCAGATTCCGATGGTTTTTGTTTTTTTTAACAAATAATAAATAAATCCCTAAAATTATAGTGGCAATTTTATGGATTCTGTACGAATAATATCAAGTCTTTATTATAAATTGGATAACTCGCTAACAATAACTCTTCGACTCCCTGCTCATTACACACTGACTGCTCCACACCTTGTTCACCTCTCCCGAGCCAGCCAGCAGCGACGAACTATCCAGACGCTGACACCGCATTTCCAGAAATATGAACATTTCCGATTTTAAAAATTAACATAATTATACTGCGTTTTTTAACAAAGTAAAATAATAGATAAGATGTTTATGCCAGACTCTCGTGTAATATTTTTTCAAGTTTTATATATGTGTCTTTTGGTCAGACGTTTGACGTTTTCTATTTTGCGAAGCGTTATTTCAAGAATGTGTTTGATTCGCAGTTCTAAACTTGATCTGCACTCCAACAAAAAAATATATAAAACAGGAAAGGAGTCCAACGTGTGAGGTAATTATGAGTCATGATCAATTGCAACTCTGTCTAGGCGCGAGTGGTATAAGTCGTTATTTGCGGATTGTTTGCAGATTGTTGTTTTCAGATTGTTCTTTGCAGATTTTTTGTTTGTTGCCTGAAGTGTATTGTTGCAATGCCGAAAGCTCGCGTTTGTGCAAGCAGGAAAAGAAAATTTTCCTCACATGGAAATTCTTCTTTCTCCAAAAATAATATGTTCATTTTCATCTTAAAAATAAACATAGGGGCGCTAGGTAAGGGCATTTTTTTATATATACTTAAAAAAACTAAAGCGAGGTGCTGGCGTTTTCGTTGCGTTCAATGTGTTGTGAACTTAAAACATTAAAATTAAAAATTATTGTTAATATTTTTAATGCAAACAGTGAACGTCAACCTGATACTACCCAAGACTCTCCAACCGTTGATGTTGAAAGAAAAAAAGAACCTTTAGAAGGAAATTTTATTAAGAATTCCACTCTAGAGATCTCCAAAACGTGAGTTATTTTGAAAATGGTTCGCCTTGATAGACACACAAAAAATTGCCGCCTCCAATTTCCAACCCGGTCATAAAACCTCTCAAGATTAGTGTAAGAAACACCCTGTTTCATCTTTCTCTTCCTTCAACACCAAAATTACAATTTTCCAACTGAAAAACCTCAGTCAGTCCTAGTCCAGCTCCACGACACCATCGTCCACGGCACGACGACAAACCGCAATTGCTGACTTTTACTGTAACTCCTGTGCTCATTATATCGCCCGCACTAAACAACCACATTATAATAATTATAAATAGACAACAAATAATAAGTAAGTGAAAAATAAAGAATATGATTATTTATTGGCGCTGTGTTTTTATTTACTACTTAGTTTCGGAGATAATGAAGTTATTTTACGTTCAATTTTGATATTTTTCACATAAATAAACACAAATCATACTTTTATCTAGAAAAACATGTATGCAACATATACGAAAAATTACATAAGTAGGTACTTTTCATAAAATCATGAAATTCGTAAGCTCTGCATAGTGAAGGTTTTACTAATTCGTTTCTCGCTCTTCGCGCTCTTAAATGTCCACTGTCGCGGGAAAATTGGAAAATATCGTTAGTGGGAACGAAGTAAAACAGTGCCCCAGATTATGTACCTGGTTTATTCTCAGTGCCTCTACAGTTCTACTTCTAATCCACATATTTCACAGATTAAAAAAATTAAAACAATTTATTTCAAGTTTGTTAATAAACCATTTTTATGGACTACAGTTCGGGCATTTAACTTACATTTTTCAGCAAGGCATCCTTGCGAGATTTTATTTTCCAACATTGAAGATTTCCTTGACTTGTGATAACGCTGTAAATGGCATTCTAAATACTTTAAATGTGTTACGCAGTAAAATAAAATTAGGCTTGCTAAATATTAAGTGCGATTATTAGTACATACTACATATAGGTATGGTTATTTGAGATAAAATTAGACATCAAAGAATATGGAAACGTGAACGGTACAACACAAACTTAATGACTATGGAAAAGCACAATGATACATAATACTGTGGGGAGGAGACTATGTAATATGAATGTGTAAAATTGGGTCAAAGCAAGTGCAGCAGATGAACACTTGATTAGGACATTTTTGCTTGGACCCAGCACTGAGAAAATAGATCTAAATCTCGCCACGGATCTCACACCGATGATGTTCATATGAAATATGAATTACTGTAGAGCTTTGACAAAATCATTTACTTACTTAAACAGTGCTTGTTTACACAATTTTTCAAAAAAGTACGAAATACTGTAGTATCCAGTAAATAAGCATGCACTTTATGTAGAGTCCGTGCCAAACCTCATAAACGATGACTTACCCTTGCGCAGTCGACCAAATCAGAGGAAAATTACCTTTACAGACAGATGTACAGGCCGACCTCAAAATGTCGCGATTCAGTTGTTTTCTTGCCGCCGTAATCCGTTCATCGGGCTACCATGTTTTTCGTTCTCTTCCAGTGTAATTTTTTGTTATTGAGCCATTTTTACCTAGTCTGTTTCAATACTTTGTTTAATCTGCTTTGCTACAACTTCTTGAAATAAAAATAAAATGATGCTGTTCTTTTATCTTTGTGAAATAGACAAAACAACCACATTAACATCAGATGAGATGCAGAGAAGTTCAAACCGACACGTGGTGATGGAATTTCGTAAGAAAAGCGCGAAATAATCGTTTTGGATTTGACTGTCTCAAACAGCCGATCATTGAGCAGTCGTTCTCTTGGAATTTGATACTTTTAGTGCCGTTACACATGCACGCGGACGGTCCGCGCTCCGCGCTACGCGCGCGGGCAAAGTTTCCTTATCGTAATTCGTGCTTTCACATTTGTGCGGATGGTCCGCGGGGCGGAGGAGCGACCGCGTAGCCCCTCCGCGGCGCGGACCGTCCGCGTCACTAAATTACTCACGAACAAATCGAAGCTTACACATGCATCACGCGGACGTCGCGCGGAGACCGTTGTAGCGAGTGTTTTTCATGTAATATTGGAAAACGTCTTTTGATACTGAAATTTTGATTGCAAATGTAGAACAACGACCGCACTTATGGGACGCAATCCCCGAAAAATACAAAAAACTTTTTCTATCGTGTGTACTTTATTTTTTTGTAAATATAATAGGCTGGGACAGCTTTTAATTGCAGTGAATGCACCATGACTTACTTGCCTCCGTTCAAATTGTCTGCAAGATCTCCCGTGCTCCGCGCTAGCAACCGCGCAAATGTGAAAACAACAGGCGCGGAGGCGTATGACTCGCGCGGAGCCGTCCGCGTGCATGTGTAACGGCACTTAGGATTCACTTTTTACTGCTTCTAAGCTCCGCCTTCGCGCAGGTTTTGTCAAGGTCATTGTTAATGAGAGTTGGCAAGACTTGTAATTTTAACACGTAAGTTCTACGCACTTTGTACGTTTCATACGTATGTAAATACAAGTCACCATCGCTAAACGACATGTACATACATATGTATGTTGGGATCAAACACCGATTTCGGCCAGTGGTCGAACCAAAACGCGTTCTGTACAATGACAAATTGCCAAAGTCCGGAATATCGCCCCTTCTGGCCATTTAGTGAAGACCAGAACGCGTTCTGGGCCTTTTGGGTTTACCAGTATACGAAATGGTAATGTAAATAATGTGTTGGTTTTCATAAATCAACCAGAACGCATCTTGGCATCCGTGTGTTCTAAAGATTATAGCTATGTAGGTAATAATACATTTTAAACAAACACAATACATTAAAATACACAACAAAATTTGTTTATTATTTATGATAATAAACGGTTGACGAAAAACATAACTACAGCTTGAACTGCTGACGACGATGCATTATATTTATCTACTAACTCCATTAACTGCATTTCTACCCTGTCCAATAGAATGGACACCAGGTTCCAATCAATATTTTTTTCTACTGAAGATCTAACCTTACTTTTAAATAAATCAAGAGAAAAACTTAATTTTTGCAGCGATTTTGGACAATAAAAGGCACCTGAGACCAGGAGAAGGCGAGGATACATTTCTTCTATTACTTCAAGATACTTCCGATTTCGAAGACCTAAACGAGCTATCCGAAGATGAAAATAGTGATACTGTTAAAGAATACTACAGTATTTCGCGGGGAAAGGAAGTAAAACAGAACGATATCACTATTCTGAATCTGAAGATGAACAGGAATAAGCCTTTTAAGATAATGTTGAGGGATTACGAAGTCATAGTAATGAGGACGAAATAAGTGAGTCATATGAAACAAAAGCAGTAAAATATCTGGAAAAAGGTTCACCTGCAGAAAAACTGCAAGACGTTAGTTACGATACTATGATGACTTGCCATTAAGTAAATACATACATGAAGAAGTATCCAAATGAACCAAAGAAGAAACTTGTCAAACAATCAAAGAAAAACATACCAAAGAAACCAGCTAAGCCAAAGTTTATTTGGAAGAAATATGACGTTTTTTTCTGGAATTAAATTAATTACCCCATCAGATGAAGATACTACCGAGACTACCGATGAGTAGTCGGAAATGGTGATTTCAGCAACATTTGCGAGTGTACATACAAATGTATAGTACACACATGATGTTGCACGATAAATCCATGCAAATATACAAAGTGTACCAAGAAAACTAAGTATGCATGTGAAAAACTCGATGTTTTTTTCTGCATTACAGGAAATCAGAATTGTTTTTACAAGTCTTAGAAAAAATTAAAATTAAGCTTATAGTCCTGTTGTCCAACCAAATGGACAGGATTTATCTGTAAAAAACCGTAATGTAGTCGATTTAATACCAAAATCCAGAAAAATATTTTTAAAATTATCATTATTTTAATGCCGGGTCCGAGGAGGATATTTAAGGTCGTCTGAAATGTTTTATTAATTGTGCTCTTCCTTTTTTGCCTTCGAAAAGTTGTAGATTTATCCTCCCGACTGCTTGATCAAGATCATCGTCAATATCTTCTTCATGTTCATTCACACCCATCCAAAGTCTACATATCCAGCTTCTTCTGAATTGATTATAGTTGTTAGTATGTATGTACCTACATCTAATTGACAATTGCCAGTAGCAAAAAAAATGTATGCAACTACCTGCAACTTTAGCTTAATTTCGAGATTATTTTTAGTTAAACGATCGTTCGAATATAAGATTTATGGGGATATCCTCGGTAATCTATAACTATTGTTAAAGGAATCCACCACAATCATAAAAATAAACTTTAATAAAATACAAAACTTAAACTCTTTCTACACAACTCAGACGTTTTCGTCGTTATAGGGTTTACGCGGAAAGTGTCGTGTCGAGTCTCGTTGTCCACTGTGTTTTTTCCTGTCGGCAAGTCTTGAAAGGTTTCTTGACGGCTACAGATTCACTCTCATAACCTCACTACCATATGAAGCGAACTCTGATGAAAGCGACCATGAACAAAATTGGTTCGTACATTTAGGGTTGCGTGTTTATGCAACCCGCAACAATTTACCTACCTTCGTCCGTTCCCTCGCCCACAAGCTAGGTTACTATCTCTCCCTACTTCTTATATTCTCCGTGCGAACTACCAAAATTAAGTTACTTGTCACTATCGGAAGAATACGTATTCGAAAATGACATGTGAACTATTAAAAATTGAGTCCCTGGTCAAAATTAAGCGATATTTCGGACTTTGGCAACTTGCCGGTGTCCAGAACGCGTTTCAGTTGCTTTTTTCGACCACTGGCCGATTCGTTTTATAATTTTTATTTAATCCTAGATGAAATGCAAAATACGATTAAATACGGGTGATCTATGTGGAATTAAGTACTTATGTAGTGACTGATTGAGAAACAATGACGCAAATAACAAGACTAACAGAGAATTTAGATCACAATCATAATTTCGTATAGTTAAATTTTGACATGTTTCAGTCGATACTTTAGCAATTGATTAATACTACAAAAAGCGTTTCAATGACAATATCACCTTTATTTACACATGATCTAATTACTGCTCGTTGAAGTGAAAAAAAACTAGCATTTTTGAAATAAAAATTTCACAGTATTTTACGTGGACGCGAGAAGTAATTAGATAGAAAAGTCTTGAGTCTTTTAATATTTATATCACATCAGCTTCGCACTGCTAAAGAAATCGTAGCACTTGATTTGATTCACTATTTTTATCTACGAAAATTGGCATTTTTTCGAGTCCTTTCAAACAAAACCGGTATTTAGAGTGTCACCGTTTACACGCACACGCGAACCATTCAATAATTTACAGTACTTTACAAGGAAGTGTCAATGTGTATGGACGTACAACTGGAGACGAGTCCTCGTCCCCGTTCTCGTCTTGTAGCTCACCGGCATCGAATAACCGCCAAACAGAAAATGATAATAAGAAAACTTGGTGGTGCTGCTGACAACAAAACTCCTCTGCTATAAGTTAATTCTTCATTTTTCATGACCTCGTTAGGATGCTTCTCGTACTCATCTGCACCAAAATCATGTAGTTATATCACACTGATCAAGCTGTCTGAAAGAAACAAGGAAAACTTACTAATTTTTTTTGTGGGTTTCTTTGTGGATGGAGGATCTATCCGAGGCACCCAGGACACCGTCGACGACGACGTTTTTGCAATTTCGGGGCGGTGATCGCCAGGCCAGCTCAGCGTTGTCGATATTAATTTGGTTGTAAAGTTATTTTGCCGCTGATCGGAGGCACAACACACCTTGAAAACGATTTTCATATTGTTCGATGAGCACCGCCCCCCAATTCGTCTATGCAAATCGTCCTTAGACGACGTCGCTGTAACCAACGTTCCCCATAAATTCGGACATAACCTGATTTTATGATACTTACAGATAAAGTAATAGTCTTTTCCCGGTAGGAATTCTAATCCACCGGGCTGTGGAGTGAACGGGCGAAACGTAATTGTAAAGTACATAAGTTTATATGGCTTGTCGCATATCGCGATGATTCTCGGATTGGGATTTGTAATTCTACACGTTTCATACTCCTCCTTGGAAACGTTGTAAATTATATATTTTTCTAGATCGTCACCGTAAGTGCCGGGGGTGTAGACCGGACAGATAATGTTTACTTGGTCGTATTCGAATTGAGTGTTACCCTTATTTACGTCGATTATATGATCCGTGTTGTCGATGCGAAATCTGAAACAAAAATCAAACCAAATCATCTTCGTCGTAAGGAGATATTTATTTATTTAGAAATGTGCGTGCGGGTGGACACGCGAGAGAGTTGTCTTTTTACCAAAGTAGGTCTAAGAACTATTCTGTCCCGAGGTGAGATAAACAGGTGGTTATGGAAATGCATACAAATATTTTAAAGGGTGGTAGAACTCATCAATTTGAGCAACTTTTCTTAATAGATTTTTTTAAATTTAATTTTTTATTTTAATTTTAACGCCCCTGATTCTAACGAGTCGTATTCATTTCCATAAAACCCTGTATACAGGTTGTCTCAGAAATAATTACTTTTAACTAGTAGTACACTCGTGGACAGTCAAGAATAACAGTCATGTCATGCAAATACCGACTCTATGAGACATTGTCATTGAGTCGGTATTTGACGACATTTTAGCCGGCGCGTGTGATGCAAATACAGACTCAATAATAATGTCTCATAGAGTCGGTATTTGCATGACATGACTGTTATTTTTGACTGTCCACGGGTGTACAACTCGTCAAACCCAACTACTTTTTTTAATAACTTTTTGTTGTAAGCGTTTTGGTTAACAAGTAAATTTTTTTTGTAGATTTGACTCTTATTTGGTTACCCGCCTATAGATAATAATGCTCCATGTTAAACATCGATAAGCGCAGAACAAAAATCAAAACCTACTTTTTGTTCTTTCGACGTAGCAACTCATTAATTTGACCGTTGCTATTATAATGATCTTATCTACTTACGTCGGCCGCAGCAACGAAAAAACTTCCTAACAAAACGTAAATAATTTCTTAAGCAAGGAGGAAAAACTAATATTACCGACAATGTCTCTGATTTATCAAATCCATAAGCAGCTCATCACTATCAGGAAGGGTAAAATGTTAAAACAAAATTGCGACTTCGAAAAAATGGTACATAGAAAAAGTGTTTGTTTTGACGGGTTCTACTACTAACGTGCGTTCAAAAATAAAACGAGGCTGCGTTGGCCATGGAATTTATCGGCTTTCCAGTGTAGTAACCATGGAAAACATAAACCTATAGATTTGACAAATGTCAATTGACAAAAACTGTCAGTCTAAAATTTTCCATCGAAATAAAATGGACCAATTTTATTTAAATTGTTTATAATAAATGCCAGGACATGTGTACATCGCTCTCATAAACAAAATGCTACCCTCCCCTTCGCGTCCATTTACTGAAACAAACAAATTGTTTTTGTTTTGCATTATGTTCCGAAGTTCTTCTGAGTAGTTATCAAGTGTTTTGTAAATCAATTAGCTGGCCATAGACACACACTTTTTCCCAGGGTTTTAACCGCCACACTTTTTCCCAGCGTTTTGCGCGTGGAGTTCCTCTTAACGACCTCGGCCACTAACACACTGTCGGTTTTGCGCGCCGCACGCAAAAGTGTGTGTTTATGGGCGACGTCCAGCGTTTTAACCGACGGTTTTGCGTGGCGCGTGGAACGTGGAACGTTTAAAATTTTAAAAACGCCACACCACAACACAGGATTTTACTAGATTGCGCGTGGCGGTTAAAACCCTGGGAAAAAGTGTGTGTTTGTGGCCGGCTAAATTTTGCCTCGCGCAAGAGAAAACTGGGGCGTGGCGCGCTGGTGGCCACTAAGTGCCGTTACACATTCACGCGGACGCTACGCGCGCGGACAAAGTTTCCTTATCGTAATTCAGTGCTTTCACATTTGTGCGGATGGCCCGCAGGGTGGAGGAGCGACCGCGTAGCCCCTCCGCGGCGCGGACCGTCCGCGTCACTAAATTACTCACGAACAAATCGAAGCTTACACACGCATCAAGCGGACGTCGCGCGGAGACCGTTGTAGCGAGTGTTTTTCATGTTATATTAAGGCTGAACTCACACGGACCATTCCAGAACCACACGACAGCGACAAAATTGTGGTTACTTGTGGCTGGTAATGCATTGTAATGGGAACGCATGATTGAACTCACACGGGCCACATGCTGACGTCTGGCCCGACGACTATCGCAATTAAAGATGGTTCGTTCGCGAACGAACTATTAAAAAGAACCGTTCTTTTAAGTGAACTAAACGAACTAGTTCGCAATGCGCAAACGAACTAGTTCTCCGCGAACTAAAACAAACTGTCACTGAATGAGTAGAAGTGGGAACCGGCGAACGATACGGAAGATTTGCAGTTCGCAGCGAAATCTATTCAACTCAAATTCTGAATTATTACGTTGGACGAGAACGACTGCGTTTCGGTCGCGATTATTAGAACCTTGGATGGATACAATAATTAATAATGGAAACTATTAAAACTTCTGAAAATGTCTGAACTTACCCGTCCTCCTCGCTGTCCACATAAAAATAAAAATAATGGCCGTTTTTTATGTCAATACCAATTAAAATTGTCCGAGAGCAACAAAAAATTATAAAAACACATTAATTTATTATTATCTATTTTTTTGTGTTATTTTTATTTAGACGAAAATTTTATTATTTTAAATTAAGTTAAACAAATGATGAAAATATGTTTATCTATCTGTTCCTAATAATGTACATACATTGTAATGTAATGTAACGTGCGTTCAAAAAAAAAACGAGGCTGCGTTGGCCATGGAAAAACTTTGTGCATCAATTTAGTGTAGCAAAACTTCAAAGTGTCAGTTCGAGTCTGTTCATGTTTAGGTTAGCTTCCTTGTTGACAATGGGATAAATCATTATAGGATAAAAAAAAAGTGCAAAACATTTCCCGGTATCGTTGTGAATCCAAACATCAATCTATTCATTGTTACAGCTTCTCCTCTGTTGAGGAGAATATCGGCACGACCAGGACGGTCATTAATTTGATATAACTGTAAGTCGTGAATAGATCGATGAAGAAGAATCAGTCTCAAAACCGAAAAATGTCTTGAGAATATTTGGCAGCACTCAGTTGCCCGTCAACCTTCATGGGTCATCAGTCTCTATGCGCAACTCGAGACCTACCAATTCAGTTTAAGGCTATTCTACCGCTGGAGCTCAACTCTGATTTTTAAGGCGGTTACACTTTTTCAAGACATTTTTAAGCATCGACATGCTAACCGATTTTTGCAATGCAACTGAGGGAGACAAAAAACACATTTAAAAGACGCAGCATTATTTAAATGTAAATTATAGCCAAGAATACGGGTGTGATTGGTTACATTCAGGTTGGCAGCTCATTGAGAGGTCCACGTGGACTGTAAGTTACGATGTCATTATGATAAGATAATTTTCTTGTGAAGACTGCCGCCTTCCACTTTCGGATTTCGTTTGTTATCAACGGGAATATCATGTTACAGTTCGGCAAAACATTTTCATTTGCATGTAGATTATAATTGGCTGTTGCGAATTTTACAAATTTTTGCCTTTACAGAAAAAATACAGGTGTACGGATGCATATGTATAATAAAAAACAATATTCATTTTTTATTGAGTATATGTTTAAACATAAAATCGTCAAAAAAATTGCACAATTTTGATTGAATTTTATGTTCCCATAAGGCTCGGTCTCTATTTATTTTTTCAATAAATGTCCCCCTTGGAGTCCAGATAACAAAATAACATAATTCTTTATTGGTTATTTCTAATTGTCCCTGAATTTGATAATAATATTGATGAGAACGACGCAATATTATTGATCCGTCCTCCTCCATTTTCATATATTGTAACTTCTTTTGGTGGATTGCATCTTCTGGTGAAAAATTTTTGATACTGGCGGGGCACTTAATTTCAATAATTGCATCGTCACTGACAAGTCCGTCGGGACTGGCACCAAGAAATTGAAAGTCTTTGTGAATGAATAGTCCACATTCTTGAACTTTAAGGTTGGTAATCTCCTCGAAACACTCTTTGGCCCTACTTTCATTGTTTGCACCCCATTTGGTATTTTGGTTTCCTTTAAAAGGAGATTCCACTAGTCTTTTTGCAAGAACATCCCACGTACTTGGGTCGCGTCGGGTTACCACAGGACCAAAATTTGAAGCTGTCAAACGTAAAGATCGTTCCTCAAACCAACGAGAATTGTGGTTCTGGCCGATTGTTTCTTTTTCAATGAAGTCCAGCTCTTGTGTACTTTTGTTATACAAAATCAACTTTTGCTGCTGTTTGTAATCCTCATCTAGAACGACCTCTGCCTCAACTTCTTCTTCGACTTTCCCATAATCTTGGTCGGCATCGGCGGCAGATAATCTTTTCCGTTTACTTGGGAAGATTCTCTTTCGACGAACTCCAGCCTTTTCGTTCCGCTTTGAAATTCTGCTCATATAAATATTGGTATATTTGCCAGGACTTTCGGTTTGTATCTTTTGTTGAAGACCATTATAATACTGTTCTCTGCTGTTGAAAGAGATCGCTGCGGCATGACAACGGATGGAATAATTATTTTTTATAGAGAAATTAATTCGTTTCCCGCCGACAAATCTGTTTACCACTGAATTGTAAGTTTCGGCAGCATTGTTATTCATATTCAATAGCAAGCTACTGACATTTTGAACAAGTCTCTTGCCACATAATAAAATATCATGTAACAAACCGCATTCTTCCAATTGAGGTACCAAATTTTCTTCTCCGACTTTTGGACCTGTACAGAAATATGCTTCACAATATATATGATTTCCAAATACATGTAAGGGACAATTTTCTATATCCTTAGACAGACGTTTCATTTGCTCATTCAAGTCGCAATCTTCGCTTTTTCTGAATATGATTGCTTTTTTAATTCCAGTCCTCATTCGTTCAATTTGGGTCTTTAATTTCTTGCGCAAATTAAGTGGCACTACAGTCCTTTTTGAACACAAACGATTTCTAGATAGCTCATAAAGCTTTGAAACATAGTTACGCAGAAGGTGATTAGTACATTCAATTTTTCGAACAAGTTGTTGCGGACCGTATGGTTTAGTAATCAGTAGTTTTTTTAATACACTGCTGTCTCCATCGCCTATCAGTCTCACGTACTTTAAACCATGCATCGCGATACTTTGTTTGAAACCTTCGACAATTATGTCAGATTCCATGGCAGTTGAAGTACCAGCCCAGTTTTTTGTACATGCATGTTCCATGGAATCACTTTTTACACAAAATGGACAATACTTGTTGCGAACTCCAATGTATAATAACTTCCCCGTTCGGACCCCAACAATGCAACCCTAAAATTAGTATGCACATTTTTTGTAGGTGCAGATAATACCACTCTTACCACCCCTGAAAGTGCAGAATAATTCGTCTTATAAGATCTCTTGGACCAAGCACCATCTGCAATAACGGAAATTAAAGGGTAGCCGTCTTCATCGACATCTCCTACTTGCTGCGCAAGATCGGCTTCTTCTTTCCCCGCGTCAATCATAGTTTCTAAAGCAGTCTCAAAAATTTTTTCGGACACTAGTTCCTGACATTTTTGGTATCGGCGGTAAGATATACCAGGAACATTTAAAATTGCTAACTGCTGCTCCAATTGTGAATGCCCAGTGCCGGTAGTGATGGCAGCTAATACAAATTGTTTATTGATGTCTACTTCGGAATATGACTGACGAGGAACGGTGCTTATTTTTTTTATAATATTGCACAAATTACACTTGAACGTAAACTCAGAGAAAACTCCTTCTTTTTGCTCCGATACGAGTTTCATGTGCAGAAAATTGCAAGTGAATGGTTGGTGATTGTTAATTTCAGTCATTTGATTGAAAAAAAAGTTGATATTAACTATTCTTCTTCCAGATATCGTTGTCTCATTATTGTCGGTTTTCTGACTTTGAATTTTAAATGATGGCCTGAAATAATATTCATATAAGTAATATAATAAAGGACACATACCTATTATTTACTTACAAGTTATCAATATTTTCATCGATCGGAGTCGGTTGATTTTGATGATCTTGCGCATCATGTTCATTAAGAACGGTCTCTGCAGCGTGTTCTTGAATCACAGAATGACTTAATTTTATCCTAGAATATCATTGACTATAGTTTTAGTTTACAGAATTATAAACTATGCATGAACTACATACCGTCGCAATCTTTTTCTGTAGCTCAATTTTCTGTAAACCGTCTTGTTCTTTCGGCACTTCACCATATTTTCAACAATTAAAAATACACTGTTACCACTTCACAACCACAAGTACAAATGAAAATGACCAGTCTGAATCAGAGTAGCAGTTGCAGGTGCCAACTTTGCTCGATGTACAATTCTTAGAAACTCGGGGTAATTCGATAGCTTAAGATAAAACTACATTCGATACCCGTTCCGGAACATTGCAGAAGCGCCGCCTCCTCCGTCTACACAGTCGCTGCCCACAAGTGAAAATTTTACAATAGTTTTCTCCAAATATTTCTACCATTATTCATCCGATTTAAAAATAGAAAAATGTTCCGAACAGCTTATAGAATTGTCCCGGGTGTTATGTTTTTATATCAGAGCAGAAAAAAAGTTTTTATGTTTTCGTATCATTCTTTATTTTTTATCTCAAATATTTATTATTATTTTTAAAAAAACGTTTCACTACTCCAAGCGCATAATCATCCCGCAATTGCGTACAAAAAATTGTTCACATTAGACCAAGAATAAGGACATGATTTGGTAAAAACTGTTTGGCGGCTGTGAATGTACAGCCTTAAGAGCAACTGCATTCTCAATTAATATTTCAAAAATCGTTGTATATATAGTTAAACACGGACGTCGACCGTTAGGGAGTTATATTACACAATATACATTAGAAAAAAATGTTCGGGTTTGCTTGGATTCGAAGGTTTATTATTTTAGTAGGCCAAAAAATTTAGACGAGTTACGGCAAAAAAACGAAAGCAATTGCGATAAATGTTGTTTGTTTTTGGAGTTTAATTACGGATTGTCTTTCATTAAAGTTTACATTAATTTTTTTTTACATGTTTACATTTTATTTAAAGTACCAAATTTTTTTCCTCATCATTTAAGTAATAATAATAATAATATGTTTGTGACCTACCAATCGTTGTATACATAGTTAAACACGAACGTTGACCACTAGTGAGTTATAAATTACACAATATACATTAGAAAAAAAAGGTTCGGATTTGTTTGGTTCGAAGGTTTAAAAACCAATGATTATTAAAAATGTTCATTAAAAATAAAATTAAACTGTCCTAGCGTTTGGGCCGTTTTATTTCGATGATAAATTTTAAACTGACAGATCTTGACAATTGTCAAATCTATGTTTATGTTTTCTATGGTGTCTACACTGGAAAGCCGATAAATTCCATGGCCAACGCAGCCTCGTTTTTTTTTTGAACGCACGTTACTTATTGTACAGTCTGTACGGGATAAAAGCAATCAATGAGAACTGACGAAAATTATAATTATTATGCAATCAGCCAACGTAACTTCCAGGTGCCAGACAACTCACTCGTCGATTCTATTAATAACTTATCAGAAATCAACTAGTTCGAACTAAAATCGTCTGTAATCCGTTGCTTGCGAACCTTTTAGTTCGCGAACTAGTTCGTTGAACTAGCTCGCAGCAGGTAATTAGTTCGCGCGAACTAGTTCACTGAAAAGAACTATTAAGCCCATCAATAGTCGCAATGCGTGGCCACCGTTTGTAACTACCGGTTTGTCGCTGTCGTGTGGTTCTGGAGTGGTCCGTGTGAGTTCAGCTAACACACCGTTTTAACCGTAGAAATGGCGCGTGGCGGTTAAAACCCTGGGAAAAAGTGTGTGTCTATGGCCACCTAATGCTATCTAGAACTGCAGGTTGTCGGTTCCGACAATCGCTTCAGACAATCGGATGCAAAAATCGGAAATGTGCGGCCGGCCTAACCACTACCGTACCGCACCGGCTACCCACACCAGACCTAATTCATATGTATCATATCCATTGGTAGTAATAATTTCCATAAATCCGACACCAACAATCCTTTTTTCCCACATAGTAATGTATAAAAATATTATTCGACTGTCGCAGAAATCAACAACAGTTTCTGGGTAAAATGTGACACTTAATATGGAATTGGAAACGTAATAATTATGGCCGACATTCCGGCTTGGACAAACTTGTTCAGTTGTAATTTATCCGAGGACTGATGGCTTCGGTCACTAGCAACGATATTAAAACTAATCTAGAGTTGATTGATGTGGATTACATATCATTTAGCGCAGCGGGTGTATGGCTGCGATCTGCAGACTACAAAGCCGGGGCCAAGCGGCCGACGGAATTGACATACCTCCAACTGGTCGCCGCAGTCAACGTCACACCCTATCTAGGACCAGCTTCTCGGAACTTGGCCCTATCGATTTTATCTCACCTAACTCACGTGCTCCATCAATCATTTATACCACTAATGTCATACAATTGATACAATATCTAATTTATACATATTTTCCAATTTTTCTCTTGGTAATATACACACACCGGCAAATTTAAAAAAACGGAGATAAATTTGCACGTTTTTCCTTTCCCAACATTTTTTCACAACAAATTTGAACAGATTCTTTTATAAGGAAATAATAACTAACAACCTGGTAAATTTCAGATTGATTTGCAAGACTTTATACTATTTTTGGCTCAGTTTAAAAATATAAGATTGGAAATAAGCTATTTGTAAAAAGATTAATTATATGTATTGACTCATTTTAAAAACGTAATCATTAATCAAAATTACAAGCATATTTTTTTTAATAACGAGAGTTCCCCCACGAGCCCTAATAACTGCAGTCATTCGTCTTCTCGTGCTTCTAATGATGCTGTCAATGAGTTCTTGGGGCAAATAGTCCCATATTTCAATTAAAGCTGCTCTTACTTCTGCAGTGTTGTGGAGATAAGGAATTTGGGACCTAAGTCGTTTGCCGAGCATTTCCCAGACACGTTCTATCGGATTGAGGTCTGGAGAACATGCAGGTCAATTCAGTGCCGATATTTCGACCTGATTTAAAAAGTCAATTACTCAACGAGCCATGTGTGTCGTGTATTAGAACGAAATTTGGTCCAATATATGGAGCAAAATGTATAACATGATCTTGCACAACATCCTGTATATACCAATCCGCAGTTAAAGCTCCGCCATCAATCGCTATCAACTCTGTGAGGAGCAACATATGCCACTCCAGACCATAATTGAACCCACACCGAAAGATACAGTAGAATTAAAATTAAATGGTTCATTTTGCTCTCCTGGACGACGATACACTATTTCCCTACCATCAATTGAATTAACACAAAAACGGCTCTCATCCGTGAACACAACATGACCCCACTGATCGTTATTCCAATATTGTGTTCTCGAGCAAAGGCTAGTCGCGCTACTCGATGATGTCTCTGGAATTGTGGAGCTTTTTTGGACATATACGCCTTCATACCAACTTCTTTAAGTCTTCTTCTAACTGTTAGCTCACTTATTCTGGTTCCACGTACTTTTTCCAGTTGGATTCTTGTTTGAACTGCCGTGCAAAGTCTATTTCGAAGTGTTTTGTATGTGTTTGTATGTTATAAATCGATCATCTATGGCCGTGGTTGAGCGTCTTCTGCCCTGGCCTCGTCTTCTCACATTCTCTCCAGTTTGCCTCCAATGTGTAACATTACGATGGATAGTCGATTTCGATTTACCAAAGATGTTGACAACATCACTACAGGCTGTCTCAGAGGGAACGCCATCGATCGATATTGGTAAAACCATACAATAGAAATTTATAAAAATTTGTGGATCTACGACTGCCGATGGGACCAATTCAATGAAAATAATTACAAGTGTGCGTCACTTCCGGTTACACCGGAAGCCGGCACTAACTTCCTTTTTTTAAATGGAACATGCCTATTTTTATTACTTATTCTAATTCCTCCTATAATTTAAGTGTCACTTTATGTAAATATCCCTATATCTACTTCCAACAGTTTTTGAGATATTTACATTTTTCTGCGAAAAATTACATATTTCGTCCAACGAAAAAAAATTCATAATATTAAAATTTATAATTGCTGAAAAATGAATTTTGGTCACTTTGTATCCATAACTTGAGGCTTCTCGGCAATCTGCATATGACGTTGAAATCTTGTACCAATAATGAGTAATTTGGCATCAAATTTAAAACTTTTTAAACTTGAATAACTTTCTTAATTTAAATAGCACACCCCTAGTATTTTTAGGCCTTCTGGTTTTCCGTAAAATTCTCATTCTTTTTTGTATAGCATACCCTATACCTAAACCCAATAGTTTTTGAGATATTTAGATATATATGTTGTAAGTGGTATGGAAGCGAGTGAATCACAGAGCGGAGTTGGCCAGGATTACAAACAAAAAACTGTCGGTCATTATTAGTTGTCCAAAATGCCTGCACAATTGAATTACACCTCCGAAGACTATTTGATTTTATTTATTATTTATGGAAAATGTGAAACGGCATATCAAGATCATGTGACATTTTTGAATTCAAATAGTCTTCGGAGGTGTAATTCAATCGTGCAAGCATTTTTGACAACTAATAATGACTGACAGTTTTTTGTTTCTAATCCCGGCCAACTACGCTCTGTGATTCACTCGCTTACTTATTACTTATAACATAAATATCTAATTATCTCAAAAACTATTAAGTTTAGGTATAGGGTATGCTATACAAAAAAGAATCAGAATTTTAAGGCGAACTAGAAGGCCTGAAAATACCATTTAAATTAAGAAAGTTATTAAAGTTTACAAAGTTTAAAATTTGATGCCAAATTACGCTTTATGGGTACAATATTTCAACGTCATATGTATATTGTCAAGAAGCCTCAAGTTATAGCTACGAATTGACCAAAATTCATTTTTCAGCAATTATCAATTTTAATATTATGAGTTTTTTTTCTTTGGGCGGAAAATGTAATTTTTTGCAGAAAAATGTAAATATCTTCAAAACTGTTGCAGATTGATATAGGGATATTAACATAAAGTGACACTTAAATTACAAGAGGAATTAGAATAAGTGATAAAAATAGGCATGTTCCATTTAAAATAAGGAAGTTAGTGCCGACTTCCGGCATAACCGGAAGTGACGCACACTTGTAATTATTTTCATTGAATTGGTCCCATCGGCAGTCGTAGATCCACAATTTTTTATAAATTTCTATTGTGTGGTTTAACCTATATCGATCAATGGCGTTCCCGCTGGGACACCTGTATAAGATCGACCATTTTCGATCATTGCTACAGCTCTAGAGACATCAGTCGGTGCTAAATCGCCCATTCTGAACTGTCTCACAATCAAGGTGATGATAGAAAACAAAAACAAACCAAACTTAAACAATTAATATAGAAAATATGCGCGTCTTCGAAAACAAAGGTTTTTTTACGCAATTACCTTTTTTGATATTGACCAACATGAAAATAATATGTAAAAAATGCAGTAAGATAGTTGTCTGTCTAGGGCTAGACAGCAAAATAAAAAAAATAATGAAAATGGAGTTTTTTTAGAAAAAATAACTTCATTCCTTTAAATTTGCCGGTGTGTGTAGCTTACCAAAAAAAAGTTTGAATGTCTGAATTAGAAAGCATTGCCATATCATGAATTGAACTAGCATTATATTATTATAACTGATTTATTTAAGAATAAAAAAACCGTGTATGATTAGGTTAATAAGTGTATGTATTACGAAATTAAGGAAAATGCAATAGACTTTCCGTGCTGATTAAGTTTTTAGTGTAGTTTAATAGAAGAAGCCATTACAAGCAATTAAACATACCGTTTACATAATCGTTTTGTGACATCTGGAATAATTTGTAAAGCAGGAGACGAAAGGAGAGGCAGCCATGATGCAATCAGTTTTATTTTAAGAGTTTCTGATAAAAATTTAATAGGCAAGAGATACTATATGATTACGGTTCACTCATTTTATGAATTCAAAATTTAAATGTGTAACATTAAGAGTCAGCGTTCAGGGGAGTTGCTTGGCAACGCAATATGTATAGGAAGCAGCCTACTAAACAACCGGTTAAAACATGAGATTTGTCAATAACTCGACTTTGATTGAGCCGACATCATCACGGCTTTGCGAAGTGACTGCGACACCCACATGTCTAAGCTGTGGTTTTTAAATGGTTGGAAACAAAGTACGATTTATAATAAGTTTCTTGCATTCACTTCTTCCATACACGATTACAAACATAAATACAATGACATAATAATATACTGGATGTCTTTCGAAAAATACACCACGTTATAACTTCGTCAACAACAATCCGATTTCAATAATTCAAAAACTATTCAAGACAGATCAAACGAGCAAACCGTTCAAACGAACCGGAACTCAAGAAGCTATGGAATCTAGCTTTTGTTTTTTTTCCAAGTACACGCTTGAAACTGTCATATCATGAAATTTGACAGAAGCTGTCAAATCAGCTCAGCATCAACAATTTGCTCAAATGACGTCTAAACCGGGACCAAGAGATGGAATTTGTCGAAGAATTTCAATTTCAAATGTCTTCAAGTGACTTGACCACCATAAACTAGAAGATATTAAAAATTTTCTGTGAAAATTTCAAACCAAAATTCTCATTGGTTAGGGAGCAGCGATTTTTCAAAAAAGGGGCTTAAATGTCAAATAATGAAAAAACAACTGAAGTTAGCTCCATAATAAGTTATACAAAGTACAGTTATTTTTTGACAAGGAATCCGAAAAAAGCCTAATATACTGGGTGTTCCATTAAAAAAACTAATTTGGATGCGCCATTCTGTATGTGAACAAACTGTATATAAGCAGATATTTTCAGAGTGTTCTCTAAAATCGATTGTAGATACTTTCTGTCGAAAACCGCATCTCGATATATTTTTTCATGTTTGAGTAATATTCCCCGCAGCGCTGGGATACCTACCTGTATAAGATTATCTATATTTATCTTAATACCTAATAAAGAAAGGCTTCAATGCTATGTAACTATTATCATTGATTATATATTTTCCAATATATAATCAATGCTATTATACATACACGAAGTTTGTGTAAAAAAATGCAGTCACATTCGCGTTGAATCGCCAGCCTCTGCATCCATCTCGATAGACTAACAAATATTTGGCGAAGGAATTTTCATCTCGGTTAAAGTTCTCCGCCAATCAACAAATATGAAACACTCAGGTATGTACAAGTCAAACGCGAACCTTGTTCCTCATAAAGTCATTCGACAATAAACTTCAAAATCAAAGCGGAATTGTTGACTGCCTTCAATTGGCAACGCAACCTAAATCAATTCAAATTAATAACAGCCGTCAAATGCCAGTAATTCAGCCTTATTCTCTAACTATTGACAACGATCTCAACATTGATATCTTGACGTAAAACTGACATTTGACAGACTTGTCAACCTTAACTAAAGAATTCGTATTCACTAAATGTTGAAAACATCTCAACCTTGAGTAAAATCTTGACTCTTGTCAAGCCAGCTGATCCTTGTCAACATTTACTTCACTTTCATATTCTGTAAGGATTGACGCGGACAAATGTTGAAACTTGTCAATTGACCTTTCCAATATTCACCTGTTACGGTTCGATAACTTCCGGTTGCAATTAACGGGCCTGTTAAACTTCTGTCAAATGTGACAATTAACCTAAAAGTGCATGTTGCGACATAAGACTAGCGTTGTTTCTGTGACTGGAATTTAATTCCACTATGTCGCAATTGCCGATTGGTACAATAAGGCACATAATAAAACTGAACCATTGTAGAAGATGATACGATTACCTCGAAGTTAGGTTAGGTAATGTGTGTTTTGTTGACATTTTTGACAGTTCATGGGAAATTTAAAAGCCCACCAGCCGGAAATGCACGAACCGTAACAGAACACAGGTAATATTGGAAAGGTCAATTGACACCGTAGCAAGTGGATTCCACGCATGGTTAGCGTCGGATTTGCATTTGTTTGTGCATTTAAGTGTGATTTTCTAACCAAGCAAGTATGGATTTACCATTTCTTGATGTTGTAAGCTAATTATTGGAACAGTAAGTTGTTGTGATGGATTTCTGGTCTTATAAATTTACGATTTTAACATGGATTGTTTAGATAAGTAGGACGCCTCGTGGACATTCTACAGTCTACATGCAAAACACCGATGCTGGCAATTGTTACTAAGTGCAAAAGGATTAATGGCAACCTTCCTGCCCATCTGTATGGCCCAAGCTTGGGAAAGTACGCCAATGTAACCGGGCTCTGGATGTTTGCACACTAAGGACACCAATCTCTCTAAATTAAAAGTGTTAGATAAGTGTAACCGTTTGTAAATATAAGCTTTGGTATAAGTGTCCCCTAATTCTTCACAAACTTGTCGTTGATGCACACACCATCAGCTGGTCCTTCGATCAAGTTCAAGCAAGGCATTCGATCAGTCTGGCGAGTCTGATTTGAATTATTATTCACCAAGTGAGTCACACGAGAATTGGCGTGTTGACTACATACATACAAATGCATTGATTTGTAGATACGCAAGAAATAAGAATTGATTAAATAATTTAACAAAAACATTTGATATTTTTTTACTTAACGCGTTTTCAAGGCGTTTTACAAGCTAATGCTTTAATATTTATAGCTAAACTATATTGTTCACTGCAGAACACACAAGACACTAGTGAAGACACTAAACATGGATAAAACTGGACAAAACATCAATTTTCGCGCGTTTCATTTCCCTACAGATGTTAGGTTAGGTACGGATTCCCTTTAGGCACCACGCGCACTGAATCGACTCGGATCGGTCGGATCGGCACGGCACGATCGGCATGTTTTGGTATACATGAAATTAAATGAGGGCCCGCGCCCTGGATCGGATCGGTCGGTTCAGACCGGTCGGATCGTCTCGGCATCGGCAGAGAAAGATCGAAGAGGCAAAAACTGCCGAAAGGTCCGACGGCTTTCCGCATTTCGGTCCACATCTACAATTGTAAAGTAATCTGCAAATGTAAATATGCATCCAAAAAATAGCCGTGCCGCCTCCACCACCATAAGGTGATCAACATAAACACTCTGTATTACGAAAAAACCACCACGATACAATTAAACTGTTATTAATTATCCGATTTTAATCATTCAACAACCACATAAGGCATCTATAAGAGCATATTTTTTATTATATTTTTATATATTATATATTACATAAATTGTTGTTAAAAACGAACTGTACTAAATGAGCTGATGAAATCACCGAAGGTGCCGACTGCCGACTGTGCCGATTGTTCCGATTCAATGCGCGATATACGCTGCCGTGCCGATCGTACCGTGCCGATCCGACCGGTCCGAGTCGATTCAGTGCGTGTGGTGCCTTAGAAACTCTTGTTCGTTAGAACTATTGGCGATGTTGCCAGATTGAAATGTTGAGATCCTTGTCAATCTCAACATTCGCTCTGAATCGCTAGTCAAAGTGCGTTACAGAATACCAAATTATTTCAATGTTGACTAGGAATGTTACGATTTCAGCTTGAGTTCTTGTCAATGTTGACTAGAGTCAACATTTAGAGAATAAGGCTGATTGACCTGAATTAGGTTTACGAACGGTGCATGAATTGTCCTGTTCTCTTATTACGGCCACATAAGTTTTGTGACCTAATTATATGTATTCAGTTTACATAATCGAGACAGGTCATATGTATGCTATTACATTTACTCGTCCGAAGCAGGTCCATATTAAATATGCATTCTAGTTTTACACCATATTTGAATTTGTTTGTGGGTTAAGGCTGTAGTTTGATCCATATGAACATGTCGACGGAATGAGTAAGAAGGGTTTTGGAAAATTATACTACAGATGGTATGTGCACACTACACTTCACCCGAATGAGAATTAAAAGTTGGGGAACCGAACTAGAATCCTTGACCTTACTGTGGAGGAGGGACCGGCACCGGCCGTCGCCCCCGCGAGTCTTCGCCCCGATAACACGAAACATGTACGTCGGTTAGGGTGCTTCGGCACTTTGACTGCCGGCTCGATGTCATTCATAGCGATAATTAATTACCGGTAACAGTGGTCGAATCTCGTTACTCATTAATACAATAATTAACAAACAGTTAATTATCCCCTAATCGACGAAATCTTGTCCTCAACAATCCGTAACCTCGACCACATTCTTATCGACAAAAAAAAACTATCTGGTTTGTTTCAAACTCAAAAAATCAAAGTTAATTAATTCAAAAGAAATTCTCCAAATCGATTTACTAAAAGGTAGAAATGTTACAAAATCTCATGGGCTGTGACCTTGAAATAACATGCGCAAAGAGTGGAGTAATAGAGCTAAAATAAGCCAAACCAAAAAACATTGGTTAAATTCAACTGAACATAGTAAACGCATGGACGACGACGTAAACAATGCCGGTATTATTTTGGTCGGATAGTAGTCTGACTCCCGAACGAATATCCGTCAAATGCGCACGATGACTCATGGCCCATGAGATTTTGTAACACCTCTACATACGTTAGAACATTAAATCGTCCCCATACTATTAGAACTGGACAACTTAAATTTTTGTGATTTTGAGCCCGTTTGTACCCGTTTAATTTTTCACGGTCTTTTTAATGCTACAACGAAATAAATTCTGTTTTTTTAAGTAGATAAATCAAACGATGAATAAAAATAAATTACATTTGCTGCAATATACCACTTTTTTAATACCAACTTGAAAATTCAATAATTTCGAGTTACCCAGTTGTAATATTTAAGGGGTCAAAATGTAAGTTATGTAAACAAGCTCAATTACATTGTTGATCATTATAATCTTATCCAAAACGTTTCCCTACGAATGTTTTAAATTGCTCTTAATCGTCCCATGTAACTGTCAATTTCTATAAATACATGGGTGTTGCAATAATTCGGACCACTAAAAGTCAGCATAGAAGTTGAAAATGGTTGCTGAAAACCGAAATAAACATTTTGCTGTTTGGCCACATAGTTGTAAGGCTAGGCGCGCACATGCGATTTTCGATCGCGCAATTATTTAAATCACAAAAATTAAACACACGATGATAAATGTAGATGCGCGCACTTGCGACTATGAAATCGGTGCGGCTAAAAAGACGCAACCTACTCTATTTAGTGTAGTGGCGACGTGACTGTCGCAGAATACAATGCATCACACGAACAGGACTGTAGCTGCACGCACTTGCTATACTAGTATCGTAGCCACTATAAGAGAACTAGCCGTGCTGAGAAAAAGGCAATGTCGCATTACTCCTTGCTAGCAGACCGGCTGACCCGTTCAATTAATTCAAATGTATTTTTGTTTGTCATTTACAATTTGTTGCAACTGATCAGTAATTATTTCTAATTGTATACTTTTTGTCAAAATTTTGCTCTGCAGCTTTTTCATGAGCATAAAAATTTAAACTTGTATTTAAAATATTTACACTGGACTCGATTAACTCTTCATTTAAATTTTTATAACGAGTGACAAATTTTCTAATTGAGACCACCTAGTTAGTTTGAAATCAAATGGCACAATCCATTTTAATTCGTTAATATCTAATTTAGTAGAACATTTTTCTGTTAAATTATTAAAACCGTCTATTATGTTGAATTTAAAAAATCATCTATTTCTTTCATTTGACTATACAAAATATGGTTTCGCCTCAAACTGAGGGTCAGTTCTTTCGTTAATTTTTGATTTTGTCAAATATTAGGGCAAATTTGGAAATATACTGGGGATGACATTATCTGTCAAGCGTGGTCTATTTAAAAGGATTTCTTTTGTACTCCCATCGGGTTGCAGATATTTATCAACTTATATCATCAGGATTAAATCGGCAGACAACTCTTGAAGAAAAGGGTGCAAAGTTTTTTCTAGGAATTGCTTTTACCCATGCTTGTTGGAGTTCTTCATTTAGGGAATTTGAAGACACTAATTCCACATTTATTTTGCGAATCATAATAATTTTACATCCCAGTTCACAACAACGACTAGGCATAATGACTAGGTTATGTTTCACTATCAAACTTACAAAAAATCGGATGAGCTAAAAAACACTTAAAATTGATTTAGCTACGTTTAACAATAACTTGCAACATATGTAGTCACTAAATGTTCATTCAAAATATTACACATAAGCCCAAAAACCACAAAATAAACAATGTCGCGTGATGTCGATGTCTTTCGTTATGTATACTCTTGATCTGACCTCACTAAGCATATTTAATTGACGAGTTGGATGTGGAGTAATAAGTGAAATTCGGATATATGTGGGGAGTAAAACGTTCGACATCTTCACAATATCACCTTTTATGCGAAAGGTGTGTTCGGGGTCGGTGCTACAGTCCGACACTTCGTCATTCACATCTGGAGCACTCGGTGTTTGCTTTCATTTCTCTGCTAAACTCGCTAAACCGAAACAAAGCATGCAGCGCGATACATGCGTCAGGACTTGGGGGTTCCGGTTACAACCACACAATGGCCGGAGCAGCCAGAGTGAGAAAGAACAAATAAATATATGCACGCATGCATTCAAACGACTTTGCCTGGTGCCTGACTGACGTGTGAATACCGAACACCGGAGATGTGTAGCCTCCGGGTGTTGGACAACGAATATGCTGACTTTACTTTCATACCATGGAAAATAGCACATCCAAAGCACATCAAGGCCAATAACAAAGTTATTCTTCCTCTATTTGTCACTCAATAGACCAAAATACAGGATGAACTGCAGATAGTTGCCAAGAAGAAATTGGGTGAAACTACATTGAAAACGGAGTAAAACGGCGCCAGAGTGGGTATAGGACACCCGCTCTGTCGGGTCAACTGGTTCTCAAAATATGTTTGGACATACAGGCTTTTCAAAAAGAATGGAACCGGCTCAATATCTTCAAAACCATTAACCGGAATAACTTGCAATTTGGGATATGAATTCAACTAATTAATTTCTATTAGACCTAATTTTTTCAACTGTTTTATATTGTTAAGTTATGAGATATTCAGCCAACTAGATTTTTTTTAAATAGCAAATAGTGTTAGCGCCTGACGCTATTCGCGGAGGTTTAACTTTAGGATTTAGCGGAACGCTATTTCGTTCGTACAGCTATCGGATACAATCGCCAAAAATCGTTTCGGCGTTTGAGAGTTTAAGAATTTGCGCTCCGAGTGTTTATAATGATTATTAGAGTTTTAAAAGCCAAAATTTAGGTTCTTTGAAAACGCAAAGTGAACAAATGCAAACTTAGATTTATTTATGATGTTTTTTATTTGCAAGGAATTGTGAAAATGACAAAAATAATAATATTTTTTCAGACGATTTTGGTAAGCGAAGTTGTGTCAAATAAATTGTCAGATGGTTAAATATTGAGCAGTATCTTAACATCGCTGCCATGAATTTAGAGTAAGCACACTGAAGGATCAAGTCAAAATCATCAAATGTCAAAATAGCGTCAGGATGCTAAATCATGGCACGGCGATAACACACATTTTGTGTTTACAATGGCGCATGACGTTATAGGATAGATAACGTGACGTTATTAGCGTACGGCATGCGGTATTTGTGAGTGACGATAACTCCATATTATCTGGCCTCCAAGATCCCCAGATTTGACCGTGTTGGGCTTGTTTTTAAGAGGTTTGTTAAAAGAAAAGGTCGATGCCAACAAGCCACAAACTATTGAGCAACATTGAGCCAACATTCGAGACATTAGAAGTTGAAGCATGCGAAAATGTTATGCAAAATATAATGCAAAAATCTCTGTGTGGCTAGCAGAGGAGGCCATTTGAATGATATAGTGTTCCACAAATAACTACTAAGTCTATTTTAAACATGCATATCCTAAAATTCACAATGATATCATTTTTATCGTAGTTGTTTTAATACTAAATCTACCTGGTCTCGTTCGGACACCGGATATTATCGATTACCTTTGTGTACCCCTCCTTGATAAGTTGCAACTATGGCTGATGCATGATAGGACTCCTTCACACTTTTTTATTACGATCCGAAATGTCCTAAATCAACATTATAACGACAGAGGGATAGGCCGAGGGACCAACTACACTTGATTTTTTTCGCTTGCATTCTCATTGAAAAACTCTGGGTTATGCTAGACTTGCTAACGACATTGAAGAATTGAGAAAACGGCTGTCAGAGGATTTGCGAAACTCAGAAATTTTCAAGAGAGAAAATCCAATTTATTGTAATTAAAATAGAAAATGGGCTGTCAGTCATGTTGACTAAAACTTTCTTGTTTGTTGCATACTTATTTATCAAGTCTGAAAAAGTTATCTTAAACATTACGGAAAAAACAAAGATGTACATGAACCTGTATACTAAAATAAAACATAAGCAAATTAATTATGTATTTTCAAAAATTGTTGAACTGTTTATACATTATGAAAGTATGTAGGCTTTCACGGTCGGTGTTATTAATTATAACGATTTTATTCGGGATTTTGGACCGTGTTCCATTTGAAGTTCCATTAGGTGGGGTGTAGTGAACGCTCCGAGGAGCTAATTCAACAAGTGACCCCAATGAATCTCCAGACGTTTCATCCACAACTGCGGCGGATTTCATCAGTGGTTTAAGTTGCGATGTGGAAGAGCTCGAAGTGTTCTCTTCGCTGTCACATTCGCGACTGTCACATTTATTTTCTGCGGCGGCGTTGCATAATTTTTGTTGTTATAACAACAAAAATTATGCAACGCCGCCGCAGAAAATAAATGTGACAGTCGCGAATGTGACAGCGAAGAGAACACTTCGAGCTCTTCCACATCGCAACTTAAACCACTGATGAAATCCGCCGCAGTTGTGGATGAAACGTCTGGAGATTCATTGGGGTCACTTGTTGAATTAGCTCCTCGGAGCGTTCACTACACCCCACCTAATGGAACTTCAAATGGAACACGGTCCAAAATCCCGAATAAAATCGTTATAATTGTTTATACATTATACAGGATGATTCTCTTATGGTGTCCGATATTTTAAGGGGTTCTAGCACAAGTCAAAACAAGTACTGATGTTCAGTAAGAGTGGCCTATGTGAAACGGTTTCCGAGTAAATAGATAAATAATTTTATCCCGGCATTTTTGGGGCCGCTGTCGAATTAGCAGCGCTAGGAAATATCGGCAAACGACACTACAAATCATAAATTAGAAATGTGTAGGTTAGTCCGGTCAATCTAGACATAAAAATGAGAGCGAAGGTACATAAATTCGCATCAAGCTGAAAATTGGTAGAATTGTTAAAAATGTGATTATAAATAAAACTTAAAAGTTCCCCATCATTCCCGTGTATGGAAAAAATTTTACTCGAGGTCAAAGGTCAAAAAAATGAGTTTTTCGCGATTTTCAGCGAAACGGTAAGTCTTATCATAAAAATATATTAGACAAAAATTGTAGGTCATCATATTATCTATCAAAAATGTATCAGTGCTTTTTTTTCTACGAGCCACCCTTTCTGGGATATAACGATTCAAAAAGTTGTTCAAGTTGTTATGGGCATAATATGCATGAGTGCGCCACGTATATACATCTCTTATCTAGAGTTGTTATATATGTTGAAATATTTTTCTATCGGTGATTGTAACTTATACTTAAAATATAAAATATACATAACTATAAGAATATCAGGTCAAATGAAACCCAGTCCCTTACTTCATACGCCAGTGTAACTTCGAGGACAACATCTGTCTCTTGTCCTATTGTGTGCGTGGCTAGGGTCTTACACCTGCTATAATAAATGAAATACCGTTAGTCTTGAGCGACACGCTGTAGTGAAATCACGTGTTTATCCTAACCCATATCGTGCTATTTTGACTTTTACAACAAAAATGTCTGAATATTTTTTTATTTGTGCTAAACTTTTAACTGAAAGTGAAGTTGTTACTGTTGAACGTGGTATGAAGTCATTAATTAATGCAAGTATCGAAAGAGCAATGAATTTTCAGAATTTCTCAAAAATCAGAAATCTGTGATAATACATAAAAATTGTCGTAAAAATTATACTCGAAAGCCTTCTATTGCTGCAGCTAATAAAAGACAACGTGAAGAACAAGAAGCCAGTACATCCACAGTAAATCATCCTCGTACTAGATGACATGTCAGTGATTCGGCTTTTTGTTTTAAAGAACTATGCTTATTTTGTGGCCAGAAAAGAGTATGAAAGAAGAAAATCCTCAGATTTTCGCTGTCGAATTAGCCAAGTAAGTACACTTCAATTTAAAGATTCAATTCTAGAAGGAGCTCGAACTCGTGACGATGCTATAGCAAAAGCTGTTCTTGCTCGAGTCGCATTTGAATATGATTTAGTTGCTGCTGAAGCTAAGTATCATCGTGATTGCTATAATTCTTTCGTAAAACTTTCCACTGGGAAGTATGGTGAAAAACTTATTATCACTGAGAAATCGGGAGCATCAACATTCATATGCTTAGTGGATAATCATCATGATATTTTGAATCAAGCCTGGTACGAAAAGAAAAAAATGAATCAAAAAGAAGAACGCATCAACATTCATATGCTTAGTGGATAATCATCATGATATTTTGAATCAAGCCTGGTACGAAAAGAAAAAAATGAATCAAAAAGAAAAACGATTCAGAGTCCTAGACGCAGCTGCAGCTATTATTCGCGAAGATATTCAAACCGTAGTGTTTGATAATTCTAATTACCCTCCACCAAGTCGCATGTTTGAAGATTTGAATAATGAAATCCCAGAATCATTGACATATCTTGTGGAACGAGTGATTTTAAAGAATAAACGATCAAATTTAGATCATTTAAAATTAATATGCACAAACATTTGCCATTGTATCATGACTGCTGAAGAAGAAGAAGAAGAACAAGAACAAGAAGAACGAGAAGAGTTTGACGGTTACAATTCAGACGAATAAAATTCATCACTTTTTTAATTTACATCGCTTTTTATCTTTTACAATATTTACAAATTTCCGTAATTTTGCAATAGTTTTAAATTAAACAGGATCACAACTGACCCGTGGAGTAGGCCTACTGGGGAAACCACGTTAAAAAAAAACGCGCTAAGTACACTACCTCATAGGTGGCGTGGAAACGTGTGCATATTATGCCCATAACAACTTGAACAACTTTTTGAATCGTTATATCCCAGAAAGGGTGGCTCGTAGAAAAAAAAGCACTGATACATTTTTGATAGATAATATAATGACCTACAATTTTTGTCTAATATATTTTTATGATAAGACTTACCGTTTCGCTGAAAATCGCGAAAAAGTCATTTTTTTGACCTTTGACCTCGAGTAAAATTTTTTCCATACACGGGAATGATGGGGAACCTTTAAGTTTTATTTATAATCACATTTTTAACAATTCTAGCAATTTTCAGCTTGACGCGAATTTATGTACAACCGTGGACAGTCAAGAATAACACTTTAGCCGGCGGGTGTGATGCAAATACCGACTCAATGACAATATTTCATAGAGTCGGTATTTGCATGACACGGGTGTTATTCTTGACTGTCCACGGCTGTACCTTCGAATGTCTAGATTGACCGGACTAGGTATTAGATGCCAGCCAGCTCACTCTTAACTCAAGTAGGGCCATAAAAATGACCTTACCCAATCCCAAGTGTGTTACCTATTATGTTTTGTTCTGCTTTGCCAAAATAACGAATTGGTAGATATGAATTTAGTTTATGGTGAAGCCTGGCAAATTGCTGTGAGATTGTAGGACGAGCGGGAAACAACTAGTTATTTATACAGGGTGATTCTCGTATGTTGTCAGATATTGAAACCTGGGTTTCGTGTATGCCCAAATAGGACAAAAAAAATATTGAAACAAATTTCTAAAAATATTTTTCAACCCCCCAAATTAGGCAGTTTTGGTGAGCACTGATTAAGATTAAGATTCCCTTATGGTGTATGGCACCATAAGAGAATCACCCTGTATACTGTAAATTTGAGCGCAATCGGTTCAGTTGTTTCCGAGTCTATACTATACAAAAAACCATACAAACATTCATTTTTATACTATACGTAGATTAAATGAATATTGTGTGCGAAAGGCACGAGAATACTTACTAATTACTAACAATCAGATGAGTCCTGACCTGCATAACGTAGAAAGGACGAGGTCGGTACTGGATTGGGACCGGATTCTCATCGATCCCAGTCAGCGAAAAATTCCGGAGTCTTGAAGTGAAGTAGACACAGAGAAAATACGAATACAAACGTGCAGTATTGTGCACGCTGATAGCTAGCTATACGTATGTCCGGTCGATGCCCTTCAGATAACAAGTTGGAGTCGTACACCGGCACTCCACACCAACAAAAGATTACCGAATAAATTTTTGATTATACATATTCTCAAAACGGATTAAACTTATCAGTATAATTATTAAGGTAATCTTCGTTTGCCCCATCAAACGGATGTCTCTGTCCGTGCTATTATTCTCACCTAATTGCTTCATTTTCTTTCTCGCGTTCTGCAACGGGACTTGACAAACCCTGAGGTCACTTCAAATAAAATACCTACTACAATTCCATGTAGTTATAGTGGCGAGTGCATGATTAATTCTTCTAATTAACCTTCTATCACCGTTGACCTCTTCGTTGAGAAATTATATATTACATTCTAACAGCTGGCACTTTGACCCTTCTTTTCAATAAATTGTTTCGTTACTTTTATCACCTTCAAGAGTTATGCCGACTATAAGTTAAAAGATTTGACACTTTAGCCTGTGTGCACACCACTGGTCTATACAGGGTGATTCACGTAGACCGTTCATTAGAAAAATTTCAATTTCCCGTAAAGCTAGACAGTTGAAATTTGGTGTATGATTATCATCGATTATTCTGAATCAAAGTAAAGTACTATTAAGATGGCGGCACTTTCGGTTATACCGGAAATTGACGTCAACTTTGTTATTTTAAATGGCAACCCCTTATTTTTATGCACTCGTTTGTGTATTAATTTGGTAAAGGAAAGAATGTTTCTAAAAATTAATATCTCTTGAACAATTTGAAATATTGCAATCATTTTTTTTTCTATCGGTTAGTATAACTTTAAAGAATAATTCGAGAGTACTTCTAAGACATTTTAATGCTTCAGGTGGGCGTTGCGATTTCCTGAAAATTACTATAACAAAATGCCAAAAACTCAGTTTTATCAAATTGCAACACCACAATCTAATAACGGAATTCAATGTAAAAGTAAAAAATAACTCGACCTTTATAAAGGTTTGTTATGCCAATTCTCGATAGTTTTTCCGATATTCCACATTTTGCAAAAAATGCATCTTCTCTTAAACATAAAAACATTTAAATTAAACAATTGAAATTAGCATGTCTAAAGTATTGTGCTTTTTATCATATTATCTTTACTATAACTTTATTTTGTAAATTAATAACAAAAACGTATAAACAAGAAAGTAGAACAACACTTTAATTTAACTAATACTATAAATTAATTATTGTTGAAGTACAACATTGTAATTAAAGCAAATGTTCGGCATGTCCACCATTTTCACTTATACATTGTACGACACGTCTTTTTACAGATCGAGTTGCTCTTTTTATATCAGCTGGATAAAGGTTATCAAATGCCCTAACGATTTTTATTTTTAGATCTTCTTTATTTAAAGTAGCTGTGCCGGAGCTCCATCCATCTGATACCAGATATTAAGTGCCCTGGCTAATGGGTAGATTTTCAATAAATGGTTCTACAATTTCCCTCAAAATTTGGAGATAATTTTGTCCATTTAAATTATCGTCATACACGCGCACTGAATCGACTCGGATCGGTCGGATCGGCACGGCACGATCGGCATGTTTTGGTATATATGAAATTAAATGAGGGCCCGCGCACTGGATCGGATCGGTCGGTTCAGACCGGTCGGATCGTCTCGGCATCGGCAGAGAAATATCGAAGAGGCAAAAACTGCCGAAAGGTCCGACGGCTTTCCGCATTTCGGTCCACATCTGCAATTGTAAAGTAATCTGCAAATGTAAATATGCATCCAAAAAATAGCCGTGCCGCCTCCACCACCATAAGGTGATCAACATAAACAGTCTGTATTACGAAAAAACCACCACGATACAATTAAACTGTTATTAATTATCCGATTTTAATCATTCAACAACCACATAAGACATCTATAAGAGCATATTTTTTATTATATTTTTATATATTATATATTAAATAAATTGTTGTTAAAAACGAACTGTACTAAATGAGCTGATGAAATCACCGAAGGTGCCGACTGCCGATTGTGCCGATTCAATGCGCGATATACGCTGCCGTGCCGATCGTACCATGCCGATCCGACCGGTCCGAGTCGATTCAGTGCGTGTGGTGCCTAACACTGCAACATAAACTAAGTAGTTGATGCAACAATGTACTGCTTGTCACCTGTCATATAACGTGCGTTCAAAAAAAACGAGGCTGAGTTGGCCATGGAAATACTTTGTGCATCAATTTAGTGTTGCAAAATTTGGAACTGTCAGTTCGAATCTGTCAGATAGTTTTTAGGTTGGGTTCTTTGTTGACAATGGTTTCGTATACGATACATTTAGTGTTTTCTTTATCAAATTAATCTCCAGACCCCAATTTGGACTTCTCGGCATTTCATCTGCACTTAATATGATGTTTTGTCTATTACACAAACAAAATCAGTTCCCTTCGGAACCTCACCAGACTGAGTGTTCGTTTACTTTAGCGTTTGTAAAAAGACAGGTGAGACTTTGACGCTACAAAATTTATGTTGGTTTTGAGTTTTGTTGTCGATAGAGTAAGAAATGTTCATGGTTGATTGGCAGTTGCATACGTAATGTAAGGATGATCGATTGAAATTGACAAGATTGTGTGAAAGCATCAACTGAAGAATTTCAAGCACAGCATACTACAGCAGAGTCACTCTCGGGCGGGAATCTGGATCGGGAATTCATTTACAAAACACTTGATAACAACTCTGAAGAACTTCGGAACAGAATGTAAAACAAAAACAATTTTTTGGGACAAATTTCAGTAAATGGACGCGAACGAGGGTGGCATTATATTTATGAGAGCGATGTACGCATGTCCTGGCATTTATAATAAACAATTTAAATTCAATTGGTCCGTTTTATTTTGATGGAAAATTTTAGACTGAGTTCTTTGACAGACATTTGTCAAATCTATATGTTTATGTTTTCTATGATTTCTACACTGGAAAGCCGATAAATTCCATGGCCAACTCAGCCTCGTTTTTTTTTTTTGAACGCACGTTAATTTTCTAGGTTAGGGTAATTGACAATGTTAAATAGATCTCAAAATAATCAACAAATTTTACTATATAACACAAATTACAAATAAATTTAAAGAAGGTGTGCGAAGTGTTGGCCTTTGAAATTAAAGAGGGATATGTCAACAATGTTGCCACCTTAAGACTTTAAATCTGTTACCAAACATCATGGAACCAACATGGAAACATCATTTCAATACAATTTTAACCATGAATCACTACGCACCGAAAGAACGTGCAGAAATTGTGAAATTTTATTTTCAAAACAAGTCCTCGGTTACGCTAACGCAACGAGCGTACCGACGAAAGTAGCGCGGTCGAAATGTGCCCACACCGAAGACAATTCGGCTGTTAGTCGGTAAATTTACTGAAAGTGGTTCAGTGACAACATCAACATATGCTCGGAAAGAGTCATTGGTCTATAGTTTGAAGATGAGACTGGCGCGAAAGTATCGGTGAATGGAGTGCGATATTGATACGATATCGATATGATACGCGATTTTTTGGAAAATGAACTGGCTGAAAATGGGTGGTTCCAAAAGGATGGCGCAACATGCCGTTCCGCTCGTGAAACCATCGATTTATTAAAGCCAATGTTCCCGAGACGACTGATATCGAAAAATGGCGATTATGACTGGCCGCCTCGGTCACCTGATTTGACCGCTCCTGATTTTTCCTGTGGGGATACTTGAAAAGCAAAGTTTATTCCAATAAACCTGAAACCCTTGAACAACTTAAAGCCAACACATACGCCACGAAATCGCTCAAATTACACCAGAAACGCTCGCAAACGTGATGGTAAACGCCGAAAAAAGAGCCGATTTGTGTGTGGCTGCTGGAGGTGAATATTTATCAGATATTATTTTGAAAAAGTAATCAAACAAATTGTACAGGTCCAAATTAATCGAAAATAAGCTAGAAACAAATAATTTTTTGTATTTTGTTGATTTTGTTTTAAAAAAACATCGGTTACCATAAGATGGAGCACCCGTTATTATAACATATTATATAATATTATATCATAGCATATCATATAATATCATATTATCTGTATGTAGCACAGACAATTTGATGTGAATCGTGGTTCCATTTCGATTCCATTGTATGGTAATGGTGGTGAGATGGCGAGTTCGGTAAAATCGAAAACAAGGCCGGTCTCACGTCGTCATGTTAGCCGTCTTGTTCGTGTTGTTAGCGACTAGCACCATGCTGTTATTCTACGAATTTCTGGGCAGATCAAGTATTCATATTTCAAAGAATTCCATCAGCCGGCCATAGACACACACTTTTTCCCAGCGTTTTAACCGCAACACTTTTTCCCAGAGTTTTGCGCGTGGCGTTCCTCTTAACGACCTCGGCCACTAACACACAGTTAAAACTGCCGGTTTTGCGCGCCACACGCAAAAGTGTGTGTTTATGGGCGACATCCAGCGTTTTAACCGACGGTTTTGCGTGGCGCGTGGAACGTTTAAAATTTTAAAACGCCACTCCGCACGCCGATACACAACACAGTTCACAATTTGTAACGAGCGTTGAAATGTGGGTTAGAAATGAAAAACGGAAACTAGCTATTCAGCCTTATTCTCTAAATGTTGACTCGAGTCAACATTGACAAGAACTCAAGCTGAAATCGTAACCTTCCTAGTCAACATTGAAATAATTTGGTATTCTGTAACGCACTTTGACTAGCGAGTCAGAGCGAATGTTGAGATTGACAAGGATCTCAACCTATCAATCTGGCAACATCGGCAGTAGTTCTAACGAACAAGAGTTTCTAAAGGGAATCCGTACCTAACCTGACATCTGTAGTGAAATGAAACGCGCGAAAATTGGTGTTTTGTCCAGTTTTATCCATGTTTAGTGTCTTCACTAGTGTCTTGTGTGTTCTGCAGTGAACAATATAGTCTAGTTATAAATATTAAAGCATTAGCTTGTAAAACGCCTTGAAAATGCGTTAAGTAATAAAAGATCAAATGTTTTTGTTAATTTATTTATTCAATTCTTATTTCTTGCGTATCTACAAATCAATGCATTTGTATGTATGTAGTCAACACGCCAATTCTCGTGTGACTCACTTGGTGAATAATAATTCAAATCAGATCACTCGCCAGACTGATCGAATGCGTTGCTTGAACTTGATCGAAAGACCAGCTGATGGTGTGTGCATCAACGACACGTTTGTGAAGAATTAGGGGACACTTATACCAAAGCTTATATTTACAAACGGTTACACTTATCTAACACTTTTAATTTAGAGAGATTGGTGTCCTCCCGCCAAAACTCGACAGTGCCCTTAGTGTGCAAACATCCAGAGCCCGGTTACATTTCCCGGTGTACTTTCCCAGGCTTGGGCCATACAGATGGGCAGGAAGGTTGCCATTAATCCTTTTGCACTTAGTAACAATTGCCAACATCGGTGTTTTGCATGTAGACTGTAGAATGTCCAGCGAGGCGTCCTACTTATCTAAACAATCCATGTTGAAATAAAATAAAAATAAAATAAGGCCAGATATCCATCACAACAACTTACTGTTCCAATAATTCGCTTACAACTTCAAAAAATGGTAAATCCATACTTGCTTGGTTAGAAAATCACACTTAAATGCACAAACAAATGCAAATCCGACGCTAACCATGCGTGGAATCCACTTGCTACGGTGTCAATTGACAAGTTTCAACATTTGTCCGCGTCAATCCTTACAGCATACGAAAGTGAAGTAAATGTTGACAAGGATCAGCTGGCTTGACAAGAGTCAAGATTTTACTCAAGGTTGAGATGTTTTTAACGTTTAGTGAATACGAATTCTTTAGTTAAGGTTGACAAGTCTGTCAAATGTCAGTTTTACGTCAAGTTATCAATGTTGAGATCGTTGTCAATAGTTAGAGAATAAGGCTGATTGTTAGTTCGTTAATATATTCGGAAGTGATTATAAATAAGAAGAAAAGAAGAAAGCAATTCGAGCCAAATAAATATATACATTTTTATTTTATTTTGTATAAATTGCAATGAGAAAATCTCCAATCGTAAACCCAGCTATTCGCACGTTATATTGCCTATATCTTAAAATTATTATATACGCCGAATAACAAATAAATTCTTAACGCAGCGACAAAACCGCTACACACAGATGGAGGATTTAACTATATTGCGCGTGGCGGTTAAAACCCTGGGAAAAAGTGAGTGTTTGTGGCCGGCTAAATTTTGCCTCGCGCAAGAGAAAACTGTAACGTGGCGCGCTGTTGGCCACTAACACACAGTTTTAACCGTAGAAATTGCGCGTGGCGGTTAAAACCCTGGGAAAAAGTGTGTGTCTAGGGCCACCTGATAAGTGGCCATAGACACACACTTTTTCCAACTCCTGCTCCTTACTTACAAGTGTCTGAGTTTCTGCTCATTTTCACAGCAAATCTTTTGTTTCTGTTGTTATATGTTTACGACGGTGTTAGATGACGAAAGTGAATTTCAGTGAATTATTCCGTAATCATTCCGACACCATAGGTCCATAATGATATGTTGGAATTAATCAAACCAAATACAAAAGTATGATAATAAATAGAAATCAAATTGGGGAAACAGCTGAGAGAATAAAATATCTTGCTGAGTAGCAATACAATTAGTTGTAATTATATTTGATAATGTAGATGGCTTATTCTTGGGATAACAATAATTGTAATGAGTTTGATGATTTTTTTACAACAGTTTGCGTCTAATAATACACTTTAATTATACTGGGAACAATAAAAAAATTTTTAATTTTATTGGTATGTGGTGATATCCCTTCAAGAACTTATGATTTGAAACGCTATGTCCGCCGCTGTTAATTAATTAATGTTCAATTTTCAAAATATGACGACAGAGGTGTTAGGTGATATAAATACATATGTTCCACCAGCGAATAAAATAACATCATTTAATAGAAAATAGTTGACCAATTACAAACACGAAAACTACATGATTTCTACAAATTACGCATCATTTCCTACAACCCAGATCAATATTACAGAACTAAAATTATTAATTTATGGGAAGTCATTATTAATAAACGCCTAAATAACAGGCCACTCGACATATTATTAGATATTCGTCTCCAGCCAGTTTGAAATCTAGATAGCAATAAACAGTTCTGTTTACCGACTAGTAAAGGGCTCGTCATACCCGTGGATATTCTAGCCACACTATCTACTTAAGGTTAATGAAGGCTACCAAACTTTACATTTATATTAAACAATGACTGAGAAGTATGTTTATGCAAAATTCTACCAACAAAAAACAATTTTAAAAAGGTGGCCCGCTTTCTATTGGGTCACTCTGTATATAGAAAAGTAAGATCGAACTGTTTCGTATACCTGTAACCCGTGCAACGCCGGGTAAGTATTTTGCTAGTAATGAATACAGATTCAGTACGTATGAGATATATTAGGTATAGATAAAACCAATTGTGAAAGACGCCGGTCTTGAAAGTAAGGTTTACAGTCTACGCAGGAATGGTGTAATATAGTAATTCACTATATTTGTCATAATTATTCGATAATAATGCAGCTAGTCATCGATTTAGTGATGTCGGAATATATCAATGTAACAGTATTCTTTTTACTTTTGCATGAGAGCATAAAAGGACAAAGTTATTAATACCAATAATCAAAGAAAATAAATGTGTTTAAATTTAAATACATAATCTAAGGGATCGTGTCGTTAGTTCGAGCGATACAAGAATGGCCCCAGTCAGGCATACAGAATTCGTGACTTGAAAATAATTCATAAATTTGAGATCACAACATGAGTTATTCTCAGCTATTCCACGATGTTGGTCCTCAAAAAACACGTGTAAGAACCATGTTGAAATAAGAGTCGCAACAATGTTGACAAAATCGTCCTATCGGAGGTAAGTCTTCAATACTTTGACACTAATTAAATTTATACACTTCCACATTAGTGACACTTCTATCTTGAGCCACTATAGTAAAAGAGAATGATGAATATGATGTAGTTGTAATCTGAGGTTGAAGAGGGTTTAAACTTGTACTATCGGGGCTTCTGGTGGATTGTGGGGTTTAAAACACCCCGTCAGTTGATATTATTGCCTCTTCTTCACGCACACTGACCACGCAAACTACCCTCAAGATTTCTTCCAGTTATAGCTATATAACAAGAAAACTGTACAGAGTGACCGAATAGAAAGCGGAGCACTTCTCTAAAATTGTTATTTGTTGATCGATTTGAAAGATTTTTTCATAATATAATAGCTTCAATACATCTACTGTAATGACAAATTTTAGAACAAAAATTAAAGACAACGGTGGTATTAATCGGGTTTGTGGACCGTGTTCCAAGCGAAGTTCCATGAGGGGGGGGTGGTCGTGGTCGAAGTACTCTCCCAGCTGTGCCAGTCGCGACTGTGACAGCTGGGAGAGTACTTCGACCACGACCACGCCGCCACTGAAGATGTCCACCGCAGCTGTGGACGAAACGTTTGGCAGAGATTCATGGGGATCACTTGCTGAGTTAGCCTCCCGGGGCGCTCACTACACCCCCCCTCATGGAACTTCGCTTGGAACACGGTCCACAAACCCGATTAATACCACCGTTGTTGACAACACCGACCGTGAAAGCCTACACACTTTTATAAAAATTAAGGAGTACATTGAATTTTTTTTTTCAATTCCAATAATTAAGAAAGGATGGTAGCAATTTTTTTTATCTCTAATGTAATTACGCCACTGAACTCTGCAATTGTAAAGTAATCTGCAAATGTAAATATGCATCCAAAAAATAGCCGTGCTGCCTCCACCACCATAAGGTGATCAACATAAACACTCTGTATTACGAAAAAACCACCACGATACAATTAAACTGTTATTAATTATCCGATTTTAATCATTCAACAACCACATAAGACATCTATAAGAGCATATTTTTTATTATATTTTTATATATTATATATTAAATAAATTGTTGTTAAAAACGAACTGTACTAAATGAGCTGATGAAATCACCGAAGGTGCCGACTGCCGATTGTGCCGATTCAATGCGCGATATACGCTGCCGTGCCGATCGTACCGTGCCGATCCGACCGGTCCGAGTCGATTCAGTGCGTGTGGTGCCTAAAACTGAGTATTTAGCTCGTGCATGTGTACGCAAAAGCTTAGACACGTTCTTGTTTGCCCGTTGATGAATGTACATATGTCGTAGTCTCTTAGGGAAAACACGTCATTTCATGAAAAGTCTAGGCAATACATGAACTGCCGGCATATTATGTATATTCTTTATTTTACACAATCTCCCTAGTGTCTTCGTGAAATGCCGCTCCTGGTTCGGCATATTCTGTTTCACGTAGCTGTACATAATCTGCCGCGATTTAAAAGGTGACTGATTATGAAATAATTAATATTAATTATTATGCACGGCAGATTGTGTAAAATAAGATCTAGATGGGATTAGATGCTAAAAGAACTTAGTTTTAAATTATTTTATTTCAAATTTATTTATAAATGAGAATGAACATTGGTTAAAATTAAGGAAACAAAACAAAAGATAATACATACTCTGTTTAAATGAATACAAAAACATTTGCAAAATATTAACGAAACAAAACGAAAGATAATACTCTGTTTAAAACTATTCACAAACATTGGCAAAATGTTCCAATTAACAAAATTGAAAAATAAAAATTTACTAATAGTACTCTTCTTCACTTATTGACACACGGGCCGCTTTTGTGACGTTTCAAATTGCATTGCAACTTTGACTCAAAGCACTGGCATTTATTGTCTTGCATTGCATTTTTGTCTGATAAATAAATACTTAATAAATTAATAAATTTGAAATAAAATTCTTTAAACAAAGTTCTTTTAGCATCTAATCCCATCTAGATCTTATCTTACACAATCTGTCATGCATAATATTGAATATCAGTTATTTCATGAACAGTCACTTTTTAAATCGCGGCAGATTGTGTACAGCTAAGAGAAACATAACATACCGAGACAGGAGCGGCATTTCACGAAGAGACTAGGGAGATTGTGTAAAATAAAGAATATACATAATGTGCCGGCAGTTCATGTATTGCCTAGACTTTTCATGAAATGACGTGTTTCACTAAGAGACTACGACACATACATGTCTTAAGACATATACCGGGTGACTATAAATGATTGACATGTTTTGTGTTAGGTTGGCAATATTTTTTAACTCTTCCATTGGGTACACTGATTTTCAAAGTTTAAATTGTCAAATAAACGTCAAATGTAAAAATTGCCCATGTCAGAATTGTTTTCAAAATGGTTTTTACAACTTTTCGATCACTCGCTGTAACCATTTTCTCAGTTGTTTGTCATTTTCATTCGCTATTATTCAGTACGTTACACTTTTTGACAACAATATTCTAACCTGAAAAGTTAATAGACATAAATCACGAGGACAGTTAATCTCGTACCAATTCCTCACTGTTGCCAATCACCTAAATTTAAGTCAATCATTTATGGTCACCCGGTACTTCCGTCTGTAGCGGCCTTAAGGGCGGAAGGAAAACTCGTTGCAAAGGTTAAAGAGCGAATTCTTCCACGTCATTTGGTGTTCCCTGCAAATCTTAAATACCCAAAATGACGACAAATGACAACATTGCGACAAAATTTAACGCAATAATATTAATCGTTGAAAAAACTTTACCCACATTCGTAACAGCGAGGAGGTGGAAAGTCATTTCCATTGAAAAAGACAGCTTACATCACTCTTCGTAACTAAATATATGTAACTAGAATTAGTACATGCCAGGAAAGCTTATATGAAATTTCGCTTATCACCCATATTCAATTTCTAATAAGTACCGTCCTGATAAAAAAATCACATACACGCTTATTAAAATATCTTAATTGATAGAAGTGAAGCCGACAAATTTGCAAGCTTTTTTGCCAAAAAATTTTAAATAAGAAACATCGAAGTGGGCATGAAGTTGCAATTATTATTTTGAAATTCTCAGAAGGTGGCAATTTCAAGTTAGTTAATTCAAAGGGTATTAAATAATAAGGTACCTATGCAATAACTCTTCTCGATTTTGAGAGAAGATTTGAAAATAATTATGATTGAACATTTCACTGGTAAATTGTTTATTGTGCCGAAATATTCCTTTTATTAAAAAGTTCGAAATTGGACGAATTAGAGAATACGATGACAACATGGCAATTTTTGATAGTCAAGTACACCAGAATACCAATTTGATAGCGTATTCAACATAATAAATGACGGAATTCTTACGGCAATTGGTCAGATATTGACATGTCTGTATTCGATAACCGACTTGCTGGAGAAAGCTAACGCACGAACTTTACTTTAACCCACACCCAGATAGTATTAATGCTGACTTAACAGATACTTTTTAACTAATACTTTATGTCCTTCTGTAATATTTTTTTTTGTAAAACTCTTCTCCAAATGTGCCATTTTCCTCGAATAATTTATTAGTTAGGAATTAGGAGTTGGCGAAAATAAAATATTGGATTTGATTTAGTTGAAGCAAAAATTAAGGAAGATTCATAATGATAACGATAAATGCGATTACAAGTACTGCACAGACATAGAATAGTCGTTATTCTGTAAAATTTCATGAGAAAATCAAATCGAATTACGAATAACCTATACCGTAGAGTACGAGTAAATAAAATTGGGATAAGTTAATGCGAGTTGATGCAAGTTCCAGCTAAGAAAATAAAAATAAAAATCTTGAATATATTTCACACTTATTAAATAAACATTTAGTTGAGAACATAATTTTCGACGATGACAAAACGTTATAGGTGATGATAATGTTCTTCAACGATATTTTTTATTTGATCGGCGATTGAACAAAGATATAACTCAATGAAGTTCAATCTTGCTGTAATATTCAACACTTTCAATTTCACTCTAGCCACCACGACAAAAAGCTACCTGGACTTTCTTAGAATTCATTACTATGCAGTTTTTTGCGTGTCGCCTGTAAAACACGTGTTGTAAGATGTCAAAACGTGCATTCTTTCAGGATGTCTCCACCACCGCTACTTTAACGATTTCCCCTGATTTGTAGTTTGATATTGATAATTTGCAAACCAGAACAATTGAACATAGAACCATTCCTTACGGCAAGAATATTATTTTATTAAACATTATTTACATTAACGACCAAATACGAGGCAGGAGGAGACGATGACGAAGATAATGAAGCCTGTAGTGGAATAAAATAACCCCCCCAGTAGCAAAAACAACGGTTGACTTACATGCTATCGGTAGTATTCCAATGGACATGGAATGTTTTTGAGCAGGTGGACTGGGTACACAAGAAAACGGTCTCCATGCAAACGAGCAACGCTACGGTAAGATAAGAAGTCGTTTTGAACCCCGGTAACAATAAACTACACTTTTTCACTTGTACGGCCATTTTACGGCCAAATCACCAAAAACCACTCTACCACTGAACACAAATGAACTTACTCGTTGGAAATTAAAGCCATTTTTAAGAATAATCGGCCCACGACCCATTTGCACCGAAGAGCTCTTCCAACACAGTTCTCTTTCCCAACAGTCGAACGCGTTCTACGATTCTACCGACTAGACAATCAACCGACTCCCCCAACACCTCTCGAACCACGGAACCAGGACTTGCCAGAGTGGCAGTGGCGGCGTGGTGCGTCGAATGGCAACGCGGCTGTTGGAAAACGGCAACGAAGGACGTCTTTCTCTCTCCAGCCGTAGATCCATGCAGCGGATTACCAAATGACGGTGAGGCTCTCCGCTCTCGCTCTCGCTCTCGTGCTCCGTATCTTTGAGATTGCTCATTTGTGGTTAGTGGTTTGAGGCTCTGGTGGCTGTCGTCGTCTCTCATCGCTCGATCTGCAGGTTCAATTTCACAAAACGTGGAACTCGCTGGAAGCACGTTTAGGCCGGCCGCACATTTCCGATTTTTACATCCGATAGTCGGAAACGATTGTCGGAACCGACAACCAAGTCCTAAATACACTGACCTGTACATATATAGAAATGGATGAGCAATCGTGTAAGTGAAAAGTGAGGCAAATTGAATACGCGTCGAAACCTAATGAGTTTGCGCACTAAAGTTTTACAAAGCGGTTGCTTAAATTTAACAAGATGGCTGAAGCTGTATGAAACCGTTATTGAACTATTAAAAAAATTAAGCCGTTAAAACTGAAGAAAATTGAAAACTGTCCATTTACACCTCGAAAAGGCCCTAATAAAACAGTGAAATCTAAAAATACGCCCATATATTCGAAACACACGGCGTTCAAAATTATAAATCCCTGTAAAATTCCGTCCAACATTACAGATTCCTGAAAAAATACTATAAAAGAGCCATGCGACTGCTGCCCATCTAACGGCAAACACCTGCACTACTTCAAAATTGATCAAATGCGCATGTGTATCAGGTTCCGACTAGTGATGGGCTTAATAGTTCTTTTCAGTGAACTAGTTCGCGCGAACTAAAAGGTTCGCAAGCAACGGATTACAAACGTTTTTAGTTCGAACTAGTTGATTTCTGATAGGTTATTAATAGAATCGACGAGTGAGTTGTCTGGCACCTGGAAGTTACGTTGGCTGATTGCATAATAATTATAATTTTCGTCAGTTCTCATTGATTGCTTTTATCCCGTACAGACCGTACAATAAGTAACGCGCGTTAAAAAAAAAACCAGGCTGCGTTGGCCATGGAATTTATCGGCTTTCCAGTGTAGACACCATAGAAAACATAAACATAGATTTGACAATTGTCAAGATCTGTCAGTTTAAAATTTACCATCGAAATAAAACGGCCCAAACGCTAGCACAGTTTAATTTTATTTTTAATGAACATTTTTAATAATCATTGTTAAAAACCAAACAAATCCGAACCTTTTTTTCTAATGTATATTGTGTAATTTATAACTCACTAGTGGTCAACGTTCGTGTTTAACTATGTATACAACGATTGGTAGGTCACAAACATATTATTATTATTATTACTTAAATGATGGGGAAAAAAAATTTGGTACTTTAAATAAAATGTAAACATGTAAAAAAAATTAATGTAAACTTTAATGAAAGACAATCAATCCGTAATTAAACTCCAAAAACAAACAACATTTATCGCAATTGCTTTCGATTTTTTGCCGTAACTCGTCTAAATTTTTTGGCCTACTAAAATAATAAACCTTCGAACCTTCGAATCCAAGCAAACCCGAACCTTTTTTTTCTAATGTATATTGTGTAATACAACTCCCTAACGGTCGACGTCCGTGTTTAACTATATATACAACGATTTTTGAAATATTAGTTGAGAATGCAGTTGTTCTTAAACTGAATTGGTAGGTCTCGAGTTGCGCATAGAGACTGATGACCCATGAAGGTTGACGGGCAACTGAGTGCTGCCAAATATTCTCAAGACATTTTTCGGTTTTGAGACTGATTCTTCTTCATCGATCTATTCACGACTTACAGTTATATCAAATTAATGACCGTCCTGGTCGTGTCGATATTCTCCTCAACAGAAGAGAAGCTGTAACAATGAATAGATTGATGTTTGGATTCACAACGATACCGGGAAATGTTTTGCATTTTTTTTTTATCCTATAATGATTTATCCCATTGTCAACAAGGAAGCTAACCTAAACATGAACAGACTCGAACTGACACTTTGAAGTTTTGCTACACTAAATTTATGCACAAAGTTTTTCCATGGCCAACGCAGCCTCGTTTTTTTTTTTGAACGCACGTTACATTACATTACAATGTACATTATTAGGAACAGATAGATAAACATATTTTCATCATTTGTTTAACTTAATTTAAAATAATAAAATTATCGTCTAAATAAAAATAACACAAAAAAATAGATAATAATAAATTAATGTGTTTTTATAATTTTTTGTTGCTCTCGGACAATTTTAATTGGTATTGACATAAAAAACGGCCATTATTTTTATTTTTATGTGGAAAGCGAGGAGGACGGGTAAGTTCAGACATTTTCAGAAGTTTTAATAGTTTTCATTATTAATTATTGTATCCATCCAAGGTTCTAATAATCGCGACCGAAACGCAGTCGTTCTCGTTCATCGTAATAGTTCAAAATTTGAGCTGAATAGATTTCGCTGCTAAGTGCCAACTGCAAATCTTCCGTATCGTTCCCCAATTCCCACTTCTCTACTCATTCAGTGATAGTTTGTTTTAGTTCGCGGAGAACTAGTTCCTTTGCGCATTGCGAACTAGTTCGTTTAGTTCACTTAAAAGAACGGTTCTTTTTAATGGTTCGTTCGCGAACGACCCATCTTTAGTTCCGACTCCATTTTGGAGGGCACGGTAATGGCCACAAAAATTTCTGGCGCATCCCAATGTTGTGCTTATCCATCTTTTATAGAGGTCAGTGCCTAAATAGCATTATAACAACCGATTATAAAGTCGGTTCAGACTATCGGATCCGGTAGAATTCAATGTGCGCCTGCGTCCTACGCCCGGATCAGACAATCGTTTCCGACTATCGGAAATGTGCGGCCGGCCTTCGATCTGAATGTGTCCGCTCGGATGGCGTCTTTATGGGATTCTTGGTAACCGGATTCTTACATTTTGAAGCTGCCCAGATTTCTGTATATCCCATTTTCATTAGTCTACATTTTTGTGGCGTAAGCAATTTTTTTTGCGAAACAGCGTTAAGTATGTGACCGATCTGTTATTCAAGTTCACTTTGCTAGTAGAGCATGCTACATTTCAAATGGTCAACTCTATTGATCATTTTACGTTTGTTTTATGAGCAGCAGCGCTATGGCGTGGCTTATATTTCAAAGCCTTGCCTATTTCAAATACTCTCAATAACATAATAATTCTGAATTACAGAAAAAGATTTAAAATAAAGTAGTCTTATTACTAAAAACAAAAATAATTGAGTACCTACAATTAACGACATAATTAAAAAATAGGTAACAATAAGTTTTTAAACAAAACACATGAATATCATTATATCGCAAGCAATTTTTTCATAAATCAATCCTTTTGGCATCCAGACAACAAAATAGCAGAATTCTGTGTCAGTAACGTGTAAATTGACCTTGAAAATAACGATTGTGTCTCGTTCAGACGAAATTCTCCGGAATCTTAATTCCATATAAGACATTTTTTTTTTACTGAATACTTCCAATGTGGTAACATTTTTACGACTAACCGGGCCCTTTAAGCTGGTGTCACCCCCATTTTCAAATTCTCCTCAAATTTCCATCGAACTAGTTGTAGCAAACTGCGTTGATGACATCATTACTATCCTGTTTGCCGCCTTCGGTAAAAAGCCTGTCACATCATCAAATTCTGCTCCCAAAAGTATCAAACTCGTTGTATGCAACAACGGTCAAACGTTTGATACGAATAGGAGGGCGTCTATTTCCCTCAAACTATTGGAAGCGGTCGGTAGTTTCATTGGCTGAAAAGTGGGCGCCAGTTCTAAACATTCCGTTGTTGACATTTAGGTCCTTATAATTTTCACGTGAGGGTGAAATGAAAATGAAAATTTGGAGGGGCAGTGAATTGTCGATATTAGTTGATTTATACAGACCGGAAGCAATATTGTACAGTCATGGACAGTCAAGAATAACACCCGTGTTATGCAAATACCGACTCTATGAGATATTGTCTTTGAGTCGGTATTTGCATCACACCCACCGGCTAAAGTGTTATTCTTGACTGTCCACGATTGTACAACACGAAAAATGACTCGTACTGAAACAATTCTGCACGCCGCAATGCACTGCAGCGAATTGTTGAGGAATTGGGCAACATTCGGCCCGGAATAACTAAAATTTAAAAGTTCGAACATTATACTAACTTCTTCACTAGAATAAAAAGTGTAATCCAACAAGGAGGTCCCAAACTTCTTTTCCAAAAAGAACATTAAAAAAAATTGCGAAAGTTCGAGCTTATAAATTATTGTAATTACAGCAATTTTTTAATAGATTTTTTAATGATTGTTTTAATGTATAGAAGCCGATTTAAAGTCAAATGGAATTGTTTGAGAACGAAGTTCACGAAAGAAGGGCAAACAATGAAGAACATTAGTAGTTATTGTGTTTCGAAAGCTTACAGCATATGTTCAGTACCTGACCAAGGAGGGGTTAGTCCCCACCATTTTGTACCACCCTCAACAGGGATGGTTAGTTGTAGTTAGTTGATAAATAAACTCTAAAGCAAGAGGGTCTGCACTTATAATTTCCTAAAACATTATGGTCCTTCGAGTTAACATTAAGTAATCACGCCAAACAGCATAAAAGCTTACAAGATTTTATCTAAGACAGGAGAGGAGAATGCAACATATCGTGTTCCTCCCGGACCTCTGTCTATTTCAATGTTTTTTTTTGGAGACGGCTTTGCGCCGCCGGCCCAACCGACCGACCTAGTGGAGGCACTGCGTCAAATGGTGGTGCCGGGACTTCACAGAATGAAGTGAATGGTTAAGCACTGTTTAAATACAAGTCCCCGATTTCAGCTACTACTACCATTGATTATATATAATCAATGCTACTACTTAGCTTTAAGTCAGATATTGCGCTTGCGTATTGATTTCGTTATTCTTTGCTTGGTTACCTTGACCTCTATATAAGATCAGTATTCTATATATAGATCAGTGCTTGGTTATGATTTCTTATCTGATTTGACTAGTGTCCGACCGAACTTTCGGTTTCAGTTTCGGTTTCGGTCTAGTTTTGGCAAAAAAACTGGTTTCGGCTGCCATTCGGCCGAAACAGAAACTGCATTCGGGAGGTTTTGCGAAACTCTTTTTATTTTGATACATTCGATTGAAGGATTATTTGCATCAAAAATATGTATTTATTTAGTTGTATTTGGAAGATAGGTAGGTACTTATTAATTTTAATTTTATTGTAGTTTGTTAACAAGAGAACCATACAAAATGAGCAAATATTAGAAGAAATAATTTTTTCGGCCTCCATCTCAAATTAGTTATTTTGCAAGTGCTCAAATCGTCTTGAAAACGATCATTTCCCTGCCTAGGCAAGAAAATGGCAAGCAGGGGTTTTCAATGAAAGCTTTTATGTTGGCGGCACTGACTTTTCGGCTAATAAATTCTAATGACATTTTCTGCTACTTTTTGAATATGTATTATCCATTTTTACTTATTATCATTAAACAGTGCCAGCAATCACCCGCACAAAAAGTTCCTAGAAGTAACCAGATTTTCCAGCGTTTCCACATGTCTTGTTTGTTAAGTCTTACATTGTTAAGGACGCGGCGGTGTAACTTGCAAGTAATTTAAGCACTTTTTAAATGTAATGCCTTAGTAAAGTTCTGCTTAAGTTGTGAACGGTGCAAACGGACATTAGCGTCCCATCTCTTGATTTGCCATAAAGCTGTGTAAATCATGTATTGTAGTTAGTAAAACGATTTCCGTAATGTTTTAATTTGGATTAGCAATGAGTGCGATAGGTGGCGCAACAAACAACCGTATTATAGAGGTCTGTACACGTTATCGTTTAACGATTGGTTAACGTTTACGTTTATGGTTAAAACAAGTTTAGTTAGAGTTATTGTTAGGTGGTTACGTCCTACACCTATGCGTCCTATGCGCAGCATGTTGTCTGTAAATGCACTGATAAATAATAATTAGTAATAACTAAAAGAAAATTACAGAACACAAGCAATTCTACTTCAAGTTGGTACATTTAAAATTATAAAATAAATTTATAAATTTAATAAATTTTGCAAATTAGCTAAACTAGGTGAGATTTGTGACGTGTTCGTTAAAAGATTTGTTAAAATTCAAGTCGACAAGAAAAGTTTATTGAAATATGTATGCTTTTCGAGGTGACCGGTTTGAGATCTTTGTCCACAAGAAAATAATTTAATTGATTTTACATTTCATTTACCTTCAATTTCTATCTCTTAATGTTACGCTCTAGTCTTGGTGTTTGTATGAAGAAATGTTTTGAGGTTAATTTGCCACCTCTGGAAGATAATCCCGTTCTTCCTTGCAGATTGTTTTTAGCAACGTTAGTAGATTTGGTTTGTTAGAATCTGAAGATGGAAAGTTATTTTGAAAGCACCTTCCAAAACGTGCTGCGCTGGGAACTTTTGGACAAACTAGTAGACATTAATTCTGGTAATATTTGACCCAAATTTATTAGCCCATAAATGCAGTGTGTATTAGTTTTTGAAGACTCTAATAAAGAAGATAACCATGCAAGCTGTGGTCGTCAAAAAACTGGTTATTCTCTTCACCGGGAGTACATTTCTCTCTATGGCAGCCACCCTAAGATGGAGCCCAGAGCTTATAGCATGTGTGCAGTTTGCGAGCAAGTTTTCAACCCTCAAGTAGTGGCCAGCCATAAAGAACACTGTCCAGGTAAAGGAAAAATCCAAGCCCAACAGCTCAAGAAGAAGGTGAAAAGCAAGAAGAAGCTGCAAGGATCGTCAGTGCCTCTTCCTCCACTTTTTAAAGTAGCTCTACACCTGACGCATTTTACAATTTTTATTGGTATTGTTTGCAGAAGGAATCGCCTGGTCCTCCAGTACTTTCAAAATTTTCTGATATTCCTTCACCCCAAGTGTCAAGGCTAATCCCCGATGTGCTTCCTCTACCAGATTCTATAATACCTTCATCCTCCAAGACAAGCGAAATAGCGGCGACCGCTCTTATAATACCGCCTCGACCAGCACTGCCCTTCTCGCCACTGGTTCTTCTCGATACTACTACTACTACTACTACTACTACTACTACTACTACTACTACTACTACTACTAATACTACTACTACTAGTCCTTTTATTACTTCTACAGCTAAAATTACTAGTACTACTATCCCAATCACCACAGATGAACCGTCAGTGGCGATCTCATCATCATCATCGACTGGTAGCCGGCATAAGAAGTCAAAGAAGAGTACCAAAGCACTTAAAGAATATGATCCTGATATTCATTGTGGGGTTATTGATGGCCAAAAAGGACCATGCACTAGGTCCATCACTTGCTCAAACCACAAGGTACGATTAGAATGGTCGAAATTATTGAATTAACGTTTGTTGGTTTAGATACAGTTGAGGAAGTCAGTGCCTGGAAGAAGCAAGAACATCCACGTTTTAATCGCCGAGAAGAAAGCGGCCAGAGAAAAGGAGGCGCGGAGGCGATCTCCTATGCATCTTCTGGCAATTGAACCCAAACCTTCACCTGAATTTGTGTTCCCGCTCATTGAAACGGATCCGCTAGACGGCGACGTCACCGAAAGACCAGACCAAGTGACGACCTTTGTTGCAACGTCTAAATTTCAAACTACAATAGCTCCAGTGAGTTGGATTTCAGGAGAGTTATGGTTTAGTTTATTTCTCTAATTTTATAGAATGAATTGCATGATGAAGTCGAGAGCGACGATCCTTCCAGTCACATGGAAAGTGGATATTGCTCTATCGAGTCTTCATTATCTACTAAAAGTTCACCTGTATTATATTTTAATCCGATCAGTCCAATATTTGTTGTAACTCCTGTTCAAGTAAGTTTCATTAAATTCCCCAAAATTTATATTGGTACAGTGTAGAAGTGCCCCAATATCCTCAGATAAAAGTAACAGTTATAATGGATAAGAGATTTCCATATTTGTACATTAATGGCCTGATTCTAAATCAGATTTACGGCGATATAACTTGCGTTGCTAAGGGCAACGTCGAAAATTTGATTTAGAATCAGGGCGTAAGAATATTATGAAATGCATCTTCAATGACATTCAGCGCACTGGTCAACCTGGAGTAATCTCGCAATGTCGCTATTTCTCTACAGATAATTCAGAACTTATTTCAAAAAATTTAACAGGTAGCCCCGTAATGTGGCGTCGATTGCAACAAAAAATATATAATGAAAGTGTAATAGATTTCGAGTAAAAAATTATTAAAGTTTGAGGACGATGAAACGCTAAATAACTGGGGGACTATAGGTAGTCGTCATGTAAATCACAATTTTGTAAAACATATTGCTCTGAATTATACTCTAGACTGTTAGTTGAACTTTAACATTTTGAAACCAAAAGTTATTCACATAATATTGGCAATATTTAAAGATGTTTTAATTAGTTCCGTAGTTCTGAAAATTATTGAAAAAAATTAGCACGAAATGAGCATTTGTAATTTGTCGTAATTCACGGCAGTGAAGTCAGTGATCGATTTATTTATATTTGCAAATTCTATAATTCTCATTGATCCAAAATAATCTTAACTTCTTTTAATAGTTTTAATGGAAACTATAGTTTTCTGTCTCTCAATATGATTGATGAAGTGAATCAAGAGCTAGCTCATTACTGATGCATAGTGTCATCATGTCTCAATTTGCATGTTTTAAATAAATAATCTCTTAAGTCGCGGATATGGGGGTACGACTGTAGTTTAATCAGCTTTTAATTCGCTTTATATATATGTATCTATAATATGAAATGAATATCTGAAGATGAGTCACGGTGCTGGTGCTGTAATGGTTGATTTCACTCATTTGTGTACAGTGTGCTTGGGATCTAGTAACAGTTAACAATGCTGCATGAAGAAAATGTGGTTGTAAATGTAGACTAAACGAACTAAGTAACTGGGAATTAATGGATATCGTTTTACAGTTTATTCAGAAGGAAAACAGTGTGTTCGTGGAAGCACCGTCGAACTTCCACAATCATTCTCACAATCGTTACTTTGTGACCATTCCCGAACCTTCATCCAGCATCAAAATGTATAAATCGCACCCCAAACCAACGATTCTCTCCACTTTTGCTGCAAGAAAAGTCGGCGGTTCGATTTTAACTTCTAAACAGCGACTGGAATATCAAAGAAACGACATTCAAATGGCCATAGCTAGTAAAAGAACTCCATCTTCATCGACTAACTGTAAATCGGCAACGTACACTGTGCCTCCACAGCGATCGATTCTTTTAAGAACAAAAACCGTAAACAAAGTGAATTGTAAGAGATCCTCGGCAGAGAAAATAATAAGTAACGAGAGTAAACAGCTCAAAGGAGCGCCTGACGTTAACGGCTTCATTTTGCGCAGTGAAATAAGCGAAGTTGCCGAGACACAACACTGCATTCAGGAGAACATCAATTTATTAAATATGAAGTGATTTTACTATACATTCGTCCAGACTTTCAAATCAGTATCAATCCTTATAGTTAGTCAGGTATCGTTGTTTGTATCCTAAAGTGTTCTGCATACTTTTAAGACTTTTTTAATACTCCCAACATACGCCTGCAACTATTTATAAGTTGGCCGTGGTGTTATTCTTTTTTGTATTGATTGAAGGTTTATATATATATATATATGTACTGGTCAGGCCATTGCGTGGACTGAAAAGTGTGATTAGTTTAATATAAGTGTATTCTTTTTTTTAATCAGTAATCTCCTACTAAGCAGTTGAGTTCAGTTGTAGTTTGATGCTCGGCAAAACTCATCTCTTTAATTCGTAAACGTAAAAAGCTTGATAATATAGTGATAAGTGTACATATGTACATAACACTTCATTTATTAATTTAATAGTTGCATTCACGTCGTTTTTGTTATGTTTTTAGTTGTACATTGTATTTTGCATTTTATAATATTTTATTTATTCGGCTTGATCATCGTTTATGAGTTATGATAGGATCTGATTCGACATTTAATCAGTGTTTTGATGTGGTAGCATAATTGTCTAGTTTTGGTAACAATATTTTAAATTTGTTTTTCATTTTTATCAGTATTAGTTCAAACTGTGGTTGGTATGTTATCAGTTTTTTAGCAATAAATCCAACGTTACCTTATTTGAACGTTTTGAACGTAAATATTATTTATAATTTTCATATATTTTCTATGTTGACGAAAAGTGCGAACACTACGAATTTTGGTTTGCTCTAAAATTTTCCATTTTGCTACGGTTTTTTACGCGTTTCTAATACATCGTATACAAAATGAAACATAACTGACCTGTATCATGTCTTGTAAATTTATCAAGTAATCTTAATATTTATAGCAGTGGAACTAATAATTTTGTTTGTAACTTTACATTTCAGCATTTATTTTATAATAAACTAAAATGTAGGGTATGACTATGCATTGTTTAACTGTGATGTTTCACAAGCAATCTCTATGGCTGTGAATATTGCCAATTTCATCAGGGCTGGCAATCCTACTGCCTCCTTGTAAAATATCATTTATTTTCTAATAAATGATATTCTATAGCTTTCATTTTCGTTTTAATAAAAGCTAGAGTACCGATTGGAACGAACGAGTCCTATTCTGAAGTATTGAATTCCGCTTACTTTTTATCTTTACATGGTTTAAATTCATTTTGAATCTCGGGAAATGCGAATAAATTCGAAAGAACGGGCATCCCAAGCGATCACTTTTTAGAATCTTTCACAAAAAAGTTTTAAAATATGAGAAGGTCATAAATATTATAGAAAAACAAAAAATTCGTTTAAAGAGGTTACTGCATTAAAAGGAGTCTATAGCATTAACTTTTTAATTAAGCAGTAATTTAGAAAGACAACACAAATTTTTGAATGAGGTTGGCAGCAAGAAAGCAACGAAAAATTTTTTTAAATGGGAAAAACCCTAAACAAAGTAGATGTTCAAGTTTGAATCGATTTAACATTTTTTAATGTATGATACATTATATGTTCATTTTTTTAGATTAACTGTAATTTTCAGGTAATTTTCAAATCTAAAATCAAAATAATAAACATGTATGTAAGTATATTTCGCATGTGTATACCCAATGGAACCTTTAGTCAAAAATAAAATTCATCTAAAAAATTGAATATTTTAATATACACTACTCAAACAATAAAGAACTCACTTTTTTTAACAATATTTTTATCATGTTTTGACTTTGAGAGATCAAATCAAACTTGATATATACATTGAATCATCATTTATTTAAGTAATTACAAAATTGTACTATTATAAATCAAATTTTTGCCTCGAATGTTCAAATACCACAAAAACTAAAATGATTTAAGAATAAATGTTTAAACAGCGTGCGATTTTAGTGTTAAAGAATAGTAGACCAGTCTGACAGCAACTGGCGTGGCTCAACGAAGCAATAATAATAATCAATTAACAATTGATATAATTTAGTTGAGCTGTAACATTACTTCAGGAAGGTATTCACAATGTTATGTTGCCGTCTGAGACGAACCTAAAACTGCGTGCGCAGATTTAGTTTAAAAGTTAGTACAAAATACGAACATGCTGAAGGTATGACACGGAAAGAAAAAATTAAGATTAAAGTAAGTGCATGAGTCTGCGCAATGATTAGAGTTTTGAATTTTTGACAGCACATATTCTATTTTCTTGAACCACTGGTCTCTATATAACTATATAATATTTCTATACACAGGTCAGTGTCTTGTACCCTAATCTCCCAAATTTGCGCGCGCAGTTTCAGTACTGAATTCAGTAGTAAAATTAGGATCGTGTCAGACGGCTCTAAGAAGGTGATTTTCTGCGGTTGCAAGTCCTACAAAATCGGACACCTACTTCGCGGGATCTTCACGAAGATCTACATCGATGCAGTCGCGATTGGGACAGCAAGAGGAGTCGTGCTTCGACCACGTCCATACCGCCGCCGAAGATGTCCACCGTAGTCGTGGACGAAAGGTCTGGGAGTATTTCATTGGGGTGTCACTTGTTGAGTTCGCCCCCCGGGTCGCTGACTACATCCCCCCAATGGGACTTCGCATAGAACTCGGTCAAAAATACTGAGAAACAGCATCGGTGTTTACTGAACCGAGTGCGCTCACATTTACAGGATATGTTTGTTTTGATGCCGGGAAGGTTTAGAGCATGTAACTAACGAGCGTTAAAAAAACGGGGGCTCAGGAGGCTATAGAATCTAGCTTTCGTTTTATTATTTCCAATGTAGACGTTTGAAACTGTCAAATCATGACACTTGACAGGAACTGTCTTTCAAAATATTGTTAGTGTTTTGAAATTTTGGTTGTCATGAATACTCTCTCCCTGTAATTGGGCGATCAGGCCTGGGGGAGGGGGTCGAAACCCCAATTAAAAAAATGTTATTGTATGTTTGTCTGTTCATTGTCTATCGACAATTATCCACATTGTTCCAAACCTTATGACATAGACACCAATGAGGCACTAACTAAGAAAGGGGTGTTAAATTATAGACTCGGAAACAACTGAACGGATTGAGCTGCATAAAAAAAATTGACATCAGTTCTCACATTTATGTAACGATGAGAAAATCGAACTGGACTGAACTACTAAACGTCATTACTTTCAATAGGTATATTCTGCCGTTTAGAAATTCCACTTTTTTATAAAATGAGAAATTCATACATACACGTTGTTTCACGACAATGACCTCTTAGGCAGATAAAGAAAACCAAGAGAACTGAAAATTTACACACTTACATAAACTTATAAGATTTGCCTGCTGAAAACATTTTTATGTTTGTGCCACTTCCGGTTATACCGGAAGTTGGTATCAACTTTGTTATTTTAAATACAACATACCTATTTTTAATATATTTTCAGATTATGCATTAAATTCTTTGTCATACGATATCAATGTTTAAGCACCTTCATGCATTGTTTTAGAGAAAAAAAAATCTCTTGGAAAAAAGGTGAAAACACAGTGCAATGAAAACATTAATAATTAATAAACCCTAAAAGTCAGATCGACGAAACTTGGTCAACGACTGGACAAAAGGTTCAGCTGTGTGTAGGAGGCTAAACATTTTCAAGAACATTCCTGGGGAGAAGAAAAGTCAGCTGCAATTCAATAAATCCAAAAGCACTCTGTGTAAGTCCATATTAGGGTAACGCATCAGACAAAGAAATATTCCAATACATGTTTTAGGTTGCTTGTTATTGAAAACAAATTTTACAGTTGAATTCCATCAGTAAATTGCTTTTTTCTCGCAATTATCTTTGATGGACTTAATGATTCTGCTTGTACGCCCACGAAATATTACGATTGAAAAATATTTTAATCAGTGTCTAGACAATATAGGCATTAAAAGAATTCGCACGACCTAATTAATATCTATACAATTTTAATTTTTTTATTTATCATATGAGGATTAATTTAACAGTGCCTAACCGATTTGAAAAAATCATTGGTGGTAAGTCTTTTTTAATTTTACGCGTTTATTTGTTTTTTGACAATGTGGATTAGAATTATAACAAGTAAGTTAATCTAAAAAAATGATATCATCCATGGATGACTTTCTATATCGGTCCGTTTTTACGACCCCAAATGGTGAGCATACACCATAGTTGTATGTACATACATACATACATACATACATACGATAGTATATGCTAGATGATGTAACGTATCATACGTAAACGTCGTCCCCGTTCGGTTGCAGTTGCAACCCTCCTTTTAGGGCAAGAGGAGGGCGACGCGCGGCAGGCGGGCGCAGCACGAGGGTAGGTATTAGGGTCGCGCGCAGAACCACCTGGCGTCGCGCGCTCCCCATTCAATTCACTATCGACCGGCTGCGAGTAACATTTTCCCCACCGATACTACTAATCGAAATCGGAGTCCAATGAGAAAATCGGTACAGGTTCGGGCAATCGAAGTGAGCATGCGAGGGGGCTAGAAGATCGCGACCATGAGTGGTGCCAGTGGCGACGGGTTCGAGGTTTCTGTGCTAGACGGAAAGGAACCCTTGGTGAAGAAGAGGGTGACGACGGGCCGACGCGAAACCACACCGTCATCGTCTTCGTAAACAAAGTTCGAAAGTTGCGTCCATCGTCAGTGCCTCTTCGAGCACTTTGTGTGTGAGTGTGTGTGTGTGTGTGTGTGTGTGTGTGAGCGAGTGTGTGTGCGCGCGTGTGTATGTGTGTGTGTGTGTGATGTATGTCTGTCTGTCTGTGTTGAGGTGAACTGGCCGGTTAGTGGAGGTGAAGTGAATAGAGGTGGCCGGAGGCCCGAAGGGGCTTTAGGGAGGACGTCGCGACGCCGAGCCATGGTCTTTTCCGTGAGCCGCCAACCTTCGTGATGGACCATATAGGCGACATGATAGAGCAGCAGGCACTGGGTGAACCGGTCGATTCTCCCGATGGTAGCGCGCATGCGGTCGCCGGTGGCATGGAGACGCAGGCCGTCCGCATGAGGTTGGTGTCGCGTGCTGTGGTGGAGAGGCGTCTTGTCAAACAGGAAGACCCCGAAGGACCTCTTTCGGTCATCGTACAACCCCAAGACGACTCGCGAGATTCTGAACTTCTAAGTCCTGGCAAACTATCACCGACTTCGGTGAGCGTAGCCAACATGATCGACGCTACTGACTTTCGAATGCAACCAGAACCCACATACCAGACGTTAACATCAGTCAACGGCAGACTCTCACCCCCAGGATACAGCCCTAGTTCCTCGTACGCCACTCTCACGCCACTGCAACCTTTACCTCCCATTTCCACGATGTCTGACAAATTCGCTTACGGTCACGCCGGCAACGTCACGGGATCATTCACGGTTATGCAAAATAACAGTCTTGGAATCGGCCTGGGCTTGGGTGTAAACGTAAACCCTACCTATTCTATGCCCACCATGGGCATGACACCTCCCCACAACTACTCATCTCCTGGATTGGGTCTTCAGCAGCAATCGAGCCCGATTAGCCCTCAAAGCGCCTATAGTCAGAACGGATTGCCGTCCCCGCAAAAGAGCATGTCCCCGCCGGGGTACGATTCTCCTTACAGTGCCCAACAGAGAGATCTGGTCGCTAGATCGTTACAAAGTCCACAACTAAGTCCTCCGTCGGCATCGCTGAATTCACCCGATGGAACTTTGGTCGGGAGTTTCGGTAGTTCCAACCTGAACGGAATGGGTTTGCAACATCATCCACCGACGCTGGTCCAGATCGCCGCTCCCCAACAACGTGACTGCTCGCCTTCGCCTCCTGTCCTCAGTTTACAGCCCCAACAGCAGTCCCAACCGCAGCAGCAGCAACAACAACAACAGCAGCAGCAACAAGCTCAGCAACAACAACAGCCGCAACAACAGCAGCAGCCACAACCGGCAGTCGCCATGCAAATTTCCTCCAAAAACGCATCATCCGGCGCTCTAAGTGTACCTGCAATAGCCGCTGACGTCGAGGAAATCAACACCAAAGAGTTAGCTCAACGCATTAGCGCAGAACTGAAACGTTACAGCATACCCCAAGCTATTTTTGCCCAACGAGTGCTCTGCAGATCCCAAGGTACTCTCTCCGATTTGCTTCGAAACCCGAAACCATGGTCGAAACTCAAATCTGGAAGAGAAACATTTCGACGTATGTGGAAATGGCTTCAGGAACCCGAATTCCAAAGAATGTCCGCTTTGCGCCTTGCAGGTTTGTATCACTGAATCCACCCACATAACCGATGCCACCTCATGCAATTGTTTCTCCTATCTACCCTATCTATACATATATACATTTATAACGTGACACATTCAAATGACGTGCGTTGAACTTTTAGAAGGGGTTTCCTGGTATTCTCGTAACCCTTTACGTTGTAACGTGGATCAAAGTGCCACTCGTCAAAAGAATTCAAATCAGTTTTTATTGAATTGTTGTTTAATTTAGTTATTTTCTATCTGTGTTAAGCATTTCATACAAAATTCGACGCTCGTTTATCAAGTTTTCAATATTTACTCGTATTATATTCCATTCTAATTTTAGTATATCCTTACCGATAAAGTGAAACCCTTTAAGATTCACTAGACTAGACGGATGCCTAAAATATGAAACCGCCGTCTATTTGTTGTTAAACATTTAGTTTTACATGATTACCCTAATCCACCGGCATTGCTTGGGTCCACGCGCGTATGCACACCCCGTACTTAATTAAATTACAATGATTTTAATGTTGATAAAATGTTTTGTTCCAAAAACTTACACTTAAACACATCGCATTTGAACAATGTTTTTTATGTTACGCAAATATATAAAAAATATAATTATATTTAACCTTTTGTTCGTCATCAAATCAATTTATTCGTTTTAGCAACTGGACCGAATTATGTTATTTGTTCCAAATATTAAAATTAAATATTTTTATCATTTTCGTCACAGACATGATAGCATTTATTTGACGAGCTTTGTTTCGATTGTTCGAGTTGTACAACATGTAACATATACCAAATGGCATGTATACGTTATACATATGTATTTATATTGTGCGTAACGGTTCAGCAGAACGTCCAAAAGGAAGAAAAAACGACAAAATAAATGCATTTGTTTTGTGGGTTATTTTATTTTAAATACAACAGACTGTAATTTACACGTCGTTATATTAATAATGAAAATGTGACGACAACGTTAATCTTATCGATGTAGTAGGGTTCAGGTTAGTCGAATGTAGTGTAGAAACTCTTCTATAGGTAAAGTATTGATTTTTACTTCAGGCTGATATTTCCCTGTACAGTTCCCCCCTTTCCCGTTATAATGGCATGGTTAGTACACTTTTAAAGCATAGACTACAAAATGATCTAAATTAACTATGTAGATAAATTAAATACGTAAACTTGGAAAAAAATTCAATAATTCGATCGAGACAGACTTTTAAAAAATATTAGAACCTTATTGCGATCTAAGCGAAACGATATGAATTTCATTTCTTGTTGATTTTGAGAGGAGTTGTGTGCGTTAAGAAGAGATTCTGGACTGATATTGTTTTGTTGCCAATGTTGACTTCTCTCTTGTTTCATTGCAGACTGCCAGATGCGCAATGTAAACGTGAGGGCAGTCAACCCCAAACGAAGGAAACCATCCTCCTCTTCGTGCTTGTGAGTTTAATTGTCTGTCTGTCTCGATGTATCGCGAAACATTTTGCATGAATTTATGTTAGTTGGTCAAGAAATAACAATGTTGCACGTCCGAATCGACATAAGCATGACTTATTTTTTTTCGTAACCCCAATCACTTTTTGTCGAAATGGAAGGTGCATGTCTCAAAATTCTAAATATTATTTATCAAATGCTTCATTGAAATTTTACAAATGAAATTAGTGTAACGGGACGTATAAATATCTCATTTTGGAACGTCTCATAATTAAGACTGAACGGGAGTAAATCTAATTTCTTTCTCACAAATTAACACTCAAAAAGAAATTCCCCGAGAAATTAATTTGTAAAGTCCTTATGATTATCAAAAGTTCAATTTATTAGATGGGGTAGATTGGGTTACAATTTTGTCTTTTTCTTTACAAAATTACCCAAGTGCATCTTTGTTTCGACAACAAGACGACAATTATCGCTAATCGCAAGGTGTTTGTTCCAGCTGCACAGATACCACAACGAGGCAGTAAGTATCAAATTTTTATATAATTTATTTCACTCGCTTAATTTAAAAACTATTTTTGTAAGATTTTTGCCATCACTATTGTTTTTGTCTTTTTTTCTCATTATTGGTGTAGGTTGCAAACGGAAAGAGGAGAATACGACCAATTCGGAACAACTGCCCACTCCCAAGAAGCCCCGATTGGTTTTCACCGACCTTCAACGGCGTACTCTGCAGGCTATTTTTAAGGTATTTAATGACTGGGGTAGTGGGAAATGTTAGACTCTTAGACGGAGTGAATTATAGGAAACAAAAAGGCCTTCGAAGGAAATGCAGGTTACAATAGCGAGACAACTGGGTCTGGAACCGACAACTGTTGGCAACTTTTTTATGAACGCCCGTCGAAGATCGATGGACAAGTGGAAAGATGAAGATCCAAAATCAACTTCCACGACCATTATTCACCAGCAGATGTCCCCTGGTATGGAACAAGACGATCCCGATCAAGATATAGATTTAGACAATGAGATCGACGATCAGGAAGATGTCTTGTGACATGCATTCCGTGACCGCCATCTGTTGATGCTGTGACACTTACACGAAGTGACAGCGTTCCTAGAGTTTAGCTATAGTGTAGACCCACCGACAAGACGTGTATTTGACCGTAATCCTGCGCTTCACAGGACCTACGAAGCGATCTCATTGGCAAAACGTTCGTTCGGCCAAGATGCAACAAATCACCAAAAATGTGTTATATTTTATTGTTTGATTTTATTTATTGTGCGTAATTTCTTATCGATGATAGGTTACGGCCGTTCCAGTTACCAATGGCGGCTTACATTATTTATTATTTGAATCCATACATCTTTACATTCCGTTGGCACGAGCCACGTCGAACAATTAAGGCTGTATTATACCTCATTTTCTAGTCATTATATTAGTTCAAAATCATTTAATGAGAAGCCTGAAAGTGTTATTTCATTGCTTAAAACTAATACCAGATCGATTGTTAGATTTGCGTATTTGATAATTGTCTCTTTTTGCAAATATCATTTATTATTCATATGTTTTTGTACATACGAATATATATATATATATTCATTTAAGCATATCTCGTTCGTAGTTCATTTTAGTATTCAAACGCAGCGTTTGTGATTGTTTTGCTTATCTGTGATCTGTCCTTCGGCAGGTCAAATGCAGAGAATTAAACTTTCTTCACAAAAAATGTAAAATATCAAAACGAGGCTCTATATTTTGGTAAAAGAATGTCGAAAAAAATTCTATTTTAGCACAAACAAAAACAAATTATGTATATGTAATTAGTACTTTGGTAGCTCTAGTTCATAATGTACAAAATTCTATTCCCGTTTGATATTTTTTGTGTAAAGAATTGTTGATTCTTAAAGTCGGGGGTATATAAAAAAATGGCAGTGTGCCCAAAAGAGCACCTAGTCTACGTACCAAAAATATTTTTTACGAATCATTTCTGTAATATATTGTAGTAGTGTAAAGTATTTCTGTTTTGACGCGAAAGATAAACATTTTCAAAAGGGAAAAAGTAATGACATCGCGCATCGCATCGAGAAACGCAAGAGTGCAAGTTTTGACAATATTCATTCACATACATGAAAACCGAACGAAAGTTTGTTGTTACTTTTTCATCGTAGAAATTCGATGGATGGAAGTCTGTGACAGTGAAAATAGAATCATATTTAATAGTACTGGTTGTTAAATCTCCTATGTAAATATTACGAAACAGAAGTATTTATATATAATTCCCAGCAATGTCGGGATCACTTTTGCTATGGTCTTTCTGTAAATGAATACATAATCTAAATGTACACGGAGCGTTGGCTTTATTTTATAAATATATAAATATATATATATATATATTTATATATGCAAGATGTAAGAGTGGTGTACACGGGACATATGTATGTTCCCTGTACGGCGCTTTCAACATCGTCATACAGTTCGGTACTATGTACGTATTATTTATTTATTATTATTATGATTATTATAAGTTTTAGAACGTCGAATCCCTCATCCTGAAGACGAGTTGAGGTCACGAAATGCCTTACTACAAACATGTACCGTTATTTAAGTCTAGTCAACACTTGTCAGATGTGTTTTTTTTTTCTGTAAAATTTGTTTTTATTTCTAGTCTTTTACGTCGTCCTTTAATTAGAACCTCACCAGAAAGCATAATACTCCGCGGAGCGGCGAGTACATTAACCGAAACCGGAAAAGAGGACCGGAGAAAAGAGGAACTCGACTCACCGTTTTCGAGCGGGTTGTCGGTCGTTAATTTCTCATAAAATGTGTGCAATTAAATTCTAAACGAATATCATATTAAACAGATTGCCGCCGCACCCGCCGCTACGTGTGTATACTAACATACAATGTTTTGCACGATGTTGCACTTTAATCTAATTTGTCAGGTTCCGGGTGTTGTAAGAATCCAGAGTTCCAGAATCGAGCGCCACATGACAAAACATACATACACTACATACGACTTACGAATACGAATGAATCCCATCTGCTGTGTATTGTATAAATAAGTTTATTCACAACCCATCGATCTCGGTCACCACCACCCAGAATAATTAGTGCAATAGTAAAACGTGTAAAAATGGCAATATCATATCCCATCAAGGTGTACTTCGTGAGCGATCACGAGTTTACACACGATTCTGTAGAGAAATAGCGTTGATTAAAGAAATATTTAAAATATGTAGTTGCTTGTTTAATTTGTGTGTGTGCGTGTGTGTGGGTGGGTGGGTTGGTTGGTTGGTAGTGGCGGGGTCGTTTTATCGTAGATAGACATCGCACCGACGTTCATAGAATCGATCGGCGTCCCGACATCGGCTGGCATGCGCGGGGCGTCTCGGCGGAGGTCGGAGGCGCTCGCCCAAATCCAGTCCGTCTGAAGCGACGACGACGGCGGCGGCAGTCGGGGATGATATTTAACTTGCAACATGGAGGTATTCGCGATTGAAATAGTAGCGATATCGGTATCGTATTCGGGTCGAGCATGAAGATGTGCGGCGAGTGCGGGTGCAAAAGTTCGTAGTGTCCTCTCGCTCTCTGCCGATCTTTATAGATTACTGGTCTAGATGATGTCGTGGTGAAGTGCGAGTCGGGCGAGTGATCCGTCCGGAGCCAGGTGGCACGCACAACACCACACCATCACCATCACCAGTCCGACAGCGCGAACATTCCGCCGCACAGCATGGCCTCGGTCGCCGCTTGGCTGCCATTTGCCCGGGCGGCGGCCATCGGCTGGGTGCCCATCGCCACGCACCCGCTTCCACCGCCGCCGATCCCGAAAGACCGTCGCAAGGCCGATGACGAGAAGCTGCTGATTAACGTTTCCGGACGCCGATTTGAGACCTGGAGGAACACTCTCGAAAAATATCCTGACACTCTTTTGGGTTCGAACGAACGCGAGTTCTTCTACGATGAGGAATGCAAAGAATACTTCTTCGACCGAGATCCGGACATTTTTCGACACATCCTTAACTATTACCGCACCGGTAAATTACACTATCCGAAGCACGAGTGCCTCACCAGCTACGACGAAGAGCTTGCTTTCTTCGGAATCTTACCTGACGTTATCGGCGACTGCTGCTACGAGGACTATCGGGATCGCAAGCGGGAGAACGCCGAAAGACTAATGGACGACAAATTATCCGAAAACGGCGATCAAAATCTACAGCAATTGACCAACATTCGACAAAAGATGTGGAGAGCGTTCGAAAATCCCCACACTTCGACTGCGGCTTTAGTATTTTATTACGTGACAGGTTTTTTCATCGCCGTATCAGTTATGGCGAACGTGGTCGAGACGGTTCCTTGCGGTAGTCGACCGGGAGGTGCCGGCTCTTTACCTTGTGGGGAGAGATACAAAATAGTGTTCTTCTGTTTGGATACAGCTTGCGTTATGATTTTCACGGCCGAATATCTGTTAAGAATGTTCGCCGCTCCTAACCGATACAAGTTCGTTCGCTCCGTTATGAGCATTATTGATGTTGTAGCTATTCTACCTTACTACATTGGCCTGGGTATAACCGATAACGATGATGTATCAGGTGCTTTCGTTACTTTAAGGGTCTTCCGGGTTTTCAGAATTTTTAAATTCTCTCGTCATTCCCAAGGACTTCGTATCTTGGGTTACACACTAAAATCGTGCGCTTCCGAACTTGGTTTTCTTGTATTCTCGCTGGCCATGGCTATTATAATATTTGCTACGGTTATGTTCTATGCCGAGAAGAACGTTGGGAAAACCAACTTCACTTCCATCCCGGCTGCCTTTTGGTATACTATCGTCACTATGACCACACTGGGGTACGTGTATTACGAAATCAACATTAAATACAAATTTGATATTTTCAGATACGGCGACATGGTTCCCGCAACCATAGCTGGTAAAATAGTTGGCGGGGTGTGTTCGCTTAGTGGAGTGCTCGTAATCGCTCTGCCTGTACCTGTTATTGTCTCCAACTTTAGCAGGATCTACCACCAAAATCAACGAGCGGACAAACGTAAAGCTCAACGAGTAAGTTTGGAAAACTCTGCGGCTTGTATATTTTCTGCAAACCGAGCGTTTTCTATTGCGTATTACAGAAAGCACGTTTGGCACGCATTCGTATCGCAAAAGCTTCATCCGGTGCGGCTTTCGTTAGCAAAAAGAAAGCTGCGGAGGCGCGTTTGGCAGCTCAAGAATCCGGCATCGAGCTGGACGACAACTATCGAGAGGAAGATATATTTGAATTGCAGCACCATCACTTGCTGCGTTGTTTAGAGAAGACCACCGATCGAGAGTTCGTTGAGTTGGAGGTACCTTACAATGGGCACCCGAAACGACCAGGTTCGCCGTCTCCGATGGCTAGTCCCGCACACTCGGCTGTCTCCATAGGATTGATTCAATCTTGTTGTGGACGATGCTGCCCCCGAAGGTATCAACAGGCGTGCGGTAAATATATGCCGGCGACGTCGGCGGTACAGTCAAACCAAACCGGAGGCGGAATGGATGGCACTTACCTGGTGGAAGCGTCTTTTTAAACATAAAAAAAATTGATCGGAACATATCAATCCACCCCGTCTTGTGATTACATTGCGGTTACGGTTGCGGTTCCGTTTTCTCCGTTTTCCAAACATCGATTCTATTGTGTTGACATGTGTAGTGTAAATTGTGATATAGCTGATAAATGAAATGACAATTGATCTATGTCGAACTTACCCAATAAACTGACTCATTCTACACTCGATTCATACATTCAAAGATTATACTGTATAATGTAAAAATATTGATGGCTGAACTTTAGTCTACAAAATGACTTGACTCGGATTATTTTTAGATCTACAACTCCGTCTTTTTCTCCTATACATTCCCCTGTAGATCTGTCACTGACCCCTTCGCGAATTTTAGCTCGAATGAGAGTAGAACGTGATGTCAAAACTGAAGTTCATCCACGAGTTTATAAAACTAGTTACTACAAAAATCGTTTTGCAGTCTTACTAAATAGAAAATAATACATTACATGCTACAATAAATAATTAGTTAACTCAATATATACATAAAATACAATAGCCACTGTAAAATTTCAAAATAGTTATATTATCTAGTCTTAACAAATTTCTCTTTAGTATTCATTTATCTACACTATTCTTCTAAATTATTGATTATTTTTATTTGTGCTCTAGTTTAAAAAAAATAAATTTTCCACAATCTCCAAGTTCTTATTTTTCTTTTTTTTTTTATTCATATCCGTTTGCTGTTGAAACAAATATCCGAAATTTTATCAAATTTATGCGGCAAAGAATTATGACATCGTGTTTATTTTGTGCATTTCGAGATATGTCGATACCGTTCACAAACATCTCGCGAATGTACGATTTTTTTCCCCCATCCGGTGATAAATTTATTATGAGGCAAAAGAACAGGTGTCCTTATAATTTCATGCTATTCGGTTCACACCTGTATCCTCCGAAAATTTTCCGGTAGTTTCCAGGTGCTCCGCGCATTTTGCCAAATTATGGGGGAAATGGGATTTATGGTTTTTTTGGGATCACAGTACGGTATTCTCGCCATCTTGTCCTCAACTATCGAAGCGACAAGACCTACCAAAGCTTTTCCGAAAATTACCACGTGTATACGTGTGTTACCAGGTGCCCCCGGGGTGGGGCTAAGATCTACTGGCAATTTTGATTGTCCACGGCTGTACCACAGTACAGTACATTCCTAAACCCTTCAAAAAAAAACTCCATAGAATGTTAAACAAAGTATAATTATTTTTTGATAGGGAATTCGAAAATGGCGTAATATACTGGGTGTGTTCCATTGAATAAAACCAGAGCGCAACACGTGTAATACCTGAAGTTCATTTCCTCCTTGAGCATTACCTGCCATGATGTTATTATTTACGAAAAAATTCACAAAATATGCACTTTAACACAAAGACTCTTGTGTTTGTAGACATCTAGAAGTGAAAATGTATCACTCTTGCATCTTGCACAGTATTATAAGTTTATACACAGTTACACTGGTAAGTGATGAATATAAACATGCTCAGTAAAAATTAAACATGCCTAGCAAATAATTATTTTGATAGGTATATGTTTAAATAACGAGCGTTCCAAAAAAAATAAGGCTATGGAATCTAGCTTTTGATTTATTTTTTCCAATGTAAACGTTTGCTACTATCAAATCATGACATCATGACGGTCAATATTGACCTCAAATGACGTATAAACCAGGACCAGGAGACCAGGCACAAAATGTACCTTGTGCATTGTGTCCGAGATAAAGAACTTATATTTTTTCATTTTAGAGTAATCTTACTTCCCCGCAGCGCTGGAACACTCTGTATGTGCAACATGTAAAACAAATTAAAATATACATATAAAAAAGATTATTTATTTCTCTAGCATCAGTGGACACGTGCCCCTGTGCCCTTTAGCACCAGCTGCCACTGTTTCACGATATCGTTAATAAAATCACAATCAAGTCTGGGTATGTTTAAAACAATGTCTTCGTCATATTCGATGTAATAGTTGCTGTAGTATTCCTTACATTATTAAAAGAGGATCCAGGTTGTATTAATGGGTCATTAGATTTTGGTTGTGACTTATTTTTTAGGGACAGATTTTACAAGATGTGGAGCAAATTTAAACACCGATGGTACCGCGTACGCCTTCAACTTTTTTATCCAAATTGTACAATAAAATCAGGGGGCTGTAAATGTTCGACAAATAATTTTGCGGTAACGGATGGTTTATAATTTTCTCTCATCGTTGCAATTACCCACTTCTTTTTCATAAGTTTCATTCTTTGGAAAACTGTAGTTCCGAGAATAACAGCAAGTTGACAAATGTTGCTTTCAAGTAAATTATCTATCCATGAAAGGAAATATTTGCGCCTTTCCTATAACGATTTGTGCACTTATAATGCAGTACATTAAATCACCAAGATCATAAGTATTATAACATCATTTAACAATAATTAAACACTAAACTGTCTTAGTTTTTTTTAATCATCTTTGTAAAATTTTAGGCATTTTTTTTTAATTTTATATTTTTACCAACCAATTTCTGTGGATTAAAATTAAAAAACAAAAAATATGGTTTTACTAGTACGCAATTTGATGTGTTGGTTTACGAAAAAATTGCTTATTACTTTTGTTTCAGTTTGACACGCCACGTGATGGTGAAATTGTGCACTAACATCGGGACATTGGGTCCTATTCTTGACCGTTCGACTTGTGAGTGAATGTGTGAGTTTGACGTCTTATCGAATGATTTTCAAAAATTGGTATTCTTGACCATTCGAGTCACATGTCACTGATATTAACTTCTATATATATGGTCAGAGTAGGTTAGAGTTTAGGCTGTGCTTTAGGTCTTCGTTTACGTTGGCGACATTGACAAAATTGTCAATTAAGTCATAATTCTATGGTCATAATTTTTACTGTGTGAATTGAATAGAGTTGACGTCGACATAAGTTGTGGTTTTGCATTGTGTTAATAATTATTTTTGTTTCGTTACAGTAAAATTCTAGAATAAGTTTCGATGTGTAATTGAAACATGCACTTTTGGTGAAAAATGATTGAGCCAAGGGACCTATCAGAAAAGAAATTAGATGCAGAAACACACAGTTTGTAACAAGCAATTTCTTACAGTTTTAATAAATATACTTTCAGGGCTAATTGGGGAAACGCAGTTGCGTCAATATGGCTACTTTTTGGATAAATATACTTCAGATTTATGTAGCTTTAAGAATAAGTTATCGAATAACTTAAATATACATTCAGAGCCTATTTTACTTCAAGTTAGATATAATATAGTAATTGTGTTTCTATGCAAATCAACTGTGTTTGTAGGCATCTAGAAGTGAAAATGTATCACTCTTGCATCTTGTTCATTCTGATAATAAGGTGTTGAGCAAGATAATGGCCAGTTTAGCTTCGTTATGTGAAGAAATTTATTTATTGGTAGAAGAAGCTAATCATTATTATTCACTTATTGTGTTTTATGAAAAACAAGGTAACGCGTTGAAGCATTTATAATAATGGTTATCTAAGGATTTAAATTTTATAGCAACAAACACCACCTGGGACAATTTGCGTTCCATTTCATCGTTTACTGGTGTGCTGCAGAAAGTTTATTCATTTACAGAACGTTGCCATCAAGTTATCATTTTGCTATTTCGACAATTATGTGCAATTTTGGGTAAGGGTAATAATAATCTTCAAGGATCCACTGCTTGTTTTCCAGTAACTCACTCCAATATTTTTATTTGATCAGTTTTCAATTTGGTTTTTTTTAGGAAATACTTGATGGTTTGGCCGAATTGTTCGTTTGTTTGTTAGTTTTTGACAGCCTTTTTTCTTATCATGTGCTGCTATGCAATCACTGGTCGTTATATCGGAGATCAGTTAAAGACACTTTACATAATCCATTTAAATATCAATTCACAAGGGAAGAAGCAAGAGCACTTGATAAATATTTAGCCAACATTGAGGGGACTTTATTGACGGGAAATATTTTTAAGGTATTTAAGAGAAGATTACAGATTTTCTGGAATTTTTAACAACTAAACTCTAAACATTGCACAATTAATATAATGACTGAAAAAAATATAATTTCTGCAAACGTGTGTGAAATAAAGATAGCACTAACCGGGACTAAAAAGAAAGCTAAAGTAGGCACTTGATCCGTAGTGAAAAATATATTAAGAAAAATACAAATTGTGTTGCATGTATATTTAACAAAGTTAACTCTTTTTGATTCATTACATTCTCATTGTGTGCATGCCTGTGAATAGACTGCATTTGTTTGTCACCTTTGTTAACACTTAAGTAGCAATGTCAAATGTAATGGTATTCAAATACAGCAAGCGGCAAAAGTATGGAATTCATTCTTTAAATTGAAACAAAAGTTTTTTGCATATAATGTTAGGAAAGCTCGCTTTTAGTTTGTCAAAATTGCTTTAATTTGAATTCGTTGCGGACATAAAACCAGAACTCAACATGAAGTGTGCAATTTGTTGAGTGCAAAGGTATCAGCCAATCCTCAGTCAGTAAAATTGAAAGTAAGGTTAGAGGAGCTAGCCAAATGTTAGAGAGATAAATAAAAATTTATATTTTTCTGTTAAATCTGCCATTTTGAGAGAATTTTGTAAAACAAATGACACGAACGAATGAAATTGACACTTCTTTGATGGCCTGATTTTACCTACTTGTTCTAAGTTAAGTTTTTGAGTTGTTTCTATTCGTAATAAAATGTATTTTTTTCTTACTTTCAATTGTCTTTTTCTCAAAAATGTCTTTATATAAGATATCAAAATTTTCATGCTGGCATTTTGACAATTAATATGGTCATCAAAATCAACAAAAACAATAAGTGTTCCCAATTGAAAAACAAATCTATGACGTCTTTACCCGACTAATAAATGTATGTATTTTTGTAAACTAAAGTCAAAAATTGATTCAATTTAATGAATTTATTCCATACTGTTGTCGCTCAATGTACTCGTGATCAGCCATAACTGCCAGTCCAGCAGCATTGTCTCATTGAGCCAGTATTGGCATGTAGTCCAGACGACCGCCGCACTTCATTCAAATACCGACTGATGAGACAATGTCATTGAGAGTCCACGGTTGTACATTTATTCTTCAACCCAATAACAACCTTGCTGGGCTGGGTTCTAACATTTGACAGAACATTGGTATTTTTGATTGACCAGCAACGATAGCAAGGTATTAAGCATTGAAGCCAGCAACATGTTATATTTTTAGAGCGCTTTAGAAAGGTGTCTTAATGAAAAACTAATCGTTATTATAAAGAAGACAAGTCTTACTAGTGAAATCGCTGCTTACATAAATCAATTATTGATTGAATTAGAGAAAGACGAAGAAAAAATATTTTTTACTCAAATCTGGTTACAAGTGAATTCACTTTTTGTATTACAAAATTATCTCGTGGGTCCATGCGATAAAAGAACAATCAAGAGAATTTTAGAAGTCAACAAAAAGGTTTTTTTTTAATTAATTTAATGCATTTAATAATTATTTGAATTAGGCTTCAGTGTGTACACTTTACGGGAATGTCTTGTGGTATCCTGAGAAGTTCTTATTAAAACATGTGCCCTTTTTATCAAAGTTAATCGACGAAAAGTCTATCGAAAGCACTAGACTTGCCAAAATCGCTTTAAGAAGCCAAAGTTTACCCAAAGAAGTACGCATGCTTTCGTTACAGGTGATTGAATTATGCGATATGTATTTACAAAATAAAATATTTTTATTTGTCGAATTCCAGACTTGTTACTGGATGATTGAATTAGAGCGAGTAGCAAAGAAAAATGTAACTAGTTTTGATGGGAAAAGTTTACAAGAAACATCAAACTTATTGGTAGAGTGGGTTAAAATGGTTAAGAAAATCAGTGAAATGATCAAATGGGTAACAAATTTGCATGTGGATAAAGGACGACCGATGACTAAATCTGTTCTTACGGCATTATGTCGGCTCATTGAAGTTCTTAAATGCTTCCAGTTTTTATTGCACAAGAATTTACTACCTCTTGTGTACATAATTTCACTGATTCGCCAACATTTGTCTCACAAATCTTTGATGGTACTGCGGAATATTCGTGTAAGTAGGTTTATAGATATAAGTAGTGCTGAAATTATTTCGCATGATTTTAGAAAAGTTTGACACAAGAGAAATCGTACAAACAACAGCAGTTGGACGTATTGTCCGCTTTAAATATTTGCGAGCAGAATTTGAAAGGTATTGACAAAAACTAAATAATGTGCTGTAGGTTTAGTTATTGCTTTCAGGGACGAATACAAGCCGACGCGTTCTTATAGCGAAGTTGTCACTTTCGGCCAGTGGATTGTCCAATGAATATTTAACTGAGATGCGATCTGTGACAACTCGTTTAGAACTAGTTTGTTGCTTTTACGTGATCTTAAATCGACTGTGTAATTGCTCATTTTTATACTGGCATCAAATATACATGTTGCCCGTATATTTTTCAAGAATGATCGAAACAAAAACCGACTTGTCCAAATATTATGCAAGTCATTGTATTACATAGCTTTCAACCACTTTTTACAAGGTTTTTCAGTTGATACTATGTGCTCTAAGTGATTGTGCTCATGTTCCCAAAAGCAGAGTCTCTAAAGCGACGAATGTTTGTCTGAAAAAGGATCTTTTTGGACCTTTGAATCAAGTTGTGGAAACCAATTTACGACTTCAAACACACTTACATTTGCAGCTTCCATCTTCCGATCCTTTTAAGACTTTCCTATCATTAAATTTCTGCAAATTACATCCGGCTCGAGTGGAAGAAAGCTATGCTAGCATAAAGAAAGAAACGGAACATTATCTCAGTACAATGTTTTACAATTTAACGACTGTAGTGTTGCATGATTGGAAAACTTACGGCGAAATGAGGAGGTGATTTTGAAAACGACGTTATCATTTTTCTACAAATTGTGCTTCTATCAGGCTAGCACTTCTCCAGTACAGTTTGGAAACTGTAGAAGACAATCTTCCAATGCAAACACTTGAACAGGGGCTCGATGTGTTGGAAATAATGAGAAATATAAATGTCTTTGTTGGAAAGTATTTGTACAATTTGAACAATCAAGTGTTTGTTGAAGAGACTAGCAACAATAAACATTTGAACACCATTAATATATCTCATGTGGCCAATTCAATTCGGACACACGGTATAGGTATGGCATTGCATTTTATAATTAGTTTTTAACTTTTTTTCAACTTTCCCCGTTTCTTGTGTTATGGTTTTAATTAATCTACTTACGTCACGTCGTGTCTAGGTTTTTACTGTTTCAAATCTTTTTTTTTTCAGGAATTATGAACACCACTGTGAATTTCATGTATCAATTCTTGCAGAGAAAGTTTTATATATTCTCTCAATTCATGTTTGACGAACACATAAAATCGCGTTTATTGAAAGATATGCGGTTTTTCTCCGAACATAAAATTGAGTTGGGTCAAATGTATCCATATGAACGAGCTGATAAATTCAATATTGGTATTAGAAATCTGGGCCTTAATCAATCTGGGTTGAGCTATTTGGATTTGTTTAGAAAACTTATATCGCAAATAGGTGAGTATTAAATAAATCTTTAGATTAGAAGGGTAGGTAATGTATATTTAAGGTAATGCCATGGGTTACATTCGGTTGATCCGTTCAGGTGGCCGCCGCTTTCTATCTGAAGGCACATGTTTTATTCCCAATTTGAAGGAGTATAATCAGTTGAATGAACTCATAAGCGAAGAAGAACCTTCCGAATTGACCAAGAAGGCGGTAAATTGTCTCATAAGTGATATGAACAATCTAGTGTATAATTTCGAGGAAGCCACTGAGTATTTTAAGTTATTGGTCAAGGTGTTCATTCCCGTTTTCAAGAGTACAAGCAACATACATTTGAAGAATTTTTACATAATTGTGCCGGCACTAACAATAAATTTTGTGGAACATTCCTTGACCTGCAAGGAACAACTGAACAAGAAAAATAAGAAAGCTGCTGCTTTTACTGATGATGGATTTGTAATTGGACTTGCCTATATCATCGAACTTTTGGGACAAGAAAACCAAGTAAAGTCTCTGCATTGGTTCCAATCGGTTCAAAATAAATTCGCATTGGATATGAAGAAGATAGAGTCACAAAAAGCGGGCACTATTAAACAGGACGACAAACTACACCAAACTTTGCAGTTATCAGAAAGGCGAATTCACTCTTTTCAACGCGTAAGACAAGAAAAGTCTACTGCTTGTAAAAACTTGGCTTTTCAGGAGTTCCATCTTCTGTATTACAGCTTCAGCAGCGCCAGAATATTTTTCCAAACATGATAGTGCTCATTTGCAGATGTCCATATCAGGTCTAATGAATGAATATCTTATGGATTCATTATCAATAACAATACGACTGCTGTAATTTTTACACAGCAATTTTTAATTCATAATCCTCAAATTTGAATGAAATTTGGTATACAAATGTGTTTTTGATCTGCTTCAATTGCTTGACATTTATTGTTCTATAACTTATGTTATAATTATGCTCATATTTCTAATAATTTTTATATACCTAGCGCATTTAAGGAGAAATGTGAATGTCAGAAATAGGTTTCATATAAATTGAGTTTTCAATTGATGAAAGTGCAGTAAAATAAAAGTTTTTTTTTTAAATACCATTATCAATTACTGTTTCCATGAGGGATTGTAAAATCGGTATACGTATACGTTAACCTATTTTTAGGTTGTGCAGCCTGGAAAGCGGTGTAAAACTTGTAGTTATTTGTTATTGTATGTTACATGGATCAGGAGTTATGGACCGATCCCACACTAATGACTCAACCTGTATATAGAATAAAAATACCACAAGGCGTTCTGGCTAATTTGTTGTGTACTCACTGTTCAGAAAAAGGGTTTCTAAACGCATTGTATAAGGTTAAAATACCATACAGTGCCATACCTTTTTACTTTTACCTTTGCTAACGCGTTGTGGACAGAAAATTCGGTCTTGAACAGATTATGAGTTTATTTAAAAAAATTACAAAAATAAAGAAAATTCGATTTTGCAAAAGTTAAGAGAAGTATTTTGCAGTAGGAAGTAGTTATTTCCTCGTCCTCTGATAAGTGTCTGACAACGACGTGGCATATTTCAAATGAAATTTATGATCACATATGACATGTATCAGTAATGCATAGTAGTGTTCTACGACGTGGTCCTTCGACTCTTTCACCTTTCCTGGTTCTTCTGCAACTTCTTTGGCTACAGCCTACAATATTTTTATTTCCAACAATTCGTTTGTTATTTTAAATAATGAAATTATCTTACCTAACACAAAACAGAAACAACGTTAATAATAACTATCTTATTGGGGTTAATAATTATTAATAACACCGACCGTGAAACCCTATTTACTTTTATAGAATCAACGTTGTGCTTCATTCCACCTTCTAATCTCCACATTCACTTCATACTACTACACTGCCGCCTCATGTTCTCTGATTATAGTAGCTAAATGCTCCAATTGTCAGTGTACATACATGGCGAAGGATCTTGTAGGCATCAAAACAAGTATGTAGGTTCCAGGCTAAGTGCCTATTTCGTAATCGGATATTGCATCCTGATATTGCTCCAGTTCGCTTTATGCCACGTTTGCATAAACCGCTGGAACTTCACAGTTGGTGATAATCGCCCAGCCATAAAAGATATAGTTAGTTTATTGAATAATCTAGGAATAATCATGGTATTCGGTGAATCATTTGATGGCATTAGTGTATTTTTGTGATAATATGGATTTGTTTCCTTGCTTAAGTTATCTTATCCATAATTGTCGGAAAATGTCATTTGCATATCCCATTGTCTCTGTCACTATTTAAAAGATAATCACAAAATGATCATAAACAGAAATTTAGTTTAGGCATATATCTATAAAATACATTTTATTACATACAGACCATTCATTAGAAAATTTTCAATTTCCCGTAAAGCTAGACAGTTGAAATTTTGTGCATGATTATCATTGATTATTCTGAATCAAAGTAAAATATTATCAAGATGGCGGCACTTCCGGTTATACCAGAAATTGACGTCAACTTTGTTATTTTAAAAGGCAACTCCTTATTTTTATGCACTCGTTTGTTTTGGCAATGAATTCTAAATAAGATGCGCCCATGTTGTTTTATCTTATCTCTCATAGTTTTAGAAATATTCTTATTTTAATAATAAAATTTTGAAATGCAAGGATTTTTCTAAAAATTAATATCTCTTGAACCATTTGAAATATTGCAATAATTTTTTTCTATCGCTTAGTATAACTTTAAAGAATAATTCGAGAGTACTTACTAATACATTTTATTGCTTCGGGTGGGCGTTGCGATTTCTGAAAATTACTATAACAAAATGCCAAAAACTCAATTTTTTCAAATTTCAACACAACAATCTAATAACGGAATTCAATGTAAAAGTAAAAAATAACTCGACCTTTATAAAGGTTTGTTATGCCAATTCTCGATAGTTTTTTCGATATTCCACATTTTGCAAAAAATGCATCTTCTCTTAAACATAAAAACAGTTAAATTAAACAATTGAAATTAGCATGTCTAAAGTATTATGCTTTTTATCATATTATCTTTACTATAACTTTATTTTGTAAATTAATTGACAATTAATCAATTAATTTTGACAATTAATAACAAAAACGTATAAACAAGAAAGTAGAACAAAACTTTAATTTATCTAATACTATAAATCAATTATTGTTGAAGTACAACATTGTAATTAAAGCAAATGTTCGGCATGTCCACCATTTTCACTTATACATTGTACGACACGTCTTTTTACAGATCGAGTTGCTCTTTTTATATCAACTGGATAAAGGTTATCAAATGCCCTAACGATTTTTATTTTAAGATCTTGTTTATTTAAAGTAGCTGTGCCGGAGCTCTATCCATCTGATACCAGGCATTAAGTGCCCTGGCTAATGAAATGGTTCTACAATTTCCCTCAAAATTTGGAGATAATTTTGTCTATTTAAATTATCGTCATACATGAAGTATTGAATTTCACCATCCGTTAGCAAAGCGAAGACATTTAGTCGAAACTGATTTTGATTATCTATCTCTACAATTAAATGAGGATTTTTAATTGTATGCGCTTCATTTTTTTTCTATTCTACAGCCACACATACCAAAATCTAAATAAAAATACTTTTTTATAGAAAATCTGAAATATCGTGGAAACTAAGCAGAACTGGCATATGATACTTTTATAAAAGTCGAGTTATTTTTTACTTTAACATCGAATTCCCTTATTTTTTTAAAGTCATACTAATCGATAAAAAAAAAATATTACAATTCTTTAAATGGTTCAAGAGATATTGATTTTTAAAAAGATCCTTGCATTTCCAAATTTTAACATTAAATTAAAAATATTTCAAAAACTATGAGAGATAAGTGCCGACAACCTGGGCGTTTATTATTCATAATTGATTGCCCAAACGAACGAGTGCATAAAAATGAAGAGTTGCCATTTAAAATAACAAAGTTGACGTCAATTTCCGGTATAACCGGAAGTGCCGCCATCTTGCTAGTCATTTACTTCGATTTAGAACAATCGATTATAATCATACACCAAATTTCAACTGTCTAGCTTTACGGAAAATTGAAAATGTTCTAATGAACGGTCTACGTGAATCAACCTGTATATGAGTTTAGGCTCCGTAAGTTTAGGGCTTTTTTCTCTCTTCCGATTTAAGCACCAAACATTCGAAGGTTGGCAATATTCATGGTGATTCGCAGCTGTTTCTAGTTACTAGTGTTGACAGAAGTTGACGAAAGATTTGTCAAAATATTGAAAATATTGCAAAAATTTCAAGTATATTCGCTATTTCCTAAAATTAAATAATGACTATTTTACCAGCCAAAAGGCCTTCCGCAAATACAGAAGAAAAAGGCGACAACAATCAACAAAATGTGAGCAGATATGTTAAACATGTCATTTATGATCTTTTTTTAAGGAGAAACTTCATAATGACTAAATCGTTTTACCTCTATTGTCAGCATGTTGAAAAGCTGGAGCTAATTTGGTAGACCGCTAATTTTAATAGTACTTTTAATCAACTGCCTACTTATAAGCACTTTTATATAAAATAATTCAAATTAGATTCAATGTGAGTGTCTTCTCTACCTGACATAACGTTGACAGACTTTTAATGCTATATCACTATGACTACTTTATTATATTTATTTATTGTTCAGGGAACCTCGGAGAGAACTGTGAGAACACTAAATGAACCAGGCTCATCCAGCAGGAGGGCCCAGTTTCCATAGTAAGTACATACACATGGATACATATAGTCCAGTCGAGCCAGTGGAGAAATATGTGTGTGAAAAGACAGAGGATTATAAAAAAAGCATTAATATTTGGGGAAGGCATACCACATAACACATTCTCTACTGATGTCACTGATCCATGCCGCAAGCATTCCTGGCCCAGTGCTGCCGACCCGGATCCATGTCACTAGTATACGGCGGTACGGCGCTTGTATTAATGATAAATATCTTATTACCGCGCTAAAGTGCTTGATATCGTGTCTGCATGTAGGTAAAGCATAATAATATTTTAAAATATGAACTGTTTTGGGTTGGAATACTAATTTTGCGTTTTGTTGCGCTATGAAGGTGCGTACACGAATCCGTGATACCACCTTCAAGGGATATTCCAACCGTCTCACACAACTTTGGTCTTCACAGGGTTTAATTTTTTGGCATGTAGAATGCCTTTTTGGCAAAAAAGTTTTTCATCTCCTGAGATGGTAGGTATATGTCATCCAGGTTAGCAGCGAATGTGTTAAACAATAAGGCAGGCCAATGTAAAAAATGAGAGTGGTGCAGCACTGTATGATACAATTTTATGCACTGGGCTTTGTATTAGCAAAAATAAATGAAAACAAGCATAGATCTTGCTCCACCCCTTAAAAATTAAAACCGAATTTTTAACTTTTCATAGACGTTGCTCTACTGTTCCAACTACATATTAACTTCACATTAAAGATACTATTTAATAAATTCCCTTTCCTTGAAAAATATACAGGAAGTTCCAAATATTCAATTGATGACCGACTTACATATACATATCAAAGAATTTTTAAACTCCGTCAGTAGTGTCCATGTGGGCATTTTGTACAATCGTCCATTTACTTCTTTCATTTTTTTTCTCAATTCAAAATGCTCATCTTATTTCAACACATGAAACACATTACTTATACAATCCAGAATAGGATAAATTTGACTGTTAGGTCAAACAGACGTTTTCTGAATTTAAGTTGTTTGTAACGAAGACTTGCTTTCTTCTTGATAAGATGCGAAGTTATATTCATTGAATTTTAGTTCAAAATCATCAGCTGAACGAAAAGAACGTCTTAGAAAGCGCTACAAAGAATCAGATCGCACAAGAGAAAGAGAGCGGGAACGCGAACAAAAGCGCGAAGTAAGAAGAGAGCAAAAACGCGATAGGGTTGCCAAAAGAGATATTTCAAACGAGCCTTTACATGACATCAGCCCGAGCAATTCAGTTGTTGATTCTGTCACCGTTGAACCTGCCTGCAACAATAATGACTCTGGAACTGTTACCCAGAAGGAGGATTGCACAGGCTTTAACAGCGAAGACGAGTACGACGATGATGGTCTGTTCAAAGAACGCAATCTACCTAATGAAGAATGGCAGAAGGTTAGATTTTATTTTTTAATAACATTTTTATATAAATTATACTTCAGAGGGACGACTATTTTTCTCGTGGCATGTCCAACTTGGGCTTCGAAATAAAGCAAATGAACGAGGATGGAGCGTGTCTCTTTCGTTCCATCGCCGATCAAGTTTATGGTGATCAAGAGTTTCACTTTCAGGTCAGGCAGGATTGCATGAATTACATTGTAAGCTCTTCGTGATTTTATTGCAACTATGTAACTATGCATTGACAGGTAAAAAATCGGGACTATTTTGAACCGTACGTTACAGAAGATTTTGATAAATACGTTGCCAGAAAGCGCAAATGGAATGTTCACGGTAATCACCTCGAAATTCAAGCCATGAGCGAAATGTACAATAGAACAATCGAAGTTTACTGCTATCAAATAAGTAAAGTTTTCATCTCATACTTTGACGTTTTCCAATCAATATGTTGACAGCACCAATCAATATCTTCAATGGATCAAGATTAATCAATACGTACGAACCTATTAGGTTGTCATATCACAGAATGTGTCACTACAATTCCATTAGCAATCCCAATAAACCATCAGTTGGTGTAGGCTTAGGGTTACCAAATTATCACACCGTTGATATTGACAGGAGAAGGTTGCATGACGCGGTTCGAGCTAGTGATGAATTATTAATAGAGCAGGTAAGGTTTATTAAAAAAATACAGAATAAATTTAGTACCGGCATCTCGAATTTGTTGCTTTGCTTTTACTAGACAATGCTGGAAGACAAATTGAAGGCAACAGATTGGGAAGCCACCAATGAAGCGATCGAAGAGCAAGTTGCGCGCGAATCTTACATTCAGTATTTCCGTGACTCTGAGCGACGTTTGAAAAATCAGGGACATGCTGCATGTGGAAGTAGTTCCACGATTACGTCGGCCACGATCTCAAGTCCCAGATCGTCTTGGAGGGGTTCTTGTTCCCCTAAGGGGTCTCAGTCACCTAAAGGATCGTCCTCGCCCAAAACAACGTATTCACCTCTAGGTAGTTGAATGAGGTGTTATTTAGCTATATTTAAACCATTAAACATATTCTTACAGCGAGTCCCAGGAATTCGTTTGGATCTCTTTCTTCAAACAACGCTTTTTCTAGCGAAGGAAGTATAGAAAATGTGCCTGCAACTTGTGTTTCCCCGGAAGACCAGTCTTTGTATCCTCTTGGAGAACCACCAGTTGGAGATCTCTCTTTAAATGAATATCATACTAGCTTTTCTGAGAATGATCAACAAGCGGGGCCTTCAAATAAAGGTACTCTTTTAAATTTAGATAGGCACAGTAGTATCTTTTTTTTAAATCAATTTATAGGTTTTGAGGATTTCGATCAGGAAATAATGGCACAAGTTCTTGCTGAATCGCAAAAAACATATTTGGATGAACTGAAACTTAAATCTAAGAAACGTCATGGGTCTCCAGGACCCTCAACTTCATCATAATTGATGTTTTAATGTTTTTTTAATAATAGTCTTAAAAATCAAGTTCATCCAGTTTTGTACATTTCATCCTCTTATTGAATTTTGCATTTTTCAGATGTTATATTTTAAGTTTTTTTTTTTTAACTAGGAGTTATTGACACTGTATAAAACTCGTACAAGATGCATAATATTGGCATAATTTAGGAATGTTTGAAACAATTCTAACATTTAGCAGATTTATGCCTGGGATTTAAATGATTATTTTGAAACGATTCGCCTACATCTTTGATAGACATCATCAGTGCATGTTGATATTGAACTGAAGTTCTTATTCTCAAGGGTCACTGGATCTTGGCATAAATTTGATAACTGTTTAAACCATTTAAGTAACGGCCGTGAAAGTGTGCATGTTTCAATTAGGTATGTTCAGTGGAAGCAATCATCTACTTACACCTACAAACGTTACTGTGTACCATTTTTTAACAGACATTGACAGGAATGTATGTATGCATTTCTTTAATTTTAATTGAGAATTTTGATCATTTATGTGAACCTTTATCATTTTTATTTAACGAAATTCACATTTTGGTTTAAAAAACTATAATTAGATGATTCATTTAGTAAATATTTGTCACTCATGCTTATTCAACCAACGAATTTTATACTGTTTTTTTGTTATTGTAGCAAGTGACTTAAAAAATCTAAGTTGAAGATTAGATATTAATATTGTAATTTTATTTATTCATATATTATTACTTAAATACAATTTTTTCATGAAAAGGGCTTAACCACTTTCGATTTTTTAAGAGCAATTTATGTGACTTTCATATGACCCGCGACTTAAGTAATGTTAAATAAATCTATATATTCAATAATACTACGTGGAAGTAGAGTATTTATTCTATACTGAACAATAATAGTTGTACTTATACGTTACATCATATATTACAGTTTTAGTTGGTTAGATTAAGTAATTTAATAAAAATTGTTGTGATATTTCCATTTTTTATTATTCATACCTTCCTTCAAGGACTTGTAGATCATTTTTAGAACGCCAGCCACATGCCTTGAAATTAACTAACGTCCAATTTATACTCTCTGTGTTGGGCAGTTTGTACCGATTGCACAACATAAAGAATAATTATAAATTACTGCTTGTTTTTTGTACGCGAGTTTGTAGTTCCAATTGAAGGTTTGGAAAGTTTGCATACAAGGTATACTAACCCTAATGGAGATATGCGCATGCGCAAATTAAAATATACAGGCTGATTATTACATTATTAATAAACTCGAACTAAAATGAAACCAGAAATTTAAAAATGTCATAAGATATAGAGTCTTCCATTTAAAGTAAGGAAGAAATGGAACACCCCGCATACTCAAAAATATTTTTAGGTGATAGAGTACTTTACTTCGAAAAACGTTTATCTAAAACATTTTGTTCTATCTTTAATCCCTGAGTCTCAATCCACCAAATGCAGCGGGCTGCCGCATTGCTATTTAGATTTTTTTTCCACTCGTCGCTTCAGTTTCAATGTTCTTCACACCACTGAAATCTATTTAATTTTTGAGCAAATGTTAATTGAGTAGACGGTTGAAGACGAAAAGATAACTTGCATGTAGAATTAGAATTCATCTTTGGTGGTGGTTGGTAAATGACCTTTCCAATATTACCTGTATTCTGTTACGGTTCGTTGATTTCCGGCTGGCGGGCCTTTCAATTTCCCATGAACTGTCAATAATGTCAATAAAACACAAATTACCTAACCTAACTTAAGAGGTCATCGTATCATCTTCTACAGTGGTGCAGTTTTGTTGTGTACCTCATTGTATAAATCGGCAATTGCAACATAGTGGAATTAAATTCCAATCACAGAAACAATGCTACTCGCAAGTCCCAACATGGACTTTTAGGTTAATTGCGACATTTGACACAATTTGACAGCAGTTTAACAGGCCCGCCAATTGCAACCGGAAATATATCGGCCACTGTCGAACCGTAACAGGTGAATATTGGAAAGGTCAAATCAATTTATAAAAATGACCAAAATTTATGGCATTTAGAGAAAGATGGAGACAAGTACAACAAGTCCCTTGTCTAACAAAAAGGTTCAAAGTTCACATTTGAAAACGCCATTCATTTCGTGCGCATGCGCAAACGTATAAACGATTTAAATTTATTTGGTTTTTTTCAAGGGTTTCATAGGTACATCTGAGGTTTTCGTCGACAAATAATGTTCATAAAGGGCATGTAATTTATGGAGTTCGATTTGTGTTTAAGGAAATGAAAGGAACATGTCGGTAACGTTGAATCCGTTTGCTTTCTGCGATCGGCAGCGTTGCCGGTTGTGGTTCAAACGCCCGTGCTTTGAGTTTGAGTGGAAAAAGGAAATGAAAAAAGCAGCGGTGGTAGTAAAGTTCGCAGACTTGTGTGTTTTGGTGTTGTTGCTTGGTGTGTAGTGTGTAAAGGTTTAGATTTAGAGAACGAAAGAGTACAGGAGTAGGATAGACCTTTGGAACGATCTTCGTTCTTCAATCTTGAGTTCGGTTCGTTGTTGGTAGCAGTGATTGTGGGACGTTGTAAGTCAGATTGTAAGTTTTGGTGCAAGTTGTAATTTTGACTCTTGTATAGCAGTACCAGTCTGTAGATGACCAGTAGCAGCTTAGGCTATTAACTTTATCTGAGTTTAACTGTGATAGGTCATACAGCAAATTATATGAACACAATTAACGGTTCGAGCAGGTGAATTACGCGCACCAGACTGCAGTTATGTTTTGTGTTCTTTTGTGGCTCTAGAAGTGCAACATTAATTTATGTTAGAAGCCCTAAAGAAATCAAACCAATCTCAGAAAAATGCCTTTATTTGGTAAAGACAAGAAAACTAGAAAAGATGGAAAGGATTCAGATAAACAGCCCTCAATCGAGGACAAATATTATTTGAAGGAATTATTGGGCACGTAAGTTTGTTGTTTTTAATCTGTTGACATTCCCCTAACCTCTATTTTTTCTTTGCTTCCAGAGGGGCCTTTTCGGTTGTCAGATTAGCCGAAAGCAAAGAAAGGCCTGGCCAAATGTATGCTGTTAAAATTATCGACAAAAAAGCTTTAAAAGGTAAAGAGGATTCACTCGAAAATGAAATTAAGGTGCTACGAAGGTAAGTCCCAACTCTTATTTATTTGGAAGATTATTTAATTAATACGACCTGCAGATGGTTGATCGGATCGATGTTTTTAAACAACCTGCATGTGTTTTTGTATTCTAAAATGATTCATAGTAGGCCATGGAAACACTTTGGTATTCGAGAGTAGAAAATGTTTGACCTTGAGATGGAGAAATTTGATATACATTTTTCTGGTGACAATGGTTTCGGGCACAACATACGAGTTTAAGATACACTTAATGTCTTTCTCAGTAAATTTCATCTCAAAGTCTCGGTTTATAACATCTTCTGAGCAACTTTTTGGTTGATAGCTTTTGTTTTATTTTTTACAGAGTGGGAATTTGGGTAAAACTCTGCAATGGTATTACAAAAATTTGTTGCTTTGGATTCTAAACCAAGTACAGTTTTTAGTAAATACAAAACTGTAAGTCATTCAGATCGTCTGCAGGTCTGGTAGCTACTTCTAATTTATTTTGCTTTGTAATAACCCAGATTAAGTAAACATACCTAAAATACCACCTTTCCTCCTTGTGTAGCCATAAATACATATGCTTGTATTTACACTTTTAATTCTTCAATTACAATAATTAAACCAGCTTGTTTATTTTTTGTATCTACTTCTAAATTTTCAAAATTTTTATGTTAGGCATGTTTTAGTATTAATATTCGACAAGGATTCAAAATAAAATGTTTTATTAAATATAGATAGAGCATAAAAAAACTCAGAAGACAAAGAAATCTAGCTTTTGTTTTATACTTTTTTCAGTGTACACTTTTGATATTGACAAATTATGGCATACTTACTTACATCAAAATGACAGGTTCTTCTATAAACGAGGAATTATGAAAGCTCACTGAAAGATGGCAAAAGTTTATCAAACAAAACGGACAATACCGTGTGGTCGCCAGTATCCTAACCCACATACCAACGAACCGGTTAACTAGTGGCAAGTACAGGGCGAGTAATGGGCAGTGGAGGTTGCACTTCGCGTCGCATCTTGCATTCCTTATTTTACGCATATAGTTGAACCTTTCCACCTGAAATTTTGGGTGTTTTTGAAACAGATGTAACTTTTTGCTTGTCCTATTTTATATCTACCAAAGGATGTAAAACTTAACGTCGTATAATATATACGTATACACAATGTAAAAGTGTTGAACTTTGGACCGTCCCCAATTACCGTTTTCTTTTTCGCCATCTTTAAAACGAATGATTCCATATTTGTCCATTTGAGGTTTCGTAACCCTCTTCTGGTTAAAAAAAAAACAAAAAGTAAATTTATGGACTTATGTGAATCTGAAAACTTCAAAAACAATTTAAAAGTCTATAAATTTTAATCGTAGGATAGATTTTCTGTAGCTTTATTAAAATCATAAAGTCTCTAAAAAGCAACGTTTTTGTAAAATTTTGATCGTAATTGGTTTGTGCGAATAAAAAACCATTTCTTGTTTTTGCGGAGAAACTGCTAGATTACTGCCGAACCAAAGACCAAATCGTGAATCGGACAGAAATATACCGAATGCCCCTTCCAAGTCTGGGCCGTAGGAATTTAACATAGTAATACGTTTTTTATTATTTTGCGTCTGTAGAGTTGATCTAATCGAAAAACTATTGCATGAGGATTGAAGTTCTCAAAACCGGCTATCTTCCTGTTATTTTTTCAATTCTCTATGTAGAGCAGTTTGCGTGCAAAAGGCCTCCCAAAAAGGAAACATTTGAATTTGGAGCGTACTTATCGCCTATCAACGCGATATCATCTCAGCATTACCAACACTGGTATGTAAGGAGAAAACTCAATTTCAATTCGATTTCAATTAATGTACAAAATTTAATTATTATGATCGGCCGCACATTTCCGTTTTTTGCATCCGATAATCTGAAACGATTGTCTGATCCGGGCGTCGAACGCAGGCGCACATTTCATACTACCGGATCCGATAGTCTGAACCGATTATAATATAATGCTATCTAGAACTTCAGGTTGTCGGTTCGGACAATCGCTTCAGACAATCGGATGCAAAAATCGGAAATGTGCGGCCTAATTCTTAACTAAGAATAAAATGTTTACAAAAATGTAAAATTGATGATCGCGGTGCCATTTACATAAATCTGTCTTTGTCAAATTTAAGAAAGTTCTGTGAATTTGTTTGCAAACAATAAACCGTTTGTCAAATAATAAGGTGGTTTAGCGACACTTAAACTTAAAATTTTATTTACACTAAAAAAACTTAAATATCATTAAACAAAAATAATTACAAAAAATTACTCATAAGTATGTTCAATGCAGCACAAAAAAAATAATTATAACATTTTTTACATATTAACCAAGAAGTTGGTTATTTTGTCTTACTAATAATCATTAAGTTTACAATTTATCCAAATAATTTTGGTTAGTTTATAAACTAGCCAAAACGCTGTCTATTTTATTTACTTGCTTTTGGTTTATACTTTAACCAACGTACTTGGCGACTTTACAAACTAATAATTGGATAATATATAAACTAACCAAGTAAACATTTTAACCACATCAGAATTCACAATTGACAAATAATGTAGGCAATTTACTGTTTATTAGGAACTTTCGAGATACCACCCAAGTTATCCCCGGTTCAGCTGACCCTATCCTATTTATACTTTATACAACGGAAAAATCTACCTGAACCATGGTCAACATTTGAACTGAGTTCAGCTGAACCATGAGTTAACTAACGTTTATAATACCGGCCCTATATAAGATTTTTTCAAAATGTAATTTTTTTCGTGTTTTACCGGTTAAAATTTTTGGATTCATTTCCATAACTACCTGAAAATAAAAATCCAGCGTACGTCTAAATGTTTTTAAAACTTTTCAACCACTTATCCGATACAGCCCAATTTTACAGGATATATTTGTTTTGATGTCGGGAAGCTTTAGAACATGGTTTGATCATGAAATTAGATGTTTGGGACATGTTATAGTGTTTTAAAATTTTGTGTTATGACATGTCATTTTATGTTTGTCTGATCAACGCAACCTAGCGACAATTAATGAAACTATGTTCCAAACCTTATGACGTAGGCACCTACTAAGGGGGTAAAAAGGATGTAAAAGTTTGCATGGTAAAATATTTTTTTAATCAGATTTACTTGACACAAACAGTCTCCAAAAGAAAAGGTATTTTAGCGTTTTTCGAAATTAAATTCCTAAGAGCCGTTTAACACGACACTAAATTTAGTACTAAATCTTGTCCTAAAATTGGTATGGAAATTATGTGCTAAATTTATTGAAAAAATGTGAAATGCTGTGTGACATGAGTCCTAAATTTCGTATGAAATTTCGTCTCTGAGCCTGCGCATTCTCGCTTTAAAGCGTTGCTGTTGTCATCCAATTGTCACTTGACCTTAACCTCAATTTCAATAATTTAATTTAAATAATTTCAATAATTCTCATGATTTGTTTTAAAATGGATAACCCAAAACTTTTATATTTATGTGCGAGTGCGGTTACTACTGTTGCGCTTGTGGTAAACTTGAAACAGCAATAGAAACGTGCGCACACTGACGGCGTCGATTTAGGATCAAAATTATCAGTTTTCAGAACACGTTTTAAAAATTTAGTGTTGAAATATTTTAGTATCTAAACTGTATGACACGAAGCTAAATTTAGGATATAAATTTAGTACTAAATTTTGTACCGTGTCATACAGCCTTTAGTGTTTACCTTCGGCACATGAGCCACTCGGGTCTAAAATTTAGAGTCGCCAGCCCTCACGGCCTGAGCTCTGCGTTGGTTAGATGACTGAATGAGTGTGTCAGTGAGGACACTCCGCTTTATGGTATATAGTGTCTTAGAAATAATGACATTAATTTTAACCAGTCTCGTCAAACCCAACAACTTTCCTTAATAACTTTTTGTTGTGAACCTTTTGGTTAACAAGTAAAAATGTTTTAAAGATTTGACTGTTATTTGGTTACCCGCCCATCGATAATAATGCTCCATGTTAAACACCGATAAGCGCATAATAAAAAACCAAAACAAGAAATTTTCTCTACTTTTTTGTTCTTTCGACGGAGCAACTCATTAATGTGACCGTTGCTATTATAAATCTTTTGTCTACCTACCTTGGCCGCAGCAGAGAAAAAAACGAACAAAACGTAAATAATTTATTTTGCAAGGTGGAAAAAATAATATTCCCGGTTAATGTTTCTGATTTATCAAATCGATAAGCAGCTCGTCAATCTCAGGGAGGGTATAATGCTAAAACAAAATATGCGATTTCGAAAAAATTGTACAGCCAGGGACAGTCAAGAATAACACCCGTGTTATGCAAATACCGACTCTATGAGATATTGTCATTGAGTCGGTATTTGCATCACACCCGCCGGCTAAAGTGTTATTCTTGACTGTCCACGGTTGTACAACCAATGACAATGACAATATGACAATATCTCATAGAGTCGGTATTTGTATAACACGGGTGTTATTCTTGACTGTCCATGGCTGTACATAGACAAAGTGTTTTGTTTTGCCGAGTTCTAGTACTAGTTAAAATTAATGCCATATTTCTGAGGCACGCTGTATATGGATTTCTATTTCGAGGTCAGTTACCTAATGGAAACCACATTTATTGAAATGATAATTGAACTGGAATATAGTCGATATTTTTTGAACTAATACTAATCCTTTATTGCAGATTAACCCATCCTAATATTGTACAGTTGTTAGAAACATTTGAAGATAAATCTAAAGTTTATTTGATTATGGAATTGTAAGTGAATGAAACATTTTACGTAAGGCGTGTAATTGTGATTCATTGTAGAGTAACGGGTGGTGAACTATTCGATCGAATTGTCGAAAAGGGTTCATATACAGAGAAAGATGCTGCCGATCTCATAAGGCAAGTTTTAGAAGCAGTAGACTATATGCATGAGCAAGGTGTAGTTCATCGCGATTTAAAGGTAATATTGCAGTTTAAAATGTCAGAAATTTGGAGTAACATTTTGTAGCCCGAAAACTTGCTCTATTACAGTCCAGATGAAGATAGTAAAATAATGATTAGCGATTTTGGTTTGTCGAAAATGGAAGATTCAGGAATAATGGCGACGGCGTGTGGTACTCCGGGTTATGTTGGTAGGATTTATTTTAGAATCTTGGAAAATGTGTGGCACGGCATGTATTTTAGCACCGGAAGTCCTCGCACAAAAACCCTATGGCAAGGCAGTGGATGTATGGAGCATAGGTGTCATATCTTATATTTTACTCTGCGGTTATCCTCCTTTTTACGACGAAAATGATGCAAATTTATTTGCGCAAATCCTTAAAGGTAACGCAGAAATTTATAGGGCGCAAATCTCCCGAATAACTTAAGGATTTGTAGGCGAGTTCGAATTCGATTCTCCATATTGGGATGAAATAAGTGATTCTGCAAAAGACTTTATTAGACAATTGATGTGTGTTAATGTGGAGAAGCGATTTACTTGTCGTCAAGCTCTGGGTCACCCTTGGTAAGTTTTTCAAACAACGAACAATCGATTTGGAGTTTATTTTTAAGGATATCTGGAAACGCAGCCAGTAATAAGAACATTCACGGCACCGTATCCGAACAACTTAAGAAGAATTTTGCCAAGTCTCGCTGGAAGGTGAGTGTTGATGGAATTATGTGAGAATTTGTTAATAAGAAACATTCGTCAGCAAGCATATCATGCCACGACGGTGATTCGACAAATGCAACGAATGGCGCTCAGCAGCGGTGGAAGCGGAGGGCGCAGTCCTGTCCCGCAACGTAATATGTCTACGGGTGAACCATGTGGGAGTCTAAACGGTGCCCAAGATAAGTAATCAAATACCGTAACTATCATTTCTTTTATTGTAATGTAATTTCCATTGGGAAACTAGTCGGTGCAATGAAATTATCTCGCTTTTACGACATGTTTTCTTAAGTTAGTATGGTTCAAAGGCCGCCATAGCTCGCTCATTTACTAGAAGACTTCCAAAACAAAATAATAATGTGATGTATATTTTGAGCAGACGTAAATGCGTATAAAATGATTCCAATAGTCTCATATCTGTTATTTTGCTTTGTCCATTTTATTATACCAAGCCCTCTCTTATTTTTAATTTGAATACACTTATATATTCCATTTTTACTCAATTTTTTTAGTTGGCAATATCTTATTTTTCTCATAGTTATGGTGTTATATTTAAATTTTTAAAATTATGTATTTAGTGTATGACATAAAATTATAAATCCAGCAAAGTAAATGTTGAATTATCAATAATAATAATAATTAATAATAATATATGAATACTACTTACTGCTACTACTACTACTACTAATAATAATAATAATAAATAAGAAGAAGTAATACAATAGAAAACAATTTTTATTGCTATGTGACACAGAAATCTCGCATTTTACGTTTTCGTTGTCAAAAATGTACATTTTTAGCATGACATTACAAATCTGGAATCAAATCTTCTGTTGTTTTGGTTTTCTTGTTCAAAGCAATATTAAATGTTAGAAATGTTAGTAGTGTTAAAACGAAACGCAGATATGCACTAACTTTTAAAACAAATCATGCTTCTTTAGGTTATACATTTACTATTATTTTTGAATCTCACTTTGTTTTCTACAGATTGACATGAAAACGCATAAACAGATGTACCATGGAAACTTATTTGGTTGTCGAATATTTTAATTACTAACGTTTTTTGTCATGCGGTAAGTTGTAGTTATTACAGTATATCATGTTCAATATTATTTCACACCAAATTGGTTGCCAGAAAGTTTACATCGCGTACACGAAAAGTATTTTTTGAGATTATTTTACTAACGATGGCCTACAAGATAGCCTATTTGGTCAGCCATTTAAAATATGATATTATATCCGTCCTTTGGGATTACGTTTATTGTGATTTTTATAAAATAAATTGGCCTTCAGTTTTGAACATGATATATGTCGATAAAAGTGAATTTAAAAAATTGAAACGGCAGGCAAAATGATAGAAAATTGAGACGTGTGTGCGGTCCTTGTTTGATATACAATTTCTTTACCTTTATTTGCTCTAGGAAATCACCATCAACTTTTCTCTCTATGGTCCATATTCATTAAATTCACCCTGTATGAATGTTATACAGGTCGGCGTTTCCGGGCATATATTTATTAAGACTTTCTGACTCGAAATGTGGAAACGAATATATTCGTCTGCGACTTATCACGTCAGGCACGCTATACACACGCATGCAAGTCGGCCAACATGGCTTGAACAGACTAAATTGTGAGATTTGTATGAGCGTGTGTAGCGCAAGTTGGAAAACCTAATAAATAAATGTGAATATTGCCCCCTTTATTTAACGAATCTTTTGTCCACCATAAGATTTTAATATGACATTCAATAACTGTAGCAATAAATATGTAATCAGACGTCATTTCTGCATGCTATGGAGCGAAGTACTGAAATTGTTGGAGAAGTCGGTACGTGTAGAGACGCGAGCGAACAACAGACAAGTTAACCGACTTTGTGTATAGCGTGCCTTGGAGCCGTCTGACACGATTACACCTCCTAATTTTAGTATCGAATTTACAACTGAAACTCCGCGCGCCGATTTAGTTTAAAAGTTAGTAAAAAATACGAAATTGCTGTATAAAAGGAAAAGTAAAAATTAGGATTAAAGTAAGTGCATGAGTTCTTTAATCCTAATTTTTACTTTCCGTGTCATACAGCAATTTCGTATTTTGCACAAACTTTTAAACTAAATCGACGCGGGCAGTGTCAGTAGTAAATTTAGTGTCGTGTCAGACGGCTCTTACATGGGATGTTTGTGTTGAATAATTTGGGTTTCAGTTGAGATCAAGGCTTGCAATTATTTGGTTTTGTATCGCTGTAATAATTCGCCGGTGCATGGGTAAACGAACTTAGTCGTATGTTGTAACTTTCAGAAAATCAATATAACAATATCACGTTAAATAACTTGTTTTTTGAATATTTCAATATGCAGTCAACTAAAATAATGAGGTATCCGAAATAGACGTAAATCCTTTTAAACCTGCATTCTTGTACACCTCTATTTGCCGACATTTACATAAATCCATTTTCACAAAAATTAGGATTTGTGTCTTTTTACTCTTGCGCCCGTGAATTGCTTCTGTCTCAGGAGTCCACGACCTTCACAAAATTAACTTGGTGAAAGGAGATAAACACCTAATGTTGCTAGTGAACTTCTGTCTATAGCTTTATTCTTATTGATTAAGATTTTACTCATATCATTATTATATATTTAAGTTATTTTAATAGAGTAACTGCAAATTTTTAAGTTTTCTTTGCCCCACAACGTCTTCAAATTCAACGCAAATATGCATGTTACCTGAGTATCTTGCAAACATATGAAAAATCATTTTGATGAGAGAAAATACTCCCAAAGTACCAGCCAACATTTTAGTTATATACAACATGTTTTCCGGGTGTTTACTACCATTCGATAGATGATTTCCAATTGTCTAGAAAATGCCTTAAATAAAATTGAATCTTTTTGTGATTTACCTTAAAATAAAGCAATTTCTGGACGCTTGGAAAACATCACGGCTACTCCGGGGTTGCTCAAAGTTGCTCTCTCCCTTTCTAGTTCTTTAATCGCCTTGGGTTTTCAATCGAATTTAATAAGATTGGGAGTGAGAAAAATTGAATAAACGCATTTTCCATTGTAAATCACCTGTGACCGGACTGGAAATAAATACTAAGTAAGTACTATTTATAAAGTATATTCTTTTTTGTTCTGTAAGCTCACAACATGTGATATGTACTATATTTCATATCTTATTATATTTATTTCCTTATAAAGTGTACATTGTATAAACGTACTTAGTAGAGTTCAGTGTATATTTTTAGGAATTGGTTGTTTTCGCACTGCATATATCCGCCGATGTAGCGTAAAATAGATATTTAGTTTTATATTTTTATTAAATGTACAAACTGCTACAAATAGTTATCAGGTGCATACTTATTAATGAAATATGTTTTATTTATAATAATTTGTTTGTTCAATAATACTGTGATGTTATACAGTAAGACATTTAGTATACAGTCATTTTCCTAAACAATATGAATGAGCTTTTATTAAGATTAAGAGCAAATAAAAGCTCAACGTTAGGTAGTAAGCAATTATTGGACACCTTGATGGAGAATTTCTTCACATTCCAGATATAATGTATGCAGTTAATTGACAAAAATTATCAGAAGATATTTGAAAAAGCGAATGTACGAGTATATCCATCATCTTAGTTTTATAGTTTTGTTCTTTTGATTAAAAAACAACGTTGACATTCTACATTGTATATATATTATTTAACTAAAATAGCAATTGTGTATGAGTACGAAAAGACAATGTCAAGCTCTTTTGTTATTTTTAGTTGGTTTGCGAATATTTAAAAGAAGCGGCGTTGTAAAATATAAATATTTTTTCAAACGCCAGGGTAAAATTTTTAATTATTGTTAACAATACATTCTTTCTTTAGTTATACATTTTGTAATATTTTATTGTTAAATATTATGATGGGTTTCAAATAATAAGTTTAGCAACTCAAAATGCTTTTTAATTGATCCATTATTCAAAATTTAAAACCAACCATCCCAAATTTCTAAGATGTTTATTGGTATTTAGATGAAATTGCGATACAAAAAGTTCTTTTCCACTATCTCGAAGCAACTCCATTTTTATTAAAATCATTGGTGAGATTAGAGGCTGTGGTTTGTCCATAAAGTATCAAAAATCAAATAACTCAATAACAGTCCATTTTAAGTATAGGAACATGATACATCATCGGATAGAGAATAAAATTTTCTATGGAAAGGTGAAATAAAAACATGGTTTCAATATGAAAAATTCGACTTTTATCATTTTTTTGATTTATTGAATTTTAGTTGACTTTTCATTTTCTCCAGGAATATTCTTGAAAATGTTTAGACCCCTCCACATAGCTGAACCTTTTGTCCAACTGTTGACCAAGTTTCGTCGACTTGACTCTTAGAGTTTATTAATTATTAATTTTTTTATTGCACTTTTTTTTTCGCCTTTTTTACTAGATAATATTTTTTCTCTCAGGCATTGAGAGAAAATACATAAACGTTGATACCATACGACATAGAATTTAATGCAGAATTATATTATATTAAAAAATGATATGTTGTATTTAAAATAACAAAGTTGATACCAACTTCCGGTATAACCGGAACATCTTATATTTTCAGCAAGTAGATCTTATAAGGTTATATGAGTGTGCTAAGTTTCAGTTCTTTGGGTTTTTCCGTTCTCTTTATCTACCTAATAGACCCTCGTCGTGAAACAGCCTGTATAGCTTTGAAGTCAATGAATCTAGGAATATGCATGCTTGCTTGGCTTGGATGTTTAGACAGGCTGGAGAGGTGTCGATTAAAAATGATTATAATTTATGACAGGCATTAACGTAAAAATGAAGAAGGTCGTAGGCGTTATGTGGTTTTTATTTCAACTGAATTAATATTTAAACAGTTGAAGTATTAATAACAAAACGGTAATCATCTACGTGAACAATATAAAGATTCGGTATAAATCGAGGCTACTTTAATTTACCGCAAAGCTTACAAACTAAAACTTCATCAATAACTATCCTAAAAATAACGATTGCTTAGAAAAATTATTTGTATATATTTTAGTATGTACTAGTATAATAATTCATTGTATTATACGAATGGCTCGTTAAACCGTAGATACATTATAAATATGTATCTATATTTTAAAAATGCAACAAAGCTTATAAAAAGGTGAAAATTTGAATATTATAAACCTTTACACTTGCGATGTCGACTTAAAGTAATTAAAATTCATTGAGTGCAAAATATGTAAGTATGTACGGTGATTGAACTAATTGTTCTTTATATAACTCGTTTTAATCAGTATTAAGTGGAAAAAATGCAGAACTCTAATCCACACATAATGACTGTTGGAAATATTATAATTATGTTTTTATGTTGTTCCTTGTCTCATTATCTTGTAAATTCGTTTGCCTATTCCACTGTACAGTAACAATGCGCACCTTATTAATTATGCTAGAATTAAATGCAGCGTTCTATGAATAAAAAAGATTGAATATCGTTAAATTTCATCACTTGCAGTAATTTGCACATCAATTTGAAGCTAACAAGATAAATTATGAAGAAGTGGGGATTAAATTATTGTATAGATTCTAAATGGGCGTGAAATGAATAATAATATTAAATGGATTCTCAATAGTGTTATAGTAAATGAAACTACAGAATTTTCTGTTGTGTCTAAGTAGGTTTACGGAAAATTTCATGACTGCCAGAAATCGAGAAGGAAATTTTATGTGTGTCCTGTTTTGCGCCCATTGAAGAAGTAACTGCTTGGGAATTGCAGACGACTTCATCGGACCCCAAAATTCCATTATTTGAAAAAACAATAGTACTGTTTTAGTCAACTGCATTTAATCACATCAAAGAACACGAACCAAATCAACAAGGGTCCTATAACATTTTAACCATTAATTATGTAATCAGCCAAGAGACATAACAGCATAGCAGCAGCCTCTTGTTGCTGCAAATGCAGGCCATAGGGAATAAAATGAGGCAACGGCAATTTCGGGAAACATGCATTTACAGAACGAGGAGTTCACCATGGTCCCACTTTTCACACGTGCGATTGCCAAGTTGTTTTCATATCAACATTTTATTGCATATGGTCACATTTGCGATGACAAGCTCTTCATTTTGTTCCACGGTTTAGTGCAAATATTGTATACACATATTCCTCAACCCAGAGATAAAAAGCTTCAAGAGTTCGTCCATACTTGCACTCTCAGTGGACCTACGAGAAGCCCACTGAGTCCTCCTTGATGCATAACTATTTAGCTTGTTCTAATTTTACTTGCAACCCCCATCAAGTTGAGATATTCGTTAACAGCGTTGTTTCCGAATTCAATTATTCATTAAAATTCAAAACAACTTAAATGTCGTTTTTATGCAGGTAGTTTCTCAATTCAAATTAAATTTTATAATTCATATCAATTTCGATAAGACTTTTGGGATGTGGGTTATGAAAACGCGATTTTTGCTTTAACTTGTAATTTGTACAGATTTTGCGGTAAAAATATATAGTATAACGTAAAATACTTACACACATATACAGTTGGATCAAAAGGTTGGAACTAATTCCATCATTTTTTTATAGGGAACGACAGAAAAAATCGCTTGGACACATGAATTTTTAATTTTAAATGCACTAATTCTGACATAAAAATTTGTTTTGTTATGTCATCTCTTTGAAGGCCATGACGTAATTTTTTTTTAAATGGCTACCCTAATTATTATTTATTGCGTCATTTTAAAGAGCATGGTTTTTTGCATATAAAACAATAAAATTTGTAATAGGTTACATAACAATATTTTTGAGAAAAAAAATGAAAATTTAAAAATTATAAATTTTGGTAATAACCCCACAAATTTTAAATAATGACAAAAAAATTTGAACATTGTATTAGTCATTGTTAACTTGAAGAAGCTAGGCAGTTTGAACATTTAATCTGATTATTTTGTAAATTTTTCATGTTATTTAAATAAACTGCTATTGTTAAAATCATTAAATTACTAAATAACAAACAAAAAAATATTTTTTTCTCAAAAATATTGTTATGTATCACATTACAAATTTTATTGTTTTATATGCAAAATAAAATGCTCTTTAAAATGACGCAATCAAAAAATTATAGTTGCCATTTATTAAGAAATGAAATGACGTCATGGCCTTGAAAGAGATGACATAACAAAGCAAATTTTTAGGTCAGAATTAGCGCATTTAAAATTAACGTGTCCGAGAGATTTTTTCTGTCGCACCTTATAAAAAAGTTATCGAATTAGTTCCAACCTTTTCATCCACACTGTGTGTATATAGACAAAGACAGCTGATAGCGTTGTCTAATGTAATTATTTTACACAATAACGGTGCATGTAAGTTGTAGAAAATATTTTAAATAATTTAGCTGGGCTAAGAAATCGTGGATTCTACTAAGGATTCTACGTAGTACCTACTATTAAAATATGGGAAAAGTTATGACGCAACAAATGTCTAATGGGTCTCCATCGCCTATCCATGTATATTTATATGGATAAAAATTGGTGGTCAAAAACTAAAAACTTGAGAAATGATTAGGTTCAAATTTTATTTAATTCAGATAATTATTTCTAAAAATTCTTAAACATTAAATTGACTTCTGATAGCTACTTTTGGAAACCGAGGGAAAGTTTAGGAAAAAGAGAAGGAACATGTGGTTAAAATATTTGCATTAAATCATAAAACCATGACATTTTTTGAATAAAATATTTAAACGGCATGGGTGACATTTTTGATCACTGAAACTACTCGATGATCCGGTCATAATAAAAATGTAATAATTTGCAATTACTGAAGTATGCTTTTTATCGTGCCCGAAACCTGTGTACAATAGCGTTGTGTCAAATAAAGCAAGCTTCTGTAAGCATTTTTTTTTCTACGTTGGAAATGCTATGAATATACATTTTTTCAAAAAATGTCACACATACAAATTTATTTAGATACTGTATGAGGCATACACTATATATTTCTATCTAACCTAGTCGCCCCTCCTTAATCGTGAAACTTTGTTCGTGAAGAAAGCACCGTCTATTAACAACACGATGTAATTTTTTTGTGAAACGATTGTAATGATAGATCAATCTAAACGTTTAACCACCCAATTTTTGGGTTCACTTGGGAATAGTGGTCCCTAAATTTGACGAAACGCATTTAAGTCTTAACTTTCTACAACAGAATATTATGTGAATAATTCCCACATACACGTTACGAATGAAAATTTCAAAATCTTAAAAATTTATATATATATAGGTGACCCAGAGCTCCGTAAACGCTCCATAACTTTTTTCTATTCGAGGTATCGACTCGAAATTATTGTTGGATGATAGATGCTCTTCTGTTGCACATTTTAAAAATAGTTTCGTTTGTATACAGGGTGTCACTTCTCTAATATCATAATTGAACACTTGAAACCGTATATCACAGAAAAGCTTATCAAAAACGCTAAAGAATGGTGTAAAAATATACAGGCTGTTCCATTTTAAAAAATCGAGTTTTCCCCATTTGTAGTTCATCATTTTCAAAAAATCGTAGTAAGCGTTGGAATATTCCTTCACCACTCGGCAACAGACCAAAGATTGACCAAAGCCTAGGGACTTTACAGAAAAAAATTGGGTATGTTTTCTTTAATAGTTAAGAAGCTATGAATTTTTTAACGGAACATTACATCAAGGAATTTTGGAAAATAAAGTGACGTACATCAAATAGTATGATAGATAGGTGAAAATGACCCCAGTAAATTTAACGCAGAACTTAGTGTAGAATTCAAAAATAAAATCAAAATGGGGTGGTTCCAATTAAAAAAACATAACTTTGATCTTTTAATAATATTTGGACAACCTGTATTACAAATGAAAATATTATAAAAGTGTGTAGGCTTTCACGGTCGGTGTTGTCAACAACGGTGGTGTTATTCGGGAGTTAGCCTCCCGGGGCGCTCACTACATACCCCCTTATGGGACTTCGCTTGGAACACGGTCAACAATCCCGAATAACACCACCGTTGTTGAAATGAAAATATTTTTAGAATATGCAGCAGAAGCGCAGCTACCATCCGAAAATAATCTCGAGGCGATACCTCGAATAGCAAAAAAGTTATGGAGCTTTTACAGAGCTCGGGGTCACCTGTATATATATATATATATATGGAGTCACCGATATGTTCTAGCACTTATTTAATATGACTTAAATAGTATGGAAGATGATATGCGTGAAGACGTTTACTAACATGTCCTTAGTGTTATGCAGTACTTTCTTCTTCAAAGTCCTGTGTTTTTATCTCGTAAAATGCGGGTGTTCGAATAAATATAATTCGATGCAAAGGATAAGAGGATATGTCTGGGGATGGCTGAGATAAAAATTTTGCTTACGGCGGTGTCACTGTCAAGGAGGGGCGGGGCCTTTCTCAGACATCCGCAGTCCTAGAACTGACGCTGGGTGTGCGACTATGCAACACTACCTTGTGCCCATTTTTGGTCGCAAACCCATCGTTCTCCATGAGGACTGCCGTTTGATGCGCCTCCAACTCGGCATCTTTTTCGGCGTCTCCCTCACCTTCATCCGACTGATCGGGAACACCGCTCCTCTGTCGCTTGTGCTTGCGCCAGGCATTTTGAATTAACCTCGCGCAATACTCTTCGCGTTGTCTCCAAAGAGTGGAACTCACAGGTTCGTATCCCGGTTCGTTCGGGTGGGTTTGCACTTCATTTAGTTCAGCGGATTCTTCGATTTGGTTGCCTTTTCGGGCAAAAAAGTCTTTAGTTAGTGCGTCTAGTATATCTACACAGAACATTAGGTCGCCTTTGCAGATAGTAATGTCCATGGAAACTATCTTGTATTTGTTAGGTTTGTGAATTTGAAGAGGAGGTTCCAGCACGTCCAAGAAGTCCGAAAGTTGGTCGTAGCGGATGTATTGGGTGCCATCAGGGTCGAACTGCTGCCAAATCTCGTAGTACATATCGTAATCGTCGTCAGTCAACCCCTCTTGTACATCTTCAGTAGCTTGTGAATAGTTCTCTAATATAACAGCGATGTACATGTTGATAACGATCAAGAACGAAATGACCAGGTAGCTAAGTAAAAACGCTATCCCAATCGTGGAACTTCCACAATTTCCCGTTTCTCCTATCTCATTGTTTGGTAATTTACAATCCTCCTCATTGATAATACCGTCCAACACACCATCCCAGCCTGCCGAGGTCGACATCTACGACAAGGAACATATGACTTGGAATATACACTACACTTTGAATCATAATCGCTTACCTGAAAGAGAAGGATCATGGACTGGGCAAATGTCTTAAAGTTGTAAACGTCATCTAAGCCGCTCTTGTCTTTGACATACATGAAGAAAGACATTCCGAAAATTGCGAAGATAAACATGACTAAGAATAAGAGCAAGCATATGTTAAATAGAGCAGGCAGTGACATGGCTAATGCGAAAAGCAGGGTGCGGATGCCTTTTGCTCCCTTCACCAGGCGCAAAACTCTTCCCACTTTTGCTACGCGCACCACTCTCAGTAAAGTCGGCGATACGAAGTACTTTTCGATAATGTCACTCAAAACCAGTCCCAAAATCGATAGTATCACCACCACCAAATCGAACAGATTCCAAGGCTCCGTAAAGTAATGATATCGTAATGCAAACATCTTCATTAGGCACTCAGTACTAAATATAACGATGAAAATCATGTTGAGGTAATCCAGAACTTGCGTGAAAGTTTGTTTCTGTTGATAATGATCCATCGTCATTGTAAGCATATTTAGACCAATAAATAACATGATTATCATATCGAATTTCTTATTGGTTACTATCTCAAAGAGTATAGCTTGGGGCTTCCACTACAAATACCCACATGAGGACTTGTAACAATTTCATAGTTCTTTACCACCCACCCTTGGTCTTGGTGTAGCTTTCATCGGCTTCTTAGAACCCATTTTTTTCATTGCGTTATAGTATTTCTTTTGATCTTCGGTCATGAACATTTCAATCGAACCGCCAGCCTGTAAAAAATGTCAAAGGTAAAAATGAGAATAATCATTTTCATACGAAGGGAGTAGAAGTAGTTTGTACCTTCTTCTTTTGGGCGTTAAAGTTGTCAATAATCACACCAATAAACAGATTCAACGTAAAAAACGATCCAAATATAATGAAAAATACAAAATATAAATACATATAGATGTTTGTTTCTCTTATGGGTTGTTTGTTAATCTAGAAAATGATTAAGTACGATGTAATGGAAACATCTCAGCTCTGAAATGATCACCTCTCTAGAGTCAATTGCGTCGTTCATAATTTGTATCCAACCCTTGAATGTAGCAACTTGAAACAAGCATAAGTAAGCTTTTCCAACATGATCAAAATTCATTCGAGAATTTTCCCAAGTATAATTTTCGGCCTTGCAAGCGTTGTAATCAGGAATGATTTCGTAGCTTAATGTAGTTTTATTCCCGTCTACACACTAGAAATGATTGTCCAATAAGTGAACGTTTTTTTACGTTTTAATTCTAATACCTTAAAATATTTACCAGCGAATAATTGTACACCCATTATAGCAAAAATCAACCAAAATATCAAGCACACTAAGAGTACATTGAAAATAGATGGTATTGCTTGCACCAAGGCATTTACAACGACCTATAAGAGTAAATCACAAAAGAATTCTCAAAATTGTTTTATGATTACCCTCATTCCTTGCATCCGTGACATTGCACGTAGCGGTCTTAAAGCTCGAAGTGTTCTCATGGTTTTAAATGCTTGAATACCACCAGCACCACATAGAGAGGCAATAAAATTAATTAACGACACCTATATTGAAATGATACACTTTTTGATGGACCATAACTATGAGAGCTTACCATTACGATTATGAAATCTAACCAGCACCACGCGTTTGTAAAATATTTTTGGAATCCTAACGCTAACCATTTGATTAACATCTCAAAAAAGAATATAACCGTAAATATTCTGTCCATGTAGTATAAAATATCTTGTAAAACTGGTCTTTTTGATAGATGAACATCCTCTAAGGCTAACGCAAAACTGCTCAACAAAATCATTGTGATAACAGCAGTCTCGAAGTACTTGTTTTCGATCAACTGGAATGTTTTGTATCGCAAATTAGCCCAGCCTTGCCAAAAGGGTGAATCTTCATCACCGGCCAAAAATGGAAATTTTTTATAGCAAGATTCTGGACAACAATCTGCCGAATACTCGTCAATTATGTCTTCAGTGTTTGCATCAATATAATCTTCATTTTCTTCCTTACATTCGCATCCCTCTTCTTCAGTTTCTAAAACATCTGCTCAAATTTGTTAACGTTAATTCTGATTCTATCTCTCATAATACCTTCGGTGATTCCTAACTCTTTTTTGCTAGCGTCTCGTTTTTCTTCCTGCCTTTCCAAAACATCTGCACTGCCTTTATGGCTGTCGTCTATAAGCTTATATGTGTGGCTACCATAAGATTTGTTGCTGAATTCATCGTCGTTTAAATTACTCATAAAATTAGTATGATCTAAAGTTGAATTTCCCATTGTTCTGCTTTTGCTAAGATTATTTCTTTCCAGCTTACAATTTATCTTTGAGTCACCTACAACATTAAAATTATGTGCGGTGCAAAACTATTTAAAATGTATACCGTGGACTGTAAGATCCATTCCTGTACCAATGGTAACCTCGACGCGATCTTTTGGGTTTTTCTTCATCAAACCATTTGCTAGAATTTCGTCTTCGGATGCTTCCAAGGCGCATTCTCTTTCATCTACAATTTTTATAATAATAAAAGAACGAACATTTCTGGAAACCACTCAGTACCAGAAGACTGATCAGATATCTGATTGGTTAGCTTAAAGCGCACCATTTTCACCATATGTAACACACTTCTTTTAATCCATTTAATGAATCGAGCAATTCTTTCAAAAGCTTCGGCGATTTTGTTGGTATCGTTGTCTGCTGTTGGGGCCGAGAGATTTGAAGATCCAAAATTACTCAAAAGCAAGGCCAAAAAAAGATTGAGAACCTAATAGTGATGATGTAGTGGTTGTTTATGCACCATCATAATTACGTACCACAAGATTTCCAATAACTACGGTCGCAAGAAAAAATGGAATGCATGAAACGTCACCCACTAACATGCAGTCCCACATTGATTCTATCCACTCGCCACATAACACCCTAAATACTATCATAAAGGAATGCATAAAATCTGTAAAATTCCATCTCGGAAGCTCGTGATCTGGAAATCTGTCGACGTTGTCTGCAATCGTTACACTGGTTACATCTTAGAAATGGATGATTATGACTTATTGAATGAATTTAAAGAATTCGAACACAGCAGAGAAAAGGCCTATTGTTTGAACCCTTTAAATTCGCTTTGTATATAGTACCTGTATAATTTTTTCCGAATAGTTGCATACCCATTACAGCGAATATAAATATTATAATACACAATACAAACGTTAGATTTCCCAGAGCGCCCATGGTTCTACCCATAATGGAAATGAGTAAATTCAAAGTTGGCCAGGACTTTGCCAATTTGAATACTCTCAACTGGAACAAAGCTGATATAGTAGCAGTACGGTTAATTATTATACAATCATACCAATCTGAACGACCTTAAAACTGATAATCCCTGAACACCTTCAAGACCAAGTTCTAACAACGAGAGTGCTACAATTATAAAGTCAAATATATTCCATCCCTCTTGAAAGTAAAATTTAGGACTCATGGCGATTAGTTTCATGGTCGCTTCGATCATGAAGGTGGCCGTAAAGAACTGTTCAACAATTTAATATTTGGTTACTTCAGGAAATGTGTGTACAACTTACATAGTTTCCACTTTTTAGTGCTTTTTCTAAATCCTTGTCCATGTCATGGTGATCCAATGCCATGAATAAGGTATTAACAACAATGCAGAGGGTTATAAAGAGTTCTACAAAGGGATCGAATACGATTAATCGCACGAATCCCGTCACCATAACCCAGCATTCGCAACAATCCCACACACAAAATATGTCGATCATTTTTAAAGTATAGGCCAAAAATCGTTCCATTAGCGTAGGCTCCTCATCTTCTTCTTGATTTTCATTTGTTTCGTTCTTATCGACTGAGAAAACATAAACAGAAACTGAACAGCGTGTTAGTAGAAATAATAGTGAGACACTCTTTTTGGGGGAAAGAGGTTTTATGCAATGCGACTCTCGAGCAGCCGTTCTTAACCGCTGGTTAAGACTTTGGGACTTTACAGCCATATTTAGCTCAATTAAGCAAGTTTGAGCACTAGTATAATGTTACGCGAGGTTGGACTCGTTTGAAAATGAATAAGAATACGTTGACCTCAAATTCGGTTAAGAACAATGAACTCCGATATACATATGATCTAAAAGCTCATGCTTTTACAGATACACAGCCCATGGAATGATACACCGACTTTGATTTCAATCAAACTTATACAAAATAACCAATGGTTTTGACATCAAAACTATTCTCTAACGTAGACCATTTAAATGTTAAAATACTACCCCTCGTTCAAATTTAGCGCACCGAAGTTTTTGTTCTATTGCGTTGAGATCGGTGCAATGGAAACAATGAAGGGTGAGAAACTAAGAATCGTGAGATCTAACTAACCATATCATTTTAAGTGCTGTAATACAGAATGCAATCGGTGCTTTAGATATTACTGCATATTTTTTATTTCTTATTGCTATCATTTATTTACCTAATGATATCTTGTCAATTTCCTCCATATTGTACAAATTGTAAATAAATACGAATTAGTCGAATGATGACGCAAAATTTGTTTGAAGTGTCATTGCGCACTATACGGCAACAAAAAGTATTAAAAAAAATATTTGTGTATACGTTGTTTTTTGTGATAGGAGTAATTGTATTATTTGGGAATAAATTAATCTAAAATTTACCTCCGTGATCACTACCACCACTAATCGCCGCTTGTTCGATGATATCATTAAGCACCTTCACATCTGAAACGAAGACCTCTCATCGCTTGAAATCACAAAACTTATTTCAAACCTTTCATGTCAACAAGAGCATTTTTTTGATTGTGCTCCAAGTAAGTGTCCATCTGTTTAAATTTCGTTTCACAGAACTGACTGGTGGGACCATCCTGGAAAAAAACATTAAGATTTTCAATACATTTTAATTAGTACAGTTAAACTTACATAGTCGCCTCTGTGTACTTTCTGGGCTATTTCAAAGAAAGAGTTGGTTGCGGTTGAGTATGCGTTTTTCATTGAACGATTTCTTAGTTGACTTTCCTTAGTCAACATTTTTCCGCTGCCCATTAAACCACCAAGAAGATCTCCGTGAGAGGTATACGACATTTGTGCCCCATGGGAATTGTACGAATTATGACGTGAAACTAGAATGTGTATAGCATTGATGACATCGTCATATAAGTATTGTATAATATACAGGTAGTGAGTCATATACAGGATAGGTGACAGTAGGAAGCATTTCCAGTTAAAAGGAAAGTGAAAAAATTAATAAAAATATCATAAACAACTACGTTATTTACAACCATATGTATAAATTGAAAAAAATATTTTTAAATAACAAAGTTATTGCACCGTTCCGACACATTTGTCCAACTCTGTATAGTATATTAGTACAACACACCTAAGTTGGCTGAAAATACGGGAAAAATCATGGCACCATTTTCCTCGCTCATGGGTGTTACGGCGTTAGAGTCGTCGGCGTATGGGAGATGTTCTTGAGCGTCTAGATAGGTCGAGAGAACCAGAGGTTTGCGATCACCTGGACCACCGACCATGTGTCTAGCGTTTCGAGATGTAAACTGGTGGCTGCCCCTTGATCCTCGGCGACGATTGAATGGAGATCCAGGCAAGCTCAGACTTATCTGTATATGTGGGTCACGTGATTTTATGTTTGGCATGACTTATGCAAAATAGAATGTAAACAAGCCATGTATGGTGGTAAAGAGTAAAATTCAAGCAAACAGCGTTAAATGATTAAGTAGCAGTAGAAGGTAGTGCTAGCAGAAAATTCGGTATAAAAAATGTTTTGCTTTGACATTAAATTTCTCCGAGTACTACCGAAAGAGAGTCCGAACACTATAATTGTCATGATTTTTAACTTCAACATCGACTGAATACACTTTATAAGCAACCTCATTTTACTTGTACATTTTATTAGTTTCAGATATCAAGACACTTACAGCGCTCACTTTCCGCAACTTGCAGAGATTACGAACTCTTCTGTGTTCACTCACAGAATCTAATCCTTCGGATCGAAGGCTTATTTTTTCTTTATTGTTGTCATCCTGTCCATGCTGTTGCTCAACGAACGATTCGTAACTGTGACACGAATAATCCGAGGACGATTTGACAATTTCATGTCCAGGATTAATAACAAAACAACCACCACCACCTCCATCTTCTCCGCCGGCAGCTCCTTCTGCAGCTGCGGCGGCGGCGGCGGCTCTCGCGTCTGCCCGTCCTTGTCTTTCCTTTGCTTTTTCTTCTGCTTCCTGAAAAACATATTTAGAATCCAATTTCTTGCACTGAAACTGTTTTACTCTAATAGCCTCCGCCTCTGCTTCTTCCTCGTCTTGAGCTTTCTTTTGCAACTCGTCGTACGACATGGCGACAATGGCCAAAATTAAATTAACTAAATAAAATGATCCCAGAAATATGATTACGATAAAAAAGAGCATGTGCCAAGGCCCGGCGGATCTTAATACCTAAAATGTGTTGTCTAATAAATCTCAAAAGATTAAGATTGATAATGGTTTGTACATACCAATTGATATAAGTTTTCCCAATAATCCTGAGTCATTAGTCTGAAGGCGGAGAGGAAAGCCCAGCCGAATGTATCAAAACTTGTATACCCATAATTTGGATTTTCACCATATCCCTGTAAACATGTATAACCCGGTTTACATTGTCCTGCTCCCGAAGAGTTTCCACATAAGGGCATTTCTCCTTTTTCTTCATCGTAGTACCAATTAGCTGCGACATTTTTGTATAGAAAACAAGTTCTTCTACACTATCATCTTACTTTCATTGTTTACAAATCTCTCCCAGTTTTCATCGGTCAGGTTTCCCCATGAACCATCCATAGGAAAATTTTTGATACACTTTTGCGTCAAAACACCCATGTATATTTGTAAACCCATCAGTGCAAAAACTGACAGCGAAAACATCGTTAAAATTATCACATCACGTAAATTTTTTACCGACTCGATGACCGCCCCCACTATTGTTTTCAAACCTTTTGACAAATATATGAGAAATTAATCAATATTACCCTCAAATTATACCTGGCACGATGGCTACAGTTTTTAGAGCGCGAAGCACTCTAAACGTTCTCAAGGCAGCAAGATTTCCGAGATCTATTCCCATAGTAACATAACTGCAAAAGTTCGTTTGTTTGGTGTTTCGGTATATGACAGAATTTCTCTAAATTAACTCACTACAATCTATCGGTTTGGATTTGCTCGACAAAATAATTTACGTCATAGAACTGTTAACAATGCACTAACTGAACATGAGAAGTCTAGAAGAACAATTACCGGTTCAAAAACTAATTGATATTCAATCTAAGCTAGGTTCTAACCTGTCGGGATCTAGTTTTTATATGAATATCTAAACTATTACCACTACTTATTCGCCTGCACTCTTGGAAACAGCATGAAAAAGCAAATTAAAAAGCAGTTTACATTAAATCCATGCCTTATGAGTTGTTCAAAGTTAGTTATAAAAATATTCTGCAAAAGACTCAGCAATTTCATGTTCACCTCTTCAGGCAAGGAATGGTAACATGTAGCAATGTAATACAATAAACTCACTTGTAATATTTAGCAAATATTAAATGCATTTAAACCAATAAATATCTTTCGAAAAAATCTGCTTCAATTAAGATCACTGAAAACTGGAAACTGCATTTACAAAAATCAATTAATTTAAGGGTGGGGGAGGAGTGAGATTGTAAGATTGATTTTATTTTGGTGGTGTTTTTGTCTTCATTTACAACTCAAAATATTAAAGTTGTGTTTTTCCAATGAATTCATAAGTTGGGTGAATTTAGTTAATTTACAAAAACTAAAGTCTAGATCTAAGCTACTCACGCTAAAGCTATGACTACGAAGTCGAGCCAATTCCATGCATCTCTAAGGTAGGTGAACGGTTGAAGAATAAAACCCCTAGCCATCACCTTCACGGCTGATTCAAAGGTGTAGATGCCAGTGAATATAACTCTAAAATAGTAGTATTTAGAGGAGTTTTACGATTTGGAAAAAATTACTCTGTTGATTCTACGGTGGGTGTAGTGGGCATAATCATTAGTATACAATTGACGAGGATCGTTGTGATAATGAAAAGAGAAAATAAAGGATGTACCAAAATATAGAGGGCTACTCGACGGATTGGGTTAAAGGGGTCAAGTATCCAAAGAGCGTTCGTTGCGCTAAATCGGAATATGTCCTTGCCTTTGCTAATCACTACAAAAGTCTGAAAGCAAGGAGTTAGTTAGGGAAGAAGCAAGTTCCTCGCCTTACTTTTTGGTTGCTGTAAAAAGGGTCGATATCTTCAAGAGGTGTGCTCGCCAATTCTGGAGGAAAGCCACCGTGAAGACGTACTGGTAGTGGCAAACCTTGCTCCAGAGTTGGATCAGGTTGGGGGCCTTCATCTTCGTCCTCGTCCTCATACCGAATCTGTTAAATACACTAAATGGTAACACGTTTACGAAAAACGCGTGTGCAATATTTTGCATAAAACAAGTCGATAAAATATTTACTGTTAGTCGCTTTTTTCCGTCATTTTACTTCGTTTTCTTTAAACTGAGAAGTAAATTTACTGGAAGAATCGATTACGACACCCACAGCATGCAGCCAGTTTTTAAATGTTCAGCCAGCTGCTCAGTGTTAAATGGTTTCAGCACTTTCGGTTTTCGTGGTCAATGTAAGTCGTGTGAGTGGCGAATGAAAATATCAGGATATTTGTATAGTTTTGCTGATGACTTGTGACTGCTGTATGTTTCACGACAAGGGCCTATTAGGCAGATAAAGAGAACGGAAAAGCCGAGTGAACCGAAACTTGGCACATTTATATGTATAAGATCTACTTGCTGAAAATATTTTCATGATTGTGACACTTCCGGTTATACCGGAAGTTGGTATCGACTTTGTTATTTTAAATACAACATACCAATTTTTAATATATTTTCAGATTCTGCATTAAATTCTGTCATATGGTATCAACGTTTATGCACTTTCTCTCATTGTTTGAGAAAAAAATATATCTTGAAAATGGCGAAAAAGCAGTGCAATAAAAAAAATTAATAATTAATAAACTCTAAAAGTCAAGTCGGCGAAATTTGGTCAACAGTTGGACAAAAGATTCAGCTATGTGGAGAGAACATTTTCAAAAATATACCTGGAGAAAAAGAAAAGTCAGCTGAAATTCATGGCACACTATTTACCTTATCATGGCTCAATCTGTATCACAGCCAAAAATATAAAATATCTCAAAAATTATGAATTTTAGCCATAGAACAACCTCAATAAAAAACGTAGCCAGATTTCAGACGCATTCGATGGAATACAAAAATATAGGGGGTGCCATTTAAAAAAGTAAAGTTAAGCTTATTTAAAAATAGTATAATGCGACATGAATTATTGCAGAACCTGTATAGTAAAAATGATATTTTGAATATCGGGCGTAAAGAGCAATCCTTTATTCATATTTCTACTAACTTTCAGCCTTTTAGCTGCTAAAACGGCCTCTCAGCAAATTTTTAAGTGAACCTCTGCAAATAACGAAAAATGTGAAAAAAAAATTGTAATTTGATAACGGTGGTCTAAAATGTAAAATACACTGCTCAAAAAAATTAGGGGAACACTTCTTCTAGTCTTTATAACTTTTGTAGTGGTAGTGGAATAAAGTGGGAACAATATATATCTAAAAAACACACATTTTCTTTAAATAATTTGACAAAGATAACAATAAAAAGATTATATTAAGTTAAAATAAAAAGTACAAAAAACAAAGTCAAAACTATTTTTTTTTAATTATTATTTTTTCAAAATAATGGGTTATTTGCAAAAGCAAACAATTTAGTAGCGCGTGTGTCCTCCACCAGCTTGAATTACCTCTTGACATCTACGATCTTATAATCTTATCTTATCTTATAATCCTCCTAAAATGTTCTTGGGGTAAATTATCCCATTCTTCAATCAGAGCTTCTTTTAACTGCTGAAGAGTCTGAGGAGCATTTGGGCCATTTCGAACAAGCCGGTCTAACATGTCCCAAACATGCTCGATCAGGTTTAAGTCTGGACTTATCGCTGGCCAGACCATGGTTCGAATTCCAGCCCATTGAATAAAGTTTGTTGTTATTCGTGCAGTATGAACTCTTGCGTTATTTTGTATAAAAATGAAATTTGGGCCCATACCATATGCAGCAGTTAGCACATGATCTGCCAGAACAAGGTCAATATACTGTTGTGCTGTTAAAGTTCCTGAGATTACCACAAGATCAGTTCTCTCAGTAAGGCACCACACGCACTGAATCGACTCGGACCGGTCGGATCGGCACGGTACGATCGGCACGGCAGCGTATACCGCGCATTGAATCGGAACAATCGGCACAGTCGGCAGTCGGCACCTTCGGTGATTTCATCAGCTCATTTAGTACAGTTCGTTTTTAACAACAATTTATTTAATATATAATATATAAAAATATAATAAAAAATATGCTCTTATAGATGTCTTATGTGGTTGTTGAATGATTAAAATCGGGTAATTAATAACAGTTTAATTGTATCGTGGTGGTTTTTTCGTAATACAGAGTGTTTATGTTGATCACCTTATGGTGGTGGAGGCGGCACGGCTATTTTTTGGATGCATATTTACATTTGCAGATTACTTTACAATTGCAGATGTGGACCGAAATGCGGAAAGCCGTCGGACCTTTCGGCAGTTTTTGCCTCTTCGATCATTCTTTGCCGATGCCGAGACGATCCGACTGGTCTGAACCGACCGATCCGATCCAGTGCGTGGGCCCTCATTTAATTTCATGTATACCAAAACATGCCGATCGTGCCGTGCCGATCCGACCGGTCCGAGTCGATTCAGTGCGCGTGGTGCCTAAGGCTAATGCCAACCCAAACCATTACAGAACCGCCACCAAATCTTTAATCTTCCTGGATGGCAGCAGCAGAATAGCGTTCACCTGAACGTCTGTAAACACGTACTCGACCATCACAACAAGTAAGACAAAACCTAGATTCATCGGTGAACAGTACAGGTCTCCATTGGCGAAGTTGCGATCCCAAATGTTCACGAGCAAAATTTAAACGGGCTATTTTGTGACGCTCTGATCGATTGATACCAAAATATATACGTTCCATTTTAAAAATTTGATCAAATTAACACTTTGCGTTCATGAGCCACCTGTATATTAAATTACTACAATTCAAAATTCGAATTTATCATAATGAACTAGAATATATTTGAAAATTTTCTATAAAAGTGTGTAGGCTTTCACAGTCGCGAGTGTGACAGCTGGAAGAATACTTCGACCACGACCACACCGCCACTGAAGATGTCCACCGCAGCTGTGGATGAAACGTTTGGCAGAGTTTCATTGGGGTCACTTGTTGAGTTAGCCTCCCGGGGCGCTCACTACATCCCCCCTTATGGGACTTCGCTTGGAACACGGTCAACAATCCCGAATAACACCACCGTTGTTGAACATTTTCTGTCAAAATATCAAACCAAAGTTCTAATTGGTTTGGGAGCAGCGATTTTTCAAAAAAGGGACTTTTGTTTGAATGAATATCAAATAATAGAAAATAACTGAAGTTAGGTCGATAATAGGTTATACGAAGTATATTTATTTTTTGACAAGCAATCCGAAAATAGCGTAATATACTGGGTGTTCCATTTAAAAAATCTAACTTTGATGCGCCACTCTGTATGTGGACACACTGTATACAGGCTGTTTTTTTAAGGCGGCCATTAGAAATTTGGAACACAGCCGAAAATGACCATTTCGAATCGAAGTAAATTATTTTCAATATGGCGGCACTTCCGCTTATACCGGAAGTGGACGCCATCTTTGTTATTTTAAATGGAACACCCTAGTGTTTATTTAATTTTCGAATGCCCCCTTTCATTTTGAGTATCCTGCACCCACATTATACCTATCTATCTGTAAAAGTTTTGGAGATATGCCCACTTTTCTATAAAATCTTGCATTTTCGGTGGTCTATTCAAAAATTTTTTTCACAGGAACCATTCGGAAAACGTACAAACTGTTTTTTGCAGTCGATAGCGGAAAGATTGCAGAATTGTCGGCTGGTCTCAAAAATAACTACATCACATTCTAAGTACTTACAATGATTTAATAAAAACTCACAAAACAAAACGTCAATATTTAATTTTTTTTAAATGGCACCTATCAAATTTTATATCTCCAGTCGATATAAAATGAAATTTAAGGGGATATTGTATTAGCATGTCCTATACCTATCTCAATTACTTTAGGAGTTATTATGATTTATTTAGAAAATGAGTATAATTCATGAGGGTGTTTAGTAGGCTATGAACGTAAAACAATTGATATCACTGCAAAAATTGCAGTTATCTTGTAAATCTGTTTTAATAATTGAGTGCAATGGATAATTACCCAAATGTATTGATTTTAGATTTGTTTATTATTCACGGAAGTTGTGATAAAATCGTTCAAAGGACATGTTAGTATTCGTACCTAGCCCCAATAAATAAACAACAATTTTCCCGTCTTCAGAATCAGTTTATCCGTTCAGGAATAAAACATATCACCAGAGAAAGAGTTAAAGTTGTTCCTAGAAGTAAAGAAAACCAAATCAAGGTTTTGGGATATTTTGCCACGTTTCCCCGTGCATAACGACGAGGTGCCGCTAAAAATTTGGGATTAAGTCTGTCTTTCCAGAGAAGTTATGCAAATTGGTTATTTTTGTGCTGTTTTGGCCATAAATTTACAACAGAACTGTAAATAAAAAAACAATAAAATATAAAACGACAATACCAAAAATTTGAAACTCAATAATATTAAAAGAAAATGCTTACGCTTAAATGTATTTATTATATTAAATCCATTTATTACAACTTAAACGGCGACGTTGACAGTCATATACATTGTTCACAGCCTACTAAATAAACACCCTCATGATTACGGAATTAGACTCATTTTCTAAATAAATCATAATAACTCCTAAAGTAATTGAGATAGGTATAGGCTAAAATTTGGTAGGTGCCATTTAAAATTAATTAAATATTGACGTTTTGTTTTGGGCATTTTCATTAAATTATTGTAAGTACTTAGAATGTCATACAGTTACTTTTGAGGCCAAGCTACAATTTTGCAATTTCTCCGCTATCAACTGGGAAAAACAGTTTGTACATTTTCCCAATGGATACTGCAAAATCATTTTTTGAATAGACCACTGAAATTGCAACATTTTGTAAAAAAGTGCGCATATCTCCAAAACTTTGACAGATAGATAGGTACAATATAGGTGTAAGATACTCAAAAAGAATGAGGGCATTCTAAAATTAAATAAAAACTACGGTGTTCCATTTAAAATGATGGCGTCCACTTCCGGTATAAGCGGAAGTGCCGCCATATTGAAAATAATTTATTTCGATTCGGAATGGTTAATTTTGACTGTATTCCAAATTTTAAATTTATAGCACTATAGGAAGTTAAAAATTTTCTAATGGACGCCTTAAAAAAACACCCTGTATAAGATAACAAAGTTGATACCAACTTCTGGTATAGCCGGAAGTTGTACAATTATGAAAATATTTTCAGCAGGTAAATCTTATAAGTTTGTACAAGTGTGCAAAGTTTCAGTTCACTCGGTTTTTCCGTTCTCTTTATCTGCCTAATAGGCCATCGTCGTGAAACATCCAGTACGTGTGTTTAGTTTGTTTTGTGGTATCTGGACAATGTAAACGGCAGTCAACACTAAAACAGCAATTACTCTAAAAACTGGAACTAATTTATATTAGTCGGAAAAACTGGAAATTAGGAAAAAATAAAATACAATTCAGATACTTATTCATTCAACTAATATTACACATGCTATAAGTCACAAATTCAACCTTGTTTTATTTGAATAAAATTGTGTGCCTTGTGTCGGTGTTGCTGATTGAGTTTTCGGTTTTCTTATAATATGCAATAACGGTGGAAATGCAATAATTAATGATCTAATCAAGCATTAACAAAATAAAGCAATTATTTATTTATATGCAACTGACGATATATAGAAGAAAAAGGAGACCTATAAGAAACAATAGTTGTGTGCCTATCCTGGCGTTATCCATGAAAATTTTGAAAAATCGTCAGGGGCATTAATTACCTAAAAAGCATTTTTTGAGCGTTTTTAATGAAGGAAATCTTACTTCTTTTTTCTTTTTCCTTCGTCCAAAACCGGTCTGCAATAAAGGGTTATTTAATTTAACATCGATAAGCATATAACAACATCGCATTGATATACTACATTAAACGATTCATATAACTATAGAAGTGTGTAGGCTTTCACGGTCGGTGTTGTCAACAACCAGGGTGTTTCTCGGGATTGTTGACCGTTCTAAGCAAAGTCCCATTAGGGGGTATGCAGTGAGCCCCCCGGGGGGCTAATTCAACAAGTTACCCAAATGAAATCCTCCGAATCGTCCTCCGAAAAGCACTTCGACCACGTCCACACCGCCACTGAAGATGTCCACCGTAGTCGTGGGCGAAACGTATGGGAGGATTTCATTGGGATCACTTGTTGAGTTAGCCCCCCGGGACGCTCACTACATCCCCCTTAATAGGTCTTCGCATAGAAAACGGTCAACAATCTCGAGAATCACCATCGTTGTTGATTCATATAACTCTTCTCTCTTTCCTCTTCACTCACTGCTTTTACTCTCCAATACGATATTAGTTTTAATGTTTTTAAAATAAAACATGTAATAGAAAAACACTTGGATTTATTTATTTACAAAACAGTAGGTAACACGTTGAGACAAATTAATATTTTTGAAATTAATTTCAAACGCAGCACGGTATCCCATAAAGATAAATATGATATTTGAAGCTATTTGCGGCACCAGCCTGCTATTACAAAATTTTTCTCTTTTTTTGGAAATGTTTAAATTTTGTGCGAATAATATTTCGATTCAGAAAACGGTAAGTAGCAGTACTGAAGCATGCACGTTTCAGCTTTGAACATTGTTTTTGGAAAGAGAAATAAAGATAAAGAGGGAATCTACGTAAAAAGAATTTGTCAATCATCCGATGAGTAAAAAAAACAATCCATTTGGAATCGTAAATTATACTAAAACAACATATTAAAATGTTAACAAATGGAAAAGAGATTGGTCATTTTGGTGGTGTACACACCTCTCCTTCAGCTCTTTTCTTTTCCAACTCCTTCTGTTTAGCATATTCTTCTGCAATCCTAGCCTCGATAGTCGCGAGCGACTCTCTCGTAAATGGACGGAATAGGCAGCGTTCCTCCTCGGACGATAAGTCAGAGGCTTCGGACATGTCTCCTCGCGCCTAGGCCCCCAAGATACCCTGCAATAATTTTTATTAATTCACTTCTTGTTGAAAACTATATACAACAGCATTTCTTATTATTTATTGTTCGCCGAAGAAAAAGCATTTTTAATGTTGGATTTGACGCTATATGACGTAGTTATTTAGAATTTGGTTTATGCACGAGTTTTATTTAGCATGCCGTATTGTCCTTGTCCCGCAAGCCGAAACCTAGGTGTCTGATATAACAGAGAGAGACAACGAAAATTCGAATTGATTATTTCCATTCGCCTTCTCGAGGAAAGAGAGACAGGGATAAATGTAATTGTGCGGGTCTCCTGCAGTACTATGTTTATCTTTTTCTGCCATATAAAGGGCACATATGTTTGTTTCATTCTGCGTTCCGTTTAATTACTCGCAATGTCATGCAAGAGGAGAATTGTTCGTCAGTAAAATGAAGTAAAGATGTTAAATTAATAAATAACTGATAAATTTAAATAAGCCGCTGTTTTAGGTGATGACAAATGTTCGATACCTGCATGTGTTGAAATTTAAATGCCAGAATACAAAATGTCAGAATGTACGAGAAAAATGCATTTACCTCATTATGAATTCTCGATGTCATCAATTAAAATCAATGTGCTTAGTACTGACGGAAGCTTCATTCAAATTGTTGACAATTATCATTCCCTCGTCAGTTCGTAAAACATCGTACGGATATTTTCTTTAGTAAATTCGGTTTCGTTTTAGTTTAGGATTCAGTACTGAGACCATGTTAGAATGACACAGTTTCAGTTTTATTTTGAATGTTTAGTACTCATCACACATTAATTCACTATAGTTAAGAGTTGTATATAAAGCAAAAATTAGAGTTAGTACTTAACTGTTTGGTTTGTTAATTAACATTGCTTTTAGTTTCTGACTAGATGCGTTTGTTTCCCAACCTTGTACAATTTTTATCATTTTTACACCAATGCGCACTAAAAAATTAACAGCGTGTGGTGGTTGGCACTTGATTTAGAGTTAAATTAACACAAAGTTGTTACTTTTTAGACGAGGGTTTATTTTCGAACTCCTTTATTTTATTGACAGTTCGTTCAACCTTTCTCACGCGACCGCCATATTCTTTCTACTCCCCCACACGTCACGACGCCCAGCGTCGCATACAGTCGCCGCATAACCATTGCAGCTTTTCATGTTGAAAATTACAGCACCGCTGCTTCTGCCCTCTGTTATCATAAATCAACTTAAAAAACTGATCCGTTTCAATTAAGAAAAAATATCGAAGAAGTTATTAGAAACGAAGAAGGTAAAAGCCTAGTCCAGATTTTATACAACGTGTCTGAACAATGTATTAAAACAGTATGCATACAATTTCGAAAGATACTATGAGAGGTGTTTCTGGACATTGTTGCGTATCCACACTACAGATACAATTTCAGTGTTTCTAGTTGTCTTATATAGGATTAATACTTATTATAACTATAGAATTCTAAATTTTGTTATGTTCTCGGGGAAATTGTGTACCAGACAGTATGTAAATGGTATCTTATGTATCGTGTCCAAAACAGTTAATTTAAAATTTATTTAATCCATTGGTAACAATGTTCAAATATTTAAATCAAATAAAGAGGACCGTAGACTTTCAAAGTTATAATATTAAGGAATAAATTGATATACAGGCTGGTCCAGTTTTTATCTGCATAACTTTAATAGGTGATAGAACGTTGAAAATGAAAGAGAAAATCCCTATATCATTTAAGTCTTAAGTGCCTTCTTTCGGATATACGGGGTGTTGAAAATTTGAGTTTTGTAAAGTTTTTGGTCCATAACTCTAACGATACATGTGTGATTAATTTCAAATTTTGACCAAAAATATTTCTAAGGGATTCAAATAATCTGACCAAGTTTCATAGCTCAACCCCTATTGAATGCACCTTTTTGTTTACTATCCCCTCTGATCATGGGCTGTAAACTAATCAAAACTGTAAAATTCTGGCAAATTAACGAGATGAAATTATTAATTGATAAACTTCCTAAATCTTTTTTTTTGTCACATTTCATAAAATTGTGTCGTTTTCAAGATTTATGGAAATTACTCATTGGGGTGCGAGCGCGGCCATCATCCTTGCTTTTCCGGGCGCATGCTCCAGACGGCCAGACGGAATATTTTTGTTCAAAATGTGAAATTAATCGCACATGTATCAGAGTTATGGATAAAAAACGTTACAAAATTCAAATTGTTAACAACCCGTATATCCGATAGAAGGCACCTAACTTAAGTGCCTTCTTTCGGATATACGGGAAGTTTTTTATCCATAACTCTGATACATGTGCGATCAATTTCACATTTTGACCAAAAATATACCGTTTGGCCGTCTGTAGCATGCGCCCGGAAAAGCAAGGTTGATGGCCGCGCTCGCACCCCAATGAGTAATTTCCATAAATCTTGAAAACGACACAATTTTCAAGAGTCAAAAGATTAAGGAAGTTTATCAATTAATAATTTCATCTCGTTAATTCGCCAGAATGTTACAGTTTTGATTAGTTTACAGCCCATGATAAGAGGGGATAGTAAACAAAAAGGTGCATTCAATAGGGGTTGAGCTATGAAAGTTATGCCGATAAAAAACTGGACCAACCTGTAGATGTATTTCCGTGAAATTTTGGAATACGCTGTATATGTGGTTGGTACGATGGTTGGTAGTAACTAACTAGTTTATTATGTGAACGGAGGAATATAAGAAGTAGGAAGGGATAGTAACCTAGCTTTTGGGCACGATAAATTGAAGCCGCGAGGGAACGGACGAAAGTAGATATACTGCTGCGTACGTTGCAGCTTGCATAACCACACAACCCGAAATTTGCGAACCAATTTTGTTCATGTTCAGACGGAGGGAATCAAACAGATCAAGGAACTCAACAAAATCTATTAACATATACTAATGCCACTAAACACACAAAACGATCGGTTAAAATTTGAAAATTGGTTCGTACAGAGAATGGGGGAAACGGCCTCAACGCTGGTTTGAAGTGCTCTCCTCCCTACTTCTTATATGTATACTCCGTGATTGTGTGTAATTTAACTACGATTGATCATCGGCATTCGGGTTGAGTCGGTTGATCTGTTTTCATATTCGTTAAGTTTCGGTATTTAATTTTCTGCTTTGCCTTCGTCTATCTTTCTTATATTCTGCCAAAACATAAGTGTTTCACGTTTCTCTACGGTTAAGTTTCGTTATTTTCGTTACGATAATTGGTTGTAAAATGAAATTTAGGTGATATGTGAATCATACATAAATTATAAATGAAATGATTAAACGTTAAGAGTGAAAAATGTTAAAGTTTGGTTCAAGACATGAAAACAGCTTTGTTTACAAATGTACGGTTAGACTCTTGGAAGACACAGAAATCCTGGAGTGTGAATATAAAGTGATAGCCAGTAAGTGTAACTGGAATGGTATTAATTATAATAAATCGTAGTCACATCATAAAGGACAGTACTTACTGGAATATGTCTGTCAACAATTAAATCTACTGGAACAAGACTATTTAGGGCTTAGATATGTTGACATTCAAGATCAAAGGGTAACTGTTCCTCATTTACTTGAATGAATTTTCTATGGCTTGTTTTTAGCACTGGCTGGATTTGGGAAAGTCGATTTGTAAACAAGTTAAGGATTTAGATCCGGTCTTGTTTAGTTTTCGTGTTAAATTCTATCCACCCGATCCATTTCACCTTAAAGAGGAAATAACACGTTATGAAATATTTTTGCAATTGAAAAGAGATTTATTACATGGACGTCTCTCTTGTGGCACCAGCGAGGCAGCAATGTTGGCTGCATTGATCCTACAGGGAGAACTTGGAGATTATGATTCTGAAATTCACTATGGAAATTACATGAGTGAAATAAAAATTTTTCCAAAGCAAGTAGCCGCTATTGAAGAGAAAGCTATGGATATACATCAAAAACAGCTGAAGGGTCAGAGTCAATCTCAAGTTGAAACCGCTTTTTTAAAGATAGCTTGCCAACTTGACACCTATGGTGTTGATCCTCATCCTGTCAAGGTTAGTGATTACAGTCATCCACTGTATTTTAGTTATTACTTGCCGATTATAATGAAATATAAAATTTTAGATTGCCTTTTTGACAAAAATATGTATACAGACTGTTCAAAGTTTAGTGAACACCTGTGACAACTGTTTTGTATATGATGCATAAGATACATTTATGTCTGTGTGCACAATAACCTTTGAGTCAGACTTAAAAGTGCAGTTTGCGTTGCACCGTTCGTTAAGCATTCCTTAGATTGGTTAAGTATTGCTTAAATCGTAGCCTTCGTAAAATTCTAGCCGTGCTGAGAGAAAATTGGCAACACGTCAAGCGGACCTATACCAGTCCAACACTACCGTGTAACGTGTGTAGTGAATAGTGTTTATTTTCTGGTTTTTGGGCTTATGTGCAATATTTTCAATGAAAATTTAGTGAATACATATGTGCTAGTTATTGTTAAACGTAGTTAAATCAAATTGAAGTGTTTTTTAGCTCATCAGAATTGTAAGTTTGTCAGTGAAACATAACCTAGTAATTATGCCTAGTCGTTGTGTACCGGGATGTAAAAATAATTATGATTCATCGTCGAAGACTACGCAAAATAAATGTGGAATTAGTGTCTTCATATTCCCTAAAAATGAAGAGCTCCAACAAGCAAGGGTAAAAGCAATTCCTAGAAAAAAATGCACCCTCTTTCAAGTGTTGTCTGCGTATTTCATTTTAATCCTGATGAAATATATAATTAAAGTCGGTAAATATTTGCAACCCGATGGGAGTAGAAAATGTCATCCCAGTATATTTCCAAATTTGCCTTCATATTTAAAAAAATGAAAAATTAACGAAAGAAGTGACCCTCAGTTGAGACGAAACTATACGTATTTTGGATAGTTCAATGAAAGAGATAAGATTTTTTAAGTTCAGATATAATAGACTGTTAAGATAATTTAACAGAAAATGTTTCCACTAAATTAGACATTTCTGTCCCGTCCTGGGTGGTCGTGCCGATGATTCTCCTCAACAGAGGATATGCTGTAACAATGAATAGATTGATGATTGGATTCACAACGAAAGCGGGAAATGTTTTGCACTTTTTTTATCCCATAATGAAAACAATTTCGTTAACAAATAAAATATTATAGGATTAATTCATTATGACACAACAAAATTCGTTCCAAATTCAAAAAAATTCAAACGCAACGGCTAATTCCGAAGCCGGAAGAACTCTAGTTGTATCAAAGAACTCATTACCAACATTTGCCATAATGCCTGAAGACTCAAAAACTGTGGTTCTCCTCTTCGTCGGCCTTCCAGGTCCCCTTTCACACGTGCCAGATTCTATAAAGCGTCTCACGGTTGCGCACCCCGTTCCCTCTCTCTCTCTCTCTCTCTCTCTCTCTGGCCCGTCAAAACATAGGCACTTTAAAAAATGCTAATCGCAAAAACTACGCCACGGATCTGAAAATGATGAATGGTAATCTAAACTGGAAACCCAATTCTAGTTAATAGGAATATTTGAAGTTGATTGAAGCAACCAATCAAAAGATATTGCCAAATTAAAAAAAGTTTCTTCCTTTTTTAAATTTTGTCATCACCTGGTAAGACTTTCCCTTTTTTTAACGATGCAATATCTTTTGATTGGTTGCTTTAATCAGCTTTACATGTTCCTAGAATTGGGTTTCCAGATTCGATTACCATTCATCGTTTTCAGAACCGTAGCGTAGTTTTTGAGATTACCATTTTTAAAAATGCTCATGTTTTGTCGGGCCAGCGGGTGAGTGGGAACGGGGGTACGCAATCGGTAAAAGAGATGTAAAAGAGAAAAGCACTGAGACACATCTACGCCTGTGTTCTTTTTCTAGGTATTGCTACGAGAAAGACACATTACGGCTTTGAACAATTGCTTACTCTTTGATGATCAGGGTTCGTTATGGTCATAAATGCATTAAGCAATTAGGTTTAGAGTTGAATAACATAATGAAGGAATGAACCGCTAGATATGCTCTTTATTTTTTTAATATCAACAAAATAAATCTATTTTATGAATATATAATTATTTATATTATGAAAGTATAAAATAATAAATTTATGAATTTTATGAATGGATAGAAAAGTGAGTAACTTTTTGGCGATATTAGAAAAGAAATTGAGGAAAACCCTTTGGATAAGCCCTTTTTGTCTGTTGTATATTTCACAGTGTCAGACACTTCAAGCTATATAATTTCAGGATCACAAAGGAACACAACTTTACTTAGGAATAAACTATTCTGGAATTCTAACAATCCAGAACAGTCGAAAAACGCATCATTTTCGATGGCCAGATATCCAAAAAATCAATTACGAAGGGAAAATGTTTATAATCCATTTAAATTACAATGATGTAAGTTTTTGTTTGTGAGGGAAACGTTGTATTAATTATGAGTTTAGAAAAAGCATACCGTTGGATTTAAATGTCCTTCTGGAGCAGCCTGTCGGCATGTCTGGAGATGTGCAATCGAGCAAATGCTGTTTTTTACGTAATTTTAATTTTAAACGTGGTTTCAAATCTGTATGATATATTTTAGATTGTCAGCTAGCTCGAATGCTCCTACAATGACGGGGGGAGGTTTTTTCTCTTGGGGTACAAAGTTTAAATACACAGGCCGAACTGCAAGAGAGATACTTGAAGATAGTGGGTCTTCTGGTCGTGAAGAACCGGATATTCAGCGCACATCTAGTTTGCGACGTAAAGCCTCGAGTGTTCCTGCTACACCATCCACACCGCTTCAACCGCATTTAGGTAAATTTACCGTGCTTGTTATATAATCGTAACGAAGCGTTCCGATAGGTTACAGTAGCTTGCCGAGGTCTAGTCATTCAGATGCTGGGGGATCGCGAATTGAATCCAGCAGCAGTTCTGGCTTATTGTCAGGATTAGATGGGAACCCCTTACAAGGTTACAGCGATGTTGCTGCCTTGGAAACTGTCTCCGAAGATCAGGAAGCGTCAGGTGCTTCCAGGCTTCGTTCTACAGGTAAATGTAGTTATGAATTACTATATATTATTAAACTAATACAATTGATGTTTCAGTATCAAAAGACGATTCCGTGGATCGTTTCAGTGACTTTTATTCGTTCGATCATGCCTCTTACGAATCTCAATTAATCGAAAGTTATTGCGGTTCCGATCCCTCGAACCTTTCTCATCGTTCCAGCCGTAGTCAAACTCCTTTATCTCATTCGCAGATCGATGGCAGAGTTTACCTGCCAAAAACCATACAAACAAGTGTCAAAAAAACAAAAAAGTTTAACGTAGTGGGGACTTTTATTCCGACTTTCATCATCGTAACGATGTTTGTGCTCATTGCGATCGTTGTAATGTTGGAATCTGATTATGAGTTTTTTAGTAGCTTTAAAAACATACCAGAAATCGTATCTCTTAGATATCACTTCTATGAACCAATTAAACGATATTTTTGGAATAAGATATCCATAGTTTTTTGATAATTGTTTGAAACACGAGCATGTTGCTTTGTACTAGAGCAGCATTTCTAATTCAGCTTTAAATAACTATGTGAAATTTGTAGCAAGAAATTTTGCTTGAATGAATTACGATTATTAAAGTAAATATAATTTCTGCAATTATGTATTGTTTGAATTAAATTAACGTTTGTTTTGTAACAAATCATGTCTGGCGCTGATTCGAAATCTAAAAGCATTTATTATTTCCTAGGTTTATTGGGGAATGATTTTAAAATAATATTTTACATACAATACTTCAGTTTTCATTGTAATTAAGTTGTAAATATTGTAATACGTGAAATAGTGCTACAACCGGATCTTGAACACTTCACCGTGGGTGACAACTGCTTTATCAAAATTACGAAAAGAACTTGATCATCGATTGTTTGAAGAATATTATTTGTAGAATAAAAGACGGAATAGTGACAAATTGTTTTAACCGACAACACTGGACTTAATAAATGCAAATTTCTGCGAACCAGTTTAGCGAATCAAAGCTGTACACTTTAATTTGTTCAAATTGCTTGTGCAGAATGTATAGAAACTCCTCATATAAATATGTTGATGTAAGTTTCAAGAATCTGTGATCTTTTCTCAACCTGCTGTTATAGTATTAGCGTCTTATGAAATGAAGAACTATTGAGAAGTTCAATCAAAACCTATATTCCAATTGAAATTTTAAATAACAGTAAAGCTCGAATGTTTCATTTTCTATTTTAAGGACGGCGTCTCACAGTTTTCTCACTCACCCGCTGGCCCGTCAAAACATAGGCACTTTAAAAAATGGTAATCTCAAAAACTACGCTACGGATCTGAAAATGATGAATGGTAATCTAATCTGGAAACCCAATTTTAGTTAATAGGGATATTTGAAGCTGATTAAAGCAACCAATCAAAAGATATTGCCGAGTTAAAAAAAGGAAGAAGCTTGTCATCACCTGGTAAGTTTCTTCCCTTTTTTTGATTGGTTCCTTTAATCAGCTTCAAATATCCCTATTAACTAAAATTGGGTTTCCAGATTAGATTACCATTCATCATTTTCAGATCCGTGGCGTAGTTTTTGAGATTACCATTTTTTAAAGTGCCTATTGTTTTGTCGGGCCAACGGGTGAGTGGGAACGGGGGTACGCAACTGTGAGACGCCGTCTTTAAGTAACTGTTGTTTTAGTAAGGTCGCGTTTGACGCGTGTTAAAACTGAAATATATATTTCTGCATTTGCGCCATATTTTGTTCAAATATGTGTTAATGTATTTTTATATTAGTTTTCAGCAATGTTATGTTGGCGTCAAATAAACTTACGTCAATTAAGCACTAGAAAATTGTTTAGTTGTAACAATTTTTAATTTACTTTTTCAAAAATCACACAAATTGTATCACGTTGCGCTTGAATAACAACATTAGGTGGGAAGGCATGATCATCAACAGACTAAGCAAGATAAAAAATAAAGAAAGAAAAATAAAGACAGCTGCGCTCAGGAAATTAAATTTTGAATTGCGCGCCTATTACTTAAATTTTCGGATATGCCAACTCACTGGCCTCTATATAAGATGGATACGCACAACGTTGGAGTCACTGACCTCTATATACAGGTCAGTGGTTGGAGTGCGCCAGAAATTTTTGTGACCATTACCGTGCCTTCCAAAATTGCGTCGGCACCTGATACACATGCGTATTTGATCAATTTTAAAGTAGTACAGGTGTTTGCCGTTACATGTGCAACAGTCGCATGGCTCTTAGATAGTATTTTTTCAGGAATCTGTAATGTTGGATGGAATTTTACAGGAATTTATAATTTTGAACGCCGTGTGTTTTGAGTATTTGGGCGTATTTTTAGATTTTACTGTTTTATTAGAGCCTTTTCGAGGTGTAAGTGGACAGTTTTCAATTTTCTTCAGTTTTAACGGTTTAATTTTTTTTAATAGTTCCATAACCGTTTCATAGAGCTTCAGCCATCTTGTTAAATTCAAGCAACCGCCTTTGTAAAATTTTAGTGCGCAAACTCATTAGGTTCCGACGCAGATTCAATTTGCCTTACTTTTCATTTACACGATTGCTTATCCATTTCTATATATAGATCAGTGTGCCAACTGAAGGAAGATTCATGTAAGGATGTTACAGTGTAGCAAATAGAAAAATTGAGGAAAAAAAAACATATTTCAAGCCCCCTGTTTCAATTATTATGAAACTCAATCTTTATTCTATTATTAAAAAGCGTGTAATTTAATTTACGATTACTTTTAAATTTGGGTTGGTTAATCCTAGTGGTTGTCAAACTTAGTGTGTAGTCCACTAAGTACACTTTGTTTTTTTTATTACAAAACTATTTCGGCGATTATAGCATAAAAGCATTTAGGATTGTGGCAATAGTTTCACTTGCACTGTGGTTTCGTAACACCGCATCCAATTTTTTTTTTCACTATGGAACCGTGTATTCTAATCTGATATCGCAAAATAATTTGGAGAAATAATGTCGCAGTTTGCCGTTGAATACAAAGAAATAAAAAAATGTACAACACACTAAATAAAACGTTACAAAAAACACTAAATAAAACAAATCAGATCTAACTTGGTGAACTTATTATTTTTTTCAATTGAACTCCCGATATATTCGGGTTTTTAATTATCCTTTCCAAATCTCCAATTCTGCCTTCGCTGCGCTTATGAAATGTCTGTATGTCTCTCTTGTCTATGCTGTATATCTTATTGAAGTGAAAATGGTGGTTTCGGGATGGTTTGAGGACCGCTTAGTAGAAATATTCAGTGACTTTAGAGGCGGAGCTTGTGGGACTTCGCCTTTGTCGATCGGCGCTGCATGCAGTAGTACCATCTCCCGAGTAGGTATCGAACTAAAGCTAGTTTGTATAAGTCGGTAGTGATGTAGTGAGTGAATTTCGTAGCAGCATCCATGTTATTTGGGAATCGGATATTTTTTAGATGTACAGACACTCCCAAAGCAAAATTCGAAATCGTTGCTGTTTGTGACAGAAGTTCCCCCCAAAATAAACTCATCTTCTTAGATAAGTGCTAGTGGAACACGTTTTAATACAAACAACTCGCGATTCCTACATTCTTCATAGACGATTTCAAAATGGAGTAGATGGTCATTGGATTTTTTCTGCTTGAAACGTTGTGTGTTATTGCTGGAAGATTCCACAAATAATACGTCGTTGAGAGTCGAGATTTATTAACAAGCTAACTTTCGAAAGAACCCAACTGCCGATGTTATTCCGTGTGAAGTATTGTCAAGTTTTTTGGATGCTGCTGAATCCATGTATGAACTTTGTGCATCCTGCTTCTGAAACGAGGAAATAAGGTAGGAGACATTCCCAAAAGGCCTGTGCTTTGTTGCTGCAATTTATTTATAAAAAAAAAATCATTTCGTCAAAACGTATACTTCTCATTAATCATCTTGGCAGATGCTATCAAGGATTGAAATATTTTAAACACCGCCATTTCACAAATGGTTTAGGTTTATTTGTTGTAAGACCGAAACGACTGGTTCTGGTTGATTATGTTTTTTCGTTTCAGTAATGCACGGTTTTGTCTAGACGTTTAATTTATAAACGATTCACGGGCATTTGCAGTTAATGCAATACATTTAAACAAACTTCCAGTGTTGGGCTGCCATTGAAACTTATTTAATTCGCCAACCCTCAACCAATACCACGCAGAATTCCAGTGTTTCGATGTTAACTTACATCTTTTAAATGCTTTGTTTTGTTCATTGCCAAACAAGCAATGTTTACATTTCCGTATTTATATTTAGTTTATATTTTTTACATTTATAGTAGCGTTGTACAACCTAGAAGCGTGGTTTCTAAGAAAGTGGTTCAAAGAAATGATAAGATACGTACTGAGTTGCAATGAGGACGGGATATGATTTTCATTCGTTGCCACCCGTACTTTATAATGGAGTATTCTACGCTATTTGGAACAAATGTAATCTATAAGTATAATAAAATACACAAAAATACTTTATTTTATTCCTATCTGAAATTTGTTGTGGGGTTTGACGAGTTATACTGGTTAAAATTAAGGCGAGATTTCGGCAGACCGATGTTAGAAATCGGAAGGGATTTCGGGGAGTAAATTGCAGCTCTCGGTTCCCCTTCCAAACCAGAGCACAATATTATTGGTGCAGTAATATTATTATATTATGATTGTGCCTGGCTAGAACTTTCTGCACGTTCGCGATCGCCAGCCGGCTGATATCTGATATCAATTTAAAAACAATAGTACATAAAATTGCAATTTATTGCTTAATAAACTAGTAAAAATTATAACAGGGGCATGCAAACGTATTTTTGTATTTCTCATTGTAAATCTTTATTTCTATTGAATTGTCTATCAATTATTTCTGGAAGAAAATTAGTAGAATTTTCGCAGTTTTATGAAGGTGCGTAGGTTTTTACTTTTTTTTTACATTTGAAATTTTTGTTTTCATATTATTATTCCAAAGTTCCTATCTTTTTGAATTCTTTGGATAACAAAAGTCGTTTGTGTATCCACACACAAAATAAAAACAAACATTTTTATTAGTGACTTCAAATTGTCAAATTTGATATTAATTGCCATAATGTTTTTTCAATGCGACTATGTTATTCCGAACCTGTAATTTTACCAATCAATGTTCTTCAATCGCTCAGTTCCCTAAATAACATTCAGAGATTTACCTCGACTGTTCTCTCTACTTCTACTTATAATTAAATGTTTCAGGGAGGCATAAATTATCCATAATATTTGCTTCTGCTTTTCCATAATTTCTATCAGATCCAGTAGAATGCTTCTTAGTTTTCTGCTTCCGTTCTAATGTTAGCTTCCAATAAAGCGTGTGCGCGTGTTTCGTACAAGAACATTCAAACACATTCGTGAAACCGACTCTACGTGCCATTTAAAAAAAAATTGTGAAGTTTTATTTTGGGCGTTTTCATTAATCATTGTAAATACTTAGAATGTGATCTAATTATTCTGCAAACTTTCGATTATCGACTGCAAAAAACAGTTTTCGTTTTTTCCGTATGGTTACTGAGAAATCATTTTATTTATAGACATCGTAAATGCAAAATGTTGTAAAATAATTAGCATATATTTAAAACTATGAAAATAGACAGAGACAACATAGATGCACTGCACTCAGATAGAAAAAGGGGACTCGAAAATTGAATAAAAATTGGGGTATTCCGTTTAAAATAACAAAGATGGCGTCGATTTCCGGTATAAGCAAAAGTGCCGCCATATTGAAAATAATTTATTTTGATTCAGAATGGTTAATTTCGGCCCTGTTCCAAATTTCAAGTTTATAGCAAGTTGAAAATTTTCTAAGAACCGCTTTAAAAAAACATCCTTTATGTAGTGCTAAACAAATCGGTCAGTTATTTCTGAAATTCACATATTCACATGGTTTTTATACAAACCGATACAAATTAATCTTATTTGTACCGGCCATAGACACACACTTTTTCTCAGGGTTTTGGGCGTGGCGTTCCTCTTAAGAGGATTGTCTAGTGAAGATTTCGGCATTTTGCAAATTTCTCCTTTATTTCTCACTCGATTTTTGTGCGGTTTTCATAGATAGCTTTCAAAACTAATCTAGAATCATGGTAACCCTTTGAAACTTCATTTATATAAAAAAAAGTGTTTTTTTTTTCTAAACTAAAAGAATTATTTTCAAATTATGGGGTTAGCATGATGAAGAATGTATTTTTAAACATAACCGATCAAAATTTTCTTAAGTATTGTTATTTAAAACCTTGTAATTTGCAAACTGGTAAACTTTCGATAAAGCGCTCGTAAAGTGGCGCCACGGCAAAAGTGTGGCAAAAGGTGAATTACTCAATTACATCCGGCAACTCTGCAACTGAGGTACGGAGTCGATGGCGAGCGCAGCACATGAGTTACTCGACTTTACTGTTCCTGGATCCTACTAGTGATGAGTTAAACTGCTATTTTTCATCAAGCGCCTGCTATTTCACGGTTGCTATTTTGTAATAGCAGTGATTTTAAAGCGCTAGATTTGCGATAGCGGATTAGCTTAGCTTAATTTGCAAATTGAATCGTTTTTAGCGATCACCGATGAAGTCCTAGGAGAAATAATTGTTACAATATTTTATGGAATTTCGCACTTTTATTGTTTATCTATAGCTGCCAAGATTTCACCTATCTCTCACCTAGAATAAGAATAATACATTTCTGTGAGCTGTTAGCACGTCCTCACGCATCAATTTAACAAATTAATAAATTCCTGGTCTTACGTTTCATAAATTGAAATTATTCATAGATTATAAGTTTTATTTTTATGATGTTTGGGTTCCGTTTCGAGGGGTTCTTTTAAAGCGAGTACGACAACGAAGAACTACTGATTATTTATATTTTATGGTATATATTCGCCCGTATTATAAACACTACAATATTCCATTTTTAGAACGCTGTGAATAACGATAAGAATTCGTGTCAAATAACAATTTTAGAGTAAATAATACAAATATGAATTTATTGATGTCATCAGTTCCTAATAAAAGTGTTACTCTTATTACGTGTCCGTTTGGAGACGAATTATTTGATGGCGTCAGTACGCAGTTTCAAGAATTCGTACTTTACCCCCGGCGTTTCTAGGAATCTAGATTATTCGCTGGGATCACTTATCGGATCACCTCGGGGTGCTCGCTACATCCCCCTATCCATGGTAAATCCATATTATTATTCTGACGTCAAAAAATAAACTATTTTAAATCCATTCTTATTTTTAATCATTTTATATTTTTATCAAATTTTCAAAAACGCAAATACAAAATTTAAAAAAATAACCATCTCGCGACTCCGTAGCTCTGTATAGATAAAGTGTTCCCGTTTTCTAGTTTAGGCTGGTGTCACATTATCAAATTCTCGTGAAATTTCCCTCAAACAAACTAGTAGCAAACTGAGTTGATGACGTCATTACTACCCTATTTTCCGCGTACGTGGTAAAACCCTGTCACACCATCAAATTCTGCTCGCAAAAGTATCAAACTCGTTGGACACAACAACGGTCAAACGCTTGACACGAATAGGAGGGCGTCTATTTCCCTCAAACTATTGGAAGCGGTTGGTACTTTCATTGGCTGATAAGTGAGCGCCAGTTCAAAACAATCCGTTCTTAGGTCCTTATAATTTTCACGTGAGGGTGAAATGGGAATAAAAATTTGGAGTGGCATCGATTTGACGACATTAGTTGATTTATACAGATAGGAATATTGTACGACACGAAAAATGACTCGAACTAGAGCAAATTTGCACGTCGCGATGTATTACAGCGAATTGTTGAGGAAATGGGCAAAATCGGTCCAGAATAACTAAAATTTCAAAGGTCTAACAGACCTATTATTCTAGTTTCTTTACCAGAAAAAAAAAGTGTAATCCAAAAAGGAGGTCGCAAACTATTTTTCATATAAGAACTTTAAAAAAAATTCGAGGTACGAGCTTATAAATTATTGAAATTACAGGAAATTTGATAGTGTGACACCAGCATCATGTAACACCAGTCTAAACGATTCTTTTATGGCTCCCCAAACATGTGCGGCCTAACAGCAGTGACATCGCTTCACGGATCGGTCCGATCGCTGCAATCTGTGCTGTGAGAGTGAAGGTTCATTTAAATAGGAAGTAGTGTAGATCAGTAGTGTAATTGGTAGTGGAAAAGTGTTGTAGTGGAACTTCTGCAGCCCAAACCATTTACATAGACAGTAGTGTGCTTTTGTGCCAATTATGGCTCATGCGTAAATCGCGCTCTTTCAGTTTGTAGTTTGTACACAAAGGAAAAGCAAGTGTCAAACCACTACTCATTGTTGGTATTTCTGTTACGTTCGTGTTAGAACTTTGCAGGGGTTTCGTATTTATAGGTTATGTTTTAAAATTTGACCTTTAGAAGCCAGCTGATGAGTTTAAAGTGGGGTGCTACGCAATCTGATTGGCTGGTGTAGATTCTGAACGGAGTGGTAACCGTAAAAGCTTGAACCTTGCAAACTTTTACACTACAACCCACCACTGTTACTTATCCGCAAATCATTCTGAACAGATACATAAGGAACACACTGTTTTAACTTTTACACTAGCTCTACGGTTAGCGATACAGTTCCACTACTGTCTATGTAAATGATACTTATCTCTTACATTTCGGTAGGGAAAAGAAAGACAGACATAGAGCCGTCTGGGTATTATTGGGTAATAAGCGCCGACAGCTTTTAGGCGGTGAAGTGTGGAGGGTACCTAGAGTTGACGAAGTTACGTGATAGACAATCCTCTTTACGACCTCGGCCACTAGCACACAGTTAAAACCGCCGGTTTTGCGCGCCGCACGCAAAAGTGTGTGTTTATGGGCGACATCCAGCGTTTTATCCGACAGTTTTGCGTGGCGCGTGGAACGTTTAAAATTTTAAAACGCCACGCCACACGCCGATCCATATCACAGTTCACAATTTGTAGCGAGCGTTGAAATGTCGGTCAAGAGTGAAAAACGACAACTCATTGATAATGCCAGGCATGGGTTTTAATTTTGTATTTACACACTTTTTGTATTGGTTTAATAATTCCGAGAAAAAGAATAAATCTTACTCCTAATGATTGGTCAGGTAATTTTAATTGATAATTCCAGACATGGGTTTTTATTCTGTATTTACACACTTCTTGTATCGGCTTTAATAATTCCAAAAAACCTGAAAAAAATAGTTTTTTTGGAAATAATTCTCTCTCTAATTACCAACTTTCGAGCCAAAAAAATATTTATATATATATGTCGTAGTCTCTTAGTGAAACCCGTCATTTCATGAAAAATCTAGGCAATACATGAACTGCCGGCACATTATGTATATTCTTTATTTTACACAATCTCCCTAGTCTCTTCGTGAAATGCCGCTCCTGTCTCGGCATATTATGTTTCACGTACCTATACACAATCTGCCGCGATTTATTATTTTATTAATAATAATTAATATTAATTATTATGCACGGCAGATTGTGTAAAATAAGATCTAGATAGGATTAGATGCTAAAAGAACTTTGTTTTAAATAATTTTATTTCAAATTTATTTAAAAATGTAAATAAACATTGGTTAAAATTAAGGAAACAAAACAAAAGATAATACATACTCTGTTTAAAAGAATACAAAAACATTTGTAAAATCTTAACGAAACAAAACAAAAAATTATGCATACCCTGTATATTAACGAAACAAAACGAAAGATAATACTCTGTTTAAAACTATTCACAAACATTGGCAAAAATGTTCCAATTAACAAAATTGAAAAATAAAAATTTACTAATAATACTCTTCTTCACTTATTGGTACACGGGCCAACGTGACGTTTCGAATTGCATGGCAAGTGACTGAAAGTGTATAAACCCGCATAAAAATGAATGGTGCAACGCAAACTACACTTTTAAGTAGATTTAACTTAACGGGCATTAGTCGCACATCTATTAACTGCAGAATTGCAGACTGGGCTGTGCATTCTAAGATTGCGGCGCGGGATGCCTTGCGCGATTTCGAGGTCAATGAAAATGAAATAACCAAGAATAATCAATGAGGACACTTCGCTGTATATACGGAGTTATAAAATTCATAATATAGTTATGTAATGTTTTTGCGAAAAAGGCTCAATACGTCGATTTTTAGTTATAAATTGCCACCTTACGTATATTTTTTTTATGACGTCATATATTTTTGAATTCCCAACTTTTTTTTTTAATACTTTTTAATTCTCTATTCAGCAATAATAAAAAAGAAAAAGTGAAATTTGCAAGTTTTACGCCAAAAAAATTAAAATTTTATTCATTAAACATAAAATTAAAATTGAAATTTAAGTTACTTTTATTAAGTTGTTTGATAATATGTACCTTTTTGGTTATTCCTGTGGTTGATATTACTTGCCTCCATATTAGATCGTGATTTTATTATTACATCATTTAGATTATTACATTACGGTATGTTTCAGTTATGCGGTGTGGCGTAGAAATAAAAACCGGCCAGATAATGCACTGGCCGCTGTTTCCATGGTGGTAAAAGGCTTCCGCACTGGAGCGGCGGTGGATAAGGGAGCCAACATCGTGGCAGGCCTTTGGCTGCTGCTTCTGGCGGGGCTGTGGGATCGCGCATTCGGAGGAATGCTCCTAGCGCAATACCCGGGCCCCGCCGATCCACCGATTCATTTCTCGCATGTCGCCATTGACCACCAAACAAAGAAGATTTTCGCTGCCGGGACGAACCATCTCTTCCAGCTGGACGCCGATTTGAATTTGGAGCATTCGATTTTGACGGGCCCGAAGAACGACAGTTTGTTATGCCACGCCGTCGGTTGTCACGGTACCGATATCCCCGTCACCCTAACTGATAACTATAACAAAATTCTTCTGATTGAACCAGAATCGAGAACCCTTATATTGTGCGGATCGGTTTTTCAAGGTGCGTGTTACAAGTACAAACTGAACAATATCAGTACCGAACCGGAGTTCATTCCGAGGGCGATCGCCGCCAATGACGCGAATGCTTCCACATACGCTTACATAGGACCCAAAAGTTACAATTTGTGGGGACGCTCAAATATAATGTACGTGGGGACGACCTTTACTAATAATGGCGAATATAGGCACGACGTACCTGCTATTGCTAGTAGGGATCTCGATACTTTGGACATTGCAGAATATTCTTTCAGCAAGCAATCACATTTGAGTATTGACGTGAAGTATAGAGATCATTTTATTGTCCAGTACGTTTACGGATTCAACGCTAGTGATTACGCGTACTTCCTTATTGTTCAAAAGCAATCTCATTTGCCAGGACAAGAGGAACAAGGTTATGTTTCTCGTTTATCAAGAACATGCATAAACGACGCAAACTACGACAGTTACACCGAAGTGACGTTGCAATGCGTCAGCGGCGACCAAAAATTCAATTTGGTGCAAGATGCCAAAATCGCTACTGTCGGAGACGAATTAGCCAACTCACTAGGCATTACGGTCGGAACTCCGATTCTGATTGCGGTCTTTCGACCGGCACGAGGAATTACCAATGAACCCCAACCGCATTCCGCTCTCTGTCTTTATCCACTGCGCGATATCGAAACGAAATTCATCGAAAATATTCATATGTGCTTTAACGGTAGTGTCAAATATAGAAATATGGGTTACGTTTCTGGACTTATCCTTGACGGGAAATGTCCTATCAGCGGATCCGCTGGAAACATTCCGAATTTTTGCGAGGTCGGTTTGAAAATCAGCGGCGCTACGCCAATTATCGGTAATGCGGCGCTCGTGTTTCCAAACACTTCTTTATCAGCGGTCGCCACCGCTTCGACAGGAAGGCACGTGTTGGCATTTCTCGGAACCACCGATGGGAAATTGAAAAAGGTGCTGCTCTCGGGACCCATTCCTACCGAGTACGAAGAGGTCGTGGTTGACGAAGGTAATGCAATATTGCCGGATACGACTCTTTCAACTTCGGGCGACTACTTGTACGTGCTGTCCACCTCAAAGGTAACGTACACTAAATGGAAATAGATTTCCTTCATGGTGTTGATTTATTTTTAGATATCAAAAATAAACGTAGAACATTGTAGCACCTACAATAATTGTTCAGCTTGTTTAGAATCAAAAGATCCTTATTGTGGGTGGTGTTCTCTGGAAAAAAAGTAAGATTTAACTGAGTCCTCGCTACCGATAGAACACATTAAATAATTGTTTTAGATGCACTATTCGCGGTGCTTGCCTCAAGGCCTCTCACAGCCCCCCTCGTTGGTTATCATTAGGTACAGGGCAACAGTGTATAGACTTTGAGCAAGTTTTGCCGGAACGAATTCCAATCAATCAAATGACTACCGTCCGTCTAACAATAAAAACTCTTCCAGAACTTCCACATGGTGCTAAATATAAGTGCGTGTTCGGTTCATCCGAACCCATCGATGCCGTCGTCACCGATTTTGGATTATCATGTCCGACTCCGGACGTTTCGCGACGACCTCAAATTCCATCCCAAAAAGACCACGTACTCGTGCCGCTCAGTGTTCGCTCATCCGAAACAAACAAAGATTTTGTATCGCGAAATTTTGCTTATTACGACTGTTCTAAACACACGACCTGTATGCAATGCGTCAAGTCACAGTGGGCTTGTAATTGGTGCGTTTACGAAAATAAATGTACACATAATACTTCAGTTTGTCAAAGGAACATCATCAGTGGTGAGAACGTAAGGGCCCCTCTCTTAACGTCTAAGAGATCAATCACTTTAATTTAAATATACTTTTTAGAACCCCGTTCATTTGCCGAATCACGGTTTCGAGTATTGTCCCCAATTCCGAAGACGTGACGATATATTTTTGCCAACGAACGTTCCTAAACAGATGATTTTCGAAGTGAAGAACCTACCACATCCTCAAGCAGCTCACTCAGGATTTCAGTGTATCATAATCATTGAAGGAGCTACGATGCTAGTACCTGCGCGAGTATCTTTTAATAAACATATTGTTTGCGATAACACGACGGTTAGTTACAACTCAACTCATCTTAATTCTATTATATGTGAACGCACATGTATTTTTAGTATTCATACGAAGCCAACGAGGGAGAGTATGAGGCAAATGTGACCGTTGTTTGGAACCGTAATCATCACATTGACTCGATGACTGTTAAGTTATATAAATGTGATATATTGGGGTCGCACAGGGAACACGCCGATTGTTCTTTATGCGTCACTAGAAACTCTAAATATAAGTGCACCTGGTGCGTAAATACTTGCACCTACAGCGAAACCTGCCAGCAAATACCGCACATAGAATGTCCTAGACCTCGCATAGACATGGTATATGTTGTTTTGTTTTTATTTGTTACTTCAATGGTTTGTTGGTAGATAAAGCCGCTAAGTGGGCCTATCGAGGGCGGCACTTTAGTGACAATAGAAGGCAGCAATTTAGGCTTGAGGAAAGAGGATGTTCAGGGGAAAATCCGAATAGGCGATGTTCCCTGCGAATTAGTGAAGTACGAGGTGTCAGTGAAAATTCAGTGTGTGACAGGTCCATCGAATACTGAGAAGACGGTACCGATTATCGTAGGTAACGAGGCCGGTTTTACGAAATCATCGGTGGAGTTCAGCTACAAAGATATTAAGCTATTCGGAATTGATCCGACGAAAGGTCCGCTATCGGGCGGAACTCAATTGGCCATTAAGGGACAGTATCTTAATATCGGCTCAGAAATAATGGCGTATTTAGACGATTATGTTTGTCAAGTTAATTTAACCCAAGCTTCGAGCGGTCGTTTAACTTGCATCACGTCACGGGCACATGATTCCGTCAACATAGCGAAACTTACTTTAAGTATAGATGGCGCTAATCGCACCTTAGAAGGCAATCCTTTTAATTACACGCAAGATCCAACCATTATGGAAATTAAGCCATTGAAAAGTTTCGTGTCTGGAGGCCGAATGATTTTTGTACATGGCACCAATTTGAGCAGCATTCAAGCACCAGAAATGGAAGTTTATTCAGATGGAGAACCCTCTGTTCCCATCAACAAGACTTCTTGTACGGTTTTAAGTGCAACACAAATTGAATGTCCGAGTCCCTCGGTCAATCGGCAATTTCTTCAAGCACGTACGATAAACAAAAGATCTCTCAGACAACCGTCTGCTATTAAAGTATGTTTATTACAATTACTTAGGTCGTCAGTTTATTAAATTGTTAATTAATTTGTTGTAGATGCCAGAAGTTCAACTAGTTGTAAAAATTGGTTTTATAATGGACAACGTACAGTCCGTGAAAAATTTAGATAAACATTTTCCGAATTTAAGAAGCCAGTTGTTATATGTAGATGACCCCAAATTTTTTAGATTCCCTAATGAAATTAAGCTTTATAAAGGTGATACTTTAGTGATAGAGGGTGAAAACTTAAACATGGCTAGTGATGAAACTGACGTTGTTGTTACAATCGGGACGAAACCTTGCAACGTCACCGGTTTGGCAATGAGCCAGCTTGTTTGTTCGCCTCCCGAACAACAGCCTCTAGACACCGATGAAAACGGTCTTAAAGTAATACATTTCATTGCAAGGAGCTGTAATAAAATCAAGGATTTTTGCAGACTGATACCAATCTTCCTCTGGTCGTAGTTAGAGTAGGAAGAAATCTGAGATTTCCGTTGGGATATCTACGCTATGATATTTATAAAAGTTTTGCTTTTCCTCCAGAAGCAATAGCGATGATAACAGCCGGCACGATATTGTTCGTACTATTTTTTTTCGCCGTTCTCTTCGTGTACCGGCGAAAATCGACTCAAGCAGAACGCGAATACAAACGAATTCAAATCCAAATGGATACTTTAGAGAGTAACGTAAGATCTGAGTGCAAATTAGGTAAAATACACGGTAATACCTTGGTATATTTTTGTGAATATGTAGAATTTTTAGCATTCGCCGAACTTCAAACAGATATGACTGATCTCACTGCCGATCTAGAAAATTCTGGAATACCAACTTTGGATCATACAAATTACATCATGAAGGTGTTCTTCCCTGGAGTAAACGACCATCCTATCTTAAACGCTCCAAAAGTATTATTTCGTCAATCACCCGTCGTTTCTTGCGTTGTATTGTAATAATCATTTTAGGTGCGAATAAACAGTCCTAAGACCAACTACGATTCGGCGATGCTTCAGTTTGAACAATTAATTAACAATAAACATTTTGTGCTGGTCTTTATAGATATTTTAGAATCACAGAAATCGTTCAATATACGTGATAAGTGAGTGAATGTGAATAACTTCGCCTGAATTTTGTTTGTTTATTAATCTCTTTTTTCAGAGTAACTGTAGCATCATTGTTGATGGTAGTGTTAATGGACAAAATGGAATACGCCACCGATATATTGAAAAGTTTATTGCTTCGTCTGATTGACAAATCAGTGAACACAAAACATCCCCAACTTATGTTAAGAAGAACAGAAAGTGTTGTTGAAAAAATGCTCACGAACTGGATGGCGCTTTGTATGTATTACTATTTAAAAGAATACGCCGGTTCGTCGTTGTTTCTGCTATTTAAAGCAATCAAACATCAAATAGAAAAGGGTTTGGTTGATGCTATCACCCACGACGCTCGCTATTCTCTTTCAGAAGAAAGACTGTTGCGAGAACAAGTGGAACATAGTGTTGTGGTAGGTTAATTGTTTAATTCAGTCATAAGGAAGGTATTGATTGACTTGTGAATTTTAGACTTTACACATTGTGCAGGATGATCTAGATGAAAAAATACAATGCAAGGTTTTAGACTGTGATACAATAAGTCAAGTGAAGTCGAAGATATTGGATGCACTTTTCAAGAACACACCGTTTTCGCTGCGCCCATCTATACATGAAGTCGACTTGGAATGGCGTCACGGACGCGGAGGACATTTGACTTTACAAGATGAGGATCTAACCACTAAAACGGTTGGGTCGTGGAAGAAGTTAAACACTTTGGCACATTACGGCGTTAAGGAAAGTGCGGTGATGTCGTTAATATCGCGCCAAAACGACAGTTTTAACAACTGCAAACAGCCTTGTCATAACTGTGAGGTCATCATAGTTGTAGATATTGTTGTGAAAGTAATGATATTTTTAGGCGTGGCCGGCATGTATTTCAATAATTCTCAATCACCAATCATCACAAACGGTGACGTTGAAACCGGAACGAATCCTAGAATATATCATTTGGTTAAACCGATCGATGATCATCAATTTCCCAACAACAAAATGTGTGAAAGAACTCACAAGGCCATACCTGAAATTTTTCTGACCAGACTTCTTTCGACGAAAGGAACGATTCAAAAGTTTGTGGATGATTTCTTTTTAACTATACTAACGGTCAATGAAGCGTTACCGCCTTCAGTTAAGTGGTTATTCGATTTGCTTGATGAAGCAGCAAGAAAACATGGAATTCAAGATCCAGAAGTAGTACACGCCTGGAAATCAAACAGTCTTCCTCTGAGATTTTGGGTGAATTTTATAAAGAATCCCGATTTTATATTTGATATAAACAAAACGGCCACGTTGGACTCTTGTTTGTCAGTCATAGCACAGACGTTCATGGACTCTTGCTCTACAACTGAGCATAGACTGGGCAAAGATTCTCCCTCTAACAAACTACTTTTCGCTAAAGTAAGTGTGCGCTCTTTATAATGCAATAGCAATATATTATTATTTGTATTTAATTTGCATTGCATCTAAATCATTACTGAAATGTTTCTATGGAATGTTAAAGTAAACAGATCAATGCATTAAAAAAGCAACGAACTTTGGTGCTGATCGTGCTAGACCGAAATCAATTTGCGCCTGTTGTTCTTAATCAATCAATTAATTAATTAGGAATGAAATATGCAATAAGTGCTTACCAGCTTGACGAGTAAATTGTAATTTTTTTTCAATTTTTCATTAAAAATACATTTTGCAAGCGTTTTTATTTTGATAAGTGTGCTGTACAATCTTTATTAAAATATGAACAAATTTTGAAACATAATTCGACGTCTCCATTTTTAAGACGGAACTAAGAATTTTGAATTGCAGCATTGTAAATAGTTTGCGACAGCTGCGTTTATTTAGAAGATGTCTTATTATAATGGCTTATAAGCATTCACACTATGCGGGTCTATTTGCGCATCGAAAAAATGGTCATGCATACATTTTTATACTATGACATAATATATAAACAAAGATTCAATTGCAAACCCAAAAACGTCGGAACAATCAATACGGTGAGCAGGCAATACTTACGAAGATGGAAGTTGGAAAAAAAACGATGGTAACGTGTCGTCCATAAAAATTTTGGACCATTTTAAAATGAGACCCTTAAAATAGTTCCTGAAGCCGTGCCTGACTTTATATTCAGTCTATTCGTCTAGAGGAGTAAAATGTTAAACACTGCCGGTAATAGTTTGGTTTTTAGGATATCCCCAGGTACAGGGAGATGGTGTCGCAATTCTACCACGACGTGGCAAGTTTAACAGTCATAACTGACCAGGAAATGGGTTCGGCAATGCAGCAGCTCTCAGCTCAACAAGCCGACGAGTTCGACACAGTAGCCGCCTTGAAAGAATTATACATATACGTTACGAAATACAGAGAACAGGTGCTATAGCGCGTCGTTGTGTAAACATAATTCTGATTGTTTTTTTCGCGTTTAGATAATCGAGGCCCTAAACAGCGACATAAATTGTCGTCGTTTACATTTGGCACAAAGGTTGGATAATGTCGCTTACACACTTGGAGGTGAGGACACTTCAACGTGCTGACCTTGCCAGTCACCTGATCCCTTGCTGCCCCGACCTTTGGCGCCCTGACTCTATGCGCATTGTGCACGCACACCACTTCACGTAGTGTGGATGAGTGCATATGAGCGTGTTATACTGTGATATGGCGCACGATCAGGTGACTGTGATTGGAAATGCGTACTTACCCTCCAGCGGCTGCTAGTTTCCTTCCTGAGTGCCTCGCTACGCTGATGGGACAGAGTGTATTGTATACGCGCAGTGACGCATCTAACATAGCGCAATTTTTTCAGTCCAGTTAGCTTAGTTTTAAATAGAAATATATTCTACATGTACCTGACTGATAGTTACTTGATTACTTTTACTTCATTTGCATATTGTTAACTTTCAAAAACGGTCACAACGAGCTGGAAGGTACCCCAGAAAATAAATTTAAGTTAACATTGTGTGGCCTTTTCAGTTAATTTTTGGCATTTAACTTATTGTAATTAACCTCTTGAGTGGCTAACGTAAATTTATGTATAAACTCTTTTAGTCCACCTGAGGATTACATATTCAAAAGTCCATGAAGCTAACAAACCATTTCATAATTGGCATAATTCAGTCAATGAATGAAATATTTACTGCCTGTTATAAATTATATTTATAACAATTTAAAGGTACTATCGGTCGTGTATATGACGAAATAGTGATCTGTGCTGGAAATGTATTTATGTGGAATGATCTTCACGTCCAGTTATTTGTACATTGCTATTTGAATTACGTTTGTATGATACACTGCATCTTGTATCTTAACTATTATATTATACAGGCTGTCCTGCTCAAGATTCTTTCATAGTTCTCGTATTATAAACATTTTTTTTTTGTTTAAAATAATAATAATTTAAGTTCTTACGTTTAATGTATGTATGATTCTGTTTCAGTGAAAATTATAGAGCAATCTGCGTTAAAACGTACAGTGAAAACCTCCAGTTCATAGCCCTGGCCTTTTCAAACACATACCTTTTTGCATTTTTCAAATAAAGTTAAATAACGTATGTAAGTTAATTAAAATTAATAGTATATGGAAAATTCTGTTTAAAATGGGCTTTTTTAAACACATACCTTTTGTATTTTTCAAATAAAGTTGAATAATGTACGTTCGTAAGTTAATTTAATTTCATAATATATAGAATATTCTGTTTAAAATAATCCAGGATAAACACACTGCATATTTAAAAATATTTTATTTGACTATTCATATTTTGCTTATTTTTTTATAAAAAAAATGAGGGTGCCATGAGAAAAAAAAAGAGATTTGGATGGGACACCCTGCATAGATACATATATATTTATTTATTTTTTTTGTACATAATTCAATTGTGCATATAGATTATTATATCGGATTTATAAAAGTGTTTATATCTAAGCAAATGTTCATTGACTATTTGTTTTGCATTGACTTTTTAAGATAAATCTTAAAATACATTTTTATCTTGAGGAATTTTTTTACGAACAACTCGTATATTATGTGATAAGTGCTTATTCCAATATGATTGAGAATTCATTTTTCACCTAAAAAATGTTATATTCAAATAATTGATGTTTAAACTCTGAAATAGAATACATACATATACGACATGACCAAGATCAAAATCAACAACGATGGTGTTTCTCGGCATTTTTGACCATGATTTATGCGTAGTCCCATTTCTAAGGATGCAATGACCGCCCCGGGAGGCTGACTCACCAAGTGCGACTCTCGAGGAGCTCACTACATCCCCCCATAGAACACGGTCAAAAATCCCGAAAAACACCATCGTTGTTGGCAGCACCGACCGTGAAAGCTTACACATTTTCACAAGATCAAAATGTTTTTAAATGTAATTTAAAATAATTATTTTTATTTACCTATCTTAGTTAATCAGTTCAGTCTATTAGTCGCTGATATCCTCTTTTATATTTTTGGTAATGTGATCGTGAATTAAAGCTTTTTATATAAAATGTATCGTTTAGTGATATTTTTTTACTCTATTAAACATGTATTCTAAAAAAAAATATTTCTTAGAACTGCGTTGTCATTGTGTTTGTGATTTTTTCATATCATAAATACTACACAAATTATCCTTATTTAGCAAAAGCTTTCGACGATATACAAGGAACGAGCAAATATAAAAAATATTGAAGCCGCGTTTACATGAAGCCAGTAGAGAAGCAAGTCACTTGCTACACGTTTCTTGCTATGTGTAAACATTTATATGCCTCGTATTTTAGGCAAGCTAATAAGACAGTGAATTAGTATCAAGTTCTAGAAGATAATAACAGTAGATCGATATTATCTTAATTAAATTCGTGTTTCTTATTTGATAATTAATTTTCCTTTTACCCGACTTATATTATTCTTCCACTTGCGTCCATTTTTCCATAAGTTTTCCGGCATCTTTCATATCAGTCTTGAAATTTTTTTTCATTAGCAAATTGCGGAGCTTGCATACCCAAATGGTTTTCTGACACCAGAGACACTTCACTGTCAGTATATTTTTAAGTGAACCTCTGCAAATAACAAAAAATGTGAAAAAATTTTGTAATTTGATAACGGTGATACAAAATGTAAAATATCTTATACCCTGTAAGGGGAAGTCACGTAACGCCGGACGGCACCTAACATCGGACACTTGTACTATCTCAATAAATCTCAGTACAAATCAGTTCAAATACAGGTGAAAAGGGTGCGGGTGCATAACGATACACAATCACGTCACTCGGTTTGCCAGTGACGCACCAGAGAGTGAGGAGAGGGTTTGATTGCAGCTTTTGGTAAAAATACATTGCATCGCGTAAGATTTAAGTAAGTACTACTTCTATGTTATTGTGTTTAAATGTTTATTGTAATTGTTATTACACGTAGTGTTCCATAAATATTTGAAGTTTGTAATAAACTTATAATAATTTCCAAAATATTTTCGATAGGAAACACCTAATTTGAACATTTCCTGTACCGTAGTACCGGACACATAGCGTTCCGTAACGAAATGATTTTGCTCCCATAAAACGATCAGTCGCTCGGAAGAGAAAATGCGTGAAAAGTGAAATCCTTAGATCATAACCATACAAAATTAATGTCAAAGAGAAGGAGAACGAAAAAAAACATAGAAGACAGAAATAAAGGTATGATAAGGAATAATATGGAATGAATAAGTTAAGAACATCAATAGAAAAGAAAGAGAAATAAATCAAAGGAAAGGCCAAAGGCAAAGATAGAGATAGAGCAACGGAAAAATAACCATTAACTCTAATAATCAACATGGTAACCAATTGCATGGTGTGCTAGAGGACCACCATAGAAAAGAGAAAAGTCTGACAACGAAAATGACATGGCTTTCACGCTACCCTAACTATTCATAATACAGGGTATATATTAATAAAAATAAAAAACTATCCTGCGTGTATACGAAAACGTTCTATTGTAAATCAAACATTTTTGGCAACTTCATTATAAAACAGCTTTTACTATACTCAAAAATATATAATTCTAAAAATATCCTTAAAAGTTATTCTCGTACTGTCACTATGTTCATATTCTATAACATAAATCTATAACTGTATGTCGGTGGCTATAAAGCCTCTCGAGAACATGCCGATGAAATATTACAGACTGTAACAAAACTTTTAAATGGTAGCAAATCTTTAAAAATAAACAATAATAAATTTCCATTCACGTAGCGTGGCCGCTTTTTGTCAGCATGATATTAACGCAACTCCACACAATGATGATCAATATAGTTCAGAGGACCAAAATGTTTGAAATCATGTACAAATTTCACACCCATTTTTCTATAACATAATGTAGTTTGATCTTCCGAATTATCTGAATCACCAACTGATGGAGGTAACCAGTTATTCACAACATCCTGGGCGTTGGGAGTTCCTCGACAGAAAATCTGACGGCAAGGTTTCATCATCCCTTTCACTAGATCCACTAGAATGATAAGGATTGTTTTTAGTGTAACATCGATTTAAAAATTTCTACTTACACAAGCAAAAAGCCCACCAAAACCAGAAAATATAAACTAGAACTACAAATTCAAAAACGCTGATTCAACACTTTGACCATACTTTGACATTTTCCTCGCTATATTTTACAGGTTTCTATAAAAATACTAAATTCGAGCGACTCGACTGTAGCGCCCCGCTCCTTCAAAAACATTCAAAAGCCTAACCATGACCTACCCTACGGGTCATGATACTGCAATACAAGTTGACACCCCCTGAGAACCACGACGAAGACTGGATACAGTGGGATACAGTGCATAGACAAGAGAGAGTGCTTCGGCTGTCATGGCTGGGCTCACTAAGCATGCGCTGACATCCCTGAATGTGCAATTGGCTACATTTGTGATCTATGCATGTGTTAGGGACGGCGCGAATTCAAATTCAACACTGATTATACACGTATATTGACAACTCAATAAACAATTAGTATGAACTTAATGTAATTCAATAATAATCGACTGCTCTAATGGATTCGTTGATCACAAGTGTCCGTTTCCGACCCAACTCGTAATCTCTCTGGATTCTGGGTTGCGGCAGAGTATATGTAGAATAGTAGTTTCACTCCGCTGATAAGAAGCAAAACGGTCAGATCGTTCTGCGCATTCAATTGACATGAAGTCTGGTGATTCTGTACATTCGGAGCTGCAGATATCAGAGTTGGACTCAAGTACAGTTCAGCACAAATTTCGACTACGATGAGAATTCAGAATAATTATCCACTTATGTGCTCGCTAAATACTGCACAACTATAATTAATTGAAAATATGTCTGCACGTTAATTAGTAAGATCATTTTGGGCGCATTGTAACTTTTGTTCTAATGCAATTTGATATTTTGAATGATATTTTGTTTAGTCCGACCCTGGTTTCTCACCAGCCAACATGGCGAAATGATTTTACCTCAGATCAAAGGTGCCGACAGCGAGTGAAACTACTATTCTACATATACTCTGGTTGCGGGTCCACTTCTGCTGTACCAAAACAATGTAAGACCGGTTCGGGTCCATTCGGCTAGGCGTCGGGCGCTGCCGATGTGGTCGCTTCGTTGCTGCAGTGGCGTTGCTATCACATGATATTGTCTGTCCGGTACTAGGTGCCACTTGTTGTAATTGCATTTTTATTTGCTGAGTTTAGTTATAGTTTTTAAAAATGTTTATATGGAGGTTGCATTTTTGTTCATTTATTTTAATTTTATACTTTGTTGACGTACTTAAATCATAAATAAAGTAAAATTTTAAAAGCAGTTTTTTCTTATTGTCTGAAAACCTTAGGGCCCGGCACTAGGGGACTACCCCCTATATATATATATATATTAAAATAACTCAACATGAAACACGTACTTAATAAAAATGATCACGTTTTAATTAATACAAAACATCAACAACATTATAATACAGTTTTTCATTACAATTTTCCAGTTTTTCTATACCTCCTAAATTTCTATTATAGATGGCGCACCACGGCATGTTGTATTTAATGTTGTACTAAATTTCAATCCTAAATCCAAATAAAACGTAGGAGTGATGTTTTTATTATAATATACGATATGTTTATTATGATGCAAGATTATTATTATTTTATATACAGGTATATATTTCTATTACTGTTCCTTGTACAGATTCATATTTTGTTAAATATACATTTAATCATACTAATCATAGATGATAGATGTCGCATCTGAATTTTTTGTAAATCCATATCCAATAATATTTTGCTCAAACTCAATTTTAAATAAATAGGTAATTCTTCGCAGGATTCGTGTTTTTGCGTTTGTTGCTTATTAAAATATTAAAGGGTGAGTGCGTGCTTTACAAATATCACAAGGTTTTTTTTCCAAGCCGAGACATAACCTAATTTTTTAAATTTAATCTAGTTCAATGAGATTTAGCGTGTGATATGGGCGACCAGTTTTATTATAACCCAAACTACCCTTCATATTCACTGGTACCGCCCTACGACCCAAACTATGCACCACCCACTGACCCGAGACAGTGGCCCCAGTGGAATGGACAATGGAACCAAGCCTACCCATCAATCATGCCACCATATCCGCCTCCGGTTAATTTCAACATTCCACCACCTCCCATCGGGCACTACAACTATAACTACTCGCAAGTGTCAACGTCCAAAGAACCCGAGCCCTATCAGGACAGTTCAGAAGGTCCCAGCGACTATCGCCAGGAACTGGAGTCGTATAAACAGTGCAAAGCCGATAGTGACAGGAACAGACGTCGGTCACGCTCACCGACTCCTCGATCGCGCTCGCACTACTCTCGACGTCCCTCCAAGAGTCGCAGTCGAAGTGGCGGCAGCTATCGAAGCCGCTCGCATGTTAAAGAAACCACTAACAAGGACACTTCCACGCTGTCTAAATGGCGACGTAATTACTGCGCCACGAAAGAGGAAGTCAACACGCGGATCCAGGAGTTGAGCAAAATTGACCACGATTTGATTTTGGAACAGGAGAAGAATATTTGGACGCGGTCCACACCTTCGGATTTGTACTACAGACACGACTTGAACGATCCTCGAGTCACGAGAGCCACCTCGAAACTAGTGCAGATTTGCGATCAGTTCGAGCACCACCTGGTGCTTAGAGCGCAGCGCGTCAATGAACAAAAGCCGAAGTACGTCCCGCCGCCGAGAAAAAACCGCGCTCGTTTGTGCAAGCACAAATCCGAAGAGACCAGCACGTCGGGCAGCTCGGAGGAGGAGCTGACCGACGAGGAGGACTGCACCATGGAGGAGTTGCAGAGGAAACAACAGCACCCCGACAGATTGCATTCGGAGATGTGGTACAACGATCCGGGTGAGATGAACGACGGTCCGCTTTGTCGCTGCTCGATTAAGTCGCGGAAAAGTGGGATTCGGCACGGAATTTATCCTGGGGAGCAGCATTTGAAGAAGTGCGCCCTGGACACGAACAACGCCGACAAGCTCCACCATTACAGGATAACGATATCGCCGCCGACCAACTTTCTTATTAAAACTCCCACGATAATACAGCACGACGAGCACGAGTTTATCTTTGAGGGGTTTTCGATCCTATCGCATTTTCCACTGGTGAAGCTGCCCACGTGCAAGGTGATTCGGTTCAACATCGAGTACACGATACTCTATATTGATGAGAAAATTCCCGACAACTTTACAGTACGGGAACTCGACTTGTTTTGTAAGTTTTCGAACGTGGCGCCCCAAATTCAACACTTTTTGGTGGATTTTTCCCAAGTCTTTAACAAACAACAAAATTAATAAGATATTCATAAAGTGTCGACTTTGGGGCTTTCTGTAAATCGTGTGTCAAGTTGGACGATTTTTGGAGGTTTCTCCTATTTCCCGAACAAACAGCCAAAAAGTAACTAAGATGTCTAGGGCTCGATTTTTAAGTACAATTGAATGCCGCAAATTGCATTCCGATATCTTGATTGGTTTAAGAGCTAGAGGACTTTTCTCGGTTTTTAACGTGTCTCGTAAATTTTTTATTTATGAATTTTTCCTAATTGTGTTTTGATTTTTTTTTTAAGCAGAGTATATTGCCTAGTGAATAATTTTTTTAAATTTATCATTTTGGACCTATTTTATTTTTTTTAATGGAACACCTATATATTTTAACATATTTGAACGATATACAACAATCGATACTTCAGTAAATGGTATTGTAGAGAATTAAAAGTAGTTTTAATTAATATAAAAAAATATTATAAACGAGAATTAAATTCTCACGAAAGAAAGGGATTTTCAAGATGCGTTCTTAGCAACTATGACTGTGGAACTGTTAAGTGTTGTTAAGTTTTTTTACTTTATTAGAGTAGCCGTAAAAGTAACAAATGAATCCATAGCTTACATAATTATTTATATATTATATTTTTTTATACATATATTATTAGAACCTATTATTAATTATCTAAAATATTATTTGCATAAATATCGAATGTATATCGTTGAAAACCGAATTTTATGGATATTTATTAGACTAGCCGTAATGAGAGTAATAGCTTTTATATATTATCATATATTTTAATTTATTTATTTAAATTTTTTTCGGTGGCCATTGAGCGCTCGCCTCTATTGGAATCAACCCCAATCGCAACAGATATCTGAGCTCTGAAAATGTATTATTTATTTTAATTAATTTATTTATTTGAATTTTTTAATTTCTTTGAATTTTTTTTATTTAAAAAAAAATTAACTTGGCTTCGTATTTTCTCGCCAATTGTTTTTGGCGAAAACAGCATTCCGCGTCCCATTTTCAACTCTACTCAAAAATCGTGCTCTAGACGTTTTAGCTATTTTTTACTTTTTTTTCCTACAACAATAACTCTTGTAGTCGATTATCTATTTCGCGAGGTTTTGGAGCTCGTGGACATGGATTTTAAAGCGGCAGGCGACGTCGACGGTTGCTCTCAGTTTCATTTCATGCCGCGGTTCGTACGCGAGCTTCCCGATAACGGTAAAGAGATTTTGGCCATGAAGGAGGTCCTCCAGTATTTGTTGGACAGCTCAGTTCCGCTAATCGAAGAAAGAAATTTAGGAGACATGGTCAATATGAGTCAATACCAGTGGCAGAGTTACGCGGACAAAATCAAAGTAATGCGTTATTGCGTTCTTTCGGAGTTTTGTATTTGCTGTTTGCAGGGTATGGTTGTGACCTATCCGGGGAAGAAGCCGTGCTCGGTTCGCGTGGATCAATTGGATCGCAACATCGACCATCAACGAGCCGGGAGTTACAATTTCCCCGAGATTGTGCATTTCGGAATAAGACCGCCCCAGCTGAGCTATGCCGGCAATCCGGAGTATCCAAACCGAATTGTCATTTTTCCGTGTGCAAGATATTTGTTTTTTCAGTTACCAAAAGGCATGGAGGGATTATGTGAAGTTCCGTCATCTGCTCGCGAACATGTCGAAGCCCACGTTCGAGGACAAGAGGAAGCTCGAGTCGAAGGAGAACAAACTGCAGGAGATGCGCACCCAGGGCAAAATGAAGCGCGATATAACGGTGGCGGTCTCGGCCGAGGGATTCTTCAGGACGGGCATCATGTGCGATATAATACAGCACGCGATGTTGATTCCAGTTCTGGTTTGCCATCTGCGCTTCCATCATGCGCTCAACATCCTCGAGGAGTCGGTCAATTATAAATTTGCGAATAGGGCGTTGTTGCAGTTAGCTTTAACGCATCCGTCGTACAGGGAGAACTTCGGGACGAATCCGGATCACGCCAGGAACTCGCTGACGAATTGTGGGATCAGGCAGCCCGAATACGGAGATCGGAGAATACATTACATGAACACGCGCAAAAGAGGTGAGTTTTATTACGATTTTCACTATCTTTGCTCACTCATTGTCATCGTTTCCGGATTCCGGATTTATGCGTATTGAGCGTTTTAAAGTGCTTTGATTTATTAGGCATTTTATTATTATTATCTGATTTTTTCTGTTGAACGTTGACTTTTTCATGCTGCTCATAACATTGGGGATGTTGCAGTTTATCTATATACTGGGTATCCGAAAATAGCGTCATATACTGGGTGTGTCATTTAAAAAGACATAACTTTGATGCGCCATTCTGTATCTGGACATTCTGTATATAAGCAGATATTTTCAGAGTGTGCTCTTAAATGGATTGTACTTTTTGTAGGAAACCGCATATCGATATCTATTTCCGTTTTAGGGTAATCTTACTGCCCCGCAGCGCTGGGACACCTGTATATATATATATATATATATATATATATATAAAATGTCTGTTTGTTTGTACGGTATAGACGCAAAAACTACTAAACCGGTTGCGCTCAAATTAATAAGGTAAGTACCTATGTTTTGATGTCGAGAAGATAAAGAACATAGTTTGGACATGTAACTAGATCTTTGAGAGGGGTTTTGGTGTTTTGAAATTTTGTCTATTATGAAATGTCATTTTATGTTTGTTCAGCGCCGCCACCTATCGACAATTATCCAAACCATAGGGGTTTAGGAATCTTCAAAAGACCCCTGGGCCTGGTTCTATGCCCTAGTTCGTGCCGGATTCGCAGCCTCTAGGTTGCGCCTACCTTTCCCCTTTGCCCGTGTTTGGTAGTCGCGGAACCGCGTTAGCATTACTTCACGACCACCGGGCCTCCCGCTCGTTACTGAGCTTCCTCCTGCTCGAGTAAGCGTTTTCTTTCTCTCTCGTGTTCCTCCTTGGTCCTCATGATTACTTCCATGAGGTTGGATATTTTATTAATCGTTTATAATCGATAATCGTCGTAACGTTTTCTTTGGTCAGTTTCCTGCGGACTTCCTCCTCTGCCTTTTCTCTGTGGCTGGACCATCTCGGACACACCAGAAAGGTGTGTTCCGCGTCGTCCACCTCCGCATCGCAGTAGAGGCATACCCGTAATTCTGCCTTGCCTATCCTCCAAATGTACTGTTGGAAGCAACCGTGCCGTGCCGTACCAAAGTACTATGGTACATTTTGTGCGATATTCACCTTTCTTATTTTACATTGGAGTTCACATTTTTTTTTTTTATAAATTGAAAGACTATTTTTCTTGATACCTCCATATTCAATTTATTTAATTCAACTTTGAATTGATTTAAAAAATATATATTAAAATAAAAAAATGAATAATTTTAATCACTTAACAGATGTGTTGTGACATTTTTTGTGAAAAATATTGACAAACATTGCCAAAATTTATTTTACTTACTGCTAATTGATTTTTTGAATTTTGATAATTATTTTAAACACTAATTGTCAACCGACAATTGAATTCCAAATCTCAAAGCCAAATATTTTTCAAATAAAGTGGCCTACTCTCACACTATGGATACTTTGTGTTGTACGTTACTAATGTTCTTTTAAATTTTTCAGATTTCATCATAGACCCCACCGCTTATCTTGTGTTTTTAGTGTGTCTGTTGATGAGCTGGTTGGTCATACGTTAATTTTTTTATTTTAAAAGTGTACACTGCTATAATTTCGATACAGATTGCTTATACCCAATTGATTTAACGACGAACGTATCTGTTCGTATTGTTATCAATATATTCGATGTGCTTATCGGTTGTGTGATATTATTTATTTGTATTTGTATTTGTATTATTTAGTTGCAGAACATCTTCATCAACATATTGCTGGAAAGTATCGTCTGTCCGGGGCTGTAATTCAACCTCAACGATTGGGCTCGATTTTTCTTTACTAATGACTTAACTTATTAACTCTTCTCGCCTTTCTTCATTTTCGTCGCTGCGTATCTCAGTTGTGTCCTCTTGCAGGAATTAACACGTTGATCAACATCATGTCGCGCTTCGGCAAGCAGCAAGAGACCGAATCGAACATCACCCACAACGAGCGTCTGGAGTTTCTGGGCGACGCCGTCGTCGAATTTCTTTCGTCGATCCACCTCTTCTACACGTTTCCGGACCTGGAGGAGGGCGGGTTGGCCACGTACCGAGCCGCCATCGTTCAAAACCAACATCTCGCCGTCCTCGCCAAGACTCTGAAACTCGACCAGTTCATGCTGTACGCGCACGGCTCGGATCTCTGCCACGATCTGGAGCTGCGGCACGCCATGGCCAACTGCTTCGAGGCGTTGATGGGAGCGTTGTTCCTCGACGGCGGCATCGATGTGCGTCCCACCCCAACTCGAAGAGGTCGATTTCAAGTGCTGTGTTTCAGGTGGTGGACCGCGTCTTCAGCGAGACGCTGTTCAAGCAAAACTCCGACCTGCTCGAGGTGTGGATGATGCTTCCGCCGCACCCGCTCCAGGAACAGGAACCCACCGGCGACCGACAGTGGATCTCCAAGTTTGATCTTTTACAGAATCTCACCAGGTTCGAGGAGTCGATGGGGTTGGAATTCAATCACATTCGCTTGTTGGCGCGAGCGTTTACGGACCGCAGCGTCGGCTACACGAATCTGACGCTGGGGTCCAATCAGCGGTTGGAGTTTCTCGGCGACACCGTTTTGCAGCTGATCGCCAGCGAGTACCTTTACAAGTATTTCCCCGAGCACCACGAGGGCCATCTTTCGGTAAGTTAAGGGGAGATTTCGGCAGTCGGCATGTTAGAAATCGGAAGGGAAAGAATTATAGCTTTCGGTTCCTCAACTTAGAGCACAATATTATCGCTATTTATTATTTCTCAAAGGTGTTTTTTTGTCGGTACGCCATATCTACCTTAATAATAAATATTCAAAATCAATGATTGAGCAATTACGTTGAAAATTACTATCACCGCTAAATGCGAAAACTAAACAAACAATTCAAAATGTTAACGTTTTTTTTTTATTATTAAAAATCGTATTTTGATATGGCACCATCTATCTGTTTAATTCAAAACCGGATCTTGGTCATAGCACCATCTATTGACTATTAGTTTAAAATTCGGTCTTCCATTTCTAGAGAGGGCTAATGTACTTTCACTTGGTTCTTCTTTGCGCAAAGTAGAAATTTGGAAGACAAGCTTTTAGCAGAACGAACTATCTCAATATTATTTTGTCGTTTTGTTGGTTCGTTCCTTATTGGATATCTGGATCCAATTTACAATATTATTGTGCCTGGCTCTGGTTTTCTGCACGCTCGCGATCGCCAGCCGGCTGATGCTGTTATCAATTTAAAAACAATTTTACATAAAATCACAATTTATTACTTAAAAAACTAGTAGAAAATTATAACAAGGGTATTAAAAAAAAATTTTGCCTTTCTAAATGTAAATCTTTATTTTTTTTGAATCAACTGTCAACTATTTCTGGAAGTAAATGAGTCGAAATTTTGCAGTTTTAGGTAATTCATACCCCATTTTGTTGAAAAGGTTGAGGCATTTTTATACAAATGACAGTTTTTGCACGGGGAGGTTTTATCTTGAAACGATCAAAATTGCTCACTGTCAACTTCTGATCGCTCACTTCTTTAAATACCATTAAGAAATTTTCATCGACTCTTCAAAATTCTTCAAAACATTCGTCAACTTTTAACTTAAATATTTCAGGGTTCATGTTAGGCATAAAATATCCATAATAGCTACTTCTGTTCTTCCATAATCTCTTATCTAATGCAGTGCTTCTTAGCTGTCTGCTTCCGTTCTAATTTTAGCTTCCTATAACGTCATACTCTTGTTACACATTATTCGTACAAGAACATGCCAACAGCTTAAATTGCTTAAAAAGTGTATCTATATGGCATTACTTTTCCGATGTATTAAATTTTTTGAGTTTTATGTGTGTAATGCAAAACAAATCGGTATGATTTAGGTACAATTTATTTATTGCTGGGATTCACATAACGTGGTTTTTATACAAACCGGTAGAAATAAATCTGATTTGTATTACATAATTTAAAGTTTCTTTCTTAAAACGCGGTAGGTATTAATCGCGATATAGGAGGGTTGACTGTAATTGCTACAATTTACATCGAACCGAGCCAAAAGCAGATAATAAAAATTCTGGGTTGGATAGGGACAGACAGCACCGATAGTGGAGGCGTAAGAAATTTGTCTTGACATTCAGTTTTCTTAGATATTTTACTCAATTATGGAATTTCCTGGAGAAGTGTGAATTTTAATCTGTATTGTGAAAGCATGTCTTTAAGGCGGTACAGTGCCAAATTTTTATATTTCTTATTCGTTGCTGAGTATTTCATTTTGAAAATGTCATAATTTCAATCAACTTTCATATTTTTTATAAAGGTTTTCTTAAAGAAAATTGGACCGCCCTAGAATCATATTTTTTATTTATTTATGCACCGAAAAATTGATCGTAATTAACTAGTCGTGGTCGTGGTGGTAGTTGTTGCGCAGTTCGTTGGTTAACAACAGGACGCAGGCGGTGGTCTGTGACGACTTGGGGATGGCGAGTTATGCCGTTTACAACAATCCCAAAGCCGAATTGAAGACCAAGGACCGCGCGGATCTGCTGGAGGCGTTCATTGGGGCTTTGTACGTGGACCAGGGTTTGGAGTTTTGCGAGGTGTTTTGTCAAGTCACGTTGTTTCCACGTCTGCAAGACTTTATAATGAACCAGGACTGGAACGATCCCAAGTCCAAGTTGCAACAGTGCTGTCTTACGCTTCGTACAATGGACGGTGGCGAACCAGACATTCCTGTTTACAAGTGAATAGTCGTCCGATACGTTTCTCTTTATTTAATGTGGGCGATTTAGGGTGATCGAGTGCAAGGGACCCACGAACACGCGTGTGTACACGGTGGCGGTGTATTTTCGGGGACGCAGGCTCGCCAATGCGATGGGCCACAGTATCCAACAAGCGGAAATGAATGCGGCGAAAGAGGCGCTGGAGAAATCACAAGGTGAATATGAACGCGTTGGACTAGCGTACATCGTCCCGTTTTCGGTAGCGCTTTTTCCACAGTTGGACCATCAGAAGAGGGTGATAGCGAAGAGTATGAAAAAACAGAAGAACAAGAAGCATAGAAGCAGGTCGGGGTCGGACATGCCTCAGTTTAGTTGCGCCTCCAAATCGCCGGAAAGTTATTCGAGACGGAGAAGAAGCAGGAGGAGGAGGACGAGGTCCAGGTCGCTGTCGTCGAGTTGTAACAGTGAGGGGTCGATGAAGAGCACGAGTTTCGTTAGTAAATCGTACGAGTCGACCGATAACGACAGTAGCGAAGATAAGTAGATGGTGGGTACATGCCGCATATATTTCGCCAATTGACCAAATGAGTTTAATTTATTCGGTTCTTACACATTTATTGTATAGGTACGTGAATTTTGATTTGTTTCACGTTATTTTTAACTCAGCTTCGTGTGACCATAGATGCTTTATGATTTCTAATCGATGAGGTAACATTTTGGGTGCAACTGAATTATAAAATAAAATGAAAACAGCGACGCTTTGAGTTTTCTTAAGATAATTCCTCAAAAAGTGGTTTGATTCATTTTGAAAGTTGTCCGTCAATTGCAAAAAAACCAAGACGAATATATGTGCTATACCATTCTACACAAAATTTAGGAAATAATTTTAAAATAGACGAAAGGCTGTTTTCTATGACATGATAGAAAGCGCCTAATTTTATTTTGTTCTATAAAAGTGTGTAGGCTTTCACGGTCGGTGTTATCAACAACGGTGGTATTAATCGGGATTGTTGACCGTGTTCCAAGCGAAGTCCCATAAGGAGGGATGTAGTGAGCGCCCCGGAAGGCTAACTCAGCAAGTGACCCCAATGAAACTCTGCCAAACGTTTCGTCCACAGCTGCGGTGGATATCTTCAGTGGCGGTGTGGTCGTGGTCGAAGTACTCTTCCAGCTGTCACAGTCGCGACTGGCGAAGTTTCATTGGGAAGAAGGATGTAAAGTTGGAAGAGTACTTCGACCACGACCACACCGCCACTGAAGATGTCCACCGCAGCTGTGGACGAAACGTTTGGCAGAGTTTCATTGGGGTCACTTGCTGAGTTAGCCTCCCGGGGCGCTCACGACATCCCCCCTTATGGGACTTCGCTTGGAACACGGTCAACAATCCCGATTAATATCACCGTTGTTATTTTGTTCTATTTGTTCGAGTGTTGTACGTGCAATTTTCATCATGTGACGATTGTGACACATCCTTTGGCGTGGACCAAAACTATTATGGTTGTGTGACAGGTAAGTTTATTTATATCTATATAATAAAAATGAATGTTTGTTTTGGTGGTTTGCTGGTTGCGCTCAAATTTACAGGATATGTATGTTTTGATGACGGGAAGGTTTAGGCATTTTTTTTGGTGACTCATTGTCATCGTTTCCGTTCTAGATTTATGCGTATTGAGCGTTTTAGAGTGCTCCAACCAATTTATTATGCTTTTTATTATTATTTTCTTATTTTTTTCTGTTGGTTGTTGACTTTTTCCGCTCGTCAACATTGGGGATGTTGCAGTTTATCTATATAATGGGAATCCGAAAATAGCGTCATATACTGGGTGCATCATTTAAAAAAAAAACATTACTTTGATGCGCCGTTCTATATCTGGACATTCAGTATATAAGCAGATATTTTCCGAGTGTGCTCTTAAATGGATTGTACTTTTTGTAGGAAACTGCATATCGATATCTTGGGGTTGTATATAAAAATTAATTTGTCTGTTTGTCCCGTATATACTCGGATACTGCGGAACCGACTGCGCCCAAATTTACAAGATATGTATGTTTTGGTGCCGGGAAGGTGAAGAGCATAGTTTGGACATGTAACTATATGTTTGGGATGTGTTTTGAAATATTATGTCATTTTTTTGTCTATGTTCAGCGCCACCTACCGACAATTGTCCAAACTATGTTTTAAACCTTTGACCTTTGCTTACACTAATCTCTATATCTGATTTCCATATACAAATCAGTGAAACCTTATGACGTAGGTATAGACATAAAAAAAATTGTTTGGAAAATCTATCTATTTGAAACATGGGACAAATAATCTACAGAAGAACGTAATTACGCATTTAATTGTTTTTTTTTAAATGACCGTTGCATTCATGTCAGTACTATTCATTTGCTTTTAATTTTTTAATAGGGTTTTTAATAAACGGTACATTTAGCTGAGCGTTGAATAGTCATACAATCATTCTGGCTGATGATACAGGGTGACTATTTATGATTGACAATTATTTTATTATGTTGGTAACAGATTTAAAGTCTTAAGGTGGCAAAATTGTTGACATAGCCCTCTTTAATTTCAAAAATGTTAAGCAATAGAGTTCAACGTTGTTTACCGCTAGGAGGCCAACACTTCGAACACCTTCTTTATATTTATTTGTAATTCGTGTTATTTGGTAAAATTTGTTGATTATTTTGAGATCTATTTAACATGGTCAATTAATCTAACCTAGAAAATTATATGACAAGTGACAAGCAATAGAGACATATCGCACACTCCAATAACGTCTCACGCTATTACCTTTGTATATATATATTTATATATATATATATACAGGGTGAGTCATTAGTGAGGGATCGGTCCATAACTTCTAAATCATGTAAGATACAAAAAAATTTTAAAGACAATTTGTACACCGTTTGTCAGGCTGCACAACGTAAAAATATTTTCACGTATACAGTTTATTCCAAAACTCATAATTGCTACACAACTTTGTTTTTTCAAATAGAATTACCAGTATTTTATTTCTCCGTTAGAACCCCTTTTCACATAGATTTATGGTGATATAAGACATTTTACATTCTGGATTACCGTTATCAAATTATCAATTTTTTTCCACATTTTTTGTCATTTACGGTATGTCATGCGGTATTTATGAGTGGCGATATGTCTCTAGTACAGTCTTTTGCAATCGAAATGAGACTCATTATGTAACGAATATAAAAAGTATGTGACTCAAACAAAAGTATAATTTATTAAAATGAAGAATCAACTGCAAGTCAACCGATCCGCACGGCTCTGTGTTACAATTCTAAGTGTGACCTCTGGCTGGTTCATATCCGGCTGCGGCGACGGTCCACTTCAAATCCCAAGTGGGTGCCTGATCGTCACCTTTTAGCTGGATCAGCCGTTTTCTGCAAATCGTAGTACTTGAAGTACTTGATACGCTACAGTCGGCTAACCTGACAACATTTCACGTCCTCGTGAATCGTTAGTTCTTGGAACCTGGATAAACAAACAAAACAAAAATATTAATTCACGATTGATGATAATTTTGAAGGTAGACGAATTTACTATTCGTCGTCGTAATTACTCGTATCACGACTCGCATTACGAGACTTTCGTAACAAATAATTTCATCTTGTTCGAAGGATATATCCCCGTATAGGATGTCCTTAAATCTTTAGACTCAGGTAGCTCGTCGACTACGTAACGGTCGTTATCGAGCACCTTCGTAACTATAAAAGGTCCCTTATACCTCGAATCAAGTTTTCTACTCCTGCCGTCATTGGAGCCTTTATTTGCTCTGATCAGAACATGTTAGCCAACATCATATCTTTTCGTCTTAGATAAGTTTTTTTTTGCATCTCCCATTTTGGGAGCGTTGTCGTTCGTCAACTCTTTCAGAGACGTGTTCTCTCAAAACCTGCAGATCGGAACGTAACTCCTATGTCAAGGTTTCTGCCGTAAGAAAAGCGTCGTTAACGCAACGGGAACGTTATCCCAAAAACACCTCGTAAGACGACTTACCTGTGGTGGAATTAACCGTCTAATTAATTCCCCACTTCACCTGGTTCACTACTTCATCCCAGCGAGCTTCGTCAAGGATGCTATGAGGCGTTAGTTATTATGGCACCAAGGCCAGAAATGACATAACCGCGTAATGGTTTTCGTATAACACAATCGATAAAATAACAAACATTTGAATCTTCGTAACTGGAGCATTTTATATGTAGAATAAATTGGAACGGACTTACAATTGGCTTGACGATCTGGATGCTTGCGTGAACTCGCTTGGTCTTTTTGTTCTTGTGAATTGTGTTTCATCCCGTAAAGATGACAAATAGTCCTGGTACAATGCCTCAGGCGTGACGTAACGGCCTGCACGTGCACCATTTTGGATGGATACATCCATTATTCCGTCAATAATGTAGGAAACAGCATTTGTAGCAGAGATCTGGCAGGTACGGATCAGCTCCATTTTACTGAAATAGTACATTGCGATTGTCTCCTCTGGCCTTTTTGTCCTATCGAGCATTTTATGCAAAATGGTAGCATAATCGACATGGTTGGGAAATGATTGCGTAATCAAAGATTTCCACTCCGCCCAGGAGCTTGGATAATCCGTAAAACTGTGATACCATGTTCTAGCCATGCCTACCAGTCTTGTCTGCATGTGATAAATCGTAGTGGTATCATCCCAATTATTTATAATTCTTAGTTGATCCACCTTCTCCAGCCATTTGTATGCGGCAAGGTTTTCGTTTTCCGGGTCGAATTCCGGGATGCAGTCGCTGCGGACTTGCGCACGGTTGTTCCCAGGATATTCTGCTCCTTGGCGTTTAATCAAGGTCTCCAGCAGATGCTCAATTTTAGACACCCTTAATTCGACGGATGCCAATGGTGTAGATAAGTGGTCGGACTCGTTGCTCCGTTCATCTGTACGGACTATTACGGCTGGACTCGCAAAGCTTCTGGTAGATTCAGAATTCGCAGACGTACGTAACTGTCTGTTCTTCATTCTACTTCTATTTTCACAACGACCCTCGTCTAAAGGTGTTTCCGGTCTTCGTTTTTGATGTTTATGTTTGTAACGGGCCTCTGAAGAGCTAGTAGAGCTCGAACTGCTGGACCTATTCCTTCTGCCCATTATATTCATAACGCAATTTTCACTGTGCACGCAATCTCACAAATTTTGCGCAAGAACACGCACGTTCACCCCGCACCTGAACTGTAACGAATATAAAAAGTATGTGACTCAAACAAAAGTATAATTTATTAAAATGAAGAATCAACTGCAAGTCAACCGATCCGCACGGCTCTGTGTTACAATTCTAAGTGTGACCTCTGGCTGGTTCATATCCGGCTGCGGCGACGGTCCACTTCAAATCCCAAGTGGGTGCCTGATCGTCACCTTTTAGCTGGATCAGCCGTTTTCTGCAAATCGTAGTACTTGAAGTACTTGATACGCTACAATTAATATACAAAAACACCCATAAGTCCGCAATCCAAATCGCAACGGACTCTATTTTTATTCCGCTTTCTGTCACTTTATAATACGTCAAATTTAAGGTTAGTCTTCTGTTTACAAAATTGGAAATGATGGACTTATGGGGGTTTTTGTATATTTATGAGTCTCATTTCCATTGCAAAAGACTACCGTGTTGCGCCAACTACTCAGTGTTGCCAATCCATTTAATTTCGGTCATTCATTACTTATGTCACTCGGTACTTATTTATATACAAACACTACGTTCAACTAACGGGGGCAAAGCCGCGGGTGAGCAAAATAAAATAAAATTACAGGTAAATTGAGCCATCATTTTGAAGATTATCTTCACCGCTAATGGTGAAAAATAATCAAATAATTCAAAATGTTGATGTTTTTTTAAACCGTATTTTGTCATAGCCGCGCCATCTATCTGTTTAATTTAAAACCGGACTTTGGTCATAGCGTTATCTATTGAGTTTAATTAAAAGCGCCATCTATTGATATCTCTCATTCACCGAGAGCATTCTATTCGCACGGGTCGTTTTAATCTAGCGGCTTCTATTAACAGTGTATTGAAATAATCTTCCAGTCCAAAAGCGCTTTCCGTGGGAATTATTCGCGCGGGCTAATATTGACAATCTGATTAACTAAGATCTCCCACTCCCCAAGCACCTTCTGTGCGGATTATTCGCACGGGCCAACTAGTTTGTTCATAAAAGTCAATAATGTTAGGATAGAGATTTCTGCAAAATACTTTTTTTACCCATTCTAGGAAACTGTAATAGGTTATGTTAACATTAACTCTATGGTCTATGGTCGGTCACCAGTCAGCAGGTATTTCGTAGTTCGTAGAATTGTCTCAAGTCAGTGGTAATCCCGATTCTTGGTGTCGAAGTATGTTTGTTTTTACAAATGGCGACTGTAATCTGACATAAGTAAACAGGTAAACAGGTGATTAGATCGTTTTTGCAAGCTATTGAAAATGTATTTCCTTGATATCAGTGTTCAATTAGGAAATTGGTGATGGAGACCGCACTAAGCATCACGACCATCACCTCACAGGCGGAAGATACCGAATCGGATATGGAATGTTCAGATAATGATAATGATTGCTTAGACGATTATGATTATTACAATATAGTTGATGATTACGACATAGAACAAATTGATCCCAGTAAAGAAGATCCAGAAAATTTTGTTTACGATTGCCTGTGCGAGGAGAAAGTGGAGCGATTACTTAATGAAACAGTGGAATATCTAAGTAACAGCCTTAAAATCACACCATCTCTAGCCAAAGTAATGTTGTCTGTTAACTATTGCTACAAATACATCGTTTGATTTCAGGTGCTGCTCCAAAGCCATCAATGGAGAGTGAACCAAGTCATTGAGGAGTTCCGGAAAAACTCTAACGGACTTCTCGTCAGTTCGAGAATAAAACCTCCAATCCTAACAACTTCAAGCATAAATCTTAACTCTAGAAATTTAATTACATGCCCTGTTTGTGTAGTATCGCAACCTGTGGAAAAATTCTTCAGCCTTTCGTGTTCACACTTGTTTTGTAAGGACTGTTGGATTACCCATTTTGAAGTACAAATTAATCAGGTACCTTGATGACTTATGCATAACCGAACATTAAATTAATTTAATTCACTGATTAGGGAATATCAACAGCTATAAGTTGCATGGCTAGGGATTGTGAAGTTTTGGCACCGGAAGATTTTGTTTTAAAACATTTATCACGACCAAATATGCGTGACAAATATCAACAATTTACATTTCAAGATTATGTTAAGTCGCATCCGGAGCTGCGCTTTTGCCCAGGACCCAACTGTCCCATTGTTGTACATAGCGATGAAATTAAAGCAAAGAGAGCAATTTGTTTCAATTGCAAAACTGCTTTTTGTTTCCAGTGAGTAATAATTGATCTATAGGCCGTTAATTTATTTTAACTGCCATATTTTCAGATGTGGAATGGACTATCATGCACCTACAGATTGTTCCATTATAAAGAAATGGTTGACAAAATGTGCGGATGACAGCGAAACTGCTAACTACATAAGTGCACACACCAAAGACTGCCCAAAGTGCCACATTTGCATCGAAAAGAATGGCGGATGTAATCACATGCAGTGTTACAATTGTAAGCACGATTTTTGTTGGATGTGTTTAGGCGACTGGAAAGCACATGGGTCAGAATATTATGAGTGCTCAAGATATCGAGAAAATCCAAACATTGCTCACGAATCGGTCCATGCTCAGGTAATTTTTATTTATTTTCTTTTTCTTACTAGGTAACATCAATGTTGTGGTTGTCCCTGAAGGGTGGTGGAGGTGTGGTGTGTAAGTGCTGCTACTGCGCATAACATGCCCATGATATGACTATTTGCAAAGTATAATTTTAATAAACATAATTCGGAAAACAACAAAAATGAGAATTTGTTTTTGTGGTTATTTGTCCGTTCAGTTTGCTGGCAAGATTTAGAAATACATCCATGTGCATTCATGACCAAATCAAAAACCTTTTCACAACTTTTTAAGTTTTGGCACAATTATTGTCTATGACTACAGGGTAAAATAATGAAGATACCAGAAATATTTAAGAAAATAAGCTGATACTCTTTCCAATTTCATTGCTAGTGTGTTTTGAATAACACTGAGGCATATTATGGTGAAATTATTCATATTTTTGGAATTCTGTTTTGTTTTAGTTTGAAATGGTGGTTGGTATTACTAATAAAACATTTGACAATATTTGGCGAAATAAATCTCGAGCAACGTAAAATAAGAATTGAGAAGAATTATTGCGTAGTAGCAAAACCAGTTTGTGTTGATGTCTGATTAGAGAAGCAAAGATAGAAGTGGTATGATTGAATATAATTCTAGGCGCGCGAAGCTTTGAAGAAATATCTTCATTATTACGAAAGATGGGAGAATCATTCGAAATCGTTGAAGTTGGAGGAGCAAACGTTGGAAAAAATGCGATCGCGTATAAATCAAAAGGTGATGGCGGGTATCGGGACTTGGATTGATTGGCAATATTTATTTACAGCGGCAAATTTACTTGCAAAATGTCGTTACACTTTGCAATATACATATCCATATGCATATTATATGGATGTAGGACCTCGAAAAGAATTATTCGAATATCAACAAGCGCAGTTAGAGGCCGAAATAGAAAATTTATCGTGGAAAATCGAAAGAGCGGCGACGACAGATCGTGGTGACCTCGAAAATCAGATGGACATTGCTGAAAAACGACGAACTACTCTTTTAAAAGATTTTTTGGATGTTTGATATAATCTATATATTTATTTTTAATATATTTGGTCAAGCAGTGTTGCCAATGTACGCTTTAGTTTTATCCCACTCATGTTCTTAACATTTACATTATAGTCAATATGTAAAGCAAAACGTTTTCGCGTTTACTAAACATTAGAAGATTTTGGGTTATCTCGCGTTGTTTAGTTTGGGTGTTAATAATGATGTATAGGAAATTTTCAAACATCTTTTTTGTCTTTATCGTAAATTTGTTTTTGTATCTAAAATGTTTGATAATGATGCGTTTGAGCCTGATTTTAAGTAGTGCCTTTTTATTTAAATAGTTTTTTATTGATGGAACCATGTCCGTGATCCTAATCTTTATATATACAACGTATTTTACGTATGCTTAAATTAAGGCGAACGCGCAAAATGTAGGAACATAATCGCTAAGTTGCGCCCGCCTCCCTAAAAAATAAAAATTTGGTTTAAGATGCCTGCAATTACGAAAATCCTACGAAAAATTCTGTATTTTTATAAGGTACAAGAACAAATTTTTAATTACGTTAGTATATTTGTGATTAAAAGAAAAGTTCTCATTACTCTTATACTATGATTCGAGCGCAAATAAACACTCTTAAACATCACATGCCATTTTATTCAATTCCTCAGGCGGTCGTTGGTCGTTTCGTTATACATTTGAAATAATTATCTCACACTGTTTCTTACTTCTTATTCGACACATTTCTCTCCAGTGTTAAAAAACACTTGGGAATTTTTCATATTGTGATAATAAATATTTATTTAGTGGAAGTTCAACAATTTTTTATTTTAATTACATATTGGTTTATTTAACATTTGGAACAGCTGTTTATCTCGACCGCATGACGACTTCTAGTGCCCAATAGTGTAAGTGGATTATTATCTGTTATTAGACAAGGTCAAAGAGTAAAATCTCAGACGAATTTCCAAGCAGGCGAAATGGAAGTAATCGTTTTGTTTCTCCTGTTCAACAAAGTGCTTGCGTATAATTATGTTACTAGGTATATTGACCTTCCAGTCGACCATTACAGGTAAGAAATCAGTTTTTTAAATAAATTTTATAAGGCTTGAATTTGACATTTATAGTTTTACAAACAATGCAACATTCAAGCTGAAATATCTAATTAACGACAGCTCATGGATCGATGAAGGGCCTATTTTCTTCTATACTGGAAACGAGGGTACAATTGAGAACTTTGCCGAAAATACCGGTTTTATGTTCGAAATAGCGCCGCAATTCAATGCACTGATAGTGTTCGCCGAACACCGCTTCTATGGTGAATCTTTACCTTTTGGAAATGCTTCGTTCGGTTCGCTGGACCGTTTGGGTTATCTTAGTTCTAACCAAGCACTTGCCGACTATGTCTACCTAATCAATTATCTTCAAACAACACGACCACGCTCTGCTTATTCTACTAAAGTACCTGTAGTGGCTTTCGGTGGATCTTATGGAGGGATGCTCGCAGCTTGGTTGCGAATGAAATTTCCAGCTTCTGTAATTGGCGCGATTGCATCTTCTGCCCCGATTTGGCAGTTTCAAAATCTAACACCTTGCGAAAATTTTAACCGAATTGTTACAGACGTTTACAAGACTGCAATGACTACAGACTGCAGTGGTCCTATTCAAAAGTCATGGAAGGCGATAAGGTTCGTATTTAGCAAAATTTTTTGCCGTTATATATATACGCATATGTGTTTTTGTTATAGAACTGTAACCGCAGATGACGCCGGGAAGAAATGGTTATCTTCTCAGTGGAATCTGTGTTTGAATTTAAGCACACAAGATGACGTCGATTTGCTTGTAGAATGGTACTCCGAAATTTTGGTGAACCTGGCAATGGTTAATTACCCTTACACGACAAATTTTTTATCGCCCTTACCTCCATATCCGGTTCGAGCTTTCTGCTATAAACTAAACGTAACGGACAACCTTGACAATAAAACATTGATAACGGCAATCGGCTCCGCTCTTGAGGTTTATACAAACTATACGCAGGCCACTAAATGCAATACTATAAACCAAACGTCGGCAGCGCTAGGGGAGAACGCGTGGAACTTCCAAGCTTGTACCGAAATGGTGATGCCCATGTGCTCTACAGATGATGATATGTTTGAAAATCAACCCTGGGACTTCACCGCATATTCCGAGGACTGTTACAAACGTTGGGGTGTCAAGCAAACTAGAGAAGACTACCCTGTCCTTGAATACGGGGGAAAAGAAATATCTGCCGCTAGTAATTTAGTCTTTAGTAACGGATTGCTCGACCCTTGGTCTAGTGGAGGTGTTTTAAGTAACGTATCCGATTCGATTTCTGCCATCGTTATCCCCGAGGGTGCCCACCATTTGGACTTGAGAGGCGGAAACGAAAATGATCCGCAATCTGTTATCCAGGCTCGTGACTTTCACGTTCGTAGCATCAGCAAATGGATCAACGACTTCTACGTTTTGCGTGACAAAAAGTTCTTTAATAAAGGAATATTCTATGACAGAGTGAAACAAATTCATTAGATAATTATGTAATACAACGTGGTTAACGTGGAATATATCCTGTAAAATTAACAATAAACGTAAGATACTGACTGATGAACATTAATACTGTTGCTATAGCTTTTGTGACAAAGACAAAACCGGCCAAAGTAATCCTAAAGCTCCAGAAAGGTAAGTAATTTTCGATCCTACGCTCCAGAATGCAACACTTGCAAAGATTGGTCCCAGAGCTCGTGCCAAAGCACCCAACGATCGGAAAATTCCCATTACCGTGCCCTTTTGATTATCTTTCCCATGCTCAGACGCCATGGTCATAATACAAGGCACAACCATCGCTGTAGCTGTTGAAAAAGTATAAACCTTCCAACAAAAGTATGTGAAAATGAAACTTACAAATGGCGAATAAGAACAGTCCAAAATATAACAAAAAGGGGCCTTGCGCTAATCCAACACAAATAAATGAAGGCACAATGATCCACAACCCGTAAATAGCGGTAGATTTGATTTTATGTGGTGGTAGTCTCCTGACATAACATCCTTGCATTAAGGCCATGGTAATACCTGCATACTTGTTTATTAAGTAATCTGAAAAGTAGCACATTTTTACCTATGGAGAAAAACATCCATCCCTGCTGCATGGAGGTGTAATTAAATACGTGATGTGTTAAAAACGTAAGGGTAAATTCCAAACCGCTGTAAATAAATAAGTAAGCGAAGTAAACGCGACCAAGTCTTCGCAATTCGTTTAAATCAGACGTTTTTAAGCCTGATACGGCAGTAAATTGAAACAAATCTTTCCAGTTAATAAAACATTTGGCAGTTTCAAGACTAGCTTTCATGCTTTTGGCACGCTTTCCCTGCAATAATATACTGTAAATGTGTACAAAATAATTGCGTTATTACCTCTGGTAATGTTTCTTTGAAGCACAAAACAAAGAATATTAGATCTGCCAAAGATAGTAATAAGGCGAACAGAGCTGGGATTATAAACCAATGTCCTAGTCGAGTTTTAGCCCACACAGCAAATATTGCTCCGATTAGTGGCCCAACAATAAAACCCAACGAAAATGCCATACCAACAAACGCCTATAATTTAAACCCAATATATTATCATCCGATTTTAGTGGCGACTCAACTCTACCATTCCTTTTCCCCTAGTCTTCATGGAAGAAACGTCTGCTATAATTGCCATACTCAAAGAAACGTTTCCTTTGCTGATTCCTCCAATAAATCGTGCCAAAATAAATAGAACTAAATTGTTGGATAATGCCCATAATATGTAGGACAATGTTATTCCAATCTGAAATCGTCGACATTGAATTTACATGGCAGTAAAGTAATAGAAGGTTATTCTTCTTACATGCATGCATAATTAACTAATCAGTGTATTCCATACGATTTTATTATTTAAAAAAATGTACAATCGTATGGGCGAGTAAAAAATACGAAAATACTGCAAAATACTGTTATCAGAACTGAAATTATCAAGCTTACTTAAATTATATGTTTGCATTAGCGTTTTAGTTCAATGTACTTTGATGACTTCAATAATATTTCTTTTAAATAAATTTCTACGCTTAAACTTTGCATAACATAAATAATAGGACGAATAGATATTAAACTATGGCCCAACGGCAAATCGCAATAAATGATAGAATATGTAAAATTTAGATGCGGGAATGTTTTCTAACAGTTTGATTATGAAAAAGTTAAATACATTAAATATACAAAATTTAACTTACCAAACACACAACCATGACCCTTTTTCTTCCCAAAACATCTGAAACTCCCCCAACAATCGGAGACGCCACAAATTGTAAAAAACTAAACATTGATCCAAGGAAGCCACCAAAAAGAACAGTGTTAAACTTTTCGGGTGCCCCAACGAAACTTTGGAAGTAGTAAATAGTTTCAGCAAGCCAAGTGTACAGACCTGTACTATCGTTGTTCTTGTAATAATCCAATAACGAAGGTAACAACGGTAGTATCATCGTAAATGCCAATAAATCCAGTAAAAGCGATATAAAAACTATATAAACCATCGAATGAATTCTTTCTGTTTTCGGCGACATATTCTTTCAGTCTTTATTGCACGTTGTAAAGGAGATAAGTAGTGCAACTTTCTAATTTCAATGTCTAAGATTTGAAGGTGCAAATCGAAATATCAAAAACACTTAATGTTCCTTTTTTATGATAAGGAGGGTATCGAAACGGAATGCAAATTATTGGAACAAAGATAAGACAACGCACTTACTGCTGGAAATTACATTTTGAATTTTTGTTAAGAACTTGAAGTTAAAAGGAGGTTGGTTTTGGTTACTGGTTATGTCTAAAGCATGTAGCCATAGCATGTAGCACATAGAAAAGAGATGCAGCGTAGTTGTAATGTTTGACAACTTTGACATTTAACGCCACGCGGCCACACCTCACTGATCTAAATATAAACATATATAACATATAACGTGCGTTCAAAAAAAAACGAGGCTGCGGTTACTGTCTTTTTAAGTTCTTGCTATCTATTAATAAGTAGCTTAAGAAAATAATACAGCCGTGGCGGTAACACCTGATCTATCATATATGTTTTGATTTTGGTATATAATTCTTACAATGAAGATGAAGGCGAGAATTCCCTAACCGAATAATCAAAACTCCCGCCGAAAGTTGAATATTTAAATTAAAATTACCCCACATCAGAAGGTTTTGGAAGGTAGATGGCGTATCCATGGGGTGCGCACTCTATGCAATCTTTGTAAATAAAATAAGCTTACAGGAGATCCCAACAGATGACACCAAGAACTGCTGGTTCACACAGTGTGGTCAACTTTAATTTGCAACCAACCCAAATTCCCTATAATCTATGATTGCTCTGACTATCGCACACACATTTGCACTGTTTGGAGAATTCGAATTCAACATTTTCACCTGGTTTTGTAATGACTTCGTTTTATCGAACCTTCGAGTTAGCGTTCTGAACTGGCAGCGACTAATTTGATTTTTCTTTTGTTCGGGTGTTTGATTTGTTTATATTTTAATAATATAGTTTTATTAATTTAATATACTAGTTTTATAATTAATAAATAGTGTTTTTCAGTTTAGTGTTTAATTTATTTTGGACAATCATTACATTTATAAAAGTGAAACGGTGTTGTTTTTTTTTTGTTGTGTTTGTCCGATGTAATGTAATTCTATTTTGGTGAATTTATAAATAAAGCAGTTTTAAATGTAAATTGTTTTAAATTAATCAATGAAAATATTAAAAGCCAAAAACCACGAAAATATTAAATTGCGCGCTCTTAAGCTGTACAGGTTTCTGTACTCATATGGATGTTTGAACGAAACTTTTAGGAGATCCCAACAGAATGACACTATAAACAATCTTTAGAAAGAATAGGTAGAGTGGACCATCTATTCTCTCTCTTGTCTATGGGCGTATCTATGGGACCTGTCGAAATACAAGCACAGATACAAGCGAGTTAGCGTTGTTTAATTTTCTCAGGCCCCTGCGACTCTCGCGTTCACGCAAGAATGTGTTTTATCAAGATCTGCGATCAGCGGTAACGAGAAAGAGAATCGTGAATCCGTGCGAATGAGAGAGATAAAGCAACTTGAACGAGTGAGCATGCGCTCCATCGCAGCGCCTGCTTAGTACTCGTTCCTTAAAGGCTGGTTTTCGAGGAAAAACCTCCATTGCGTTTTGTTTCAATTTGGTTAGTTTTGATTTTGATGTTTCGTTGGTGTACGGCATTTGTCATGTTTATGTGATAACAAACAACTTTGACTAATGTATTTCACAAATGGATCTTTTTTACTGTTTTTCTGTGTATACTACAAAATTGCTAACATATTTATAATTGTTCTTTAGCACTCCAATCATCATATGTTAATATACGAATATCCATTATTAATTACTGGTTTTATTGAAAATCAAATTCCTGCGGAGAATAAAATGTAACAAATTTTGAATGCAGCGCCATGGATTTTATCCTTTTTTGCACGGTATGTTTGTCTCTTTCCCGTAGATTGCAGATCTTGATAAAACAGCTGTACGGGAAATAAGGAGAGACGACCATCTATATCTCTCTTGTCTATGACTTTTCTCTTTTCTGTGGGTGTACTTAGGGATGGAGACATGGAGTGGAAGTGGGTGGTTGTCAAGTAGCAATGTTGGAAATAAAAATGTTCTGCGGTTAAAACAGTTAATATTAGCTGTGTCCCGCACTGCAACCGAAAATAGTTTAAAGTAAAGTGAATAAACCAAGCCTGAATCATGTATAAAAAATTGTGATATAAAAATAATATACGTAACTAATGAACAAAATTTTCAAATCTATGGAATGGCGCCAGTGATTTATCCTTCCTATGTGTTTGCATTATTTTTTGTAATTTACTGGTTTGCTATGTGGATCTTACACCTGACAGCAATATTCTATGGGTACGTTTCGATAGAAGGCATAAAACTAAAGTTAACCTACAAATTTGATTTTAGCAAATACAGGCTGCACAATAAAGTTGCCAGCTTTCCCCCTGACGAACCTTGCCCCGGAGTTTCAATTTTAAAACCGCTAACGGGGGTTGAAACTAATTTGTTTGCAAATTTAGAAACGTTTTTTACTTTGAATTATCCGATTGTGAGTTTCATGCAATATCTTTGATAAACAATGACGCTGTTTGTTTTAGTATGAACTGTTATTTTGCATAGAAGACGAAAGTGATGCGGCGATTGAGATTGTCAATACATTAATTGCGAAATATCCTAAGGTGGCAACTCATGTGTTCATCGGAGGGTCACTGGTTGGTGTAAACCCAAAAATTAACAACATGAACAGAGCTTATGAAGCCAGCAATTATGACCTGATACTTATATCCGATAGTGGAATCAGAAGTAAGTGTTTTATATAGAATTGCACATGACTCTAAATCAATCATCTTGTTGTTCAAATATTTTATTTGTCATTAATTGTAAACATGCACAACTAAAATATTTACATGTCCTTGTGCAGCCTCTTTCACATTTCTAACAACTATATATTTTATTGTTCAAAAACGAAATCATTATCCTTGTTTAATAACATAACTTTTTTAGACATTGAATAATTACCAACTCTAATGTATAATATGTATGTTACACTAAAATATTTTATGCACATACAAGGTGTTAATAGTTATGAAACCACAAAACATTATTTGACCATTATTTCATAAATCAACAGGAGAATCGCTTTCTCTATTTGTAAAATGATAATGCTTTAGCTTAGGGGGACAGTTTCAGTAAAATATAGAAAATATAAATAGGCTTGTATCTTGTATATAGAACTTTATTTGAGTAATTATTGATTTTGGTAGAAGCATTTTAATGTTATACCAGCTTTGTTAATAATATTCATGTAATTGAAAGGAATGTGCTTGTAGCGCCTGCCAATGAATTTAACAAGACGTTTTAAAAAATTTTAAGGACATCTCAAAATTATATTTAACACATGGCGCGTAAAATTGATGACTCTTTTATTGGTACTAAATATTTGACACTTTAAATTGCCGTTTAAGGTTATATAAACCCTGTAAGTTTACTTAAAATTTGTTCTTAAATTGGGATTGAGCGTTCTCAACATGAGTTTAATTTGAAAAAAAAGCTATACATTTTTGACGTTTCAGTTTCTTATTACTCAAAAAATTGTTAATTTGAAAACTTCGGTTTCTCACATTTTTGACAAAACCATGTTGCCCTAGCCAGAATTAACACATTCAATAATAGTAAAACGGATTATCGAATTTTAACAAAATTGAGAATATGTACTGCATAGGAGCAATAATGTTGGCGACGTCTCGGTTAATGTTGTATGCTATTGTACCATTTCACAATGCTTTGAATTCGAATTTGAAGAGATTCGAGCAAAAACTGAACATAATGGTTTCACACGATCCATTTTTTCATTGAAAAATTAAATATGTTGCAATAATTTCAAAGATTTTAAATAGCAAGGATACAAAAGGTATTTCAATTCCCTATAGAACGGCATCAAAAAATTAAAATCCGATTATCTGTACTCTAGTTGTTTAATGTTTCCAACCAAGACCAATTGAGGTTTTTTTTTTCTACATGGCGGTTCGCTTCGAAAAGTTTATAACGAAAACTTCAAATTATTGAAGTCCAACATTGAAGGAAACAAGAATACGATTAAAAATAGCTTCAAAAAATTTACTGGTTAATTCGGACATGTGATGTTTCCATCCCGCTTAAAAGTACCAAGGCCATCATAATATATGGGTTTTAATTGTTATATAAAGAAGAGCATTACTTGTTTGCCCTTCTTTTTAATTTAGCCTTCTCCTTCCAATATCGAAGGTATCGACTTGGCTAATATAAGAATCCTAATACGTAAAATCAAATATTTGACTAAATTTTTTATTTTCAGTGAAAGAAGACACATTGCTAGATATGGTGAATCATATGGATGATAAAACGGGATTGGTTCACCAGATGCCGTTCACATGTGACAGACCTGGATTTGCGGCAACTTTAGAAAAAGTACCAGACCAAATTACTTATCTAAGAATAATTTTTACGCCTAAGTTTTCAGATATATTTTGGAACGGCACAAGCCAGAATGTATCTGTCAGCCGACTTTTTTAGAATAAATTGTCATACCGGCATGTCAGCTTTAATGAGGAAACCCGTACTGGAAGACCAAGGAGGATTGAAAACGTTCGGCTGTTACTTAGCTGAAGATTTTTTTATAGCAAAGTCGTACATTAACAGAGGGTGGAAAACTGCCATAAGTAGTCAACCTGCAATGCAAAATTCGGGCGTTTGTGACGTTGAAAGTTTCCAAGCTCGCTTAACAAGGTGAATTGATCAATTTTATACATATAAAAACTATATCAATGAATTGTTTTGTTTAGGTGGGCCAAATTACGAGTAGCCATGATTCCATTTGTTATTATTTTTGAACCTCTGTCAGAATGCATGATGATTGGAGCTTGTACCGCATGGTCTGTTGGAGTTCTTTTGCAATGGGATTTTTGTGTATTCTATTTGGTACACAGTTTAATATGGTTCATCTGTGATTGGACTTTATTACGAGTAGTGCAGGTGAGCAACTCAATTTCGTGGATTACTATTATTTTTGTTTTGTTTTAGAATGGTTCCCTGCCTTTTAATAAATTTCATTTCGTTGTTGGTTGGTTATTTAGAGAACTATCCGGTCCCTATTTGTTTATAAACGCAGTCCTGGATCCTCCAATAAAATGGCGCAATAGGGTGTTTAAGTTAGCGTGGGGAGGAGTTGCCCAAGAACTTAAGGCTAGAATTAAATGCTAATTTAAAAGACTTTGAAATGTTATAAATACTATCATTTGTCAGGTGTTCCAGCAATTTTGACCTCAATTGACTTGAATCCACCATTCAATGAATAATTTCAAAAATGTCTAGTGGACGAGAGTGCTAGAGTAAGAAAACAACAAATCAGAACGATTGTATTTGTTGGTATTAAATGAATAAGTTTGAATTATGTGCCGCGTGTGCGTTATTTAATACTTCTAAAAATATTAATCACAATCCTGGAAACCATACAAATAGATCATCACATCACATTTTCATTATATCATTCGACTTTTGTGTGTTACTTATTACATTTTCAGTGTACAAATATAAGCAATATGTTGTGATACAAATAAATTGTAAATATTTGTTATTAAAGTTAGTGTAACTTTGCATTGGTTTAAGTTACTGTCTTTCACTTCCCAAGCAAATAAAAATTGGAATTTCTTACATCAGTTCACACTGAAGCAATAATTTCCCGTGTACTTAATAATAAATCAAAATAAGTAACTAATTTCAATGTTAAAATGGTGGATTCATGAAGCAAATAAATATTTTTACCATATTTAAATAAATCTCTTTCATTTATACACTGTTTTTGGATCGTACATACAAATCACATATTTTTATTATTTTGTTTTTTATTTTTATACACACATTTATACATATGTTACGTTTTTGGTGTTGTTGTTTGTATCAGACCAGAATATTGTATTGAATTTAATTCAAGACTGAACCCCGAGGTTTGAGCCGTTTTATAATAATTCGTTTATAATATACCATATTAATTGAGAAGTGTTTTACTTTCCAAGGGTGTAGTAATATAAAAGTCAGGGACTTTAAGAGGGACTCTAATGCCACGAAACGTTCCTCTTTACCAAAATTTTGAAAAATCTTCAATTTTCATAGTCAGGTGAGCAAGGCTCCAGCTTTGCCCGATTTACGGAATCTCGATTTTTTCGTTGAGGTTCTTTTAACGACAAGAAATTAATACGTAAGAGGAACTGACGCAAAGAATCAAATATATTCCAACCTAGATAGTGTTTCGTTGAATATATTTTTGTGATTTTAAAACGTAGATCGCTGTTAAATTAATCATGGACTGAAAAAGTAAGAAAAAACTCAAAATAAAACCTAATTATAGTACAGCCATGGACAGTCAAGAATAACACCCGTGTCATGCAAAAGTTTTGTAAAGTTTGACATGCTGAAGATCTAAAATCGACTGCAACACTAGGACTTCCAATATTTCCAATAAATTCAAAATGTTGATTACTGAATGGTTATATATATATATATAAAACACCGTACATACGAACCACCTGTCCCTGTTCATAAAAACTTTGCATGTTTTTTAACTAATTACTGAGCTGGCTTAATTCGTCTTGACTCATCGCATTCGCTTAGAATTCTAATTGCATAATTAAAATGATTGTCTCTCCTTTTACGCAGCGGCGTAACGTGAGCTTTCGCCGCCTGGAGCCGACCGGAAATTCGCCGCCCCATCGATTTTAATTATTAGTTGGGAAAATTAGTAAAAGTAAAATAAAGCAGCCTTAAATTTTTTTATTTCTTAAAAATGTACTTTTCGTATTTTTTTCATAGCAAAATCTTTTATACAATTGTCAATATCAATATGCATGTCATGTTCAATTGCCAGAATAGCTAAACTTGATAGCCTCAGCGTGGATATAGTTGATCTAAGATAATTTTTGATTAACTTCAGTTTAGAGGAGCTTCTCTCGCAAGTGGCATTACTGATCGCAGATATTAAAAAATTCTCAACATTATGACAAGCCATCTTCAAGTTTGGACTCAATAAAATACATGTGTCCCAGCGCCTTGACCTAACTTCACTTGTTTTTGTATTATTTGACATTTAAACCAACAAAAGCCCCTTTGAAAAATCGCTGATCCCAAACCAATGAGAATTTTGGCTTAAAATTTTGAGAGAAAATTTTGTATATCGTCTAGTTTATAGTAAATTATTAAAATTCAAAGTTTGACTTGACCACTATAAACTAGAAGATATTAAAAATTTTTGTAAAAATTTGAAGTCACAATTCTCATTGGGTTGGGAGCAGAAGGGGCTTTTGTTGGTTTAAATGTCAAATAATAGGAAAACAACTGAAATTAGGTCCATAATAGGGTTATACAAGCAGGTTGTATGTACAGGGTTATACAAGTTATAGCAGCAGATATTTTTAGCGTGTCCTCTTAAATGGATTGTACTTTTTGTCGAAAACCGCATCTCGATATCTATTTCCATTTTAGAGTAATCTTACTTCCCCACAGCGCTGGGACAGCGCCTGTATGTTAATAAACCCAGAGAGCCGGACTTAATGAGCTCTTTTTTACACTCTGGGTCTGTTGCAGCTACGAAAGCTCGTAGACGTACGCGCCCAAGTTGGAATTCTTCTTTATTAATGTCTTGAGGAACTTGATCTAAGTTAAGTTCGTCCACGCCCCATATCACTGCAGGCCATAAAAAAGCATATTTTTGCGCTAGATTCTGCAGCTGTTGGAATATTTTTCGAAGTTCAGCAGTTACTCTGTCTATTGAAGAAAACATTGTTCGTCTCAAGTCATCTTCGTACGATAACTCAACTTCTTGACTTCCGTCGCCAAATATATGCTTTCTCCTGATTCGTCTTGGGGGTTCAAAAGAAATTTCTTGGAATTTGAAATTATTTTTTGATTTTTCATTTAAATAATCGCGCTGCTTGCCGCCGCCCCTTTTTGCATGCCGCCCGGGGTCATGGCCCCCTTTATCCCCCCCCCACGCTACACCCCTGCTTTTACGCGTTAACTTGGTTTTTCTTTTATTTTGCTACATGTAAAGCTGTAACGGGTGTTCCGACTAGTCATAAAATTCGAATGCGTTCGCTCCAAGACCGAAATGGAATTATTGAAAAAAATGCGATTTGTCAGATGCAGGCAAAATGTATGGAAATGGGCTCACGGAGTGTGTAAGGTATAACTAACTACTGTAGTAACTATAGTTACTAGTTAGTTACTTACAATATAATTAGAATTATGACAAAGAATAATGAATGACTCCATGCCTATCGCACGGCATGGGCATTTGACATTAGCATAGACCATAGACAAGTCTTATCTTTGGATAAGTCCTTGCCACAAGTACACGTTCGCCACTTTTCACGCATGCCCAGAACGAGATGCCTGACAGGTAACAGGTAAAATACACCGTCGAGTCGAGTTGCCCACCTGTAGACTATAGATCAATCAAACAAATTAATTTCGTTTTGTGCAGTACGAAATGTAATGAAATAAATATGATTGTGAGTGGATGATATAGCGCGCGCGTCTGTTAAGTGTTGATGGTAAGTAGTTTAAATAGAAATGGACAAAGTTTGGTTGTTGGAAAAAAATTGATAATACTGTTATTGTTACCGTATTCATAGCTATTGTGATATGGTCGCCACGATGGCGTTTGCCGTAAGACATCATCATGAACATATGTATTCTTCAAATTGTGCATCAGAACCGCTAATAATAAGTCAAAATCCCTTTGTTTAACACACGTATCCCATTTAGAGCGTCATTTGTAAAAGTTGACGGAACATAGAAATCGGCTCGATGGTCTATGATGATGCAAAATATGAGAGTTTTATTAAAAATTCGATTCTCGATTTGCGTGCTTCTTCACGGATTGTTTTCCAAATTTAGTCCGCAGCACTTTGGCCGTAAAAATCCGCATCGATCAACATCTAAGAATTGTTGACATTCCTTGCATTCCATTATGGCCGAAGGTGTGTCCTAAGAGAGGAAATTAATTATACATATGCGTTACACGCATAAACAACGAGAACCACGATTGCAAGTTTCGGCAAAAAGACAAGCCGCGCAAATTCTCGGAACATAAATATTTATTTCGAATTCCAAATAATACAATAGCAATTTAAAGACTATAAGAGATTGAGAGATATCGATAGTCTATCAGATGATTAATCGTTTTCATAAATAAGTTGGAACAATTTCCAGATAGCGAGTGAGTGAAACGTGCACGAATGGCGTACCGATCGAATGGTTACTCCGGAGATGAACTGGAAAGATACCGCGACGAAGGGGGTGAAAAGCCCATTTATCTCATGGAGCACTTGGCCACGTTCACAGTCACCAAAGAGACTGGCATCATGTACCCCGCCGATGGGATGCGCAGATTGCTTCAGTTGGAAAAAACAAACGGAATTTGGTCCCAAAAGATGCAACTGTGTCTAGATCGCGCTTGGGTTTTAATAATGGATTACGAGACCGGGGTAAATAATAAGTTTAAGTAGGATAATTGTCATTTTTGCTGCACCCTCTTCTTCAGAGCGTTATGGAACGGTTTCCGGCTAATTCCATACAAGAACCCACCGCCTTCACGAGTCAAGATCCCATGGAAATGTACAACAATATTTTAGTATTTAACGTTGCTAACTCAAATCCGTCCCACCCACCAGAAATGCATATATTTCAGGTAAGTCAGGCGCGCAAAACTAGTTTCGACGATTGTGTTTTTCCGATAAATATGATATTTTGATATGTCCAACTATATATTTTATCTACGTAGCGATAACAATGATTTCATACCTTAAAACTTCACCATCTCATTGTTTTTATAAGCATTTTTTGACCCTTATGAAACTGCTTTAATGCTTAGACGTTCTAACGACCAATTCACGCGATTCTACGAAAATTAAAAATTCCGCGTGTTACAGTGCCAAAGCATATCCGCTCTGGACCTTGTCGAAGATTTGAAGCAGCTAAGAATGGGAAAAACCCTGACCAGAAACCGTAAAACCAGCATTCCACCTCCATCGCATAAACCGCCCCACAACATAATAAACCAGTCGCGAGATCAGCGTGATTATCACGGCTCCGACTCCGAACTCACCGCCAATAATGACGATTCGAGCTCCACTACTAGCGAAAAATACGAACGGGACGTAACAATTCTTAACCACTGTTTTGACGATATTGAAAAATTCATTGCGAGGCTACAACATGCAGCTGCTGCCGCTAGAGAACTCGAGCGCAGACGAAGAAGCAGAAAGAGCAAAAAGCGCGACATGGGGGATGGGATGTTGACTATGCGTACGAAACCGCCTCCGGAAAAGGAGTTTATCGACATTTTTCAAAAGTTTAAGCTTTCCTTTAACTTATTGGCTAAGCTCAAGGCGCACATCCACGACCCCAATGCACCGGAACTCGTGCACTTTTTGTTCACACCTTTGGCTTTGATTGTGGAAGCTTCACATGATACCTATCCGGACTCACAGCTTCCCAGAAAAGTAGTTTCGCCCCTTCTAACTAGAGAAGCTGTTAATCTACTTATGAACTGCGTTACCAGCAAAGAAACCGAGCTCTGGCACAGTTTGGGAAACGCCTGGCTAATTCCAAGGTACGTCTACAACTCTTTCGTTATTTCGTTGTGCTGAACTAGGTGTTGGCCGTAGGGATCAGTGGAAAGGGCACGTTTCACCGTATCACCCGATTTTCATGGACGGTTGGTCACCTGATTATCCAGTAGTTGACGAATTGGAAGCAAATAACGACGTCAAACATTACAACGACAATAGTGACTACACCGATTATGACACATCCAACAACCACCGCGACATTTTTATTTACGAGAAAAGCACCGATTCCCACCACCACCATCAGAAGGTGGAATCTGAGCGAGATTTGCCACCTAACTTGGGCGAAAGCACAAGGAGCGACATTTCGGTCGACTCTATTGAACGTAACGGTGGTGAGGAGCGTGGGTTTGGAAGGAGTCAAGAGAGTTTCTTGGATGAATTACAAGCTCGCGGGGCTAACACAGTTCAAGTGACTTACCCACGCACCGCAAATAATGACAAAGAGCTGACAGTTGTGCGCGGGGAGTATTTGGAGGTGAGTAAGATTGTGTTTGGTCGAGGCGATTGTTGAGGTTGTGCAGATTTTGGATGACAGTCGCAAATGGTGGAAAGCTAGGAACAGTAGAGGACAAGTAGCGCACGTCCCTCACACCATCGTCACTCCATTCCATTCTGGTGGCAATGACATCTTCAACAGTTCATTGTATACCACTCATAATTACAACAAGAACAGAGCTGTAAGTAATGAATGTCTTTATTTTGAAACCCAGGCTCATGATATGTGCAGGATTCTCCTGATGTATTCAGCGGTGGACACAGTCCAAATACACCTGAACACGTTAATCCTCCGGTATCAGCAACATCAGCTGATTGGGTCAGAAAACAGCGGTTGGGTAAGAAAGGAGAATTTCGTTATTTTTGAGTGTAAACCACCTCATCATAGATTGCTTCTTGTATAAACTGTTCTCTGTTGTTTTGTATATTATTGTGTAAAACTTGTTAAGCGTTGGTTTTTTTTAAATTTGTCCACGCTAGATTCTCACATCTTTTAGCAAGAATTTTCTACTCATTAAATGTATTCTACAATCAATATGTGTAATGTTGCTTTTAATGTATTGTTTTGAGTTCAAAATGTAACTATACGTAACTTATATATATATATATATATAATTTTTTTTATATAATTCTTCTAGATTACCAAAAAGTGCAGACATATCAAATGATGAACTTTGTTAATTTTTTAGAAATTGTTGCATAAAAATAATGCAAATTTTTTGAATTTTTTCAATCAAGCTTTCTAGATAGAGTTTGGATATTTGTCGATATTTTTAACAACTCAGCCCTTTCGCGTATTATAAATTCGGAAACAGTCCAGTAGTGATTATTTAACCACTAACTAACTAACTAACTAACCACCTCAAAGACTCGCAATTACACGCAATTATGAAGAAAAAGTTTCTTCTAGAAACGCTTGTTATATGGCTTTTTGTGTATATTTACACATTTGGTATTATTTACATCATCATAGCAACACCATCTCGCTTGGTTCCTTTCCGCATGCAGCAACAATCATTTTCAGCTTGCAATAAAATTTTATAGCGTCTCTACTTATCACATTTTTTGTGATATTTAAAAAAGGAACAATTTAAAGTAAATTTTCGGTTTATCTCATAATGTTCTAAATGATCTAAAAACTCAAGAAATTTCGAAAATGTCTCAAGTCGCATCTTAACCATTATTAAGTTGTTATGGCAAACTCTGAAATTGAAAAAACTAACACTGATTGGCAATCAGGATTTAATCATAGTACTCTTTTTACTATAACTACTATTACTACTAAAAAAATTGTTATGAGGCAGGAAATGTCTGTTATCCTGTTCTGGGAAACATTATTGATCATTTATGAGTGACCATTTCTAAATTTTAATTTGATCAGTTGATATTTCTGCCTTTTTTTCGTCTAGGATTGGTATTTATAGATCTGCAATTGTTACAAACATTTTTATACAAAATTTACTAACATGCTATTGAATACTACTCCCATGTCTTATATGAAAATAAAATTTCTACCACATGTTTGTGTCTGTCTTTATGTGCGCGTCTAGTGAAAATTCTGTTCTCATGCTAATTGTCGCTAAAAAGTGGTCAACGTGGGTGTTATAAAAATAGTAAAACAAGTTAATGAGAGATAATTTAAACGAGCGGATATTCAATAAAAGACGCAAGAAAGAACAGCGCCCGACAAATTTACCACGGAATAAATTTTGAAAATTATTCGGCAACTGAAATAAATTGCAATTAACGACGGTCGCTTTCGATTATCCACCGATATAAATCGCGGTTATTAAATTGGTTAACATCATTTTGCGTTCGTTTTATACGAAACGTCGAGGTAAGTATAGTGAAAATTATTGCGACTTTTGCTTATAATCAGTCTTGACCACGACTTGGGCTGACTTGGGTATCTATCTCGAGGAAATGACGATATATACGACCAACATAAAATGCGAAACGTTATGAGTTTAAGTTTCGAAGTTTACAGATTTCAGGTTGCTTTTTCAATGTTTAATTTTATAACAGATTTACCTAAGTTAAATACCGGGATGCAGAATATATAATTACAACACACAAGAGGCACAATTGACTGTGGGAGGCAGAGGTCGTATTAAATTTTAATCGTTGTTTAAAGAGCACTAAATTTAAATAAAATCGGGTAATCGGGCATCCGTCGATAACTGGCATTTTCGAATTATCACTTTTGATAATTACATTTATATAGGTTTGTCCTCCTAACCGGGTTTGCTTTTCTCAGACCTTTGGCTGAATAATCTGCGAATATCGCGGAATTCGTAGGATGCGCCTAAATTCAATGTTCCCTTATTGATTGTAAATCCTACAAGATAAATGTAGAAATTAATCAAAAGGCATTTTTACTTTTATCCTTGAATTTTCATCAAGACGGCAATTTAAACTGTGTATTGACGTAAATGCAAATTTAACTAATCTTTACTTACGCCATTATTATATCGTTGCATACATAAGAGATCTTTTGTCGAGATAATCGAACGTTAAGTGCCGAAAAAGAATGTACGATTGATTATATTATAATAGAATATCGATAAAACTGTTGATTCGATCAATCTGCAGTAACAGCTAGTGCACCACCTCCACCGCCACCACCCCTTCCGACTCTGTCCGCCCCCGTAACTCCCACCACAACGCTGAAAAGATCGCCGTCCGTGAAATCAACAGCGACTCAAGGTGACAGAATGCAGGATGAACTAAATATGGTGCTTTCGATGGTCCGAGATAAGAAATTTAAATCACACATCGAAGTTAGGCAAACTCCTGAGGTTTACATCGATCAAAAATCGACCACCGAAGAGATCCAAAATTGGCTGAAAATTAAAGATTTTGATTCGCAGATTTGCGCTAAATTTAAGGGTCTGGCCGGACATAACTTGTTTGATTTTAATAAAACTCAGTTGGCTAAAATTTGTGGCCAGAAAGAAGGAGCTAGACTATATTCTCAACTCAATATTCAAAAGAGCGTCAGCGGGGTAGGTTACACACACATGACCTCTCAATTTATTTTCATTCTCTCAATTTCCAGTATCAAACGATGAGAACGTCCGAACTTAAAGCGATCCTCGCAAAAGCTCGTGAGAAAATCGAAGCAGCCGATTAAATTAACTATATTGTCCTTATCTATATTTATATTATATAATACATAACAAGATAATGTGTAAAATGTATTTAGTTTAATAAAATTTTATCTAAGTGTAGCACACATCATGCATTACTTGTCTTAATTATCATTAATATATATTTTATCTTTTTGGTAAGTAATTTTTCTAAATTGCGATTCTCAGACTAACAAATTAAGTACTTACGTTTTGGCATTTTTATGTCACATTCCGTCTATTTGGTCTAATCGTTGAACAACATTGTAAAATGGTATTGTAAAGGTCGGTCGGCCAATAAGTTAGGCATAAAAAGCAACTATTATCTGTTATAGACAACAAATTTATTTTGTTTGAAAATATTTCCGGTTAGGTGTTAGTTAATGGAAGGCATTGATGCGTTCTCGGTTCTATGTTTTATGTGTGCACTATTCATAATAGGTGTTTAAGAGTGTAAATGTAAATAATTTTAAATAAATCTACATACTTTCTTAAATAAATCTGGTTGATACATTATAATTGTTCTTTAAAAACACAATAACCAATTTACATATTTTGGTTTTTTTTGTTCTAAACGACGAAGTCGTTATCATAAAATGGCATGCACGTAAAATATTTATTTGGTTAATGAATATTGTTTGTGATTCAGAATGGTCATTTACGTGAAATTTCGAAGAGTAATAAAATGAGGTGGTTGTTAACAATTTATGATTACGATGAGTATCGGAAATTTTTCAAACTGAAATTATTGACATCACCAACAACGTCATGCATAAAAATAACAATGACATTTACAATATAAAATGTGAGTTAATACTAGGCCAATGCTTAATTCATAAAACACACCAAGACAGGTGATGCGTTTTTGAATGTAAAATCTGGATATTTTTAAACGGATTTAGAAAGAATTAGTTCTATCGATTAGAGAGCGGCATGAAGCTGTTATGAAATATAGGTGTTAGCATTAAGATAAAAAATTGCGTAAAACTGTTGATATACAGATAAAATACGTTGTTGCCGTACCAAATAAACATTACAGAAATAGTTTTACGGGAGTAAAATAAAATTCGGTAAAGGATCTGTATTTGTATATGTGTGTACACAGGTGTTGAAAAAATTGTTAAACATAAGATCATAACACTATTTAGACTTGTTTTGCAATTGGGATTTTAAATAAAATGGAAGGGGGGGGGAATAATGATTAACAATTTGCAAAATATCTTGATTACATATCTCAACGGTGGCGATGCTAGGGAGTGGTATCGCGCAGATATTTCTAGGCAAAATAAACACTGTCTATAAACATTTTTCAACAGCAAAACAAATACACAAATGACTAGTCTTAAAATATTAGAACAAAATTTTGTTGAAAATGAATGTAAAACGGTCGTTTTATGTGTTTGGCCTTTTAATAGTGGTAATTAAATACGTCATGACCTATATTTTACGACATTTTGTCACATGAATGACGACAATACCATGCAATATTGTTGTGTAAGAATCTCTAAAACTAATTCAAGTCTACGTCCGACCACCAATAAACACTGTAAAAAAATATGGAAGTCTGAATTATGTCATAAAAGAATTGTGAATAAAAGCGAATTATTAATTTTAAATGTAAATTGACTTTAAAAGATAATGCATAATCATTTTATAAGTAAATCTTATTTTATATTGGCGGTGGTCCTCATTTCAATGAATCAAACGTTTGTCCTCACAACTGAAAGTGATTTGGTGAGTATTTTTCGAATGTAAAAATCGTAGTATGTATGTGTAGAAACGAAACGGGTAGGTTCAGGTCGCTGTGGACGTGCAATCAATAATGTAGCTTCTGCTATCGCCGCCGCTTCCACCGCCACTAGAAAACGAAAGTTTTCGGCCTTCTCGTTTAAATGTTTCCTTGAGTTTATTCGTCGCCAGTGATAGCTTTAGCGTGGCACATCGCTGCAGAAGAAGAAGAATAAGAAGAAAAAGAAGAAGAAGAAGAAGAAGAAGAAAAAGGGAGTGAAAAATCGAATAAAACGATTGTAGGTGGGGTAGTACGTGTCGTCGTCGACGCGGCGCGGCGCGGCGCGGCGCACCCGGAGTTCGGCGCGGCGTCCGGTGTACGGTATCCGGAGTCGTGTATCAGTGGCGGCGCACCCGCGCACCCTTGTGTCTTTTGATTGTGGAGGGCCGCGCTTAGGGGCTTCGGATCGCATGGATCGTAACCTCTTGGTGAAGATCGGCGATACGCGCCTTGCTGCATTCACTGCTAGAGGGCGCCGGTATGGCGATCGTTGTGCGCGTGTTGTTTAGGCGCCATCGTAGTTCTCATCGGGCTCGTCGTTGCTCGTCGTGGCTGCCTACCACCGGCATTGAACAGAGCAGCGAGAGGCAGCGCCCCTTACGGCGAGTCGAGACCATTGCGTTTGGACCGTTCATGTCCACCGGCCAGAGCGGCTCGGAGTGGTGCGAGCGAGTTGAGTTTGAGTGTGTGTAGTGCCTGGGTGCGTTCGGGCGCCCAGATCGGCTATCTACAATACTTCGCGGGCGACAAATGTTGACCTGACCCTCGGTACAGAACGTCTTGACGGGGACGACTGCGACAGGCTCGGGGCGACCGCTACCGCAGCCGGGATATATATCGGACCAAGGCACAAAGTAAGTCGCTATCACTGTTCGGTGCTTCGGTGCGGATAGTGGATCTGAAAATAGGTCAGAGAGAAGAGATATGCGGGGGATGGGGTCGGCAGTCGTGGCTCGTGGGGCGCGTCGCGGTCGAAAAGTCCGCGCCAAGTGACGCTTCCCGTCGTCTACTCGTCTCACCGCTCTCGCTCTTTCTTCGTTCGTCCCTCCTGTCTCCTGTTAGACGTTGACGTCCCACACCAGTGCAAACTAGTTATTAAGCCTATGCCATCATTGTAATCTCTTGAAACACCAGTACACCGGGGATCGGATTGTATCGGATTGGATTGGATTGTATTGGATTGTATTGGATTGGATTGGATTGTATCGTATCGTATCGTATAGTATTATATTGTCCTTCCGTAGAAGCTCTGCTGCGGGGACGTGCGGACTAAGGCGCGCACGGAGCTAATCCGGTTCCGCCTTCTTTCCCCGACCGATTTGTTGATTATTTGCCGCCACCACCACCACCACCACCGCATACCTAATATTGTGAGATGGGCGAAATCGATCGCCAGCGCCGACCGTGTGGCGGTAGTGGCATGAAGCGGTCCGCGTGACGTCATTTATCCATGAGATTCCTGACTAGCATGCATTATAAATAACCACAGTACCTACGTTAATATCGCCGAAAACCGAAAGCAAGCGCTTCCGCCGCTAGCCCCGTCAGCCGTCCAGATTTCACATGCCGCAGGTGCACCCTACCTACAAGCAACCTATCTAAAACCTGCCGCTCGCTTCTCGGCTGTTCTGCGTTTGACTCTGACTCATAGTCACTTATATACATCGCAAATATCCCTTATTAACCTATTCCCACGCATTTCGAACATCGTAACAAAGCAAAAAATCGACCGGATCTTCGCATTTTCACTCCCGAAACCATAAAATTCTAACTTTAGCGGCTCGCTGCAATAGTTTACTGATTCGGTCCGATTGTATGTAATAAACGGATGTACGCTTCTGTAATTGATAACGTAGGGTTTGAACCTTCGCCCCGGCCCAATTCCACAACAGGTATTGTCTGTCAATCTTTACGATCGTTCTCGTGACACCACGGTTTTCGTTGAGGATATTATCTCATCTATCAGGCGCCAGAGAGACGAACGCCGCTGTTCGTCGAGGTGCCCCTGCCCTCAGTCGACGTTCATCTTCGCCGCCGAGTCCCAGATTATACAAAATTAACTAAAGCTCAATCACTGTGTCCGTCTACGTCACGGGCTCCTCCGTATTTTGGCGTGTTGTTTGTTCGTGTGTGATACATGTGCGGAGCTGATGCGCGCAGTCCGTCCCAACTGCCAGGTACATAATTTCTAAAAATTCTCACAGACAAGCTCTCCTGCTAAGTACTTACCACATAGACACTTACTCTTGATATCCGATTGGAATGAATCCGCGACGATGATCTAGATGCGAATCGTCGTCTACGGCATTCGTGACGTCCAGCGTCGCCGTCGTTTGGCCGCCCGGTTCAGTTGCGTGGTCTCGTGAGCTCGAGTGCCAGACTCGTACGCTAGCTATATTACACGTCCGATGCCGACCTAGTAAACAGCCCACGCGCCCCTGTAAGAAACCTATTCGATTTGGTGTGCCCCGAGTGTGCCCCGAGTGTGCCCTTCCTAACGGGAGTGTTCTTCTTCCTTCAGGTGACGTATATCACTCCCGATTGTCTCTTGTCGATCGTCAATCGTCGATTCGATCAGTTATACGCCACAACTTCTGAATTGTTAATACATTATGCAAACGGTAAAGTGCCCATCGGTGTACTTATACATACCTCAACGAAAATCGAAAAATCGCATTCCGTTTTCCCGACTTTTGTATCTTACACGCCAAACATAACGGTGACTGAATAAACCGTCGATTTATATTAGTCCGGAACGCTAGCTTAGTAAGCTAAATTATTCATTTAGTTTAGTGCATTGTTTAGTGCAACGTTTACGTTTAAGCTTTCGCGAAATAAATATTTAAAAACAGACTCGGTCCGGTGGTAAAAACAGCCGAATGATTGATTGATTGATTTTTTTTTGACAGGTGTTTTTAACAGGAATTTTTCCACCTGAGAAATTTCAAAGTTACCCACCCGGCTGTGCTAGTTTTATGTGTGTGTGTGTGTGTGTGTGTGCTGCAGCCTGCGTGGTCTCGTCGCCACCGCCGCCGCTTCCATTCGCGGTTTCGCAGTCAGTCGGCTGTGTTTGGTATCTGTCAAATTTTTATAAGCTTTCTCGCCATTAATTGTTCTAATTAGAGAGTGTTTTAAAAACGGGCGAGGTCAAAACGAAATATAATTATTGTGTACCGAAAATTGTTTAGTCGGCGAGAATAATCCCTTGCTTAATCTCTTGCTTCAGCAGTCGTTTGGTCACGTTACTTTGTAGGTTATGTTAGACTTTATACGCGTATATTTATATTTATTTATAATTAATTGGGTATAAAGGGTGTATTTGTCGTTAGTGTTTGTGAAAACGTTTCGAGCTCGAGGAGGGAGAGTCTGTATTAATGTAATAAAATTTCATAGATAATCGACATAATAGTATTTACGGTTATTGGGACAATAAAGGGTCTGAGGTTTCGATAGAATTAGTCTTGTTGTTGTCTTGTTTGTTGTCTTTATGTTAACAAACACTGTAGGGGAGTATTAGTAATATTGGGTGATTTATTAATAGATCTAGCTGTGAGAAATGGCTACGATAGACGGCCGTCCCGCGCAATATGGAATTTCCCTGAAACAGTTGCGCGACCTCATGGAACATCGAGGTCGCGAAGGAGTAAATAAAATTAATGAATATGGAGGAGTACAAGAAATTTGCAAGAAACTCTATACGTCGCCCAGCGAAGGTAAATTACATAATAGGTTAAGTTCAATTCTAAATTCTTTTCGTTGTCCATTTTAGGTCTTAGTGGGTCACAAGTGGACCTCGAACACCGGAAAGAAACATTCGGATCAAACTCAATTCCTCCCAAACCTCCAAAAACGTTTCTTCAATTAGTGTGGGAAGCATTACAGGACATTACACTTATTATTCTGGAAGTAGCAGCCATCGTGTCTTTAGGTCTTTCTTTCTATCAGCCGCAGCAAGAAGATGCCTGTAAGTATCGTTGTATTTGTTGGGTCCATAAAAATGTAGCATTTGTTATCTTATAGCATTTGATGACGATGAAACTAGTCATGGCTGGATTGAGGGTTTGGCCATTTTAATCTCCGTTATTGTAGTAGTCCTAGTAACAGCATTTAATGATTATACAAAAGAGCGACAATTTAGAGGTCTTCAGAGTCGAATCGAGGGAGAACATAGATTTGCTGTGATTCGGCAAGCTGAAGTAAAACAAATATCTGTTAGTGACCTAGTTGTAGGTGACATATGCCAGATAAAGTATGGTGATCTTTTACCGGCAGATGGTATTTTAATACAATCTAATGATCTTAAGGTACTGCGTTTAGATGTTGCTGTAAAGTTTTTTTATATTGTTATATATCGTAATGTAGGTTGACGAATCCTCACTTACCGGTGAGTCGGATCACGTCAAAAAGGGTGAACATTTCGATCCCATGGTCTTGTCTGGTACTCATGTAATGGAAGGATCAGGGAAAATGCTGGTTACTGCTGTCGGTGTCAATTCACAAGCAGGTATCATCTTCACATTACTGGGGGCAGCTGTTGATGAACAGGAAGCTGAAATAAAGAAAATGAAAAAAGGTATGTCCGTCTGTACACCACACAGCATGTTACTGTCAAGGGTTTGATATCTGTGCCCCAGTTTTCTACTGCCAACAAATTTGGACGATTTACCACAATACATTTTCATAATTAAAAGTTCTTTGTTGAATGTTAATTCTTCGCGGCACAACATTATGAAGCGTTATTTTTTTAGTAAACTTGCGCGCACGTTTAATTTCATCGAACTCGGAACGATAATTTATCAGGTATAAGAAATATTACATAAAGTTTGCGGTTTTTTGAGTAAATGTACGGAAAAAAATTGTAAACAGTATGATTTAGAAATTCGGTCTGAAATATGTTCTAGAATTGATATGATATGGGCATTTAATATGGATGCCTCGATCGTTACTTATAGTAATAATTTTTTTTTAATGCTGTTTTCTCCTGCTCCGATTTTTTTTAAATTTGCGCATCGTTGTGGTTATCGAACACAAAATGTTGGCAGCGCATTAAACATCCATGTCGAGTTTATTGTTAGTGCACACCCTTTAAATGTCTTTTAATCATAGTTTCCAATTTGACGGTACTTTGTAGATGGATAAACATCTGCCCCAACTTACTATCTCAGTATATATTTTCCTTCATTTAATATCAACTTTTTTATGCATTTCGTGGCGTAGACAAATTGTTAAAATGCCGTACATAACTTAAAACATAGCTGAACCATACATATAATATGTGAAAAACAAAGAAAGAAACATGTATTTGTTTTCGCCGCGAGGGCAATTATATCTGTATTTTACCCATGTCAGGACTTTGGGAGTGTTTTTGAGATTGCTAATGTTCTCCTTTTGCATGTGTTTTTGTACAGAAGCTAAAAAGCAGCGGAAGAAGAAAAGCCTAACAGGTGAATAAATTTTTTCTATTATATTTTACTTAAAAATTTGATTTAAAATAATGCTCGTTTAACTAAATAACGTTTTGTTTTTAATAGAAGTTATAAATAACCTAAGTTTAAATATTGCAATTAACATAATTAACGATTAACTGTGGGATTTGTTAGTTTTTCTTCGATAAATTTACCAAGTGTAGAGTATTTCGAAACGATTATTCATACCGCTGTAGGTGCTGACGAAGAAAACGTTACCGGAAATAGCCACATGAATTCTCCCGCACCAGTTTCGAATAAGTTAAACGAAAGCACGGGCCAGGAATCGAAAGAGAATCACGTCTCATCGGCGCCGGCATCTGCAGAGAGTCATAAGAAAGAAAAGTCCGTTCTTCAGGCGAAACTAACAAAACTAGCCATTCAAATCGGTTATGCTGGTTCGACTATTGCCGTTCTTACGGTTGTAATTCTGATTCTACAATTCTGCATTCACACATACGTTACGAACGGAGAATCGTGGCAAAAGAACCACGCGAGTCATTTGGTGCGTCACTTGATAATCGGTGTTACTGTACTTGTGGTGGCGGTACCAGAGGGTTTACCACTTGCTGTCACGTTATCCTTGGCTTATAGTGTCAAGGTGAGTACTAGCGGTATATTATAGGTGATGTGATTGTTGATGACGCGAAATTATAGAAAATGATGAAAGATAACAATTTGGTAAGACACTTGGATGCTTGCGAGACGATGGGAAATGCGACCGCTATTTGTTCCGACAAGACCGGAACTCTGACCACAAACAGAATGACTGTTGTATCATCTTATATCTGTGAACAGTTATGCAAATCTATGCCTAAATTTTCTGATATTCCCGCACATGTTGGGTCAGTCATTCTTCAGGGCATCTCGGTAAATTGCGCTTACACATCAAGAGTGATGGTGAGTTGTTGCCATATAGAATAGACCGCCTTTATAATCATTTATTTTCTGTAAAGCCTCCCGAAGAACCCACCGAGTTGCCGAAACAAGTTGGTAACAAAACTGAATGCGCTTTGCTAGGATTTGTCTTGGGTCTAGGCAAGAACTATCAGACGATCCGCGATGACTATCCTGAAGAAAGTTTTACTCGTGTTTATACATTTAATTCCGTTAGAAAATCTATGAGCACTGTTGTCCCCAGACAAGGTGGTGGATATAGATTGTTCACAAAGGGGGCTTCAGAAATGATTTTAAACAAGTATGATAATAAAACGTGTCAATTTTGTCGGTCTTACGGGTAAATTTTAGGTGTGCCTTCATTTACGGCCACGATGGCCGTTTAGAAAAGTTCACGCGAGACATGCAAGAGCGTTTGTTGAAACAAGTTATCGAACCGATGGCTTGCGACGGTCTCAGGACTATTTGTATCGCTTATCGGGAGTTCGTGACGGGCAAAGCCGAAATTAACCAAGTTCATATAGAAAACGAACCGAATTGGGAAGATGAAGACAACATCGTCAATAACTTAACTTGTCTTTGTGTGGTCGGGATCGAAGATCCAGTACGTCCAGAAGTACCAGACGCCATTAGAAAATGTCAGAAGGCCGGTATTACAGTTAGGATGGTCACAGGCGATAATGTTAATACGGCCCGTTCTATCGCTACTAAGTGCGGCATCGTCAAACCCAATGAGGATTTCCTTATTATTGAGGGTAAAGAATTTAACAGGCGCATCAGAGATAGTACCGGAGAAGTAAGATGACATAGGAAAATTCGAATTGACGGTTTTGCATTAATTGCAGGTACAACAACATCTACTTGACAAAGTGTGGCCTAAGCTCCGTGTGCTTGCACGTTCATCTCCGACCGATAAATACACTTTAGTTAAGGGAATCATCGACAGCAAGATTAGCGACAACAGAGAAGTCGTTGCCGTCACCGGCGACGGTACCAACGACGGTCCTGCTTTGAAAAAAGCGGATGTCGGTTTCGCTATGGTATATGACAACGCATTTCTTTCACCAACATCGATTATACTCATGTTGATTGCTTTCTTAGGGTATCGCCGGCACAGACGTGGCCAAAGAAGCTTCTGATATTATCCTAACCGACGACAACTTCAGCAGTATCGTGAAAGCGGTAATGTGGGGACGGAACGTTTACGATAGCATAGCAAAATTTTTACAATTTCAACTTACTGTTAACGTTGTTGCTGTCATTGTAGCATTTATTGGTGCCTGTGCGGTGCAAGACAGTCCCTTGAAGGTAAGTTTTATTATTTAACGTTTTAGAACATTTACATGTTTTTGACAGGCTGTCCAAATGTTGTGGGTGAATTTGATCATGGACACTTTAGCTTCGCTAGCTTTGGCGACCGAACTTCCTACCCATGACTTACTCCTTCGAAAACCGTACGGCAGGACAAAACCCTTAATTTCCAGGACAATGATGAAAAATATTCTTGGACAAGCTGTGTATCAATTGACTGTAATATTCGCGCTTCTTTTTATAGGCAAGTCGACAGTTCATCTTTTATCTAGTAATATTGCAATTACAATAAATATTTATATAGGAGACAAAATGTTAGACATTGAATCTGGACGTGGTGCAGACCTTACTGCGGGACCTACTCAACATTTCACTGTTATATTTAATTCGTTTGTTATGATGACTCTCTTCAATGAATTCAATGCGAGAAAAATTCACGGACAACGCAATGTGTTCGAGGGAATCTTCACCAATCCGATTTTCTATACAATTTGGATAGGGACCTGCGTGGCGCAAGTTATTTCGCCCAAGATTTTGTTGAAATTTAAAGTAACAATGTTGTTGTTTATAGATACTTATAATTCAATATGGTAAAATGGCTTTCTCTACCAGAAGTTTGACTCTGGAGCAATGGCTGTGGTGTCTCTTTTTTGGTTTGGGAACATTGCTTTGGGGACAACTTGTAACTACAGTTCCTACTCGTAAAATCCCTAAGATTTTGTCGTAAGTTTTGTTTTCTTGTTTCGGGTATTAGTTCGATAATTTAATATTTGACAGTTGGGGACGTGGGCACCCAGAAGAGTATACTGAAGCCATCACAATTGGCGAAGAGAAGTTCGACGTTGACTCGGACAAAAAGCCCAGAGCCGGTCAGATATTGTGGATTCGTGGTTTGACTAGGTTGCAAACACAGGTAAGTAAATAATGATAATTGCAATGTTGTCACACAATTTTAGCACTAGTGGGTGAGAGGTTGCATCATTGTTGATAAAGCGTCTCTCCCATTTTTGTGCACACCATTATGTAAATGAGTGATTGATGAACAGAGCTCAGTTATTTAGGATTTGATAGGTGGTCAGTTAGACCACATCAGATGAGGCTTCCCTTCCTTCAATCCTTTTCGCCGTCCAATGATTTTTTGTGTCAGTCTATTGATAAGCATGGTGCATTGACATCTGACAATGTGTGTGCAATTGAATTAATGAGGTGAGAGGGTGAACCGGGGCCTTCAAGGTCCAACTTTAAACTTAACAACACTGTCAATGACATCAGCACAAAGGTACGAGGTGTTTTTTTTGGAAATTTCACATTTTTAACATACAAAAGTAAAAATTTCAACACCTAAATTTCCATCTAAATTCGCTCATTATCAAATCGCAAGGAAGTTTTTTTTTTAATTTATAGCACGGATCTGTTTTTATAAAGTGCGGTTGAGTTATCGAGATTTTAATTAATTCTCTTTAAGGGTTTAATTGGTGACTTTTTGTAGATAAAGAATATTGCCACTATTTTTAGATGGTGTAATTTAGGTATTTTTGGCGGTTTTCTGTCTACTTTTAAATGTTTAAATGAATCAAGGGCTAATGGCAAAAAAACTATTGTTGACAACAACGTATGGCACACAAAAGTTTTCAATAAAACACCTTGCACGAAGAGTAAAATATCCACTATCCACAAATGACTGGTATGTGTTGTTTGCCTTTTTTACTAAACACTTTTTTTTTGTAAAGCAAAAATTAATCTGTTGTGTGTTCAGTGTTGGCAAATTTGAAGTTAAAAGTTAACCCACCCACATCCTCATCTCGCTGCTTTAGTTGTCAGTGTTCCTTGTAGCATAGACATAATATGTATTTTTTAATATTGTTTGTTATTGTATTAGGAGACACAGTGTCATGCAAATGCGACAAGTGAATTAATATGTTTGTGTTTTTGAATTAATAGTGGTTGATACGATAAAAAAAAACCGGAATTTAGTGGCAAGCCCATTGATTGGCCAGCAGTGGATAAACACCCGTCCTGTCAGTTATCAATATTTTATTTTATTTTGTTTTTGGAGTTGGTGATATTTTAAATAGCATTTGCTTGAGTTCTATTATTAACACTACTTGTCCGAAAATGGACATTTCATACTATTCATACCCACAATACATCCATCACGATCCAGGCATGCTTTAAAACCATCATACATCCCTTCAATTAACACAGCGGTGCATAAGTATCACGTAGTTAGCAACTCCCGCGGAACACGTAGCAAATAGCGCAATTAGGCTAGCCGAAACTAGTATGTGCATGTTAAAAACGTCCACGTTCGTCCGTCTCTATCCGTGCTCGAGGCCCGAGTTGGCTGTGTTGTCTCCAAGGTTGCACCATGTCCTAGAATCGTCCACGGATCTCTGTCACATATCCCGGTTCTGTCACTTGCTAGTGTTTTTTTTTCACAATCCTTTTTAAATGTCTATTTTAATGTGGGTGTCGTAAGCGGATTGTTTTCTTATGAAACCATATCAATGAATCTCTGCTCCCGAACAGAGTACCTTTTTTGGATATGTTGTCCGCGGCCACTCAATCAAGCCAGACAAGCATATTTAGAACAGCACTGTACCTGTTAATGGGTCTTTAACATTAATTTATTTATCAGCCGGCGGAACCGATGAGAGAAACTGAGGTATAGGAACGCTGTGGGTATTTGAAGCATTTCCTGTCGCAGTACAAACAAGTACGTAGCTTGTAGTAGGCCTTTAGCTCATGCAATGACTGCGATGCGTTCGTTCTGCTGTGTTGCACTGTGGTGTTAGCTATCTTTATTAGAGCAACCCGACCTTGAATGTCGCCTTTCCCGTAGAACGTTACAAGTAAAATAATGGGATACTATTTTTGAAATTGCAAATTGAGGCCATGAGGGAGTGCATCCTCCGCGACAACACAGCCACGTTACATAATTTACTTATGCTGCGTGCATTTTACGAAAAAATTCACATTCGCGAAGTTGGTGTCGTCCTCGTCCTTTGTTTAACTTTTCTCTTGTTTCTACATATATGTCTCCCGTCAGCTTTATTTTCTTGTGCATATTTTTTTATTAATACGATTCTTATGTTTGCTTGAAAATCTTACATCAGCAGTGATATCAAACAATTTAATATTCCATAATTAAATTATCACCAGCGCATAGTTGAAGTAGTAGTAAGAAAGGACGAGCGTGTCCGGTCCGCTGTCAGGTCCGTTCCAAGGTGAGAGAATGTAGGTAAATCTCGCAATTCGAGTGAGCGTGAGCATGGTGTGTGTGTGCATGCAGATCCCAGCCTTATGAGTACCCTGCTTCCCTGTGTTTGCAGCTGCGAGTAATCAGAGCTTTCAAGTCAACCCTGGAGGATCTGGAGGAGCGTCGCTCGGTACATAGTTTACACAGCTTACACAGTTTGCGCAGCTCGCGAAGCCACACCGGCCCTTGGCCGCCTCGTCCCCCCTCAGACATCACATACATAGACGAGGACCCGACCGCCAACAAATTGTCGCCGCAACCTTTGAAGAACGAGCGTGACGACCACCGACTGCTATCCCCGAACACCTTAAGGCTCCCATCCCACAACCCACACGCACACCTTGCCCCCTCCCCCGCGAACAACTCGGACCTACCCAAACCCGTGCATGAGACTCGCATCTAGTGCCGGTCCTGGCCGCAGAGTCGTGGCACGCACCGCATGTTCCGTTTCCGGTGTAGCTTGCCGCCATAGCCGTACATGTAGCAGTAGCTGACCGCCCCTGCTCGCCATCGCTGCCAAAGCTCTGCCTCCGCTCTGCCTCCGCTCTGCATCGTTAGTAGCCTGACCGTTGTTCCATCGTTCTGGATCCATCACCACATCACCGACTACCATCACCAGCCAGCCACGACTCTACTATTTTATTCTATTTGATTGATCGATTGGTGTTGCCTAGCGCACTACTAGCCACAGTAGCCATCCTTTCATAACCGACCGTACCCCCCCCCCCCCCATTTATTCTACCAGCCTCTCCTTCTATCGTTCGTTAGCTTAGCACTCAGTAGAATTTTCTTACTTGAACAAATCTGAGTATTTTGTATTATTTTGTATATAATATTTCGTCGTTCACTGTAGATTAACTATATGTATAGCATCTTAGATAGATAGCCTTAGACCTCTCAGGTTAGTGGTAATGGAAACAGACATTTTAATTTTGAACATGTTGAACGCATGCACACAACTGCGAGTCATCTGTATTGTGTGTCGACCGCCAACGACATGATCAGTGTTAATAATATATTAAAAATAATTAAAAAGTGAAGTGTACACATGTATGTACAATCGACATACATAAATGCTGGTGTAAAGATAAAAAAAGAGGATCATGCCAAAATTATCGTTAACTTCACCATAGATGTATATACATATATATATATATATATTATTTTTTTTTAATTGAAAATATATCTTTGCGTTCGGCCATCAGGCCACATTACTTAATACTCATATATTATATAAATTATAAGATGTTATATTTTTGTGTACAAATGTTATTGCCTACTGTGCTAACATGTGTAAATCGAAGACGATCGATAACGGTTATAACTTTCATGTTAATTTTTTTAGTGAAATATAACGGTTTAATTTTTTAAATGAAATATAACGGTTAATTTTTTTCCATTAGTTATTGCGATGTTTCTCTGCTCTGTTCGTTCTTGTTATTATTCGGCACTGGGCCACATGTAGATACACGTTTCGAGCAATCGTGTGTCTGTTGATTGTAACACTTATTTGCAGCACAGCGAGCGTGCGGAAGTCCTGTCTTTCCAGAGGTATACATCGGCGGGCTTCCGCATGTTTCCACTGCAGGTACCGGCGAAGGGCGGAACTTAAATCTTTTGCAAATGAACACAATACATCGCTATCATCCATATTATCACAGATCATTATTTTATCATGACCGAATTATATTTCAAATTGACGGATGTACACAGATGACTCTATTATGGTTTTAATAGCAAACTAAGATCGATTTTATTAAAGAACTAAATCGAGAAGAGAGAAGAGTAAGTTAAAGGCGGTCGGATATGCATATCGACCTTCGCTGGTGCCTGTCACTCTTCTCAGGTTACTAGTAGTATCTGATCTATCTTGTTCTGTGCACTATCTATTGTATGTGTCTGTCACTGTCTATCGAACCACTCTTAACGTTGCCCTTTACTCTTGAAGGTGATAGGTGGTGAATTGCAAGAACGTTTGATTCCGGTTCCGTACAGCAAGAGCTCCACTGACCAAGCTGTAAGCCGCTTTCCTACATCTTTCTGTCCGCTATGTATTCGTATGCCGCTGTTTGCTCTTGTTAGTTTGTGTTTGGCCACACGCTTTCACTGCTTCCACATTGTTTAGAGGCACAAGCTTTCATTATTACCATGATTTTTATGCCTGCCTCTGATCGTTTATTTGCGATTAATTATTTCTAAATTATAAGTCGACGATATTTAAGCCGACCGTCCCTTATCAATATCGAAGCAGTGAAGTTATTACAATTAATGAATTTAATATTCTTTTTTTTAAGTTATTTTCCGTATTTCGTTGTAATGTTGATCGTTTTTCTTTTCATTTTCTTTTCGCATGTTGCATGCAGTTCAGTTTTTTATAAATACTTATTTTAATTTATACCTAGTTCACAGATGCATAAGATGGCTCAAAACGACTGCTCGGCCGATTTTGTTTTTGTTATCGTTTTTTATTGAGAGAGTTACATTCAAGTTATTATTTTATTATATTTTTTATATAAGAGAGCAGGTGTTTTAATATATAACTTAGCACCAAGTTATTTTGACCAAATATTTTTCCAGAGGATAAAGTTTGATACTAAAACCGAAGACGACTTTTAATTCATATTAATAATATTTTGATTGAATATCTGAGGAAGTAAAATTATAGCCCTTGCATCATAGACTAGATGGCGTTTGACGCGCTCGCTTGATCTTCTTTTGTAATTCTCAAATTTTATCAGTTTTTTACCATACATATTTTTGTGGCCTGTGATTTGTGTCAGATGTATTTTAACCGTGTTTGACACCAATTAAATACTTAAAAAAAGAGCTAGTAACGTCATTTTTCTATTAGCACTGCAGAACTGTCGCCGTCGTCACATTTCGTAATCTAACTATGATGCCTGATGCTTTTTATAGATTATTTATTATTAACGGCCTCTTGTGTGTTGAATTTATCGTAGAGGCTTCCATTTATTTATTAACTTATATTAAAGAATAAATGTTTCTCCCTCAAAACTTCCTATATTTGTTATATTGTATTTTATACATCATATATCTAAACTGACCAAGTGTACTTAGAATTGTTTTATATAACATACTAACAAGCAGCTGTTTTCGATGCAACATTTTTATTTTTCAATAAATTTAATTTATTTATATATAAATTAGATATAATTTATATATAAATGTATATATTTATATACATATATATATTTATGTTTGTTTCTTTTCTTTGACAAACTGCTAGGTTGTATTTAATTCGCCTTTATTTTGTGTTTTTGTTTTTAAATAATGTATTACAAAGTTTGTGTGTTTACTAATACCCACGTATACATACATACAGGTGGGGCAAAATCACGTAAGCAAAGTAACCAATATCTGGTAAAAACTGTATGTATTTGACTATTGTTATTCGTGTGTGTTCTTAAGTGGTGCTCAGATAATTTAAACTGTGTTGATTTGTGAAAAATTTGCAAGTTCAATGTTTTAATCCTGGTCACTCGGTATGACAAAATTCGACTGCTTGCTACTAGCGAACAGACGGGCGGCTCCGCCTTTGGTTCGTCGAAACCGTGTTTAGAACGCAGAACATAAACAGGGACCATCCAGCGCAGGCGACTGTCTGTTCTTCGATATCAGTGTTGATCATTTCAACTGGAAGCATCCAGATTCTGGCTTAATAGTCTGCAATCGAATCAGTAAATGTTAAGCTTAGACCTGCCTCGGAGTATCCAATTCACGGCATGTATGATGGCTCTACACAAATACATTTCGCTCTGGCAGTCCGGTCGGTTGTACTGCCTCCGATCACGTGTATGTATGCAGCCACAGCTATTCGTGGCATGTAAATAAAAAAATTGCATGTTTGTGGATAACTGTTTAATCTTTGGTCGCGTGTCGGTTCTCGAATATAAAAGATGACAGTGGAGACGACAGTTCATGTAATCGGTTAGATATTTGATGTGTGTAAAAACGCAAGCGGCCGCCTTGAAGTGCGAATGTCTCCGCTCTCGTTTTTGAGCAGCAAGCACCCTTTTGCCAGCATACATGTTAAATCGACATAGACATCGATATTTGTGAGAGCACTTACCCATCCTCATCATTATTATATAATATAATATAATATAATATAATACACCTGCATGTCATCCATAAAGATTCAACCAGTTATCTGACATAAGTCATATACAGACCATATTCATTCTACCGAGAACCGATCGCGAGCACTTTTTTCTAATGGCTCTATATTGTTCTTTCGGCTGTACTAACTGCTCGCCATTTCCCGGGAATGTTCTTATTTTAATTCTCCCTGTTTTGTTGTTTCTTGTTCATTTCAGATCCGAGTAGTTAATGCTTTCCGTCAGGGTCTAGATGCTCGGTACGGCGAACACAGCAATACTTCCCTTGCCGAGGTACTCCGCAAACAGACATCACTCTCTAAGAGGTTGTCTCAGACTTCTTCCATTGAGTATGCCGATAACATCCCAGACGAGTTGACGATCCCTGAAATAGACGTGGAGCGGTTATCCTCACACAGCCACACTGAAACGGCTGTCTAGCTCCCAGTCCGTGCCCGCAACTTCTTCCTAGCGTCGCGTTCCCGTCCTGCCTGCTCTGCCCCGTTCATAAACCAAGTTCAACTTCACCAAACCAACCAATCACATCTACAGAACGGTCATCTCAATGACCCGCTGATCCATCGTTAGCTGCTGGTGGTGCCCCACACGCCACCATCGATGAGAAATGGGGAGTACTTCTACCGCGCAATTATAAGTATAGAAAACCTATATGCATATAATTGCCCTATGTTGCCGCGTTTGTTCGTTGATTTGTTGTTATCTAGTGGACATTGAGTGTTTCGTTTAAGAAGACAAGATCCGTGCTGGCGACATGAACTATATTGATTAGCAATAAATGGGCGATCGACCGATTCGCTCATAGCGTTTAATTAGGTGCCTAGGTGAGAGACTCGCTTGTTGTGGGTCTCTCCCAAGATGAGGACGTGCGTCGTCGTTCGTCGTGCACTCTGAGGGGTCCGCCGCCCCGACCGGGAGATTGAAACTATCACCGTTACAAACCACGTATCTCTCCTAGTGCACCGTCGTGGCGGCTCGGCCTTCCTCAGCAAAAGATCGCGCGCGCCCTCGTCCTCATTCACGAGTCACCGTCGCCGAGGCGCTAGAAATTTGAAGCGCACACCGGCGCCGGCGATCCGTTCTTCTTATTATTACTAAAATTATAGAAATCAGATGTTGTCTGCCAAATGTTTGAGGGGAGGCAATAACCACACATGCAGTTATAATAGAAGATTAGCCTTTATAAATGATATAGTTACCCTTAGTCGAATTACTGCTTCCCCTCACCTTCTTCTGTTGTAATCTAGGTCTAACTCTGACTTAGTTATTATGTAGATAGTCTAGCGGTGAACACTAGATATACATACCTACCTACATATACATATTTAAGATGATCTTGTATGAGATGAAACCTCAACTTAAGAGATTAATATTTGAAATTTCTTTTATACTTTTATCTATATGTGCTATGTTGGAACAAACCATGAGACAAATAGTACAGTACTTTAAAAACTATTACGTATGTAGTTAGTAAGCTGTGTATAATGGCGCGTCGGCATATCGAACCTTGACCAAACAACTCCCTCTTTCTAGTCGGCGACGGTACTTATGTTATACGTATCCAATATCTTCGGCCTTAGTAACTTATTCGTTTACGTGCCAGTATGTTTCGATCATAATTATTAAATATTTGTAAGATTTCGGTCTTGGTTCGTTGCGACCGACGAGCTTCGCGCACACATATTTACACTACTCCGTATCGGATCCATCAGTTAAGGTGTTCGATTGGGTTCGGTGTAAGATTCAATGATGAATATAAATGCACGGAAAATATAAAGTAGTCGGTGTCGAACGGTTTTCGGTGAAAACCGCACTTTTGTCGCTGTTGTGCTTCGACATCGTCCTACTACCGTATTGCCCGTATACATTCATCTTTGAACCTGCCGGTGCCGGACGAACATCAAACTCGACAGCTGCCTCGAGGTTTCTTTTTCTTCTGATCGTTGACGTTCGATCGCACGCCCTTCATACTCTAGTCAGTTTTGTGATTTGTCAGTTTTGGTAAGGGCGCACGGTCGCTTTTGATTCTCAAAGCTGCAGTCGCGTCGAACACGCTTCACCACGTCAACTTCGTGGCAGAGCGCGTTCCTATTACCGTGTAATATAATTTACTTAAGTTATATGTGTATGTGGTTCGTCACGCCCTGCCCCATCAGACTCCATACACTTCTAGTTGATCAAACGAACCGCAACCATCTGTATGGTTTATTTATATGTGCATAAATTCTTGAAAAATGAAGAGAGTATCTGTTAATAGCCAGTTTGGTGGATTTTGGTTGGCGCAGCCGAGATCCAAATACAGTAGAACCTCGATTATTCGAACCAAGTGAGACCGAGACTAGTTCAGATAATCGAAACGTGTGTTTTTTTGGACGAGATCATAAACAACACCTTTTTACATAAAAACAGTACATAAATTTATATTAAAACTTGACATACATACATACATACATATTAACGTTAATATATATATATTATATATATATTGATATATGTATTTTAAACAGCTGGAAAATGTCGAATGCTTTTTTTTATATTGCGAGCAAGAATGTATCTTTCGCGCCAACGTTACTAAGTCATAGTTTGGATAATCGTGGTTCTACTTTACTTACATGGTTACAGGTCAGAAGCAGTAGCAGACGCAGATGTTTATCATCGTGCCGAATTTTGTCAACTTGGCATTTTCATTTGAACGTTGTTATTTGTAATTTATAATATGGTACAATTAAATCGTTATCATGTTATGGTTGTTATTTTATACGAACTCGCCTCTCGCGCATGCTCGCGCCGCCACTGGCAGGTCTGGTGGCTCAAGATCGAACTAAAGGTGGATCGGAGTACGGCCGTGACCATTCTACCTAATTAAGTTTTACTGTCTGTCTGTGCTTTTATTTATATAATAAAGGTATTTTGAGCTTTAAATTAAAGAGAGGTGAATAACATGCTGTTAAACTATTTTAATAATTCCATTTCAGGATCGCCTGTAAATTATTTTATTGTTATGTAAGGCTTTTTTTCAATATTTGTTCTGTCAGATGTTTTTCAAGTTCATATGAATGTTCTTCAACTTTGTAATATAATTTAAAGAATTTACAAAATGCTATGAATATTTTCATATTAAACATAAATTTTAAAATATAATCACGCATATATAATTAACACTGAATTTTATTTAACAACCTCGACTCTCTGTTTACGCTTTTCATTTATGATTTGAATTCATTCTTTTTCCACAACTCTATCCACTTCTTCTTTAATTTAATATATATTTTCTAATCAACATAACACAATCAATCACTAATTAAGAAAAAAACCAACATTTCAGTAGTAACTGTAAAACACAAATAAGTTATGAAATACTAACAAGTAGAATGTAAATTAATCGAAATGTCCTATACTTAATTGTAAGTATTTCACTGGGGATCCGGTGCAGTATGTGCGAAACCCAATTTTTGGAGAGCAATTTTAATGTCTTTGTAAACTGTTGGATCTTCTACAGTACCAGAAATCTATAATAAAGTTGTTAAAATACATATATGTAATTATGTATATATTTTTTGAGTTTTTGTGTCATTTCCACCATACCTTCACTTCCTTCTCCCTCGCCAAGTCGGCTATGGATTTTCTGCATGTCTTGCCAGATCTGGTGCGCGGTAAGGCCCGCACTGCCACAGCCATTCTAAAAGCGGCAATCGGTCCCACCAATTCTCTTACCATTCGCAACAAATCGCGAGTGATTGCCATTTCGTTTTTTCTTGCATCTACAAATTGTATTTATATTGGCACTTGTAAAGTGACACATACTACGAACTTCTTTTAATAACGTAGAGACATAAAGGAACTTCTCCTTTGGTCTGTTCTGGAACACCCACCACCGTGGCGTCGGCTATATCCGGGTGGGCCAAAACCACATCTTCCAACGCCGAGGTGGATATTCTATGACCTGCCACATTAATGACATCATCATCCCGGGCGGTGACATAAATGTATCCATACTCGTCTCTGTATCCAGCGTCCATGGTATCATAATAACCCTGGCAATCTCACAATTTTTGGTTTTGAATATATTAAAACTTGATCGACTTACACGATATTTGGAGAAATAAACCTGACAAAACCTTTCGGGTGATTGATAAAGAGTCGTCATTGTTCCGGGAGGTAAAGGCAACTTGATAACGACACGTCCTAGTTCGTCGTTGGAAGCTTCAGTTCCATCCGGTCTCAGAATCCGCACGTCGTATCCTGGGAAAGGCATTCCCGAAGTGTGTTTGGGAGGCCTTAGACTGTGACCGAAACCCAAGCACGTGGCCGTTATGGCATGCCCAGTTTCCGTCTGCCACCAATGATTTAATACAGGTACATTGAAAGTTTTCTCGGCCCACATCTTGGTCTCGTAGTCGCAGTGCTCACCGGCCACGAAAATAGTGCGTAAAGTATTAATCGAATATTTTTTGCCGAACTCTATGTCAGGGTCTTCGCGGTGCAACACTCGAAAAGCTGTTGGAACGGTGAAAATCGCATTGACCTTATGCTCGTTGATTATTCTGGTTTAAATTACTATTACAATAGGAATTGATAAGTTTGTTTTTAAACCTGAAGTATTGACCCGGATCTGGTGTACGGTCGGGTTTTCCTTCGTACATTACACTAGTTATTCCGTAAAGAAGTGGTCCGTAACAAATGTAGGAGTGACCAACTACCCAACCCAAATCGCTAGCTGCCCACCAAACATCGTTTGGTCCCATCCCGTAGATAACACTCATGGTCCAAGCGAGTGTTGCAATATGTCCTCCTACAGGCCGCTGTATACCTTTCGGTTGATCTGAAATTGCTTGTCATGATATACGAAAATTTACCACCAATTACTCTGACCTGTTGTTCCGGAAGTGTAAAGGATATACAATGGGTCGTTAGCTTCCACCGAGATGCATTCGTGGGGTCCTCCCAGTTTCAACGCGTCTTCCCACAGAATATCCATTTCTAGGTCTATAGGAGCCAGTTCGATGTTACGTCTTTGGAAAATAATGCATTTGTTTGGTTTGTGCGAGGACCACTCGATTGCATCGTTTAAGATAGTTTTGTAACTAAAATTATAGCAAAATATAGCGGCGAATATAGAATATGACGAAAATGCACCGTATAACTCGATTCGGTTCTATGCCGCAACTGGCTGCGATGATCACTTTAGGCTCAGCGTGCACAATACGAGTGCAAAGCTCCCGTGCTGCAAAACCTACAATTTTTTTTATTAGATCCTAGCTTTTCGAATAAACGAAACAACCTCCAAAAACAACAGAATGGACAGCTCCCAATCGAGCGGTAGCCAACATCGCGATTACAGCCTCGGGGATGAGAGGCATATAAATGAGCACACGATCCCCCTTAGACACACCCAACTTAGCTAAGGCCCCAGCCAAATGCGAAACTTGATCGAGAAGCTCTGCATACGTAATTTTCCTTATTGTTTCGGTCAGAGGACTGTCATGAATAATTGCGATTTTTGAACCTTTACCGGCTTCGACATGCCGGTCGACAGCATTGTAACATGCATTCAGTTCGCCACCCACAAACCTATAAATTATTTAATACCGAAAATGTTAAAGTCATTTGTTTACCATTTTGTGAATGGGGGATGCGAGTTGTCCATCACTTTGTCCCACGGTTTGGTCCATGCCACTAATTTCCCCACTTCAGGCCAAAATTCTTCAGGATTATTAATTGACTTCTTATATGCCTCTTCATATTTTTTGCTATGGTATTGATTTTGTTTCTTAATTACTGCTATAAATATCAAGTAATTTAATAGTCATTTCTTAAATTCCAGAAACAGTTTCAAGATTAAACGTTTTGATATGGATGAATGGGAAGGTGCATGGGTATGTATGGATACCTGATCTCGAATTTTCAAATTTACATGTGAACGTGCACGATAGACAAAATTTTTGTAACGTAACAGCGCAAATGGTGTGCATTGCCACTTTTTACACCAAAAAAACAAATTCCCTTAAACAAATGAAACATACTGTCATTTTCACAAACATTGTGGTCATATTTGGAGTTTCTCATAAATGAGTTGAATTCCTGCATTTTTCCATCCATAGAAGTGTGTTCTTCTTTCGAGTGCATCATTTTTTTTATAAACACATAACACACACACACACACACACACACACTTCACCACCAAGTAAAGTAGTTTACACAATCGATTTAATGAACAATAAGACACGGTCCCGTATATATTATTGTGGTGCTGCCCCTCCTCTCATTAATATTTTCAACACATTTGCAATATGCATAATAATGTTTGTTATTCGGCGCATCCACCATTAGTGCATAGCTTTTTTTACTGTCAATCATCGCTTATGTTAAAATGTTTTCATTTTTCATAGCAAAGACTATGTGACAGTCGATCCTACAAAATTTTCAAAACTCTTTTGGAAGCTGAACATTAAAGTCATACTTTCGTTAGCCAAAAAATATCTGCTCCATTCCTACTTTTAATAACCTGAAATATGTATATTTTGTACTCCTGTAATTTCATTAGTTTTTTGAGCACAACGTCGAAATTTTGCAGGTACGTAGACCTCGTGTATTCAGATTAAATGTCAAAGGTAATAAAAATAAATAAGAATAGAATAGAAATAAAAATACTTTGTTGATTGTTCTTCAATAAATACCTTAAGTTTATTTCTCGATTTGTCTTATTTGCTTGACAAACTTGTATTCCATAGCCTACTAGTGATATGTAAAGCAAAATTTCGGTTTTTAATGAAAAATCGAAAAAAGTGCGAATTTTTTGATGAAAGAGGGTAGGTATATAAAATAAAATTAGATTGCGAACAACTGTTTTTAAATACTTTTATTCGATATCTATAACGCGAAGCAAAATATTGCAAATGGACCGTTTTGACAAGTTGCAACAAGCCCAGAGGACCTTTTACGAGTTTTTCCGTCGTTTCTGGGAAAAAAGGTGTAAGTTGAAATTATTTTACGCTAGGCGCGAATTTCTAAAAATCTTGCATGTAATGTACTTTGTGAAATCATACATATCCCATTTTGTAAAAAATACACTTTTTTTCCAGAAACCACGGCTTTTTGTATCGCTCCTTCGGATCATCATGTTGATAATTCATAAATTCTATTTTTTTTTTAATAAAATACTACCACACCAGTCTACTGCATATGTGGAAACGAGACGAACACTTCAAAAAAGTTTTTAAAATGCTACAGAATTCGTTTTTTTTCGAAAAACGAGACATGTATCTTCGGTACCCTGTGTGTCTCTCTAATAATTTTTATTTGAAATGTCCGATACTGCAACCCCATAAAATTTATATTATTCGTCCTGAAACACCCAGTACATGGGTATGTGTAAACAAAACTCACATATTGTGCACCATCTGAATTTGCATAACAACATGCACTAAAAACGTCGCTTTAGATTGTATGTACGGTTACATCTTTTACTTTATCCAGTTACATATACATCAAAAATAAATAAAACGACTACGGTTAGAGACGGATATACTGCTAAACCTTAAAATATATATTTTTGGGATTTGAATGTAACTTAACGTGAGCTTTCAAGTTCTGGGACCCTCTTGATCATTTTTATCGCATTGCCTACTTGTAATTAGAAAAGTTTATTGTAATTTAGATATTAGTTCAAGTGCAAGTTGAAAGCAGTTTTAAAAATTGTATTAATTTACAATCAATAGAGATATTGAAAATGTGGCGGCCATGAAAAACGCTTTTAGTTCAATAATACACAAAGTGAGTTCATTACTGTGAACTATTTGAGTCACCTGACTGTTGTATAAAAAAATATATTAACAATTATTTATTTGCATAATATCGAGGTTTCCATTGCTAATTATAATAGCCATGAATAATGATTTTAAAAGGATATTTTTATTTTGACATGGATCGGCGGAGGATGACAGGATATATTGACGTGAAAAGACTTTGCCTAATACTGGACCTGTGAGGAAGACGATTATAGTGTTCCGGGGTAAAACTATAAACGATATATTTATAAAAACATGACCGACAAATTGCGCTCGTAAAGGGATTATTGGCAATAAAATGGGAAACCCGAAGGACGAATACAAAGTGGACGGGCATATGATTTGCTCTCATATTCTCGCCTGGGTATTTTTTTAATGAAGAAATAAGACAATTTTTTCATTTCGATTAGTTGAAAAAGTGGTTGAAAAGCAACATTTTGTTACCAAGTTATAAATTACTCCCGCTTAAGTGTTATGAACGTGTCTCAAAGGCAACACCAATTTGGGTAAAACACCATGATAAAATAAATCAAGTTGTAACGCGACGTCATGCACATATGGATCTTATCTAGATAAATAATAGCATACAACGAAAATTGTTTGTTGTAGCTATCGCATCTAATATTATAGTAAATTCAATATTTTAAGGAATTTATAACTTATGTATAATTATTTCCGCCCTTTGTCGGACATGTAAATGATCGTATTGTTTCTGACTTTTGACCTCAAGACATACGTTGCACCAGTTCGATTGTTAGCGAAATTACTACAATCACTATTTCAATTGCCGCTACCGGTTCGCTCTATGTTCTCTATAAAAATTCATTTAAATATGGTAGTGTGTACTATGCGTCCTGAATTACAAACGAAGGGATCAATCCCAGAGAATCTCTACGTCTATTGGCAAATAATTGTTGTTTATAGCTCTCAGACTTCAATTAAGTATTCGACATGGGACTCTGTATTATTTAACTCGGCTCTACACTTACGCTGTAAAAGTTCGAATCGTACGCTAATACGAATCAAATGAAAATTTCGGATTTCTCTTTTAAAACAACCATTAAAAACAGGAACGTAGCTTGGACCTGGTCACTTTATTAAAGCGCACACAATAGAACTGCCTCTCCGTCAATACAATCAATTAATTTCGACAAATATTGATTCATTTCTAGATTAAAAAGACTCTTAGGGATCCGAAAACGTCATTTTTGTTTCACGGGATTATATCATAAAGCTTTTAGCTTTTTCTAAGGCACACATAGCCGCTTCCACAGGAACAAATTACATATGTTGCTTTGAAGTGAAAGCAAATTATACGGATTCCAGCATTGTGAAATGACCGCGGCTTCCATTACACGTTCACTCGGTGGTATTTTCAGAACTAAAGATAGAGTACATTAGAAATATTATTACTTCAACAATTTATAGACAGTTTGATGTGATTTTATACAGGACAGAAAAAGTACTTTATATTCGGTTAGGGCCGACATTTGTTTAATGGAATATATTTCAATATTTATTGGGATATTACTTTATTTATCGGTTATAAATCGACAACGCCTCAATAACATAATCGTTCCGACCTATTAAACAAAGATAAAATAATGCACTTAATTCATATATAGTCGTCTTGTGCAAATTACAATCACCGGATGATCACTTTTCTGGAATATTTCGACGCAATGATGCCCTTTCTATAGGGGTCTATATGGAAGTGTATTACAAATGACGAAATTATCATTACAGATAAAGGCAACAATTAAAATAAAGTGGTCCATAATGTATCAATTAACGTGTGTCAGTCGGAGTGATGGGTGTCAATGAATAAAAAGTGATGTTTTGATGAGAGCGGATGATGCGCAACTATGGTGAGACACCAAGGGGTGGGAAAAGCGCAAAGAAACGTAGGCGCTAAGCGCCCTCAACATATAAAGGTGATCTCATCTGGACCAAACGGCACATTAACTCGAAGTTTTCCGTGATAGTTGTAGTGGTTCAGTTCCCCACCAAGTAAGTGCTTTTTTTTCATTCATCGCGAACTATTTAATTGGATTATTTTATGGTACTTAACACTTTCGGTGGGAATATTTGAGATAATATTTTTGTCGCGATCTGCGCGTCTCGTAAACAAAATGTTCGTGCCGTTCCTATTTGCATTTGTACATTTGTTTTGCGTGACCACCAGAACTGATGCAATCCAAAACGTGATCATTTGAATAATACAACGATTATGTTTTTTTTTCAGAATGCAACAACAAATTATCTTCGCGATTGCTTTTGCTGTCTTTACTTCACTTCAAACTTCTTCGCTCTCAGCTACGGCTATTAGCTGTCCGCCCAATCCTTTGGAGTCCAGCCCTTACGTTCGACATATATGCTATGCAATCGAACAAGCAATCAGTGAAAATGCCATCCCTGATGATCAATGTAGGTATCATTAAAAAATATTCAGTTACAAGCTTTACATACCGTTACTATTAAGTCGCATTGCATATTAATGAATCAAATATTGGAAATTGGTTTGATTTTTTCTTGCTTTGTTTCAGACACAAAAGTAGTGGAACGAAACGTGAACATGAACGCGAAACGGCAAGACGTTGATCACGTCTTTCTTCGCTTCGGTAGACGTTTCGGTTTATAAAATGTCCATCTTCAGTAAATGACATCTTCCTGTATCGACTGATTTAAATAAATGTTCCGGTTAATTGCAACGATCTAATTTGTTTGAAATCCGGGAATGCGACGCTTTTAACCATTTCACTAATTATATATGTGTTTAATGAAAAAGTATTAATTGTTGTAATTAAATTTATAACAGTATATTTGTAAGTATAATTTTGACTATTATTTCAAAATAATATACAGGCTGAGTCATTAGTGGGGGATCGGTCCATAACTCCTGAACCATGTAAGATAGGAAAAATTTTTTAATACAATTTGTACACCGTTTCCCAGGCTGTACAACCTAAAAATATTTTAACGTATACAGGTGGTTCCAAAACTACCGCATGCTAGACAACTTTGATTTTTCAAATAGAACTACCTATATTTTATTTCTCCATTAGAACCCCCTTTCACATAGATTTATGGTGATATAAGATATTTTACATTCTAGATCACCGTTATCAAATTATAAATTTTTTTTCACATTTTTTGTCATTTACAGAGGTTTACTTAAAAATTTACTGAGAGGTCGTTTTAGCAGCTAGAAGGCTGAAAGTTGGTATAAATATGAAGAAAAGATTTCTCTTTACGCCAGGCATGCAAAATATAATTTTTACTATACAGGCTCTGTAATAATTCGTGTCGAATTATACTACATATTTTCAAGTAAGCTTAACTTTAGTTTTTTAAATGGCACCTCCTATATTTTTGTATTGCATCGAATGCGTCTGTAGTCTGGCTACGTTTTTTATTAAGCTTGTTCTATAGCTAAAATTCATAATTTACGAGATATTTGATATTTTTGGCTGTGATACAGATTGAGCCAAGATAAAGTAGATAGTGTGCCATGGAAACCATGTAAATCGTTTTAACTCTCATTTCAACACTGCACAGTTTTATTATCACCGACTTGTCATTTGATTATCCATTCCATTATCCACAATAAATTCTATTTTACAAGAACAAATCGATTTGATTTATTGTCTGAAATTAAGCGAAACAACCAAAGAGAACATGAAAATAAGAATCTAAAATGCATTTAGAAGTGTTTGCCAGCAAATTTTACGAAATATTGGAAGATCATTCACCCACCGCGTGAAAGTGTGCACAGAGAGGTGGCCGCAACATTGAATATATTATTTAGTTTAGCTTACTTTATTGAATTTTTATATTTATTTCTTTAAATGTTTATTTGTTGATTTATTTAACGTTGAGTGTAAATTCTTGCCGCAAGCAAAAGATTTATTTCACCTTCTTCCAGACAATAAATCATATCGATTTGTTCTTGTAAAATAAAATTCATTGTGGATAATGGAATGGATAATCAAATAACAAGTCGGTGATGACACAACAGTGCAGAATTGAAATGTGAGTTTAAATTTAAATGATTTCTATGATTTCCATGTCACACTATCTACCTAATCCTGGCTCAATCTGTATCACATCCAAAAATATCAAGTATCTCGTAAATGATGAATTTTCGCTATAGAACAACCTTAATAAAAAACGTAGCCAGACTCCAGGCGAATTCGATGACATACAAAAATATAGGGGGTTCCATTAAAAAAAATTAAGTTAAGCTTATTTAAAAATAGTATAACTTGACACAAATTTTTGCAGAGCCTGTATAGTAAAAATAATATTTTGCATATCGGGCGTAAAGAGCAATCCTTTCTTCATATTTGTACCTAACTTCAGCCTTCTAGCTGCTAAAACAACCTCTCAGTAAATTTTTAAGTGAACCTCTGTAAATGACAAAAAATGTGAAAAAAAATTTATAATTTGATAACGGTGATCCAGAATGTAAAATGTCTTATATCACCATAAATCTATGTGAAAAGGGGTTCTAATGAAGAAATAAAATACAGGTAGTTATATTTGAAAAAACAAAGTTGTGTGGCAATTATGAGTTTTGGAACAGCCTGTATACGTGAAAATATTTTTAGGTTGTGCAGCCTGACAAACGGTGTACAAATTGCCTTTAAAATTTTTTTGTATCTTACATGATTTAGAAGTTATGGACCAATCCCGCACCAATGACTCACCCTGTATATTTATACATACAGTTGACCCAGAGCTCCGTAAACGCTCCATAACTTTTTTGCTATTCGAGGTATCAACTTGAAATTATTGTTGGATGATAGGTGCGCTTCTGTTGCACATTTTAAAAATAGTTTCGTTTGTATACAGGGTGTCCAAATATTATTAAAAGACCAAAGTTATGTTTTTTTAAATGGAACCACCACATTTTGATTTCATTTTTGATTTCTACACTAAATTTTGCGTTAATTTTACTGGAGTCATTTTCACCTATCTGTCATATTTTTTGATGTAAGTCACTTTATTTTCCAAAATTTCTTTATGTAAGGTTCCGTTCAAAAATTCATAACTTCTAAACTGTTAAAGAAAACATACCCATTTTTTTTGTGTGAAGTCCCTAGGCTTCGGTCAATCTATTGAGCTATTGCCGAGTGGCGAAATAATATTCCAACGCTTGCTACGATTTTTTGAAAATGATGAACTACAAATGGGGAAAACTCGATTTTTTCAAATGGAACAGCCTGTATATTTTTACACCATTCTTTAGCGTTTTTGATAAGCTTTTCTTGAAATAAAATTCTTTAAAACAAAGTTCTTTTAGCATCTAATCCCATCTAGATCTTATCTTACACAATCTGCCATGCATAATATTGAATATCAGTTATTTCATGAACAGTCACCTTTTAAATCGCGGCATAATAACATAATATGCCGAGGCAGGAGCGGCATTTCACGAAGAGACTAGGGAGATTGTGTAAAATAAAGAATATACATAATGTGCCGGCAGTTCATGTATAGCCTAGACTTTTCATGAAATGACGTGTTTCACTAAGAGACTACGACATATATGTACACATATATGGGTTTAAGTGTTTTAAAGCAACATACATACATAAGACTGCAAACGAGAAAAGGCATAATTAACAAAGCTCTCCATTTTTATGAATTACACACAACATTCATACTTACCTAGTCCTTGCCATCATTTAAAATCGTCAAATAGCTGGGTTTAGGTAAGTGATTAATACTTAGCTATCGCAATGTCGAAGTTTTTATTTATTTATTTATTTATTTATATATTTATTTACTTATGTAACAATAAATACTATTAAAATTAGTTTTACATTTGTCAAGCTTCTTGAACATATTTGCCGTCGAACTGGTTTTAAAAGCAATCACAATTCGACGAGCACAAAATAAATAATAAACCTCTATGAGAAACCAACAATTAACTGTCCTGAAGCATTTCAAATCGTTGAAACTCCTCTAATTAAGAAACAAAGCTATGCTGAAATCCCAGAGGGAAGATGCAGATGAAGATGTTATGAGGCAAGTTTCGTGATTTTTATTGGCAACGCCTCTAAAACTGAACAGATCATTTAAATATGTGACCCCTTTTCTAATTTAATCTGAAGTTGCGAAGATGACGTTGTATAACTTGGCAAAGTTCTCCGAAAAATGCCTCAATTAATGTATTTTTTTATGATGCAATGCAACCGTTTAGTTAGATGTCTTCTTTAAAGTAGGAGACGAATACTACGTCCCCACCGACGTTGATAAGGCATTGTCCCTGGAAAACCGAAAAGTGCGTCAATTTTGGTGGAACCATTATTAAAACAGTATTAAACAGTATCAGAATTTATTCCTAATTAAATTAAAAGCAAACTTTCTAACCTGGATTACAGAGGTACTCGCATGTGTTCCCAAAAAATATTTTTAAATATTAAAAATAAGTTTTAGTTAAAACAAATTACATTTCAGTTTTAAAAAAACAAACTAAATGTTCAACTCTATCTTTACGTATTTTGCATTTGTTGATTTGAAATAAAATAATTCGTTTGTACAAAATATCTCTAGACATGTGTTAATATTTTGCTCGAATTAATTAAATCAAATGCTAGAATGCTCTGAACATTCACATAATAATTTTGCAATAACCAACAATGAGTCATTCAATTCGGCCAGATTATTTGTATTTTGATGCGAAGATGTTACAACTCATTTGAATTTCCGTCAATACTTGGCCTTTTGCTCTTGGAATTCATTTATGGGTTCGCGTTATTTGAATGAATAAAATAGAAAAAATATTTGCATAAATTGTTTCGATTGTAAATGTACAACGTTACAAGTGACTGTGAAAATTACATTTAAATGCGCCTCTATCGGTTTGTTTTGTCCAGTAAATGATACCCCACATAAACGCTAGACATATATACAAATAACAGTATCTGTTAATATTAATCAAACAAATGGCTTTATAAGATGTATAATGACAAACATAACGGCTGTTGATTCTATTAAAAATTAGTCGTTTTAAAACTAGAAATCTAAGATGTTGCTTTGAATTCAACGCGTGAGTATAATAACCGTTTACCTATATATTTATAAATCGGACAAATATTCTCCTCGTTGAGTTTGGAAAACATCTAGCTGACCCTGTGTTATCAGCTGAGATAAAACAACAAACAGATACTTAAACGATAATTATTACAAAATTTGGCTCTTGTCTGCATTTCTTCGATGCCAAAATGTTGGCCGTACTAACCCATTAAACAAAAAAATGCGTCGCCTCATTATATATTACGTAAATAGAATTGTTGGTTCCGAATTTTAACTGCATTAATTTAATTAAAACAATGATAAAAAATTCAAGCGCGCTTGACGTCTTTCGCGATGCAGGTTTTCATCAATCTACTGCAATATGGCAAGGCCTGTCATTTTTCAAATGTTGATTTCCTTGAAAGCGACTAAGTAATGGAAGTGCTGCGTCTTGTAGTTATTGAAGAAAGTATTATGTTTTAGAGTTTAATTGGAAAATTTTACAATTAAAAATTTCTACCGAAATTATGACTGAAACGATTTACGTCACTGTAGTACGGACCTGACATCAGCATGTATTAAAATAGATTATGTGAGTTTAAAATTCATGTGTGAATAAGACAATGTGTTAAGTCAAACCGTCATATTTATATACATTTATCATTAGAATCTGAATTCTAAAATTGGATTTTTCGAGAACTGAAACACTGCCATTTTTTCCTCGAAGATTGGAAAGCGGCCAACATTTTTCCTACCTACGCAGAGACGGAATAAGGTTCCAAATTTTAGTACCTAACACTAAGAATAAATCTATTTGGTGCGCTTTAATTTGAATTGTTTGCAATCAATAATGGCCGTTTTACACGATCCATAGTCGTGGCCAAAAATCTGGACAGAATTGTATGTCAAAAATTATGCATCGTGTAATACAGGAAATAATCGTTATGGCCACAATTTTGAGCGTAAGTGCGCTAACTAGAATTGTACGCCAGAAGACGTCAAAAAGCGCATAATAAATTTGCTTCACAACAAGCACATGAATCAAAGAAACAGTTTTATTGACATATTAACATTTGATATTATCATAAAGAACATACCACATCCACGGTTTAATGCAAATATTTAAATATTTTAATAAAAAAAAATATGTTTTTTTTTAAGTTATCCCCTTGTTCCAGAGATACTTTCACACCAAAATTAGTCACTCGTCATGTAAAAATAATAAATAGCGACAAATTTTGTCTTGGCATAACATACATCGTTTATCAATTTTTTTTACTGTAAGATGAAAGTTGAATTCATCTAATTAAAAGCTCAATCTATCTGGCCGCCCTCAATTACTCGGACACGGGTATTTAATGAAAAATATAAAACGTTTAATTGACATTTTTTCAATGGGAAACCTTATCTGGAAAATGGATGAAAACGAGGACTCATCGTTTCAAAATGTAGTACTTTACAAAGAAACAGCGTCGTGATATAAAATTACATTTCTTTGCCTCCGCTACAATCAAACATAAAAAACAGTCTAAAAATATGAATATCATTACTACAACATACAGGCTGTCCCAGAAACAATGACATTAATTTTAACCACTAGTAGAACTCGTCAAAACAAACATTTTCTATATGTACCATTTTTTCGAAATCACAATTTTGATTTAGCAATTACTCTCCCGGAAATTGACGAGCTGTTTAGGGATTTGATAAATCAGAGACATTTCCGGGAATATTAGTTTTTCCTCCTTGCATAAGAAATTATCTACGTTTTGTTAGGAAGTTTATTCCTTGCTGGCGGACGAGGTAAGTAGATAAGAGCATTATAATAGCAACGGTCAAATTAATGAGTTGCTGCGTCGAAATAACCAAAAAGTAGGGAACGTTTTTTTGCTTTTGTTTTTTTTTTCTGTGCTTATCGGTGTTTAACATGAAGCATTATTATTCATAAGCGGATAATCAAATAACAGTCAGATCTTCCAAAAATTTTAACTTGTTAACCAAAACGTTTATAACAAAAAGAAATTAAGAAAAGTTGTTGAGTTTGACGAGTTGTACTACCGGTTAAAATTAATGCCATTATTCCTGTATAATAAGCCATCACTAATATAAAGTTTTTAAATTTCATTGACTTTTATTAGAAACTTATTGCTAATGGCAAAACTTAACTTCTATTCCTGGCAAAACTCGATATTTATGATAGAGTAAACGATTTGCTATGTCGTTATTTATATTACATTTAGTGGCACGCTCTGTTATCGCAATCAATAGTTTTGGGAAATTACTGATTAGGAGATGCGGAGTAATTCCACAAAAAGTTAATCATATTAATAGTGTGAATTATTCTTGATTTAATAATTTTATTGGTTCTTTACGTCAATGTTGAATATTTTTCCAATTGAACAATTTTTTCTTTTTTTCCTCCGGTTATTAATTTATGAGTATGAGTACCTCTATGTAAATGGCCAAACTGACTGGACTGATTGGAATAAGTACTAAGCTAATTTTATCAACTTGTGCAAAATATTGCTCTTATTTTCACTTTTATCTTATTTTAAATTTTGTATGCTTTTTATACGAAGAGTTTGTATCACCTAATCATAATTTCTGCGGAATATTATTTAATTTTTTGTAACGTAAAGTTAATTCGACATTAGTGTCAGTACATCATGCCATTAAATCTCACCGACACGGCACGAGCAATTGCTTTGATTGAGGAAGGGCGGTCGCAATATTATGGGGCTGCAGTTCTTGGTGTCACTAGGTGTAGTGTCCAAAAAGCAGTTGAACGTTTTCGAGAGACCGAAAGCTATGCTAGGATAGAGAGATCAGGAAGAAAAAGATCTACAACTGCACAAGATTACCTGACTGCAGTTATGGCACGGAATCTCCTCCAGGAGGTGCGAGAAGATGCTGTTAGCGAGCGAACTGAAAGAAGAAGGCTAGGGGAAGATGGCTTAAAAGCTCGACGACCTGAGAATGGGCCACAGATGACCAGACAACATCGAGTAAATCGCCTTCACTTTGCTCAACGGCACCGGAACTGGGGTCCTGACGAATGGGGGAAAATCTTGTTCACAGATGAGTCGAGATTTTACTTAACATCTCCAGATGGTTGTTTAAAAGTGTGGAGAAAAGACGGCGAAAGATTTGCACAGTGCAATCAATATTGTACCACGCGTACCTTTTGGTGGTTGGTCAATTATAGTGTGGGCCGACATTAATTTCGAAGCTCGCACAGAGTTAGCGCTGGTAAAAGGTACATAACAGATATTCTCGACCCACATGCTGTCCCGTTTGCGCCATTTATTGGCGAAAATTTTATGTTAATGCAAGACAATGCCCGTCCACACACCGCTCACGTAGTAAATGAATACCTGGACGAAAGAGAAATTCATCGTATTATTTGGCCAGCAAAAAGTCCCGACCTAAATCCGACAGAACATGTATGGGACATGGTTGGAAGGCAAGTTCGGGCTATTTTACCAACTCCAGTTACTTAGCAGAACTGGGTACTGCGGTTGTTAGGGCATGGGACGAAATTGACCAAGAAGCAATTCGAAATTTAATAGCTATGATGCCAAGACGAATTGAAGGCTGTTATAAGGGCTCGAGGAAGCAATACACGATATTAACGTCGTTTATGGGCGTAATTTTGAATGCCTTTTGAGTTAAACTTTTGTTTGATTTACGAACTTTTTTATATTATTTGAAAATAAAAGTTGTTAACAGTTGAATGCAATTAAATTTATAGGCTAGATATGTTCCTAAACTCCATTACAGTAATAAACATAAAACCAATACATATAATATCATATATACATATCATACCAATAAAAGGGGAATTATTTTTAAATAAAATCAAATTTTGTTTTTGGATCGAATTTTGTGCCGCTAAGTGTATTATAATTTACTTAATTAAGTAAATCACTTAAGCAACTGTACAGTATGCATCCCAAAGACAAAGTGTACTACATTTGAAAAATAGTAAAAGTGAATCATAGAGCAGAAAATGTTTAAAAATATATTAATTGTGAATATCTATCATTTCATTTTTAAAGAAGACTTCTAAGCACGATTTCGTTGTTCTTTGTTGCGCTTGGACCTCAAAATTTCCTTCCATTGCCAAACATAACTATTTTCTAACTTCTAGCAATTTCTTATTGAACATTAGAAAACTTTAATTCACTTTAGAAAACGTTTAATAAAAAAGCTGTCGCATGCTGTACTGTCTAGAGAGCTTGTCGGATAATAGATTATTAGAAGTTAAATTCGAAAATTCATCGCATTATGGCATATCTGACAGGCTAGAATGTTTCTTAGTGACCTCACTGTTCAATTTCTCCAATTTTTTAAATAGAAACGCACACTTTTTTTTATTTTAAAAGATCCGTCGGTATGAGATTAAAAATTATGACATTCTAAAAAACATAATTTTCGTAAAAAAATATTGAATAAAAAAAAAACAAATCAATGAAACATTTCTATGCTAAGCAATCAATATTATTAAATGAATTACAAATCTCTCGATAGTTGTCCATAATAATTGTTCGTTACGTTTTGTGTATGAAATGTCAAGATAATAACTCAAACTTTGGAGTCAGGTATGGGTCATTGCTATTACTAATTTTTCTTTGGTCTGCCTAAATCAGTTGCTAATTTGTATGCATCTGCTTTCAACAGTATAAACTAAACAATAATAAACGGTATACTCACTTGGTTTTTGTGAAGATTATGGTTAAGAACACACTCAGTCATAAAGTACGCAACCATGGCATTTCCTCCCAATGCGGTAACATGTGCTCGAACAATTGCCAATACTTCGGTTACAAAACTGTGAATAAATCCACTTAACCCACCTTCCTACAAGTTCATAAAACAAAAACATATAGGGAAAAAACCTATCGTACCTCTCTAATCGACGTCGTCTCTCTAATAAAAAAGAAATTCAAATTTCCTAAATAACATTCTATCTTTCCTCCAGGTACGTATGATAATGGGGTAATGTCAACTCCGTGTCTTTCTCTATATGGTATCTATAATATAGCAAGGAAAATAAAAAATATGTATAATGTTCTTTCTCAGAAATGTAGGCCATTTATATTGTGCGTTATAATGCGTGTGTAGCACATCAACGAGACCAGTTGCTTTTGAAAGGTGGGTTTCTCTTCATAGTTATAGAATTAATGTAGATAATTAAAATCTTCATCATATACAGGATTTTAAGAAAAGTGGTTGAGTTTGACGAGTTATACCTACTACCGGTTAGAATTAATGCCATTATTTCTGAGACAGGCTGTATATCTTGTAAGGAAAATACCGCCCTATGCAAGGGTTAATTGCGATAATCACATAACTTTCCAGGGAATTTTCAGAATAAATTTACTAATCAAGTTTCTATTCCACTGGAGGTAATATCTAGCACCCTTAAATTAAATTATTTGTTAATGTATTTTAGAAGATTATTATTACACTTAATTTTGGTTTTGTAAATATTATGTAGATTTCCCATTATTTGAAGAAAGAAATTGATGCGGTTTCCTTAAATGATAGCTCGAGACCATATTGAACAACTTAAAAATGTTTTTGTTCTATTGTTCCTATTGAGGTGTGCCAGAATTATTTACAGCATAAAGATGTTCTATTTAAACAGGAACCAATGGGAACAACTTATATTTTGAAAGCCCAACGGCCGTCGATCAAAGATGTATTGGTGTAGAACAAAGAAAAAATTACAAAATGAACGTTTGGATAGTCTCTGCGCATGGTTTAAACGGTTTTTTAATTCTAAAATCGAATATTTTTACTTGTTATTAAAACTAATATTACGTACATGTCTTTCTTTAATGCTTTGAAATCTATTTCTCGAAGGCGATTTTGACCTCAACCTCGTAGAGTGCATATTCACATGTTGTTGAAATGTTTGAGGGATACTATTTTCAGGTATTTGATCTTCGTCCAAATTAAAAATCAAATCTTCATCTATAATTTGCAACAAATAAAAAAACTGCTCCATTAGAATATATTTTTATATTACCGTATTTTCTAGAGGATGTGTTCTTCCGTTTGCTTTTCAATTTCTGTGGATCACCTAGACCCAACGCCATTCCTAAAAAATAAACGTATATGCAAACGTATGGCAATATATTTACCGCAAAAATTACCTAAAACACACAATTGAATTTCGTCTGTTTCCGGTAAATCGACGCGAAACTGTAGATCGCACAAACCACACGGGATCATTCTTCTTAATTTAAAATAAACGCTCTGAAGTAGTCTATGGAAATGCACGTCAAAATTGTAGGGCGGCTGAAATTTCGCCCTGTAGATTTGTGTGAACATTTGCAGATTTTTAACGATTTCTAACTCTTCTAATCCGGGAACGAATTCGGTATTGACGACATGAAAACCGAATGGAGGACGAGGTTCCATGAGCATATTCAGAACATCAGCGTCTTGAGGATCATCCACCTGAGACAATTAATATAACACGTACAGCGGACGTACAGCCATGGACAGTCAAGAATAACACTTTAGTCGGCGGGTGTCATGCAAATATCGACTCTATGAGATATTGTCATTGAGTCGGTATTTGCATCACACCCGCCGGCTAAAGTGTTATTCTTGACTGTCCACGGTTGTACCTACAGCATGGAGGAATAGAATAAAGTAACAGCTTACTTCAAGGATGCAGCAATCCTTGTTTCCGTGAGACAAATCAATGGAAGTTTGCTCGTCTTCAGAATCGTCATCTGATAAAACACGTCCGTTTTGACAATCATCCTGAATTTTATGATAAATATTTTTTTAATTATACCAAATCATACTCACAGTGTATTTTAGCTGATAAATTTCTAGGTTTTTTTTAACGGTGTCGATTAGAAGTTTCTGTAAGTCTGCTAATTTCTTCTCGTCCGAACTACGATCCGATACTAATTTGGGTAAAACTGGAGTAGGTAATGCTGTTAAAAAAATTGCCGTTCCAGTTGCTAGCCCCACCAGCATCTTATCTCCGATCGAAATGCGAATCTTCAATCCAAAAATGGCATTCATACCCTTTATTTTCAATTTGTTTATGAGCAAACGATGCAGTTCGTATTCCAAAAACGGAAGCCCGTCCGAGATTTCCTTAGCGTTTGATTCGCCCCGCAAATCTTTCAAAGGTCTGTAAAAATATTACATAGAGTGTTGATTCATAGTCAGTTTATTGTTTTTATCTTGGCGTAACGTTTTTATTTTTAATTGGGTTCGTTGGGTATAAGAGCCGTCTGACACGATCCTAATTTAATATTGAATTTAATACTGAAACTGCCCGCGCAAATTTGGTTTAAAAGTTAGTACTAAATAGGAAGTTGCTGTACGACACGGAAAAAAAAAGATTAGAATTAAAGTAAGTGCATGCACCAACTACTAGTAATTCTAATTTTTTCTTAATTTATTTAATTTATTAATTTTTCATTCACAGACTCATGAGTCTGTGCAATGATTTGAATTTTGAATTTTCAGACTCATGAACTTACTTTAATACTAATTTTTACTCTCCGTGTCATATAGTCACTTCGTATTTTGTACTAACTTTTAAACTAAATTTGCGTGCGCAGTTTCAGTTCTAAATTCAGTACTAAACTTAGTATGGTGTAAGACGGCTCTAATGAGTGCATTATCCAAAGCGTTAAGTCAACTTTCTGTTGCATCAACAAAGGCTTACTAGTTTTATTGAAAGTGAAGTTAAATAAGATCTGGGATGCTATGAAAATTGCCATTGTTATACACATAATTACGTATCATAGTAATATAGGATATACATTTAAAATACACATAAAAAAATATTAAAGATTTACAAATGGAAACATTTTCTAAAAAGCTAAGCTCTCAGAGATCTAATAAATGGATTACATTAAAAATATTTTATACAAGACGTTGTGTAAATTTCAATTAAAATATAATAAAGTATTCTGAACATCAATAAAACAATTTGCAAAAGTAACAGATTTTTTTAGTCAAATCACAAAATGCTGTTAAAAATTTAAAACAACTATAACTAGTTGTTTTTTCTAACGTCCTAGTTAGCGAAAAATTCGGAAACAAATGTATTCAGATAGTTTCCATCAAATTTTCATGCATGGTCCAAAAAAAATTGACAACGCAGTTCATAGCGTTGTTGCTCATTTTAAATAAGAACAATTTCCAACTTACCTAGATACAAACGATTGAATGAAACAACCACGACCCACAGATGGTGTTCCATCGGGTGTTTCAATGGTAGCAATAATGACGTCTGGTACTCTTCCCATTCTACAGATTGAGCATTTTAAGACCGTCGCTCTCATTGGCACGTTATTGGTGTTATATGGCAAATGACAAACCGCACATGATGTGGAAATGCGTGTGGGAACAACCTCTTGCTCGGGACTCTCAGGAAATATTTTATTTTTCTGCAATAAAAACATTATATCATTCAGCAGGCAAAATTGTTAAAGAATAAAAACAATAAACAATTTATTTCAAAACATTTTCATGGCCTTTGAGCAGGTCAACTCATCGTAGTGTAAGTATCATTATGTTCTGTGTTCCATGCTCAAGATAAAACGTTCCTTTCGTTTTCGTTTTGGAACATTTTTCAACAACTTTATTGTTAGAGCACAAAGTTCTTGATGTGCATCTTCTTTTCGTTGGATTAGTTCAAATGGTGTTTAGTAATCTTAAATTTTCTAACGGGAAGCTTCACACGCGTATAGTTAGTATGAAATTACACTTGTAAATTATTACTATACATTATACAGGTGACCCAGAAATAATGGCATTAATTTTAACCTATAGGAAAACTCGCCAAAACAGATTTTTTTCACAATTTTTGTCATTTGTAGAGGTTCACTTAAAAGATTACTGAGAGGCCGTTTTAGCAGCTAGAAGGCTGAAGGTGGGTACAAATATAAAGAAAGGAATGCTATTTACACCCGATATCCAAAATATCATTTTTACTATACACGATCTGCAATAATTCGTGTCAAATTATACTATTTTTAAATAAACTTAACTTTAGTTTAAAAAAAACCCTATATTATTGTATTCCATAGAATGCGCCGGGAGTCTGGCTACGTTTTTATTAAGGTTATTCTATAGCAAAAATTCATAATTTACGAGACATTTGATATTTTTGGCTGTGATACAGATTGAGCCAGGATAAGGTAGATGGTGTGCCATGTTGTTCCAAAAATACTTACTTCTTGACCTTTCAAAAAACGCTCTTTTTCAAATTCGTTTCGATCTAACGACGAACTAAGGAGGTCTTTGCTGTGTTTGGAAATTATAGGCAATCCCGCAATACTGTCTCCCATCTCACCAGTATATTGGAAACCTATTAGAGCCGCGGTGCCACTAGCACTCAAAACACAAACATCCTCGCTAAAAAAAAAACATTTCACAATATCTTCTTGTTGATACATGAGAAAATACCATATACTAGTAGTTTCGGTATACCCCAGAACCGCATTGCAGTTTAAAGCGCGCGCGTGCGATCTAATTTCCATTCTTATTTCTGACCACCACGTGTCTCGTGATTCCGGTTCTTCGAGGTTTGAAATACGCTCGAGGAGCTTAACGGAACGCGCACTGACCGCTCCACCTAATCGGTACATATTAAAAACCATCAAACATCAATTATAGCTATAACAGCTACCCAATTGCCTGATGAAGCCCGCTGGATATTTGGACATGGTCAAAAAAGGATATTCGAGCATGTCAAAGTTTTCTTGAGCAACTATGGGACGCACTTTGTGGGAATGTCCATTAAATCCTACAGCTCGGTCACTTCCGGTCAAGCTGTTCCCTAGAGGAGACAATCCATAAATGTCAGTTACAGATTTTGAGGTAGCATACATTTAGGGCTATAAGTAAGGGTAGTAAAATGCCTCACTAGTCTAAATTGGCACATATAATGGCTGTTTGAAATATAAAATGGGGATGTAAGTGAGCCCAAGTTGTGAGACATTGATGCAGTCAAGTAATGCAACATATATGTTGGATAAGCGCTCTCAAGCTATACTCACTTTTTCTAAAGAATCCTATGGTAAGAAATTACCAACCAAGAAAAGAAAAAAAAAAGATTTAAAATGATTTCCTTGTGGGTTTTTTAAATGATTGCATGTCCATTTAATAATTATACTAACCAATGTTGAAAACTTACCTTTAGGAGTGATGCTCAAATCAGAGTCCGAAGAGCGTCGATAGATGCATGCGACGCTGTTCAGTTTTCCTGGTGACTGTACCAGTTTGGTCCCCATTGATTCGGTTCGATGGTGACCTTGCTCTGGTAAATTTTCTGGATTTGGTGAACTATTATTCCTAAGAGAAGGGGTTAAGCTCGCATGCATATTATTATCGTTAATGCTAGAGCCTCGCTCAGTTTCTGTATTGTCAGCGAAGGCTTTATAATGTACATTAGGAATATTATCTCCATTAGTATCAGTTAAAAATGAGGGAGAAGACAAACTAGGATTTTTGTCAGTACGGGACGTCGCCAGTATATCTTGTACAGTCTCCATTACAACATTCCCAAGTGCAGTACCAAGGAGTCCATGTCTCTTCAACGTATCCTTCTCGACTGAGTCATCTTTTTTTTTTGATTTCCGCAAAAATGAAAATCGCTTCTTATGCAATTCATCGCTTTTAACTATCTTCAAGCTACAATCGTTTTTTAGTTTGCGTCTGTTAATCAAGCTGAATTTTCTCTTACCGACTTGTTCATTGCAACCTGTATATGAAGCTTCGCCAGAATAACTATTAACCCGAGATAGCAAATGAATAAAACTTATTTTATTTTTGTTGACACTGTCTTGTGACCGAACATTTGCCAATCCAAGCATATTCTCCGCTTCTGATTTATTTAAGGCGCTATCAGAAAAACAAGTCGGCTGTAACGACTTGAATCGAGTTTCTAAATTCGATGACAAAAAAGAAGTTTCAGAAAACCTCGAATTTGATTGTCGCCGTCTGATGTATGTCATTGAATTGAAAGGGACATCAAGGACCCTATCGTGTTGGTGTCCAAATGCGGCGTCCAAAGACAACGCAGTTGAAGATCTCGGTAACTTAACACTGCCAATGTTTCGATTTAAAATCGACGTAAAAGGCGCCGATTCATTTGTTGCTGGAGACATTGGCGGTGTATATATACCAACTATGTTCAATTTTTCCAGAAGCATTGTTCGCATTGCGGTTTTTAAAAGACCTTCACGCTTGATGTCAGGCGTCATGTTCACCGGTAGTACTATAGTTTTATATTTAGATGTTTCTAATGCGTTCTCATCAAAATCATCGCCAGGTTCAATCCCAGCAAGTGGTGCCTCCATTTTTTCCAAATAATCACAGGGCATGTCTTCACCGAAGAGTGAGTTATCTTTCTGTGCGTCCTCGAAAGCCTTTTCTTCATTTACTTCATTTTCATCACGATAGTTATCGTATTTATCAACCACCTCAGGTTCCGACAGGTCAAATGATAAAACAGGTAAAGAAATTTGTTTGGAGAAATGTTTGCGATTATTGAATTTTTCCAACAACTCCACATTCTTAACAATATTGCTAACAGTTTCGTAGTTTATTTCTTTAGAATCGGATACGTCAGCATCATCGTCAGTCGTTACAGAGTTTGAAGTAGACGAAGAGACGATCGAAGAGGGAGTTTCAAATAAAGTGTTATGAACGGAAAGCAATGGTTCCGAAATCGTTTTTTCCAACACACTATTTGGAGGTTCAAGATCCTCCCCAGTATTTGACGCTATTCCTGTTGGATCGTTTAGAGTTTCGTCGTCGTGTTGAAACGAATCCTGAGCTTCCAGAATGCAAGTCAGGCTATTGTGTGCGTGAATTACAGATCGCGCTAGCACTTCAGCCATTACACTTGAATCGCTGAAGGTGCGTTTATATCTAAAACGAGCTCTTTTGCGTTCAGCACAAGCTAATCTTTCTTCTTGGCCAATCTCTTCCCCTATACCAGAATCCCCCAATTTCGCTTTAAGAGCGGTCATTTTTTTGGAGAGCATACTTTGAGAGGAGAACTTAAGGTTTCGGAATTTTTGACTCAAACCATAACTTGGAGTTCCTCTCATGTCTTCTTGTTTCAGGAGCGTTTCAACTGAAGTTTGGTGAATTTGCTCACACAATGCTGGGTTAGATTGGGTCGATCTGAGCTGTTGGGCAAAACTAGATCTGTATATGTGCTTTGGGATGTGTTTATATCTTGGACTGTCTATGTTTAGAACTGGCAAAGGCGCATACAGCGGTGAAGGATAAATTTGTTTGACTAGTGGAAAAATGGGTTTATCGCTTGAAGCGATTGGAAGGTGGAAGCTTGCTTGGGATCCTAGGAAGTTTAAGTAACTCTGTGCACGCCTACATGCATCAGGACAAAATTAAAAAAAACATTATTACCTTCCTTTGAAACCGATTAAATAGTAAATAATGTTGGAGCTATACTCACTCTTCATTTGGCAGTTCAGCAATGTAGGGGGCGTCCAGAAGTTTGACTAATGTAACTGCAGTTCCAATGCCACGTGCCACTATGCCAGACTCTCCTTCAAGATCAAAACACTGACAGTATCCAATGACGGCATTTCCACCTAAATCCAGCGCTTTCACTCCTATTTTCCTCTGTAACTCGCCAGATAATTTAAAGAACAGTGTTTGTCTTGCTTCATTTGATGCCCTGGGAGTTCGAATTTTGTCAATCCATTGATATTCTGGATCATCATTTACTATAAGTTCCTCTACAAATCCATGTACAGTTTGAGCAATATATCCATGTGGAATGGATTTTGCTATAATACATTACTTAAGTCTTTGAATGAAAATGTTCAAGAGTTATTACAGCAGAAAAATTGTATTCCACAAGACGATTGTCTAAACCTATTGAAGTCTGAGAACAATTCAACTTTAACAATAATGTTAACTTCTCCTCTAATTCCATGCATAGTATCATAAACTGGAATCCAACCAGACATCACTGAGTTGGAAGGATGTTCATGATTAGCATCTCCTTTCCATCCATATCTTACTAACACTCCAGCAGCTGGTAACAGCAGCGGATTCAGATCTAAGTAGACTTTACCAATAGCATCGTTTGCAGAATAAGTATCATAGTCCATCAGTCTGATTTGTAGGGGTTCATCTTGTAGCTCAGAGTCATCAACCTACATGACTTATGTATATTGACAGTTATGAAACACACACAGTTTACCTTACCTCAAATCTATACCATTCGGAGTTCCACTGTGGATGCAAACTCTTCCGACAAACGTCTGTCTTGTATGTTGTACTGCCCAGCTTGATTTCAACATAGGCATCAGTTGTATCACTCGATCTGTCCATGACAGGGAGATTTCTCCCCGAAATTATCTTCACTTTTACTTTTCCGGGCATCTTGTTCAAGGCAGGTTTTGCTTGAGGTTATGTTCCGGCTACATTTTATTATTGTAATATAATGAGTAATAGCATTAAAATATACGAGCATTCAAAATGACCTCGTTATTTACATATTTAGTAATCTAGTACCTACCTTTCTGAAATGTTTTGTTTTTATTTTTAGATCTTAGGTTATACGTCGCAGATGACAGACATAAATATTGTGTTATATCATTGATTATATATTATATATAATCAATGGTTATATGGAGTACAGATTACACAGAAAAAAACGGAAGCTCAGGAGGCAATGGAAAGTAGCTTTTGTTCTGTATTTTACAGTGTAGACTTTTGAAAATTTGACAAAACGCCGTTAAGTAGCCATTAGATAGATTTAGTAGATTTTACTAAATACACACGGCTGTAAGCTGAAAACTTGGCCCCGAGGGTTTTCGGTACTAATAAAAATAATAATTGGTCGTGGAATAACCTCAACGTTCGAAAGAGTGTAGCAAGATTGTGACCTTTTATTAGAGAAAATTGCAATTTACAATCATAATTTACATAAGAATCATTTAATGCCTTCTTCAGCAAATTCCATGTCCTGCTGCTTTGCTGCCGGTCGGTCATGTGCAATTAAGTGTTCTGTGGATTATTTTGTAAGAAGCATTAAGTAATCATAATTCAGGGGTCAGAAGAGAGAAGAGAGGAATATGGAAAGTGTCTCAGATAGTTGAGGGATATGCCCGCCAAATATAAAGTTGGTTTTGTTTTTCATTATGTTCATTTCGGTTGGTTTGTTGTTAGGGTAAGGTTGGGACAATTAATTAATTAATTAATGTATGTATGTGTACATATTTTCACTGGCGTGATAGTGTGGTATACTACACTATATGTATATACACTATACACTATACTGTATGTATGTACAACCGTGGAGAGTCAAGTATAACACGTTAGCCGGCGGGTGTGATGCAAATATCGACTCAATGACAATATCTCATAGAGTCGGTATTTGCATAACACGGGTGTTATTCTTGACTGTCGATGGCTGTACATGTATAATTTTCTTCTCGTCTCACAATTAAATGAAATTCAAAATTTCAATAATTTGGTACGAATATTTATAAAATTTCGCTAGTTTTCTAGTAAATGAACGATAGCAAGTAATAACAATTATTCTGCGTATTTTTATTGTAAATGCATCTGTCTGGTACATTAACATTATAACAGGTAAATGATTATTTATTGTATTAAATAGTCAATAAGTGTTCCAAGCGATTATGTGCTGAAACACGGGCAGGCAGTGCTATACGGTACAGATTCCTATATTAGTAACTATCAGTAACAACGTTATTTTACATCTGATAACTATTAGCACGTGTAGCTAACTAATGTACAGCTATGACCCGTTATTGCATATATATTTTCGTAAAAAAGTGTGTGGCAAATGCGTGGATGAACCCGAAAGAAACAAGGTTAAAACTGTGGAAGACCATTCAATAATATACACATCCATGCATCAAACTTTTGCCGAAGGTTTATATAATTTAATTACTACCTCTAATTATTAATGAGATAGTGATATTTTAAACTTGTTTCTTTACAAGTTCAAACAAAACAAACCCGCAAATAACCAAAAATTTGTCGAAGACGTGCCTATAGCGATCAATCACGTTATGAACTGTACATATTTATATAACATTTAACAAACGGTCTGTTGAAAATTGATGATTGCATACACATCCGAGTTTTGAGCAATTTTTGATGTTTATTAAAAAAAAATTCAAGTTAAATTAGGCCATCGAACTGAAACAAAAGATGTGCTTTGTAGATCATAGGTACGTACGCACATACGTATGTATGTACGTATGTACGTATGTACATATGTATGTATGTATGTATGTACAACCGTGGACAGTCAAGAATAACACTTTAGTCGGCGGGTGTGATGCAAATACCGACTCAATGACAATATCTCATAGAGTCGGTATTTGCATGACACCCGCCGGCTAAAGTGTTATTCTTGACTGTCCATGGCTGTACAAGGACTTGGTGTCAACGGCTATGGGGCTGTCTGATATCGAGGGCCTGCCTACTGGTATCTGGTGCGATGGTGGTGAGCTCGATCAGGCCATCGACAAGACGCTTTGCTGTTCATTACAGTATAACACTGCCCAGTCTCATCCATTCTATTCTAATCTAAACATACGACAGTGTTAATATTTGACTGATGTCGCTGGAGCTCGCACACGATCTATTGTCCTCGACGAAGATGACTTAAATACGACCGTCTAGAGGAAACCTAGTACCTAGACCGAACTAGGTTCGGTTGGAGGCAGTAACGCTCTCACCGAAATCTGGCAACGAATCAAACAAAACCGTCATCTGCTGCACACGCGGAATCGAAACGATTGTCACTCGGCGATATGATTAACTAAATAATTCAGTTTCGGTCGTCTGGTTATCATCACCAAGCGTTTGACGCAGTGTCTCAAAAATGTATTGTTGCCCCGGTCACTGTTTAATGTTTACTGAACACCAAACCGATAGGCCTTGCGGTTCTCGCATGGAAGCCACATGATTTGTTAGCCAGCGACTGGGAAAGCCAAGGTTTTATTTGCCGCGGTATATTTCGATGATTCTGTCTTGATCTACATATTCGAAGATGTGAGGTGCATCCATTAGAATCCCCACTGTACCAGCAGTGGTTACAATAAAGAACATGTATAATTGGAGTCTGTCGATCACCATTGCTACGTACTTCCAATCTTCACGGGTCTGAAAAAGTATTTTTTAAATTTTTGGTTCGACGCTTTGGCGGCACACCTCACTTGAATATATAAATCTTCGTTGCGTAAATGTTCAGCGATAAATTCGACTGCTTCCGTTGCCTTGGAAGCTTCGGGTGATAAAAGAATGGAGTCCGAGCTTTCGCTTTCTCTTCTACAACTCTCTGAACCCACACCTACTCCCAAGTCCGAGTTTAACTTTCTATTAATTTTACAATTTGGATGATGTAAGTCGGATAATTCCATCACTTCGACTTTGCTTTGGGATTCGATCGAACTAGAAAAGTTTGAATGAACGCAATTATTTGAATTTTTTTATTCACCTTATATGTTTTGGTATGTCCGCAGGAGATCCGTAAGGATGAGGGGGCACACCCATGCCTGGCATTTCCATCATCCATCGCAGTCGCGTCTTCCGTGGTCGCTTCATGAGCAACATCGCTGGTAAGTAATTCAGGAACACGGAACGAATCCAGGAAGGCATTCTGTACAAGTCGTATTAAGACACTTTAAAATCGATCTCTGACACCGCATACCTATGCGTCCTAGGTCCTCTGAAATTCCAGTTTATTATAACTACCGTAACGAGAATACTGACGGTGTTCATGATGAAAGTAAATAGAAGATATTTCGCAATGAGCGGCAACACAAGCGAAGTAGGCGGTAGAATTTTGGAAACGAGTAATAAAAATACCACCAACGATAGAAGAATGCTAATACCCAACGTCACCTGAAATAATAAATCGTTTGAGGACTGTGTTTACTTGGATTTTATAGGGATGTTATAATACCTTCTCCCCGGCTTCAGCTGGCAAATAAAACACAAGTACGCAAAGAAATGAGATGAGTACTGTAGGAAGTATTAAATTGACTGTATAAAATAGGGTTTTGCGGCGAATGATAATATAAAATGTAATATCAGTTTCTGTAGGGTGGTTACCCTCATAAATATTGAGGTAGGCGGGCACTTCAATAATGTCCCACGTTCCGGATTTCCAATAATCTGACAAGTCTACGAAATTTTTGTTATTGTATAGAGCCAGTGATACTTGATCACCGTTAAAAGTCCAAGAACCGAACTTCATGATGCAAGTTTGTTGGTCGAACGGAAAATAAGTGACGTCTATAGTACAAGAACTCTGTAAAAGATCTTATTAAAATTCAACACCGTCAACCTAATAATTTGTTCGCACCTGATAAATAGCCGGCGGCACCCATAACACCTCGCCGTTGGGATAAATTAAAACATTAGACTTGTATCTCACTTCGTAGTTGCCATCAGCACTAAAACGATTAAAAATTTGTATTGCATTTCCTCGTTTAACAAAACTAGATTACTTGTTGAACAAAACTATATCAGGTTTCCATACTTTGTCGGGGGGTAACCTGAGTACAGCAATTCCTCCGTAATCAGCTTCGTCCCACTGAAGCTGATAATCGTTCCACACCTAATTTATTATTGTTATAAAATTTCGCACTTTCGCAGCATACTTACAGCTGGAATAATAATAATAATAACAAACATTATTATTATTATTATTATTATTAATATTATTATTATTATTACTATTATTATTATTATTATTATTCATTGATTTGTTTTAGTTTGCCGTTTAAAACATCAGAACAAATATACTTACCAATCGGAGCCAAACATTGGACTTCATGATTTGATTCTTTTCGTTCTAAAAATAATAATATATCAGAAATGTGAGTAGGGAATAGTTTCATGTTTTCGTACCACGTTGATCAGTTGAACGAAGGCTAGGCCAAATCTGACATCAACTTTTTCAGTCATGTTTTGAACTGGGCGTATCAGCTTGTTGTATCCCCTGAAGAGGTCTCGAACTAAGCGTTCTTCATCTTCGGAACATTTGCCTGAGGAAGGGTGTCTTGCGAGATTAATCCACACCAAATGTCTCAAGAAAGATCATAATTAAGTTGTGTTTTTTTAATATTCGTATCGAGATAAAAAGATGTTGGAACGAGGAAAAAGAATCCTTTGTTAGAAGCCATGGTCGAGGGGAGGGGCTGTGTTTACATGTCACTCAGCATGGCAGTGGGTGTGCCGGCAGTCTTACCTACGACGAGGAGCCATGAGACAAGAAGAAGAGCCAGCAGCTGAGCCGCCGAGGCCGTGCACGTTGCGAGGTGGTGCATGGCACTGAGGATGCTTACAGGATTATCATCGAGACCTGGCGCGGCAACTCAAGTCCATGGCTTGGGCGGACGTCGTAGAGCGATCTTCCCGAGCCACTAATGTATCGTTTCCGGTTCTTTGACACTGTCTACGCGTTCTTAACATTCTGCTCTCGTCGCAACATGACCTTCCACTCAACGTTCTAAGCAAAGGCACGCACACACCCTCCGAGTCATTCTGAGAAAGCGTGGATGTTGCGAGACACCACCCCCTCGGAAATAATTATGAGTGTCGTGACTAGATGGCAGAACAGAGGGCGCAAGACTGTTCTTGGCCAATCCATGCAGCTTCCCACCTTATTATCGACCGACAAAAAGCACGAGGCATGCGTCTTGGTCGTCGCGACGTCAGAGGCGCCGATGCGACTCTTGGTTTTCGCATGCCAGAAGATGATTAGCGGGATGAACGCCCCGCTGACGATTCCTTCATAGCATGCACGTTGGCCATTCGTCCAACGTAACATGAGGATCGCACCTTTGAGCTTCCGAATGATGTCGAAGAAAAGGCACGAGGACGAGGAACGTTATTCAACTATTTTCAAATGATAAATGAGAAAAGTTGCATTTGCAAGTTTAATTGAAATTCATTTAACAATGTACAATCCATTGTGATACAATTTACAACAATTTCTGTAGAAAACGGTACTGCAGCTTTCTAACTTTGAAGGGGGTTGAGGATGCGAAGACCGGAGTTGATCGCTCTATACTGAAACCGCCGTCTCAGCCTCAGCCTCAGCCACCAGCAAATCTTTTGCTATGCCAGAGACCCTCTTTGTCGTGAATTGGCGACCAATAATGGATTGTCGAGTTTCTTTAAAACAGTGTTTAATCCGATTAGCATTTTTTTTTGTGAGTAATAGTTCTCTGGGAAGTACTTATTTATATAACAATGGAACGCGAGATTTATTACTTATATTATGTATATTATCGAAATATATTTGCAATCTGCCGAGAGATTCGTGCGATTCGTGCAGAGGCCTCTTTCGAAGAAGCCACCGCCTGAATGACGACTGTTTTTTAACTTCCAGCCTCTTTAAGCCATTAAGAGAGATAGACGACGCTAAGCGTTTCCGGCGTTGCGTAATCAGTGATAACAATCAAAATGTCATTCGCCACTGATTTGTCTACAACCTAAAATATAAACGAATAAGACTCGTACTCGCAGTGATTTCGGTTTTGACTGCATTAAAAATTTAGCTATGTCAAGATGTAATTAAATAAAGACTAAGAGTAAGTGTTATAGCCCTAACTGACGAGATATTGTCTTGCTTGACAGTGGAAGAACGTTGGCGGTATTGCGTGCGTCCGATTCGTTCCGGCAACACAACCCCGTCGCTAGTTCCGGACTCTCGGACTCGACAATGACGAGCCGGCGTCGGCAGATTTCGGCGTATTGTTTTATTATTATTTTAATATTATTAGTCAATTATTTAATTATTATTATTATTTGAGCAACTTCCTTCTTTCGACGAGGAGTCCGGAACGCTATTTCTCGGTTATCGACCGGCGGAATGAGAAAATCTCTGTTTGAAATTGACGAAAATGTTAAAAGAGCGACGCAGAAGAGTTTAGGTGCCGGAAACACGCACCACGTTTTCCCACTCGAGACATGAGCAGTTTTTACACACGACTCTGTACGTTATACGACTCTGAAAGGATATGTTAGAATTTTCATTTGCTTTCACCAGCTATGCTCCTAAGTTAGGTTTTGTTATGTACAGGATAAAGAAGTCCATAGATGACAGTTACCACCTACGTAGCACGCTAGACGGTCAAATGATAAACGAATTCTAAATGAGATGAAGCAGATTCCTAAGACTCCAAATTGCTCTAATCATACCAACATTCGTTTTTGTTTTATAAATTTTAGTAATGAATTTTAATTATATGAAATTATTTCTGATTTCATCGAGAAAAATATAGATCTACACGTCATACAATATAAAACGCCATTAACAATGTGTCAAGTAACAATACGAAGTGCGGAACAGCGACAGAAATAGTCGTGCTCCTCTCTTCGCGGACAAAACATTGCACATTACTATTGTCGGGTTCGCAAATAGCGCCGCCCCTGTCGGAGTACAAGAACCGACCACACACCCGCAAACGCGCGCGCGCGCGCGCGCACGCACAGAAACACACGCAAACACACACACACGCGCACACACACACATATGGAGGAGTCTGGCTTATCGGTAATCGTTGGCCAGAAAAAAAACAACCATGGAACGAACGAACCGAAAAGATCGTCCTTCAGTCGCGACACCATTTACGATCTCGTCTGTCTAACTCAACATTTAACTTGTTTTATCACAGTATGATTGTGTTAATACCCTAAAGAACAATGATACAAAACCAAATATCCGTATAAAACGACTGCCAACTATTGAAGGATTTTTGTGGTGCGTACGATTCGACTTCCAACCGGAATGGGTTGAACGTCGATCCGCAATAATCAGTTAGTACTTTAACTAGCTTCTGGGAGGGTATTGCGAGGAGCCGGGGTAGCTACGATACGATGATGTGTGGGGCCGAGAACAGCACTGCTAACGTGGCGATGATCGTGAACAGAGTGAATATAATAAGGCACAGTCTGTCGACCACCATGGCCGCGAATTTCCAATCTCTAGTGATGTCCGCGGCGTCGTCTTCCTTACGCAACTGGTCCGTGATGAAACGAATCTCCTTCAGGATCAACGTCAGCTCGTAATCCGCATTAAGACAGGATTGGTTCGACACGAGCGATTCGTGGAGTCGACCTCCGTTTCCGTTGTCTTCGTTTGGCCTGTAAGGACATTGAACGCCGATGACGATTTCGAAGCTGTTAGGGAATTATCGAGATCGATTACCTGTAGACTGTCCGGAAGAGGGTCGCTGTGGGAAGCGGCGTGGGAGTGCCGCCGCCTCGATGGTTGTGTCTAAAATCGTCGTCTATATCTAGCACGTTGGCAAGTAAGCTTTTGGAAGAACGCTCCTTCAACTCCACGTCTTGAAAGTGTACCGGCTTGCGATCTGTCGGCACAGATCCGGGTCGGCTCGGCTGTTGGCCATACTCACATCCGCTCGATTCGTGTGGTCTATGCATACGTAGAAGCCATGGTAACCAGATCAGGAAAACAACCTTGATCTGCACGTTGAATTAGAATTAGGATTAGGCATTAGGACAATAATAATTTAAAAATAATAAATATGCTGCATATTTACCCAATCTGACATTTCGTGTGTGTCAGCATTACGGTGATGGTAATTGAGAATAAGGATGGTCGAAACAACCGACGATGCCACCATGAACATGATGCAGTTGAAGTAGGTGCCCAAGAGAGGAACTGCATCTGAGGTAGCGGGCATCGTTTCGGCAACCATATTCAAGAATACCGTAAGCGAGAGAAGAATTGTAACTCCCAAAGAGAGCTTCTCGCCAGAATCCGGCGGCAAGGTGAATCCCAATACCGCCATCGAAGCGATAAGCACGCACGGTACGATCAGGTTAAAAAAGTAGTAAAGCGTCCGCCGTCGAATAATGATGACGAATGTAATGTCGATGTAGGGCTCAGGACAGCAATTATAATAGATTTCGTTCCGTTTTCCGGGAACTCCTGAAATAATCTCGCATTAATATCTCGTATCGAGTTAGTTATAATCTCCCGAAGCTCACCCAGCAAATCCCATTCGCCATTAGTAATAAAGCTGCTGATATCCCCTCCCGCATCGTCTTGTAGTTGCAGATCCAGCTGAAACCGAGCCCAGTATGTGTTATGTATTATGTATAACCATCGATAATATATTACTTGTAATCCGTCATAAGTCCAACTTCCGAACTTCATCTCGCATCTCTGATCGTCGAACGGAAACCAGGTGATGTCGATTTTACATGTACTTTTGAAGATTCCAGGAGGCACGTACAAGCAGCTACCGTTGTTTCGGACGACTACATTGGTGGGATACGTCCCGTCGAAACCTTCGTCGGCGCTGATAATAATGCAAACATACAAAATAGTTTCAACTCGGATTTCGAGAGCGGATAATATATATTTCTTATACCTATTGTACATGAGAACATCCGGCTTCCACAACCTGTGCGGAGGTATGCGTAGGTCCTTGACGCCACCAAATTCGGAGGCGTTCCAGCGCAGGTTCATGTCGTTCCATTCCTGAAATCAACATAAATCGCCGATCTCAAAGTTCATTCTCAAATTATCGCCGTTTACATACATTTCCACTTCTCAAAACTCGCACACTCACGTGAACACGTCACAAAGGATTCACTACTGCAGATAATAATCTACCAGCCAACCCGCGCATTCTCTCCTCCTATACATAAATTCTGGCAACCCATCCTTCATACGGAATACATGCAGACTCACCAACTTCAACCAAATATTGGTGACGAGCAGCTGGTTTTTCTCGTCCTGCAAAAATCGATAATATTTTTCATAATACGACTGACTCTTCGTACTCGAGCCTACCACATCGATGATCTGCATCAAAGTCAAGCCGAAACTTAACTGCAAGGGATCCGACTCGTTGGCGACCGGACGTTCCAGTACATTGTAGTGGTCAAGCAGTTTATGAAGAAGGCGCTTCTCGTTGTATCCCGCCAAAGATTCTAGAAATCTAGCACATAAACCATCCGAACTCTCTAATTGAATATAAATGTGTTAGAACAGAGTGATGAAGACAATTGAATTGCATGATAACGTTTCTGGGTGGTGGCGGGCGCATTTGCTTTACAAGACACTAAAAAAGTCTAAACGAAAAAGCATAAGCAAAGCGTACCGTTCGGTAGCGACAGGCAGATGTGCAAGAGGACAAAGAGCGTCAGTGCTCGTGGGCCGCAGTAGAATTGACATTGCTGCATGCCACTGTCCATGGGTAGCGATATTAGCAGTAGAGAGCTCGCGCCAGTGCCGTGTTCTAACGATCTTTTATAATTGAGTTTAAGATTTGAATTTATTGCGGTTTCATATTAGAATTATTTGTTATTTAGTCGGGTTTAGCGTTGCAGCGTGATATATTAATGCACAATTTGTTTAAATGTTCGGTTCATGAGTTTAGTTTATTTAACGTTTATACATATATACGTATGTATATGAGTACGCGTGATACTGTACATACACATGTATATAAGTACATATACTTTAAGATTACCGACAGATGATTTAGATTTTCGTTACTTCATGTTTACTATCTCGTGCCTACTTTGCACATTCGTATACTAAAGCCATTGCGAGTCGGATGCTCCTCCGCCAAAGTGTTACTGCGCTACCGCGAGCCCACTGCCCGAGCCATAGCGGCAGGGATGCTGTATGACACATGGCCCGCGCACGAACCATTTCCGCACCTGCCCCTTGCGGGCCGCCCTTATTGCCTCCGCCCTGTCTTTTACCAGGGCACTTCCTCTTGAACGACTTCACGCACGTTGCAGCTTTGTGCGGATGGTGCTCTTGCAGATCAATGAGTGGCGGCGCATGTGTACATTGTTGTCGCAGCGGGACCGATTCACCCTGCTCACGATACTCGGTAGAGCGAGCGAGCACCCCATCGACTTAATTCCCGAATTTTTATTCCCAAAACTTGATATCGTATTCACCGAAATACCTTCGCATTATTCGCATTATTCGCATTATTCGTTTCGATTCGTCTCGATCGACGCTTCACCTTTGCATCATCAATCGATATGACTGCGTGCTCGCTTGCCCGCCTGCCCTTTATCACGACAAATATTCAAACAAATTTAGATCATATCACATTTATTTGCGTAACTTTACCATAATCTCAAACAGAAGAAATATCATCCCGGGTCCTCGCGGAGTCATACAAAATCCAAATTCAATTAAAGATTTTGTATAACTCCAGAACATAGGGATATTTTCGATGTTGTAGATGTGTTGTAAATCGAAAAGTAGCCGACGCTAAATTAACACCTTTTTTATTCCCCTATCCTTTTTAATATTCATTATACGCGATGCGAAAAGTTGAGCGCGTATTGCATAACTTGTATGTATGTATGTATATAGCTATAGCTATAGTTTATTCATCGACCATAATATCCTCATTTCAGGACGATCATCTCTTGTTATCCAAATATTTATTTCGTTACATTTAGAAGCGCTTCATTCAAATATGAACCCATATCCTGTTATTTGTTAGAGTTATAAAAACAATTGAATTGTTGTCTGAAAGAGTACTATTAGAAATATCTTGTTTGTTCACATTTCAATAATCTCTTTCATTAATCTCCTATTCGTTACGTCTATTGCGTCGACTATAGCAAAAATAATATAAAAGCGATTTAGAGAATGAAAATATTGACTTTATGAGTTGCAATAAAATTGAAAGGATTGTTTTCATTATTTAAATAATTGTTCTCGCTTGAATTTAACAAAGTATAAGTATATGTAGCAATTTTACTTCATTGTTTTGTTGCCAGTTCACTTTGTATATTACATTTTTATGGAAAATCAGGCATTAATTAGGCAATTGCCTATTTTAAAATTAAAAGACCAATATAGAAATGGAAAACTTGTCATTTCCAATAAACAGGGAAATTAGGGCAGTATTTTTGAGAATCATTCGTACATTTTAAAGCTGATTTTACAATTAGAGTTAACATAAAAAACACGATAACAGCTTCATAGTGCATGGATCAAAATCAAATTCAAGAAGAACTAATTATCTCGACTTATGTCGATTCTTTACGTAAGTAAAGTAAAATCCAGGTGTACTCAAGAGCATACTGATGGGGTAATTATTGTAAACGCCGCACAACTCATTACATTTGCCACAAGTTAATCATTCTAACGGAATGTATGTATTTACATACAGAGGTAACGCCGGTAACATAATAGCTATTATAACAAACAAATTATAAATCGCAGTGCATCCCATTCGCTTATTTTTCTTCAAAACGCTAGGATTATTTAACACTTTTAAATAAGACTAATTACGATCTCAGGTATAATGCTAGAAACCTGCTCATATCATTTCTTAAACCCTACTCAATTTTAAATTTACATTTGGATATAGGTGTCAGCGGGAGATTGATTAGTTCAATTTTGTAAAAGTTACATTGACAAGAGTCTGGAAGAAATTTCGCTCTCATTTATTAATCATTATGATGAGTCAACAAATCTAGCTGGCCCCAAAAAGATCGTTTCATAATCTTTTTTAAAATTTCGACCCCCCCAACTGAACATGTGTTTGTCTCTCGTTTTTCAACATAAAAGTTGAAAAGTCTTACCTAAGTAATCATGATAATATTTTCATTTCCAGTTCCAGAATTGAAGCTGAAGAGATGCCGTAGTTTTTATGAGATTTGACACTTTGTGGCGAACTCTAATGAGGCGGGGGGTTTCCGACGTTAGTGTCAAAATTCCCATTATCATAAGTTTTCATGTTTACGGTGTTACAGAAGGTAGGTATTAGTTGGAGTTCAGTGAGTTCGATGAAAACACTTGTTACTTATAACCACCAAATTATTATGAAGAAAATTTGCTTACAGTCCTGTATGTATATTTATAAGAACATATGTATGTATTTCAAAAATATTTTACTACTATTATTACTTAATTATTACTTTTATGAGGATCGGACAAACAATACTGATTTTCCATCGATTAAGACTCCCGCTAGTTGCGGGAATAATGTGGATTTAATGTAGAAAGGAATTTAAATATAGCGCGCATTCCGCTTTCAATCCATCTAGTACTGGTTAAAGCAACTAAACATGGCGTGTTATTTGACAGTACGTATCGCCACCTAAGGTGTGGAGGCAAAGGTGACTACTACATTACGGATTACAGTGGCAGTTTTTGCCGATCGTCCGCGTCTCGGGTGCGGCATTGATGGCGTCCATTTCTGGTAGAGGGCAGGGAAGGTAGAAGATAGAAGTGAGCGTAGTAATTGCGAATTGCCAGCAGCTCTACATATCTATCATCTATACTACTAGCAACGGCATCGCCCGATCCCGAAATAACGATATAATACCCACGGTAAGTGATCTTAACGTAAATCTCACCCGACACACGACACCCGAACACCAGAGTATGCGAATTACCCTAAAACGGCAGTGCGGGAAAGAAAGACACCGAAGTCAAAATAGTTCACCTAGTGAGTATTCGGCGAAGCGTCAAGCCATGACAGTGTGAATTGAGTGCTCACGGACTTAGAATTGGACGGTGCAGCCCGAAGTGCACGGATTCATCCCGGAAGAGGCTGAGGCTGAGGCTGAAGCTGAGGCAACGGCAACGGCAACGGCAACGCCGCCTCCACAAACAGGAAGAGTGCCGAGTTACCGCGGCAACTGTACGTAATTAGGAATTGTTGTTGGGGCCGATAGGGCTGTGCCTCTTCGCCTGCATGTGCCGCTATGTCTAGCCAGTTGTTTCTGCTCGCTGTGCAGTACGATTTAGAAACCAACCAACATCCTGTCGGGTTGTGGTTAACCGCTTTGTAGTCACTGCTTACTCACATCGAGTCCAGTGCAACTCGCCCTTATTGTTTTTCTCTCTTTCAGCCAGATTGAACTCCACCGAGGAAAATGCGCGAGTACAAGATCGTTGTGTTAGGTTCGGGGGGTGTAGGCAAGTCAGCGCTCACTGTGCAGTTCGTTCAAGGAATTTTTGTCGAAAAGTATGATCCCACGATCGAGGACAGTTATAGAAAACAAGTCGAAGTCGATGGTCAACAGTGCATGCTTGAGATTTTGGATACGGCAGGCACAGTACAATCGCCACTAATTTACCAAACATCAAATTTATATTTGTTATCACAGGAACAATTCACGGCGATGCGGGATTTATATATGAAAAATGGACAAGGTTTTGTTTTGGTTTATTCAATCACCGCACAATCAACATTTAATGATCTTCAAGACCTCAGAGAGCAAATTCTTAGAGTCAAGGTACTGTATCTTTAATTGATTTAATTATACACTTTTATTCTATGACTAATAACTGTTAAGGTCGTAATTAAAAACACATTTTTCTACACTTATTTATATGGATAAACACGTCTATTTAAAGATGAACATTGACTTCGTCGTACTCTTAATTAATTTTGATTGAATGGACTGCTTCTTTATGAATTCATTATGAACTGGTGGCAATAGTGCATATCATAAAAAAACACGCCCATATCAACGTTTCCTTTATTATCAAAATAAAACCAAGGTCAACGCGGATTGATTTCCTATTTATGTATTGTAATCTGCATATTACTTTGGTTTTCTTTATTACTCGTTTACTCTGGAAAATGTGGCAGAGATATAAACGAGTTCACTTCTAGATTACTCGTCGTGACCTATTCTTAATATTTTTCCGTCAAGATTTAAAAAAATGTATCTTGTAATGAAAGAAAATGATACTTATTTGCTCAAATTTCAATATACTGTATATTGGGTGCGGAGCGTCTTTGGGGACGACCAGGTTTTATTTTGATTATTTCAAGGATCCATAAACATTTGCGACATCTAATTCAAACAATTTTTTTTATAAATCAGTGGGATTTTCAATCGGTGCTTTTATCTGTTTTGAGAAAGCTAATAAACTAACAAACATTTCTCAGTTAGATTATTTCTTTGACATTAATTTTGCATAACAGCAATCCTTTATACAGGGTGGGGCAGCCCACAGCATTTGGTAGATTGTGGCTAAGGTAAAATAGATGGAAGAAAACATTTTGTAGACAAACCTTTTTCGCAATTAAGTTCTCTGCCACCTAAAAATATTTTTCTTATTTTAATTGGAACAACCTAAATATTATTGCATTTATGGATTCCTCGTTTCATTTTAGTTCGAGCTTATTCATCCAAGTGGGGACTAAATTGAACTGTTGTTCAACATTTATTGAAATGGACCTTTGCAGCGGTCTGAAAAGATCTCTGGACCTAACTAACCTAGATAGGTGCGGTTTGAACTGTTGAATCCTGCTTGCTGAAATTGCTTTGTTATATGATAAAAAAAATATGAATCACACCTAGAGGGCGCTAGATACAACGCGTGCAATTCGAACAACTTCAAAGGTACATCTCAATTTTTTCAAATGGGACCCCAAATTTATTGTTACTCTTTGATTCCTTTTTTAATTGTAATTGTAAATAATTACAAAATTCAATTCTTTTGACAGCAGCTTAGTAAATAAAGAGACTGGTTAAGAATAATTTGTTACTAAATAGATGGGCAGGTAGGAACAACATAAAAAATATTTTCTAGCTTTTACCTTCTGTTAATGCACTTGTAAATTCTTATATCTTATTTATATTCAGCACCTTAAATATGTAGCAATATGTACAGCTCTTGGTGACTAAGAACGTCAATAAAAGGAGGTATCCGCTCTCAGCCAAGCAAATACTTTTAGATTATTAGAAGTCAATTGATACACAAAATGGGGAAAACCATAACTATTTATCTGAAAAGCCGTGATTTAGTTCAATTTTTAAATGCATGAAATTATGTTTCTAATGTTTTATGACAAAATATTTTACTTATAATTTTTATTACCATTAAAAGTTTTTATAGCTTTTTCAGCTAAACTGGGAACAATATCAAAAAATCTTCTGCATTAGGTGGCCATAGACACACACTTTTTCTCAGGGTTTTAACCGTCACGCGCAATATAGTTAAATCCTCCATCTGTGTGTAGCGGTGTTGTCGCTGCGTTAAGAATTGCCGGTCCGTGTGGGCCGTTATTTTCCTTTATTAAATAGATCGAATTTATTTGTTATTCGGCGTATATAATAATTTTATGATATAGGCGACATAACGTGCGAATACCTGGGTTTACGATTAGAGATTTTCTCATTGCAATTTATACAAAATAAAATGAAAATGTATATATTTATTTGGCTCGAAATGCTTTCTTCTTTTCTTCTTATTTATAATCACTTCCGAATATATTAACGAACTAACAATAGCTAGTTTCCGTTTTTCATTTCTAACCGACATTTCAACGCTCGCTACAAATTGTGAACTGTGTGTTGTGGATCGGCGTGCGGATTGGCGTTTTAAAATTTTAAACGTTCCACGCGCCACGCAAAACCGTCGGTTAAAACGCTGGATGTCGCCCATAAAAACACACTTTTGCGTGCGGCGCGCAAAACCGGCAGTTTTAACTGTGTGTTAGTGGCTGAGGTCGTTAAGAGGAACGCCACGCGCAAAACCCTGGGAAAAAGTGTGGCGGTTAAAACGTTGTGAAAAAGTGTGTGTCAATGGCCGGCTATTAGGTGCTAAACTTATAACATTTGTTACAATTAAACCGTTGAGCAGTTTTTCAAATCACTAGGTATCAAAATAAGACTTGATTGATACGCATATCACTTTACATTGCCTAGTAATACTCCTAGGCTACATATGAGCCATAAGAGCTAAGAGCTGGAATTATATAAGAAAATATCTCATACCGAAAATAGTGAGATTTTTGATGATACACAGTGCGGATGAAAAGGTTGGAATTAATTCGATAATATTTTTTATGCGGAGTGAAAAAATAAATCGCTCGGACCCGTCAATTTTTAATTTTAAATGCTCAAATTATGACGTAATTTTTTTTTTTTTTGAATGGCAACTTTCAATTTTTGATTGTCTCATTTTAAAGAAGATTGTTTTTTGCATAAAAACTTTTAATAGGTCACATATTTTTGAGAAAAGAAAATGTGTGTATTTCTGTAAAATGAATCGTCGTTGGTACAATATCTTTACATTTGTTAATTATTTTGTAATTTAATGATTTCAACAAAAGCAGTGTATCTAAATAACGTGAAAAAAAATCAAAGTAAATGTCAACTTATGTGGTTAAAGTGAATAAATGAATTTCTTACAAACGAACACAAACGAATACAAACGAACGTGAATAGATTTAAAGAAAACTTTTCAAAAATGTTGTTATGTAATCTATTAAAAAACATTCTTTAAAATGATGCAATCAAAAATTAGGGTTCCATTCTAAAATATAGAAATGACGTCATATCTTTGACAGCTGACAAAGCTGATTTTTATGTCAAAATTTGCGCGTGTAAAATTAATAATTGACGGGTCCAAGCGTTTATTTTTTCGCTCCTCATAAAAAATGTATCGAATTAATTCCAACCTTTTCATCCGCACGATATGTATATTTATAGTTAATGTTCAGAGTGTGCACCCATTTTATACTTATAATTTTTATAAAAATTATGGTGTTTTATTGTGCAGGACACTGATGACGTTCCAATGGTATTAGTGGGGAACAAGTGTGATTTGGAAGAGGAGCGAGTGGTAGGCAAAGAACAAGGAATTAATTTATCGCGCCAGTTCAACTGTGCCTTTATGGAAACCTCAGCCAAAGCGAAAATCAATGTAATTGATGTGAGTAATGCTGAGAAAAATTATAGGTGTAAATGGTGATGTTTTGCGTCTCATGTTTTTTGCAGATATTTTATGATCTAGTTCGACAGATCAACAAAAAATCACCTGAAAAGAAACAAAAACAGAAAAAGAAACCGATTTGTGTGCTTCTATAAAAATGTAATGATCTGGAACCAAAAAGTACATTTCAAAGACAATTGTAAGACAAAGTGTGTAGGCGTGAAGGCAAGTGCGGACGTGGAGATCCTCTCTTCCAGTGGAGGGTATCTTAGCCCTGTATATTCTTTTTATTAAATATTTAAGTATTTGTATTTGTAATTGATTATAAAATATATGTCAGTTAAATTTTTCCAAAAAGAAATTAAGGTTGTTATTGACTTTAGACGCAATTCTTTAGTGATAAGAGCATTTTGAAATCTACTGCCAATTATGTGGTGTCAAATAAGAATAGCGCGTGGTGAATCAGTGGTGGTTTGTGCTACTACTTCCGAGTCAAGACTTACGACAGGACAATACATACTTCTTTTAGTCACAGCATTTTTAGGGTGTCTTATAATTTTCATCTAGAATAAGTGTAGTGAGGACTGAATGTGAGTCTTCGAAGTTACCGATCCCAGCCGCATTAATACATAATATATATATGATCACCGACTCGTTTTATTGTGTTGTTAGATGTCCTCGTAGGTGAATGTAGAATATAGCGACGGTATGTCATTATGCTTACTCCTTTAAGAGTGTGCTCGGCTAAGGCTCTGAGATGTTGGATGTGTTACCTCATTCTTTCATCTCCAAGTGCCAACCCAAATATTTCTCCACAGTCATGATCTGTTCTCAAAACAGATCAATTTGAATTTTTATTATTATGAGTTATCACTGTTATGTATTTGTATCTAGTTTCAAGTATTAGTTGAAATTGGAAATTGTGATAACTTTCTAATTAGCTTTTGTGTATGCGTGGAGGTTAAAAGCTCTTATTTCGCACCTGCCTTTTGCACAACGGCGGCAAATCACTTGACGCAATGCAATGCCGCTTGCCAATACTTTGACAGATTATGTTAAATAGGAGTAATAGTTAATATATACATATTATATATAAATATATTTTGTAATTCACCAGATACTTTTCTAGATTCCAATCACAAATATATGTGTCAGTTGAAGATTTCTTCCCATTAAGCAATTAAAAAGAAATTGTATAAATCAATCTTGTTGTTTTTTAATATAAATGTATGTTAATGTATTCTAATATTGACGCTAAATATAATTCAAATTCAATATTTAACGTCTTGTCTATAAGTGTTCCTTGTAATATAAGACGACTCTGACCAACATTATATGATATACCTTTTTACTATTCTACTTTTGTACATAAAATATATCATTGAAGAGAATTGCGTTTGATCGAACGTTGCGTTTTACACTGTCTCGCCCTTAGTCTTCCGTCCCACTCCCCCGAAAATCCAGAGGAAACCCGGTAATTAAAAAAATAATTAATTTGTGTTGATGATGTTTTTAGTTTTCGGTCGAGCAACTCGGGATTAGTTTCCGATTTTAATTCGACCATAATTTCGTAAGTTCATACTTGAAAGGAGGACGGGATCGGATACAGAACGGAGAACTGTTATTTCAGGCGGAGAACTCTCCCGAATCTCTCCCCCAATTAGCCGGGTCGAACGACGCATTTACCTGTCACAAATGGAATTTATTCGCAACGACTTAAAAATCTCCCCCCCGTTTTCGACGCGTGATGCTGTTGAGGAGTGTCATCTCCGGTTTAATGAATAAAACAAAATTAGTTTTCTGCCAAAGCTCGTTCGCGAGGTATGTCGACCTAATTGAAAACGAACTTTATCACTATCAAACTCTGCTAAAATTCGCCTATTTACCTAAATTAAAAATTAATAGAAATTTTGTGGAAGCGTACATCGCACGTCAAAAACAAAACACTTCACCCCACGTTTGCTATTCTTGTTTGTTTTACAATAGTTATTTACGTTTTGTGCGTGGTCTCTTTTTTGCCTTTCTATTAACAACATTCAAATAAATTATTTACCCAAATCTTTATCATATCTTCACACAAACTAGCCAAGAAGCATTGGTTATTTTATTCACTTGCATTTGGTTTATTCCAACGTTCTTGGCTAGTTTGTAAACTACTTGGCTAGTATATAAACTAACCAAGTAAATATTTTAACTGTAACATATATATGACGTTATATTATAATTATTGGGTATGTGTTATTTTTATTAATATTTATGATTTTTTAAATTTAAGTCATCTCTAAAATTAATTTTCTGTTGTACGTAATTTCTTTGTTCACAAAAATCAAGTAATAGTAGGTATATCAAGTTGTGAAATACTGCAATGTCAATCATCGCACGGTTTTAATTGGGCTTGCCATTACGACAGGATTTTTCGGTGCAGCAGAAGTGTTAATTAATTGGGCGTGCATTTGATAGTAAGCGGTTTAGTAGTCGCATTGAGATATTTGAATAAAGCCATCGTACAAAATCATGATTTTTCTGAAGCTAGAATTTAAGTTTCTTTAAACCCTTAAAAATGATTTGTATGGTATGTAAATACATACAGGTAAATAATAACATAGCCACGTACGCTTCATATAAATTTATACGCTTCATATATTTCTTTTCTTATTCAACATTGCGAAAATTTTGCAAAAAACGGTGAATTAGTAGGTATAAAAAGTGTGTGAGATATCAGTGCTACGACATTTGCTACTCATTATCAAAAAACACTTTGGAGGGAGATTCTGGTTTCTGGAAAAAAGTTCATTTTGATGGACGACGAAGTGTTTTTCTTTTTATAAATTCGATGGCTTTTATTACACAAGTGACAATGAATAATTACGACAATAAAAGATGAATAATAACTAAAAACAAATTACTTTACATTATTTTACAAAGGATTTTGTTGTCCTTTGTAATAATTAGTCATTCAAGGTTCACTAAAACTAAAAATGGAATAATCCTATCGACTGCTCTTTTGTATTATAATTTTAGCGTATTATATGTTCGTATGTGACTGCCGTGGACCGCTTTAAATTCATCCCTTAAAATACAGGTTGAGTCATTAGTGCGGGATCAGTCCATAACGTCTAAACCATGTATGATACAAAAAAATTTTAAATACAATTTGTACACCGTTTGTCAGGCTGCACAACCTAAAAATATTTTAACATAACAAATAAAAAAATGTGAAAAAAAATTGTAATTTGATAACAGTGGTCCAAAATGTAAAATACCTTATATCGCCATAAATCTAGTTCAAAGTGGGTTCTAACAGTGAAATAAAATATAGATGGTTTTATTTGAAAAAATAAAGTTGTGTAGCTTTTGTGAGTTTTGGAACATTCTGTATACGTTAAAATATTTTTGGGTTGTGCAGCCTGACAAACGATGTACAAATTGTTTTTAAAAATTTTTTGTATCTTACATGGTTTAGAAGTTATGGACCGATCCCGCACTAATGACTCACCCTGTACAGATGGAATAAATCAATTACGGGCCAAACAATTATTATGTTAATGCGAGGTGATGGTGAATGGTAGAATATTATTTAGAATTTAGTGTCAATGACGTCTTCGAGATAAAATCGTCGTCTCTAATTTGGACATGTGTTCGCCTGATGGGGTGCAGGCAGACCATATTAGCGTATTGTAAATGTGGCGGGTATCCCGCACTGCAGCGCCCAAACACACGCTTGCGCCGATTATTTGGGAGAGGCGGTGGTCTCCTGGGGGCAGTTTCTTGGATTCTGAGCACACGAACCATGCAGAATTCATGGCGGAAGGTATGCGACGAACGCCGCTGTGCGGCTACATAAACGCTTTTACATACACAACATTTTTTGTTCCTCGACTCCTAATAATTCATAAGGTGACTAAGATAATAACTTGCAAAAATGGCGCCATTAATTCATTTATTATATTTGTCTAGTGCTTTAACAAATGTACGTGAAAACCAATCTCCACAATTAATGAAAGCCAACGAAAATTTGCGTTTTAGATTTTTTGCTCATTTATTACTGTTGCTGCATTTGATACACCTACCTCTAGAGAGAAATGTTTGTTACAAAATAAAACAAATAATTCATCTAAAATTTTATTATAAATGGATATAATCAGCAGATTGGATGTTGTGCGTACGAGTACGAGTGGTATGGTAATGATACTTAGAGTGCGGAAAATTTTCTTTATTAATTCAATTAATCAATAATGTTAATGATCTGGGTTTCTATGGATTACACTTGTTGTTCCAAATATTCGCTGGAACCTCTTTAATCTGAATATTAAAAATGTTGTTTAATTTAAACATGTTTTGAATTGAGTTAATAAAATAATAAATAATTGAGTCAATCCTTTGATACGTGTCATTTCAGGAAACTGCCGCAATTTAATTAAAAGTTAGGTTTACTAAATAAATAGCAACAAAATTCACTTAATTATTTAATTATGTGAACGGTATGAGTACGGCGACGTTTAAGGTTTTAGTACTGACTCTAATGTTTACAATTTGTTAATATTCTTGTCGGCGTTGGTAGCTGTGCTAAATTGAAAATTCTTCGAGTTTTCGGTTCGTTTTCTATTTGCAATTATTTTAAAAATTATCTGGCATTTTCAAGTATGTATATATTTCGACAATCTGAACCTTCTCGAAATTTTTTAAAAAGCTACGCGTTATTATTTATATATAAAAATGTAAAATTACAAAAACGTTCCGGATTATTTCGGAAATAATTAAAAGGAGACGAAAAGTAGGATATTTTACGAGTAACATTTACAGGGCTAGTGCTTCTGCATTTTATACACTATAAAAATGTCCCAGAACTCACGCCTACAGAAAACTGACAAATGCCGACGACAATATGGATGGCGATTAATCCGGAAATGTAAACAAAGAAAAATTTTGGGCTTACATAAAGCGCTCTTGGACATCTCACTCAATCCCAGAAAGGGAGGTCCAGATGTTGATATAAAATAAGTTTGTTGCTAGGCTATCACACTCTCAGAGTGACATAATGTAATGAAATTTATCAAATTTGATTTTGGCACTGATGTTTTTAAAAGTTTAAGTTGCCTAAAAGCCTCTGATTAATTAAAATGTTCTTTTCTTAAATACCAATTGAGCTAACCAATTTTTTTGAATATTTATCCGTGCATCAGGGCGATTTCTCCTGTTTTCTACATTTTTCACATTTTCGCATGCGAATGAGCGCGTAAAGACTATAATTTTTTTATCTAGATTTTTGTGGGCCTTCGGCACACATTGTTTGATTTATGCAGTAATATACTATTATAATAATTATATGTATGTATATTATGAGAAATTTCTTATACTTTTCTTTACTGATTCTTTAAAACTAATTGATTAACAGAGAAGTATCATGATAATGAGCTGTTTCTACAACGTTTATTGCGTAAAAAACAGTAGGGTTAGGTAAGTGTCTGATAAGTTTTTGTTGGGGTGGAATGTCATAAATGCGCAATCGGTATCAGATGCTTTTTTTGATTTTCGTGGACGATTTCAGCGCTTCGAGTTCTGAATATGCAAGTAATATTATTATAGAACTTATTTCAAACTTCTGAAACCTGCAATTCATTTGAAATTATTTTAATTATAATTTTGATCTTTTCCAGCCAAATCTTTTGTTCGAGGAGTATTGAAATATTTGGAAATTAAAATGTGGCTGTTGCTCATTCTTTGAGACATTATTTGTTTATTGACCCACACATACAAATCATATAAAATTGAGGAAAAATCTTATTCGACATTAAATAAATTACTCTTTCTGATCATGGCAATATCGAATACAGATCACTGTCAAACCAATTTTCTCCGCTTCGAACTCCTGATCCCTCGACCTTCAACGTTTTCAACCTTTCTGCATCATAACAACGTAACGTGTGATTATTTTGGAATCTGAGTTTGAATATAAGCGACAATTTTAATTTCTATACTAAAACCATAGCATTCTTTAAATGAAGATACAGATACAGTCACGTAACACTTCTGCATTTTTTTCCGCAAAATTTCATCCATATGCTGATTAGTCTCGAGTTCACATCACTTTACATCGAACCACTTTCGCCTCTTGTGGACAATTTTCACCAAACTAAGTTTTAAATAGTACGGTGTAATTGCCATGAAGCACCAGAATTTCTTTTCCATAGAAATTGATATTATATTTAATTATTATTAAAATTCATCATTTGCGTATAGTTGTTTATAATCATTTTAGCATAGTTGCTTAGTTGCGGTTTTAGGTATACACCACGTATTGTTGGTTACGAGAAAGACACCGCAATATAATGTTGCTAAAGAAAGGGTTAAATTAATCATTCCCTAAACAAATGGTTTCCGCGTGCTGCCCATAGAGTTTAACCCCAGCATAAATCATCGGGATTTACGAGCCAATCGGAAAGACGTCCAAGATGTGCTTTTCTTTTATCTACTCAGTAGAAGCTGCGACATAAAACCACCACCGTACCATATCATGTGCAGGTTTATTGAGACTTTTTATGCGGACGGAATTTAATGCGACATTCCTAACTTAATGCATTCGGAAAAACGTATATTAGCTTACCACACAACTATTTCTGTTATGGCTTTAATTAACAAACGATTTAAAACTCTCATTAACTAGATGTGTGGTGGGACGATTATTTTCTATATTTTAAGACCAAATGTAAAGGAAATTTAACATCTTAAACACTTATGCGGCTTCTCATTTCTCATTATGTAATTTAATATCTAAAAAGTACATCTTCATGAAACGTTAGTTATTAAATGCACACATTTCAAAATGAAACTACCGTTGGGTATAAAATATTCATGAATACTTTGAGCATTTAATAAGATTTGTCATCACCATCACTGAATAAACCTAAATTTATATGTCATTTAACTTAAATAATTCATCTTAACCTGCTTTGTGAGATTTATCATTTACTTCACATATTTATCCGACTGTTGTCTTATAGACTTTGTATTTAGGAGCGTCACTGGTTTAATTGTTTTTTTATAAATAATTTTGTGCAATTTTAATTTAATTTTTTTCTATAATTGAAGTTATTGGACCCATTAGACGTTTTTTGGGTTTTAAAAAAAAATTCTCACATGACCATTGTTCCGCGGGATCTATCTTTCGAAAATATTTTGAACAATCGGATATACCGGAAATGGACATCAACTGTGTTGTATTTTAAATGGAACTATTTTTTTAACGCGATTAGATTCTTGCCTCAATTTGCTTTTATTTTGGTCTAACTAGTAAAAGTATGTTTTATTGAATAACTCATTTCGATATAGGCATAACGATAATTTGAAAGAAATTTTTCCAAATTCAATTCTCTATCGCAATCTGTAAAGAAAGTTGAATGCAAAAAGGGTTGCATTTAAAAGAATTAAAATTTCTCAAATTTGCAAATTTATTATGCAATTCTAATAAAGCTACTTACATAATTTTGCAATAACCGGCAGTGCCATTTTGATCAAAATATTTTAGAAAGACAGATCCCGCGGAACACTAATAGCCATTAGTGTGCCAAATTCCAATTATCAATTTTTTTAGCCCAGAAGCGTCTAATGGGCCAATTAAAAAAATGCCTGTATATGTAGTGACCCAGTAGAAAGCTGTCCACACCTTTAAAATTGTTATTTGTTGGTCGATTTACACGATTTTTTTAGTGATAATACCTACTGTCCTGTACCTTTTGAGATATTTGCATTTTTATGATCTGCAGTGTTCGAAAGCGAGCAAATAAATCATACAAATCGCCACATTTACCCTTATGTTCTATTGATGTTCCATTTCGGAATCAAAAATTAGCATAAATTGATTCATCGGTTTAGATAAACATAGAAATTGAATTATCCAAAAAACCGGTGGTTTTAGGTATAGAAAGATATTTGTCAATTTTTGAAAATCATGCATTTTTTCATTGTAATTCGCGGTTGAGTAGGTAAACGGACTCAAGTCGTATGTCGAGCAGTACCTTTCAGAAAATCAATATAATAAAGTCACGATTAATAACATTTTTTATTTTTGCACCTTTCTGTATGACATGTGTAATTTTACCCATGTGCCCGCGAGTTATTCGCACATAAATGAAAATATCTCTAAAACTCAGAAAATAGAGTGGCTTTTGAATTTAACGAGACGTAAATATATCATGTTTATGACTCCTGATCACTTTCTGTCTATGGAAGTTTTCTTTTTGATTAAACAAGCAATTGTTGTAATCTTCAAAACTTAAGTAACCCGAGAATCCTGAGAAAAAGCTTCCTGAGCAACCCGAGAATCCCGAGCAAAAGCTTCCTGAGCAACTTAAATATTCTAAGCAAAAGCTTCCTGAGCAACCCGAGAATCCCGGGCAAAAGCTTCCTGAGCAACACGAGAATCCCGAGCAAAAGCTTCCTGAGCAACTTGAATATTCTAAGCAAAAGTTTCCTGAGCAACCCGAGAGTCCCGAGCGAAAGCTTCCTGAGCAACCCGAGAATATCGAGCAAAAGCTTTATTTATGAAAAAGAATCCCGACTATTTTCATACATCTGATTATCCAGGATCATTCATTATAAGGATCATTCATTATATTCTGATAAAAATTAGAAAGTAATAGGGAAGTTCAAAGATGAATTGAATGGTATTAAGATATTAGAATGCATACGTTTAAGGTCAAAAATGTACAGTTACAGAACTGAAACGTCTGTTTCGAAATAATTAAAAGGTATCAAAAAATCAGTACTGAAGAAAGAAATAAGCTTTTGCTTAGGATATTCAAGTTGCTCAGGAAGCTTTTGCTCGATATTTTTGGGCTGCTCAGGAAGCTTTAGCTCGGGATTCTCGGGTTGCTTAGGAAGCTTTTGCTTAGGATATTCAAGTTGCTCAGGAAGCTTTTGCTCGATATTTTTGGGCTGCTCAGGAAGCTTTTGCTCGGGATTCTCGGGTTGCTCAGGAAGCTTTTGCTTAGGATATTCAAGTTGCTCAGGACGCTTTTGCTCGATATTCTTGGGTTGCTTAGAAAGCTTTTGCTCGGGATTCTCGGGTTGCTCAGAAAGCTTTTGCTTAGGATGCTCAAGTTGCTCAGGAAGCTTTTGCTTAGGATATTCAAGTTGCTCAGGAAGCTTTTGCTTAGGATATTCAAGTTGCTCAGGAAGCTTTTTCTCGGTATTCTCGGGTTGCTCAGGAAGCTTTTGCTCGGGATTCTCGGGTTGCTCAGGAAGCTTTTGCTTACGATATTCAAGTTGCTCAGGAAGCTTTTGCTCGGGATTCTTGGGTTGCTCAGGAAGCTTTTGCTCGGGATTCTTGGGTTACTCAGGAAGCTTTTGCTCAGGATTCTCGGGTTGCTCAGGAAGCTTTTGCTCGGGATTCTCGGGTTGCTCAGGAAGCTTTTGCTCGGGATTCTCGGGTTGCTTAGAAAGCTTTTGCTTAGGATATTCAAGTTGCTCAGGAAGCTTTTGCTCGATATTTTTGGGCTGCTCAGGAAGCTTTTGCTCGGGATTCTCGGGTTGCTTAGAAAGCTTTTGCTTAGGATATTCAAGTTGCTCAGGAAGCTTTTGCTCGGGAATCTCGGGTTGCTCAGGAAGCTTTTGCTTAGGATATTCAAGTTGCTCAGGAAGCTTTTGCTCGGGATTCTTGGGTTACTCAGGAAGCTTTTGCTCAGGATTCTCGGGTTGCTCAGGAAGCTTTTGCTCGGGATTCTCGGGTTGCTCAGGAAGCTTTTGCTTAGGATATTCAAGTTGCTCAGGAAGCTTTTGCTCGATATTTTTGGGCTGCTCAGGAAGCTTTTGCTCGGGATCCTTGGGTTGCTCAGGAAGCTTTTGCTTACGATATTCAAGTTGCTCAGGAAGCTTTTGCTCGGGATTCTTGGGTTACTCAGGAAGCTTTTGCTCAGGATTCTCGGGTTGCTCAGGAAGCTTTTGCTCGGGATTCTCGGGTTGCTCAGGAAGCTTTTGCTTAGGATATTCAAGTTGCTCAGGAAGCTTTTGCTCGATATTTTTGGGCTGCTCAGGAAGCTTTTGCTCGGGATTCTCGGGTTGCTTAGGAAGCTTTTGCTTAGGATATGCAAGTTGCTCAGGAAGCTTTTGCTCGGGATTCTTGGGCTGCTCAGGAAGCTTTTGCTTACGATATTCAAGTTGCTCAGGAAGCTTTTGCTCGGGATTCTTGGGTTACTCAGGAAGCTTTTGCTCAGGATTCTCGGGTTGCTCAGGAAGCTTTTGCTCGGGATTCTCGGGTTGCTCAGGAAGCTTTTGCTTCGGATATTCAAGTTGCTCAGGAAGCTTTTGCTCGATATTTTTGGGCTGCTCAGGAAGCTTTTGCTCGGGATTCTCGGGTTGCTTAGGAAGCTTTTGCTTAGGATATGCAAGTTGCTCAGGAAGCTTTTGCTCGGGATTCTTGGGCTGCTCAGGAAGCTTTTGCTTACGATATTCAAGTTGCTCAGGAAGCTTTTGCTTGGGATTCTTGGGTTACTCAGGAAGCTTTTGCTCAGGATTCTCGGGTTGCTCAGGAAGCTTTTGCTTGGGATTCTCGGGTTGCTCAGGAAGCTTTTGCTCGGGATTCTTGGGTTGCTCAGGAAGCTTTTGCTTGGGATTCTCGGGTTGCTCAGGAAGCTTTTGCTTAGGATTTTCGGGTTGCTCAGGAAGCTTTTGCTCGTGATTCTCGTGTTGCTCAGGAAGCTTTTGCTCGGGATTCTCGGGTTGCTCAGGAAGCTTTTGCTCGGGATTCTCGGGTTGCTTAGAAAGCTTTTGCTTAGGATATTCAAGTTGCTCAGGAAGCTTTTGCTAGATATTTTTGGGCTGCTCAGGAAGCTTTTGCTCGGGATTCTCGGGTTGCTTAGAAAGCTTTTGCTTAGGATATTCAAGTTGCTCAGGAAGCTTTTGCTCGGGAATCTCGGGTTGCTCAGGAAGCTTTTGCTTAGGATATTCAAGTTGCTCAGGAAGCTTTTGCTCGGGATTCTTGGGTTACTCAGGAAGCTTTTGCTCAGGATTCTCGGGTTGCTCAGGAAGCTTTTGCTCGGGATTCTCGGGTTGCTCAGGAAGCTTTTGCTTAGGATATTCAAGTTGCTCAGGAAGCTTTTGCTCGATATTTTTGGGCTGCTCAGGAAGCTTTTGCTCGGGATCCTTGGGTTGCTCAGGAAGATTTTGCTTACGATATTCAAGTTGCTCAGGAAGCTTCTGCTCGGGATTCTTGGGTTACTCAGGAAACTTTTGCTCAGGATTCTCGGGTTGCTCAGGAAGCTTTTGCTCGGGATTCTCGGGTTGCTCAGGAAGTTTTTGCTTAGGATATTCAAGTTGCTCAGGAAGCTTTTGCTCGATATTTTTGGGCTGCTCAGGAAGCTTTTGCTCGGGATCCTTGGGTTGCTCAGGAAGCTTTTGCTTACGATATTCAAGTTGCTCAGGAAGCTTTTGCTCGGGATTCTTGGGTTACTCAGGAAGCTTTTGCTCAGGATTCTCGGGTTGCTCAGGAAGCTTTTGCTTGGGATTCTCGGGTTGCTCAGGAAGCTTTTGCTCGGGATTCTCGGGTTGCTCAGGAAGCTTTTGCTTAGGATATTCAAGTTGCTCAGGAAGCTTTTGCTCGATATTTTTGGGCTGCTCAGGAAGCTTTTGCTCAGGATTCTCGGGTTGCTTAGGATGCTTTTGCTTAGGATATGCAAGTTGCTCAGGAAGCTTTTGCTCGGGATTCTTGGGCTGCTCAGGAAGCTTTTGCTTACGATATTCAAGTTGCTCAGGAAGCTTTTGCTTGGGATTCTTGGGTTACTCAGGAAGCTTTTGCTCAGGATTCTCGGGTTGCTCAGGAAGCTTTTGCTCGGGATTCTCGGGTTGCTCAGGAAGCTTTTGCTTAGGATATTCAAGTTGCTCAGGAAGCTTTTGCTCGATATTTTTGGGCTGCTCAGGAAGCTTTTGCTCGGGATCCTTGGGTTGCTCAGGAAGATTTTGCTTACGATATTCAAGTTGCTCAGGAAGCTTCTGCTCGGGATTCTTGGGTTACTCAGGAAACTTTTGCTCAGGATTCTCGGGTTGCTCAGGAAGCTTTTGCTCGGGATTCTCGGGTTGCTCAGGAAGTTTTTGCTTAGGATATTCAAGTTGCTCAGGAAGCTTTTGCTCGATATTTTTGGACTGCTCAGGAAGCTTTTGCTCGGGATCCTTGGGTTGCTCAGGAAGATTTTGCTTACGATATTCAAGTTGCTCAGGAAGCTTCTGCTCGGGATTCTTGGGTTACTCAGGAAACTTTTGCTCAGGATTCTCGGGTTGCTCAGGAAGCTTTTGCTCGGGATTCTCGGGTTGCTCAGGAAGTTTTTGCTTAGGATATTCAAGTTGCTCAGGAAGCTTTTGCTCGATATTTTTGGGCTGCTCAGGAAGCTTTTGCTCGGGATCCTTGGGTTGCTCAGGAAGCTTTTGCTTACGATATTCAAGTTGCTCAGGAAGCTTTTGCTCGGGATTCTTGGGTTACTCAGGAAGCTTTTGCTCAGGATTCTCGGGTTGCTCAGGAAGCTTTTGCTTGGGATTCTCGGGTTGCTCAGGAAGCTTTTGCTCGGGATTCTCGGGTTGCTCAGGAAGCTTTTGCTTAGGATATTCAAGTTGCTCAGGAAGCTTTTGCTCGATATTTTTGGGCTGCTCAGGAAGCTTTTGCTCAGGATTCTCGGGTTGCTTAGGAAGCTTTTGCTTAGGATATGCAAGTTGCTCAGGAAGCTTTTGCTCGGGATTCTTGGGCTGCTCAGGAAGCTTTTGCTTACGATATTCAAGTTGCTCAGGAAGCTTTTGCTTGGGATTCTTGGGTTACTCAGGAAGCTTTTGCTCAGGATTCTCGGGTTGCTCAGGAAGCTTTTGCTTGGGATTCTCGGGTTGCTCAGGAAGCTTTTGCTCGGGATTCTCGGGTTGCTCAGGAAGCTTTTGCTTGGGATTCTCGGGTTGCTCAGGAAGCTTTTGCTTAGGATATGCAAGTTGCTCAGGAAGCTTTTGCTCGGGATTCTTGGGCTGCTCAGGAAGCTTTTGCTTACGATATTCAAGTTGCTCAGGAAGCTTTTGCTTGGGATTCTTGGGTTACTCAGGAAGCTTTTGCTCAGGATTCTCGGGTTGCTCAGGAAGCTTTTGCTTGGGATTCTCGGGTTGCTCAGGAAGCTTTTGCTCGGGATTCTCGGGTTGCTCAGGAAGCTTTTGCTTAGGATATTCAAGTTGCTCAGGAAGCTTTTGTTTGGGATTCTTGGGTTACTCAGGAAGCTTTTTCTCAGGATTCTCGGGTTGCTCAGGAAGCTTTTGCTTAGGATATTCAAGTTGCTCAGGAAGCTTTTGCTCGATATTTTTGGGCTGCTCAGGAAGCTTTTGCTCGGGATCCTTGGGTTGCTCAGGAAGCTTTTGCTTACGATATTCAAGTTGCTCAGGAAGCTTTTGCTCGGGATTCTTGGGTTACTCAGGAAGCTTTTGCTCAGGATTCTCGGGTTGCTCAGGAAGCTTTTGCTCGGGATTCTCGGGTTGCTCAGGAAGCTTTTGCTTAGGATATTCAAGTTGCTCAGGAAGCTTTTGCTCGATATTTTTGGGCTGCTCAGGAAGCTTTTGCTCAGGATTCTCGGGTTGCTTAGGAAGCTTTTGCTTAGGATATGCAAGTTGCTCAGGAAGCTTTTGCTCGGGATTCTTGGGCTGCTCAGGAAGCTTTTGCTTACGATATTCAAGTTGCTCAGGAAGCTTTTGCTTGGGATTCTTGGGTTACTCAGGAAGCTTTTGCTCAGGATTCTCGGGTTGCTCAGGAAGCTTTTGCTTGGGATTCTCGGGTTGCTCAGGAAGCTTTTGCTCGGGATTCTCGGGTTGCTCAGGAAGCTTTTGCTTGGGATTCTCGGGTTGCTCAGGAAGCTTTTGCTTAGGATTTTCGGGTTGCTCAGGAAGCTTTTGCTCGGGATTCTCGGGTTGCTCAGGAAGCTTTTGCTTAGGATTTTCGGGTTGCTCAGGAAGCTTTTGCTCGTGATTCTCGTGTTGCTCAGGAAGCTTTTGCTCGGGATTCTCGGGTTGCTCAGGAAGCTTTTGCTTGGGATTCTCGGGTTGCTCAGGAAGCTTTTGCTTAGGATTTTCAGGTTGCTCAGGAAGCTTTTGCTCGGGATTCTCGGGTTGCTCAGGAAGCTTTTGCTTGGGATTCTCGGGTTGCTCAGGAAGCTTTTGCTTGGGATTCTCGGGTTGCTCAGGAAGCTTTTGCTTAGGATTTTCGGGTTGCTCAGGAAGCTTTTGCTCGGGATTCTCGTGTTGCTCAGGAAGCTTTTGCTTAGGATTTTCGGGTTGCTCAGGAAGCTTTTGCTCGGGATTCTCGGGTTGCTCAGGAAGCTTTTGCTTAGGATTTTCGGGTTGCTCAGGAAGCTTTTGCTTAGGATTTTCGGGTTGCTCAGGAAGCTTTTGCTCGGGATTCTCGTGTTGCTCAGGAAGCTTTTGCTTAGGATTTTCGGGTTGCTCAGGAAGCTTTTGCTCGGGATTCTCGTGTTGCTCAGGAAGCTTTTGCTCGGGATTCTCGGGTTGCTCAGGAAGCTTTTGCTTAGGATTTTCGGTTTGCTCAGGAAGCTTTTGCTCGGGATTCTCGTGTTGCTCAGGAAGCTTTTGCTCGGGATTCTCGTGTTGCTTAGGAAGCTTTTGCTCGGGATTCTCGGGTTGCTCAGGAAGCTTTTGCTTAGGATTTTCGGGTTGCTCAGGAAGCTTTTGCTCGGGATTCTCGTGTTGCTCAAGAAGCTTTTGCTCGGGATTCTCGGGTTGCTCAGGTAGCTTTTGCTTAGGATATTCAAGTTGCTCAGGAAGCTTTTGCTCGGGAATCTCGGGTTGCTCAGGAAGCTTTTTCTTAGTATATTCAAGTTGCTCAGGAAGCTTTTGCTCGGGATTCTCGGTTTACTCAGGAAGCTTTTGCTTAGGATATTCAAGTTGCTCAGGAAGCTTTTGCTTAGGATATACAAGTTGCTCACGAAGCTTTTGCTCGATATTCTCGGGTTGCTCAGGAAGCTTTTGCTCGGGATTCTCGGGTTGCTTAGGAAGCTTTTGCTTAGGATATTCAAGTTGCTCAGGAAGCTTTTGCTTAGGATATACAAGTTGCTCACGAAGCTTTTGCTCGATATTCTCGGGTTGCTCAGGAAGCTTTTGCTTGGGATTCTCGGGTTGCTCAGGAAGCTTTTGCTTAGGATTTTCGGGTTGCTCAGGTAGCTTTTGCTCGGGATTCTCGTGTTGCTCAGGAAGCTTTTGCTCGGGATTCTCGGGTTGCTCAGGAAGCTTTTGCTTAGGATATTCAAGTTGCTCAGGAAGCTTTTGCTTAGGATATTCAAGTCGCTCAGCAAGCTTTTGCTCGGGATTCTCGTGTTGCTCAGGAAGCTTTTGCTCGGGATTCTCGTGTTGCTCAGGAAGCTTTTGCTTGGGATTCTCGGGTTGCTCAGGTAGCTTTTGCTTAGGATATTCAAGTTGCTCAGGAAGCTTTTGCTCGGGAATCTCGGGTTGCTCAGGAAGCTTTTTCTTAGTATATTCAAGTTGCTCAGGAAGCTTTTGCTCGGGATTCTCGGTTTACTCAGTAAGCTTTTGCTTAGGATATTCAAGTTGCTCAGGAAGCTTTTGCTTAGGATATACAAGTTGCTCACGAAGCTTTTGCTCGATATTCTCGGGTTGCTCAGGAAGCTTTTGCTCGGGATTCTCGGGTTGCTCAGGAAGCTTTTGCTCGGTACTCTAGGGTTGCTCAGGAAGCTCTTGCTTAGGATATTCAAGTTGCCCAGGAAGCTTTTGCTCGGGATTCTCGGGTTGCTCAGGAAGCTTTTGCTTAGGATATTCAAATTGCTCAGGAAGTTTTTGCTCGGGATTCTCGTTTTGCTCAAGAAGCTTTTGCTCGGTATTATTTTTTATTATTTATTTAATTAATAATAATTATTAATTCTGTAAATATTCTGACTCCAAGATTTATCCTGAAGGCATAGTCGAATATTGGGGTGTTGCAACGTGGGGCGCCATGTGTCGTCGTCCAGCGCCGTTCAGTGATTTTTCCTTCAGTCGATGTGGGCGGGACGCGCACTAATTTCGTCGGACAACAGAACAAATTTCAAGTGTTGTAGTATAGTTGATCAAAGTTGACCAAATTTTAATACTTTATAGTTAGCTATTTAATTTTAATAGATATTGTCAGGGAGACGGGGTTGTTGTTGATTTTTTTTGGGAAAAGAAAAAATATAGAGAAGAAACTTTGAGTTAAGGTTGTTTTTTTTAAGTGTCGAAATTTGTTCTGTTGTCCGACGAAATTAGTGCGCGTCCCGCCCACATCGACTGAAGGAAGGATCACTGAACGGCGCTGGACGACGACAAATAGAAATAGAGAGTAGTTTGACTGCAGCTTGCTTGTTTAACGCTAACTTCAGTCACGAAGTCAAGGAACGTCGTAAACTCTGACCTAATCCATATTTAACCCTCGCAATCTATGGAAGTCTAACGAAATGCACATACAACGTTTTCAATTGTTTGATTGTATAATACATAAATAAAAAAGGTTTAGATTATACTATCTTTTACCATATTTACCTGCATCCTTCCCCCGTTACAGGCCGGTATCCATTTGTTGCAAATCCACATATCGTATCACCGTATCGTTTGATTCTGCGTTTTTTTTTCACGTTGTTTTGTATCACATTTTGATACATGACGATGCAACGTTTCCTCGTATCCATTGTATACGCAACGGTGATACGATACGTGGATTTGCAACTATTGGATACCGGCCTTACAATGTTTTCATTTACCCACGCATTTAATTTCAACCCGACGGCAACCTTGGGAAAACATTAATATATAAAATTAAACAAACAAAAAAATGCACCGGACCGGGAATGAATTATTGATTTATGCCAAAAATTTTGTTTGTGTAACCATCGTTTACACAGATTTTGTGTCCTTAGTCGGTCAAAATTTCAGTGAAAATTATGATTTCTTGGTTGCTTTGTGTGTTGTGTGTGTTTTTAATTTGCAAAGGGAAAATATCAAAGAGTTTATTTAATGCTGATGCGGATAAGTTTTTGACATGTTTGTAGGCACAGTTTTGTTTAACTTTACACTGCTTGCAAAAATATCGACATAAGACTTAGACTTTTTATTTTGTTGTCGAGTTGTGAAAAGCAGCAATCTTGCTTTTGTAAACCTGGACACTGAGCTGTTTCATCAATGAAGGATATCATTAAAAGATAAGATGTTGAGATTTATACATATATCCGAGATCGGAATAAGGAATTAAGAAATGCAGATGATGAAGTAGTGTCTTCAAAAATATTTTATTCTTGTGACAAGAATTTCGAGAGTTTCATTATTTATAGAATGTTTAGATTAAAATTCATCTGAGAAGTGATCGTGAGAACGGGGAGAAACCTGTGAAATATTGTCTAAGCTCAGCTGTATGTCTTCATGAATTATGTAAACAAAGCTTTACTCAAAACACTCCACACTTTTCCTCTCGTTGTTCTCAGGATACTAGAAACGGTGGCGACCGCTCTGTAAATATTTTCCTAATTGCTTAAAAAAAATGTAACTTATGGTATCCTTTTAATAACGCAATATTAATATCAAAATTTATCGTCTGGCAATTAGTGCGCGTGTGATGACGGCAAGACAATTGATGAAAAGTGCAGTGTGGTTTGAAAGATAAACGTTTTATTTTCCTAGGTTGGGTTGAAGTTGCTCCTCTACTATCGTCTCGCGTCTCTATGCTCATTTATCATTAACGTAGCTCCTAGATGGTAGCATTGATGGTAGTTAAAGGTAAAGAAAACTCACGACGACCCAATTTGCTACTGTCAATTTTTAACGTTCTTTTAAAAGCGTGTGATCTAAGAAATTTTTGATTTAAGATTTATGTAAATGATTCCATATGTTGTATGTTTATCGATTAACTAAGTGGTTAGATAAAACGTTCAAGTAAAAGAATAATGCTTATGTTAGAGATATAATTTGTTGTAAGAAAGTTTGTTTTCTCAGTTTAGATAAAACTTAATTTTGGTTATTTATCGATGGAAATTTGAGTAAAACATCGAAACAACTAACTGGTAATTAGTGTGGTCTTATTTTAAAGCGGAAAAGATATTTGCGCCTGCGATTTTCCAGTTTAGTTATCAACAGAAATGTGACTTGACCGCTTGAGGGTATGTATTTACAACCTGTCCGCTATCGACTTAATACCATGATTGAATCTGGTAAAAAGCGCATTCTCTGGTGTAAAATATTCGTCGGAAAGTTCCAGGTAGGTATCCCCATCGATCTTTCTGGTCGAATGGTATTCGAACAAGGTTGAAATCGTTCATGTGCATGAATCGGCCCTAATCAATCCCACTTATTTTTTGATAATTCAATCACTTTTGCTAAAATTCTAAAAAAATTACATTTAAAAAATCTTGTTTGGTTTTAGAAAACGAAACCAATTAGGAAGTGTCGTGTAATTCGTATTGCCAGTTGTTGGCTTAGTGAAAAGCTTCCTCTATGTAAATGCCTCATCAAACATGCAAGCTGATTTAAGTGTCGTTAATTATAGGTTGCCGGTTTTGAGACATCGTCACGTCTAAGAGCTCCAGATAAAAAATAAATGCAAACTATTATGTAAATAATAAATTTTTTCTAAAACCGAAGTGTTTTAGGTCCCAAAACAGCCAAGTTGTAATCCTTTGAAGAGACTTGTCCTAATTTAAATCTAACCTTGCGATCCGTCAGATACGATTCAATTAAGTTCACGAAAACACCCTTGATTACCATTTCATCTCTATGCTTCAAGACTATGAAATTCGTCAAACAGTACTTTCATAAATACCAACGCAAATTGATTAAAGTCTTGCTTGCTTTATTTAATGGCGAAATATTATTCATTTGAGATCCTTTAAAAAATTGTTAAGTAAACTAAGCCGATAAAGATAAGACACGACTGATAACGTTTGTTGTATGAAGAGTCAACAAATAATTTGAAGATCAAACGAACTTACCTGTAAGTGAAGTTCCGATCTTAATTATATGAAACACCTCGCCGGAAATGATCAACATTGTAGTACCCTCTATGTTACTACCAGAAACGCACATATTTAAAATAACAAAAAAAGCTCAGGTAGTGGGGGCATGTGGCCTCTTACCTCACCGCTGTCAATCAACCATTATGTTTAAAGGTGAATAAAGTCGCAACAATGAAATGATCTGGGAACGACAACGATAGGGAACGGGTGGGACTGATCATTTCCGGCGAGGTGTTTCATATAATTAAGATCGGAACTTCACTTACAGGTAAGTTCGTTTGATCTTCAAATTATATTCACACCTCGCCGTCATGATCAACATTGTAGATGTTTAAAGTTGTTGCGACTAAACATTATCCACAAGGACAATAAAGTAAATAGCTTAAATTTTAATTAAAGCCTTTTGTAACTGTGTAAAACATTTACATCAGAGACAAATCTTAGTTTAGAGAAAGAATTGGGAACAAAACTTGTTCGCATACCTTAATAAATTAAGGATTACAAATGAACTTTCGAAAACGTCTAGTAAAAACTGAATCTAAGTATAATTTTATATGACAATCTAAACAGCTTCCTCAGTGTTTGTATTTCAACTATTAAGAATAGCGTTTGTAAATATAGATTTGTCGCCAAGCGGTCTATTACAAAATTTCGCAAAGGTATGAGAAATTGCAGACCAACCTGCTCGTGCTCTGATCACGTCAAGTTGTACCCCCTTCCGTTTTGCTGCCGACGTCGATACGTGACGTACGCTATGTGCTGAGAAGCACTCAGTATCTATACTACTCGCCTTCAAGGTTGTTTTTACCCAGCGGCTTAAAGTTTGGGTTGAAGCTGACTGGTAGGGTCTTTTATAAGTGAGGAAGAGTGACTTTGTATCTCCCCTGATAGAACGGGTTCGATTTATGTAGCAATTCAGAACAGATGCTACACAAAGACTGGTTTCCTTTTTGTAAAACGGCAGGTATAGCGTAGGCTGTACTGCATCTTTAGAAGAAGTTTTGAACGGTTGTGTGATGGCTATTTCGATTCTGTCATTTCTTGTTTGAATAATTTCCAGTCCTATCAGAGATAATGTTTGCATGGGTTGGGCGGTCACCAACGCTAGAAAAGTTATTAGTTTGGAAGATAACTTCTCAAAAAGGAAGATCCTTCTCCGGTGAGAGCGATTTCGGTAGTTCAATACCGGTTGAGGATCCCATGTCGAGTCGTACCTTGGTGCTGGTGGGCACAGGTTGTAAATGCCTTTGAAGAAACGTTTCAATTTTGGGTCGTCGCCCCTCTCATTTGGTAACAAGCATAAAATTGCTGATCGAGCCGTATTTAGGCTGCTGTAACACGCCCCTTTTGCAAACAATTCCGTAAGAAACTCCATGATTTTCTCGAGTGAGGCTTCAAACGCTAAAATCAGTTTGAAAAGATATGCTTTATCAACTTGCATAAATTGTTGATGAAAACCTTGGAGCATATTTAATAAACTCCTTAGGATTTACAGAATACCCACCACTTCTTAAAGGTGGATTCATACTGTTTCATAGTAGAGGGGCGGATAGAGGCTGCCATTACCAATATGCCAGTAGCCGCCTCTCTGACAAGCTTTTGCAAAGTTCGTGATATCAGATCAAAGTGTGGGAAAGCATAAAAATAATATATAGACCAGTCGACTGTGAAGGAGTCTACAGCAATTGCTTCTGAATCCAAATCGATTTCAGGGCACCCAAAACAATTGTTTTGAAAGCTGTTTCCGAGAGACTCCATTCCATCACGGGTTGTAATGAAAACGAATTCCTTTCATGAGGTTTACATAGGACACAATCGTAGTATTGTCTATTCTTAAAAGACTTTCGTAATTGCTCAATTTTGTTGCAAGATGGGATAGTTCGCGGAAGACCGCTAGAAGTTCCAATAAATTTATAATTTATCTTTTCGGTCTCGGTCCAAAATCTAATTGTTTCAGATCCATACACAGCACCGCAACCCGTAGTTGAGGCGTCTGTGAAAATTGTAACTACAAAGTGACATTGGCGGATGGGGCAAAAGGCGCCACAAATGTTTTTCTTCCACCAGCATAAGTTCTCTTTGATGGATGGCGAGATGTTGACGAAACTGTCAAAGTTTCTCCACGTCTGCATAGTGCTAAATATTTTTCACGTTCCAAAGTTTTCGTGTAAAGCCAGTCATATTCGGTGGCCGGGCAAATGGAACCTAATGTTCCAAGAAAACGAGCAAACTCTCGAATTTTTCAACCTAAATCTGTCAATGACTTGAGTGTTTTTTGCACATTAAAGGTGCAACTTTTTATAGTATCGCCAAGGATAAGGAAGTCATCTAAGTAAACGATTGACACAATTCCCTGACGGCTCAGATGTTTCAACATTGGTTCCATGACCTTTGTGAATAACCATGGTGTTGTCAATAATCCAAAAGGAATACAATTAAATTGATACAGTTGTCGGCAGAAAGAAAACCTCAAATATTTCTAAAATTCAGGATCAATAGGTATCCTGTAATATGCGTCGCGTAAGTCCAGGATATATAAAATGTCCAGGACGAAGCTTGAAATGGTCTGGTTTCAAAAATGTGTTTACTCTTTTAAGGTTTAGAATAAACCTGTAAAAACCGTCTAGTTGGAAATTAAAGAAAAATTGGTGACAAGAACTGGTCCTTGCAAGGCAAGCATTTAGGAACTGCACCAGAGCTTAGTAGCTGTGAAATACCTGCATTGGTGGTTTATAATTCTTGAATATGTTTCTTGTTTTTGGGACCACGGCAGCAGGTCGGGCCTTCAAAGCACCCGATGTTTTTTCCCTTCACCTCTACTTCCGTTAAGATATCGGCTAGATCCCTGTTGGGAACATATTTCAAAATTGCCCGACGAGCTTGCGACTGTTCATAATGAACGTCTGCTAAGAGTCGTGCGGAATAACTGACATTTGATAATATCTGTGTGTCTAAAGGCGTTCGGTCTGTCTTCTCCAAGAGAATTGTGATGGTTCCTCCCAAAGCCGAGAGAGCTGCCCGGAGGCGGCTCTGAATCTTTACGAGTCGGTTGCCTCGGTTTTAGCACGCTTCTGAGACGGAGGTAAACTTCCCGAACTTCTTTATGAACTCGTGGAGGCGCCAAAAATGGGGAGCTCGGCAAGGTCTGATATTTTGCTACCAGTTTAGTTTGGAGTTCTTTAATCAAGCCTGAAAACAAGATGGCATTCCAAATAGTGGCTATGCGAGTGTGAACCAAACTAGTAGTTTTGGTTGTGGGACCTGTTGGCCCAACACCTTCAAAAGGTCTGGGTCAAGCGCAGTCTGCTTAGTTTCGACCGCTGCTTGGAGTTCAAGATGTTCTGTTTCAGTGTACTCCTCTGGCATAAGTTTCAAAAACTGTCTTTGCATGAAAAAAAAGTTTCAGCATGTCTGCGGATGCATTAAGATAAATCCTTGTTGTTAGAGTACCAAGAGGTGTCTTGATAAATGTGCCAAAAAGGCATTCATTGACTAATGAGACCAAAAGGTCAAAGCATGAACGCAGAAAATACGTTCAATATGCTGAATATGCTTGGTGGGTCACCATATTATCAAAAGAGAACAGCGACACCATCTTTTTCTAGTTTCAAAAACTGCCTTTGGCTGAAAAAAGTTTCAGCATGTATCGAGATGCGTAAGACCAAATTAATCCTTGTTGTTAGGGTACCAAAAGGTGTCTTGATAAACGTCCAACATGCCAAAAGGCATTCATTGACTCATGTGACCAAAATGTTAAAGCATGAACACAGGAAATACATTCAATATGTAATATGTAATATGCAAACTTACGGTTGCGAGTTTCTAAAGACGCATCATCCGAGTAGGGCACCAAAAGGTGTCTTGATAAACATTCAACATGCCAAAAGGCGTCTTGATAAATGTTCAACGAGACCAAAAGGTCAAAGCATGAACGCAGGCAATACGTTCCATATGCTGAATATGCTTGGTCCTTGGTGGGTCACCATATTATCAAAAGAGAACAGCGACACATCCTCCTCCAGTTTCAAAAACTGCCTTTGGATGAAAAAAAAGTTTCAGCATGTATCGAGATGCGTAAAAATTAATCCATGTTGCCAGGGTACCAAAAGGTGCCTTGATAAACGTCCAACATGCCAAAAGGCATTCATTGACTCATGTGACCAAAAGGTCAAAGCATGAACACAGGAAATACATTCAAAATGTAAGTCCCACATTTGAGGTTAGGTGAGTTGTCACTTGTTGCATGGTCATGTGACCAAAAGGTCAAAGCATGAACACAGGAAATACATTCAAAATGTAAGTCCCACATTTGAGGTTAGGTGAGTTGTCACTTGTTGCATGATGCATATTCCTTAAACAGATTATTATTATTATATTGCAAGCTTACGGTTGCTAGTTTCTATAAGACGGCTCTCTCCATCATCCGAGTAGGGCACTGGCCCTTCAGTGACAGTTATTGAGTGTTTCCAATCCGCTTTTTTGTGAAGGAGCCGCTTTATCAATCGGCCTACACTCGCCTCAGGTTCTTCTGATGATGAGGATCACCTTTTTCTTTTCCTGCTCCTTCTTTCCATTTCGAAAACACTAGATTTTTCACGATTTTACGAAAATTTGTGAGCGGCGAAGCGTTTCTGATGCGCACAAAAGAAGTAATGGTTGATTGACAGCGGTGAGGTAAGAGGCCACATGCCCCCACTACCTGAGCTTTTTTTGTTATTTTAAATATGTGCGTTTCTGGTAGTAACATAGAGGGTACTACAATGTTGATCATGACGGCGAGGTGTGAATATAATTTATATCGAGAGGTTGTTTAAAGAATATTTTTATTTCTATTCTCCACACAAAAACAAACGATAGTCTTTCTTCACAAATTACTTTAGACATTCGAGTAGGTAATATACAAGAGTGTAGCAAAGAGATAAAATAATAATTGAATAGTGCGTGTTGAAGAGTACATACAAGCATAGTGTCTAATGTCCCTCTATGATAGGGATGAAGCGCCCTACTAATCTTGGTGTGTGAAATTTAACATGGCTTTTGTTTTTTTGTCTTTTAAGGTGATAGCTAACTATTTCGATAGAGATTTTTTTCTGAATCGAATGGTGTATTTTAATCTAAAATTGTGAAATATTTTGAGAAATAATTTTGCTTTAGAAAATTATTGATTCTGTTAGGAAAACGAGTTCGAGTCCTATTCGTGAATCGTTCGACATGTGAGTGAGCTTCGCGTAGGTGACTCACTCACAAGTCGAACACTCGCATAATTTGGTATTCTTGACTACAGCCTACGATCGTTCGAGTAGGCCGATTTGACAACACCGCAATTTTGATTGTTCAAGTTGAGTTTGGCTGTCAAATGTTAAGTTGGAACAGCCTTGTATACGTTAAAATATTTTTATATTGTGCAGCCTGACAAACGGTGTACAAATTGTAATAAAAAATGTTCTCTATCTTACATGGTTCAGGAGTTGTGGACAGATCCCGCACTAATGACTCATCCTGTATAATGGCTAAAAGTAGGTACCGGTCCCTATATAAAAATATAGTATTTAAGTTCTAATTACATCAAACATATTCGATATAAATGAATTAAATATTGCGGTCGCAACTTACCGAAAAATATTTTACGCGAAACCGAGACCCGAGAGCAAATCCTCGGCAGGGATTTCTATTTATTCATAATTTATAAAACGGTAACCGTCAGGCTTCTGCAACTGCTAGCCGCGAAACTGATAAATATTCAAAAAACGTGGATAAAGTGAGTAAACTCTATAATTGGCTTTAGTTTATTTATAATTCAAGATCAGACACAAATAATAATACTAAAACGGGCATATGAGTTATGTAAGACGAAAAACAAGAATAATCACTAAAAAGCCATCGAGTAAAATCAATCGTTAGTGAGTGAGTGAGATGTGACTCGAACTGTCAAGAATACCGATTTTTTAAAATTATTCGAACTGATGTCATACTCACTCACAAGTCGAACGGTCAAGAATGGGGGCCGCATTCTGTACCTGCATCTTGCAGTTTAATATATCGGGAGTTTGGTCTTATATTTTCATTTCACATCGGATTAATTTAAAAATATCTCGGGCAATTTTTAATTATCATGTGAAATTTAGTTAACGTTTAAAATTGGTGTCAAGTGCAGTATTATGAAAAATCAATGTAATTATCAAAGCTGGGCAGATTCCAACATTTAATTTCTTGTTCTCGTACTTGTATAACATAATTAATTGCTTTAAAAATGGTATTGGAAATGTAGTATTCAAGTATTAAATGCATGGTCGTCTAACATTTTCTTTCGGAAAGCGGCAGATTTTTTTAAAGCAGTAACGAAAGCGTGTTAAGAGGTTGAAAATGTAGGAGTGCAGTGCCAGGATAAGAGAGAGCTTAGTATGTGCCGCCACGTCGTGGTGTTTCCCGACCTCGTTTGACGTTAGTCATTTTCGGATATTGCGTGTTATGCGACGTTGTCGCTTGGTCCACCAGATGTGCAAGTTAGGTCGATATTAGTTGGTGTTGCTTGGAGCAATGGAGCGATCACATCGCTCCACGAGAGTAGATGGCCGTTAGGGCCTTGCACGTGATGCCAAACTATATTTATATCGAATGCAGCCAAAGAATTTCCATCCTAAATTTCAAACTTTCAAACCTATTTTCAACGTATAAAGACCTGTTCATATTAGCAGAAACGTTGCATGTTTCCAACGCAAATAATTTAATGTTAAATGTTTCCGTGGGGATCGTATTTTCACGCTCAGAAGGGAAAATATACATGACCGTCTTAGGATATTAGGATTCGATCGCCGAAGTTATCGGATTTAAAACGGGCAAGCCAACCGCCCCTTAGAGAGAGTCACGTCATCAAAATTAATTTGTAAATATATTTTCATTTCTAAACACTTGACAGGTTGATCACAAAGCTTGGAGAACGCAAAAATGTACGCAAATTAAATCATCTCTTTTTGTGTATTTGTGATCCAAGCTTTTAAGTAAAAATTGTAATAAAAAATTGAATGCTAAAAGAGGGTTGCGAGTTTTGTTTATGTCAGGCGTGTAGTACTGCGGTGGATTTGTTCCGAGCCACCCCGAAACGCCACTACTTTTACCGCCGCCGGCACGCCGTTTTGCCGCATCTCCCTGCAGTATTGCTTGTTATGTCATAATTTGATCTATTTACGTTCGATTCGGAGCCCCGGTGCATAGCGTGACTGGAGCCCAAACGGAGCACGTTACCGAGCTGGGGTTACAAAGGAGCATCCTTCTGTAGGTGCAGGTTTCTCCGCCATTCTTCGCGCTTTGTCGAATAATTCTGAAATAATTTAGATGCCTTCTGTATAGACATAAATTAACAATTTAAAATGTGTTATACACAAATTCTATGATATAACAACTTTATCGACAACTATTCGATTGTGCAAAAGGTTGCATTTGTAAATTAATTATGCAAACATATAGCAACAAGAATTAGACCAAACACTTTTATTATTCTTAGGTTTTTTAACTTTTTTATTTTTTAGTAACGATAGCTTGAGACTTATGCCCGTTTGCACCGTTTACAACTTAAGCAGAACTTTACTAAGGCATGCTTAACTTTAAGAAATGCTTAAGTTACTTGCATGTTGCACTGTCGCGTCCTTACCGAATCTTAGCAAAGTAAGACTTAACAAACGAGACATGTGGCAACGCTGGAAAATCTGGTTACTTCTGGGAACCTTTTGTGCGGGTGATTGCTGGTACTGATTATCGTCGGTTTCCAAGCACAACAGTTTTCATTTTAAATCTTTACTTGGATTTCTACGATTAATTTAATTAATTATCCAAGCATTAATTGTTTCATTATTTGGAAGAGGAACATTCGGAATTGGCCCATTTGCAATGAGTTCCTCTAATTGTTGTGCATTCATATTTTTTGAAAGTTCTGGAGGATTATCTTCATGCAATGTTTTGTAAAACGGCTACCACAATCACAGTTGAAACATTATCTATTTTAATTCGCTTGTGAATAAAAGGGTCACTTGCCACCTGTCAAATCAGATAAGAAATCATAACCAAGCAAATAATAACGAAATAAATACGCACACCGTTTTAGTCTGTTAGTAGTCAAGGAAACGTGCCTCGTGTTTGCTACGTGCCGACTAAATTTTGTTCTAAGATAAAAACCAGTGCATACGTATGATACAACTACCAGACCCAAGTTCGAAGTTTGTGTGTTTTTTAGAGGGTTTAAATGGATGAACAAACAGCAATACTTTGAGGACCGGTAGTCTCCGTTACTGTAATAAACGCAATAAAATAACGCAAATGTAAAATTTTAAAAAATGGACAAGAGAGTGGTTAAAGCGACTAATAGAAAGAAGGGGGGCATTAAACACATATTTTAAACAACGAGTTGCTCACTGAAGATCCAGCCTGTTTAAAAACTTTTTACATATGAATAATGTATCTTTTTTTTTTCTTTATTTGTTGTTTATACTCCCTCCCAACAGGTTGCCCCAATTACAGGGAGAGAGTTTTGGACAAATACAAACATCCATGACCGGGCCGGGATTCGAACCCAGGACCTTGCCGGCGCAAACATGAGTGTTAATGCATAAAGAAATGACCTAGATGCAACACTGGAAATGATCAACGCTGCTTGAATCTAGTTGCTAGAGTGATTTATAGTTATAGTTAGTTATATGGTTGGTTCTCCATTAGGAAAATTTCTGGCAACGCGTTCATAGTGAGTTTTAAAGTTAGAATAGGTCCCAAAAGTCTCTTCTTAATTTATGGCAACCTTACCGAAAGAGAATGTACGTATGATGAAGAATAATCGCTCTTCAAATCCCAACAACGAATCTATAAATAAACCTCGACGGTTCTACATATGGATTTAATATGGATTTGGCTAAGAAGATGAGTTTTTAATGTACTCGTTATTTAATGCACTGAACACAGATTCCATGGCCCTTTGAGCTTCCCTATTTTATTTGTACGCACGTTATGTTTCGATGCGTGGATAAATTACACATAAAAGTTATTTAAGGCAAGATACAAATATGTATATTTATGTATTGCTATTTTGTTTTTTCTTTACTTTCATGCAGGTTAAGGGGGTTGTTGTCAATAACAATGGAACATACATAATATGACGATGAAGTAATTAAATTTCTCTTGGAATCTAAATGACGCGGATTTTTAAGCGATTTTGTTAATCTAGCGAACTGAGTGATTTGAGATACTAGTATGCAAATATAAATTTAACTCACAAATATTTTATCAGGCTGATAGGCAGACTGATGAGTTTACTCACTTGACACGCCTTTTATTTTGTGTAAAGTCGTACTAATTAGATTTATTCAAACTAAGTTGCCATCTTAAATGTTAAAATGTTTCGCTATAATTCAAACAAACCATCAGAGGAGACTCTGATCAATCAAATTTAAAGAAATGTGAACATTTTGGCCGGTCCTTTGCGAATGAATTAGAGAACAAATGCAAATAATAGGAAGCACTTTGCAAATAATTACAATTTTGAATGGCAATATAGTTGTGCTGCTGTGTGATTGGTTCACTCTGTATACGGATTATTCATTCAATGAAGCCGGTTTTTGTGCACCATATGTCGGTTGGAGGAATCGATAAATTCGCGCGTTGTTCTCTTTTTAATTTTATTGGTTTATTTGCAATGGTGTTATGAAGTTTCTTGTTGGAAATTGATTGAAAAGGCAAAACGATTATAAAAACAACATTTTTGGTCAAACAGACACGCGGACGTAGAGAATTCAATTTCTCGGCAGCGTAAAAGAAGTACCTTTTATTTAAGTGTTATTGATACATATTTCTGAATACGATAGATAAAAATGTATATCAGAGCAGGAGGGTGTTACGTTCTACGATGAGATTTGGTATGGTTTTCACCAACAAGCGACATGTAGAAGATTAAAATGCGAAATGTGTTTTTTCAGATAATGTGTTTTTGTTTCAGTTCGTTATTGTAATTAAATATGTTGTAGTTTTGTAAGCGCTCACTCAGGAAACATGGAAATTTAAAGTAGAATTGGACGAAAATTGATTGGATTCATTTTTCGTTTGCATGAAAATGTTCCAATAAAAACCAAAGACAAATCGCGATTTTTCATTCTGTAATTTTTGTAATTTTTGCATTAAAACTAAACTTAAACGGATTTTAAAGTAACATAATTAGAATTTCACTTTACATTACGGATCTATTAGTGCAATTTTCATTTACAAATTCAAAATTTACTTTACAGTAAGCTATTTTCTGATTATATGTTCTATTCATCTGTATTTTAATTGTCTTTGTATTGTAACTGCGTTGGCAATGGAAAAACTTTGTGCATCAATTCAGTGTAGCAAAATTTCAAGCTGTCAGTTCGAGTCTGTTCATGTTTACGATGCATTTAGTGTTTTCTTTAACAAATTCCATCTCCAGACGCCAATTTGGACTTCTCGGCATTCATCTGCACTTAATATGGTCGAACAGTAGGTTCGGTCAAGTGCGTAGCAGAGATTTTCGAACACCGAGTGCGTTTGAATTTTTTTGAATATGGAATGAATTTTGTTGTGCCATAATGAATTAATTCTATAATATATTATTTGTTAACACAAATTGTTTTTATTATGGGATAAAAAAAGTGCAAAACATCTCCCGCTTTCGTTGTGAATCCAATATCATCAATTTATTCCTTGTTACAGTATCTCCTCTGTCGAGGAGAATCATCGGCACGACCACCAGGACGGGTCATTAATTCGATATTACTGTAAGTTGTGAATAGATAGATGAAAAGTAATCAGAAAATAAAAATAAATGTTCTTAAAATATGTACGCATAAAAAGGAAACTAACCTGTAGAATCATGTAAGAAGTTGTTGGGCCAGCCCGGACGTTGCTTTGACAATACAGTGCTTGTGCTGGAAAAAGTTCTTTAATTAAAAAAGGATATGCTTGGTCAACAAAAATGGACAGCCAATCAAACATTTTTTTGCAACGATTGTTACCTGAATACTTAAAAAATTAACATGACGTTGATAAATATTGTATATCGAAGATCTATGAGCAAAATATTGTTGTTAAAAAAGTGGAACACTCTGTATATGTTAAAATATTTTTAGGTTGTGCAGCCTGGCAAACGGTGTACAGATTGTATTTATAGAGTTTTTTTATCTTTCATGCTTCTGGAGTTATGGACCGATCTCGCACAAATGACTCACCGTGTATATAAGGTCATACTAATTGTACATATAAATAAATTATACTTTGCAGATTTTAACCAAGGAATCAAGTACAAGTTTTACATAAAATACATATTCAAAATTAAATTAATTCTTTTAGCACGATGATGCCCATCACTACATCCGTAGAGAGGACAGTCGGCAAGAGAAGGGGGGAGGGACAATGTTAATAAATAAAACGTGCTTTCTATCCATGTGTTGCAAATTTTATAGAGGGACTGCCTTACAAATTTCATTACAAGGCAGGAATATAAGATAACATCGTTTAGTCTTTCTTGGGTTACTGTATAAAAACCGTAACTAATTCTTCAATCATTTTCTCTGATTGAATTTCTAAGAACACGGTTAAAAAAAAACAAGAAATATAAATTTATGAAATAAACAGTAGATACTTAGTAATAGTAGTAAATTTATTAAACGAAATGTTGATCTTAGAACATTTTAGAAAATATAAAGTTCAAATGGAATAAAATTGAGTAGAACTCACCAGGTAAAAAACAATATATAAATGTGAATCATGAAAATATTTATGTAAAACTGAGGCTTCAGCTTCAAGTCAGTGTTTCATCGAAACTGAGTAAATTTCAGTGGTTCCTTCCTATTTAAGCGAATTTTCGATAACACGGGGGGGGGCATTCCCTTTTGCTTTGAAATGTTTGCAAATCACGCAATTAAATGTTAAAAACCACATCTCAATCGTTGGGGTAAAAGAACTTCGCAGATGGAATGAACAATTTTCTCTCTTTATACATGTGATAAATAAATTTCTTTGATGGCAAATGAAATATGCTTCGGCAAAGAAAATTGTTCAGAAATAAATGAAAATTTGGAAATTATTAATGCACCTTGCTGTGCTGTGCTGTGCTGTGCTGTGCTACTCATTTTGTTTGATGTGTTCTGCGGACAAACGAATCATCGATGTGGAAATGTTCATATATATATATATATATATGAAGAAAACACGGCGTGATCATCACGTGGGGTTGGAAATGAGTCCGAGCATTCGGCAGTGGTGGGTGGATACTATAGCTAGTGGTTACTGGCGTGGGCGCGCAACTCTTGTCTCCACGCGATCCGCCGCCACCGCATTGCAACTGCCGCCTCCACAGTTGGAGCGGTGCCGGTTTCCGTCTCTATGTTTTCTGTACGGTAACCCGCGTCGCGGTGGCCGTGTGTCCAGTGGATTGTGCCAATGCAATTGCCGCCCCATGTCGTCCCCGACCGACCGGATTCTATTCTTTGCACTTTTGCTAATCTCCGGTAAGTCCCCCATTATAATGATGTTTTTGCTTTAACTTAAATTGCCAAAATGATACTCATCATCATGACAATCTTGACAACATAGATTTATAGCGACACGTCAGTCATAAATAATTCCTTCCGCGAATCCCAAATTCCGACAATTCTAGTTTGAACAAAACGATTTTTCGATTCTTCTTACAAACAACAGCAGAGCTAAATTTATTTCAACTAGTTATAACCCAATCTTATCCAGCATTAATTTTGCGTTTACATTTTTTTTATAAAATCACCGTAATATGAGCTTCCTTGAGGCTTCGAACGCATACGACATAACTGAATATTAATTGAAATTTACACTTATTCATTCATGTTTCATCGTTTTTTATTATTTTTTTTTCGTTTAGCACACACTTGATTGAACTATGTTTGTGCTTAATAGAGAAAATATAACAACTGCAAATGTTCAGTAAAAATATTCAATTTTATTAAAGATATTTCAAGATTGGGAATTTGTTGATTATTTCAAACAAAAGTTCTATTATACATAGTTTATTCACGCTGCCTACCCAGCTAAATAGATTCGAATGAACGAAAAATAACAAATAATCGCTTTGAGAAAAATGTAAATTTGTTACCAAAATTTTATAAACAACGCAGACTAACAAACAATATAGAATAATTGCGTAAATGGAATGAAAATAAAAATTTAAAAACATTAAACAACAAACCAGACAACATGGAAAAACTTAAATCATGTAAATCTCAGTCAATCATATTGTATTTTTAACGGCTCACGCCACCACATCACCAGCTGCGTACAGTATATATGTATGTATTTTATTTTAGATGTAGTAGAGAAAATCGGTTTTAGAAATAATTCAACGGCTGACATAAACTTCGAAGGTAGCAGAAATTTTTTCGGTCTTAGTTTCTTAGAGCAAATAGTAGACGTAGATTATTTACAAGGCATGTCGTCTTTATGTGATAATAGAAATTATATGACTTCAAATCGAACATTATCGATAGTATGGCGTTAAAAACTTTGTTAGCGCCTTTGGTCCGGGTTACAGTAGTTGTATATACATTGTTATTCCACGTCTTCTGAAACGTGGTAAAAGTCAGTGGCTGTAACAATAGCAAAGTTTAATGCATGCAAAGTTTGTAGGTAAAACTTTTATGGTCTAGTTTCTAGTACGGTAAGTACCAAGTTGTAATAGTGAGGAACAGCATTAGATGCGCCGATGCCGCGAATATTTAAAATACCTATATGTAAAATATAGAATATTTCACTTTTATTACGCAAAAATATTGATTTTTACTCTGTAGTTAGCGAGTTGACGTCGAAAAATAAATAAGTTACCTGTCGTCATTTACGATTATATAATACTTAACTCATTAATGTAATCTAGCCAGAAAATTAAAAAACTATTTAAAGGACAGCACTGCTGTGCGTCATTTTAAATACAATATAATACCCAGTTCTACTTTACAATGAAAAATCAAATCATATCTTCCTATCATCTGAATTCATAATACTTGTCATTCTCAGTGTAAACGTGTGGTGAAACATAATAAAACGATTCCTGATCAAAACGTTCGCTCTCTGTTCTCACGAAAGTCTTATTCAGTTTTATTCAGACTTTTATATTAGAGCGGCTTTATCCTAGAGAATTCATTTTGCCTTTTAACAACGAGTAAGATAAATAAATATTTTAGTAGACGAAAAATGAACCGGTTTGGATTTATGTGGATGGCATTAATGGTAATGATGATCCAAATAATTAGCAATGGTTTCGGTGGGATGCGTGATAGAAGTGCTCCTGGCGGCTATAAATAATGCATGCTGTCGACTCATTTGCTTCCATTGTTGTATCGCGCATTGCAGATACATAGAACATGTTTGCTCAAGCTGACGACGACGGACTTTGGGGTCTCCGGAGAACCCCCAGCTAGCCCGTCGCTTACCCATCACAACACCGCCTTCTGCCACACTTAACATACGATCCCGCTTTGGCAATCCCCGCGAGAAGGCTTTGGAAATTTAAGACACAGTGCATCTTTTATTTAGATAGCTACTGGGTGTGTTGTTACCTTTTATCTCCGCACAAGATTTCTTCTGCAGCTATAGATTACTTTAACCTTATTCTTCTTTTCAATCTTTCACGCCACATCTCCTCAATATTGACACGATACATCGTTTCTAATACATGACTGCTGGAGTTCCGTTTCATAGCCTTTCACTTGATTTTGATTTTTTTTGTATCGCTTCGTTTTGCTACTTGCTTGCACTATTTTATTACATTTACGAAAACCACAAACTAGAAATGCAAGAGAAATACCAATGAAAAGAAATATTTTAAATTTGAAAATGTTATACAGCACTTTCTCAATTGCCATTGTCTTTCAGCGATCATTGCTAATTATTCACTGTTATTATCTAGTGAAATACGAGTAAGGTACAGTCATTTTTTTAATTGGTCCATCGCACGTTTATAATAAAATAATTTACACATAAAATTGCCACTTTTTTTAGAATTCCAGAATTCTCTAATTGACCGATTAAAAAAATTTACTTGTATATTTTAGTAGCCTACTCATCAATACAAAACACATGGTAAAAACTGTGGCCAACATTTTTCATCTAAATCACACCTTGTCATTTTTAATGCGTAATCCATAAACTAAACTGAACTGTTTTCATTGGTGCTGTTCTTACAAGTATAGGTGAGTAAATAAACCGTACGTAAGAACAAACCCTAAAGAAAAAATACGGAGGCTAAATAGTAATATGAGAAGCACAATAGAGGCGATAGAGATGAAATACTGGGCATCGATCTTACTATCTAACAAACTAATACCATTGAATATTTTCTACTTCCTTAAGCTTAGAATTTTAATTAATGGCATGTATATGTATGTATTTACATGTATATGTATATGCGTACAAAAATAATGCGAGGAAGCGTAGGCACTGGAATAACTTTGACGTTCAGAAGAGTGTAGCAAAATTTCGACCGATGACAACCGTTTCGGACAAGATGGATTTATGGCTTCTTCAACAAACTTTATCGGTGTCGATTTAGACGTCGTTTGAGCAAATTTTTAACTGACAGTTACTGTCAAACGTCATGATTTGACAGTTTCAAAAGTCTACACTAAAAATAAATGAAAAGCTAGATTGCATGGCCTCTTGAGCCTCCGTTTCTACTTGCATGCACGTTACATACATATGTTTACTTATATGTTAAGCATAAAAATATGGTGGATGCGCCGGGATACGCTGAAAGTTATTCTGTTTTATAAACGATGTCCTTACCATAACGTCTAAAATATTGTCTTATTATATAATAAGACAATATTTTAAAATGTAGGTCTGCATGTTGTGTTGTTTGTGGGGATTAATCAACTACTCTTCAAACTTGACTTTGAATGCCTAAATTAGAGTTTAATATTATAACAAGAATATTCTGACAAAAATTTTACTAAAGGAAACGAAATTGAAAACCATTAAGTTCTCGAATTAGTTCGAAATAAAATTCTAAAGAGTTAATGAGAGTTTTATTAAAACAAACAATTAATTTGTTACATGTGGCTATCATAGACAAGTCCAAAAATAATATTTTTAGTAAACGTATATTATTTTTGTTTATTACATGTTTAAATCCAATGTCTAATGTTATTTACGGTGTATTTACATACAGTGGAAACAAAATTTTAGTTTAACAGTTTTATTTACGTAGATTTTATTTTAGATATACATACATATTTTCGATAGATATAGTTTCGCTAATTATTTGATTTATTACTTTTGTAATATTTAATACTCAAAATTTAACAAAACACAGAGTTTCCTTGGTTACGAACAATTGACGAGCCAGCGTCAATTATCTTCCAACTGTGGACTTGCCACTATTGAAATCACAACATTAGAAAGCTTATCAAAAATATGATCAATTGTGTTCCATTTGAAACATTCGCTTAAATTAACAAATTGCGTTCATGGGCCAGCCTGTATATTAAATTATTATAATTCAAAATTTCACTTGACCTGGAAGTGATCTTTCAAAAAATAATCTTTTTGTAATAGCATAGAACATAGAAGGTTATACAAAGCATAATTAATTTTCGGTAAAGAGTCCGAAAATAGTGTAAAATACTGGGTGTTACTTAAAAAAATTACTTTTATTCGCCACTCGTTTGTGGACATACTGAAATTTTACAATAAAGATTATACCATATATGCAGGTCTCCGAGCATAAGCCAAAAATAAGTTAAATAATTTCCTGTGGTGCAGTTGTATTAAAACTCTCTATCCGCAGATGGAATTTGTGCAAAAAGACCTTAATTATATCTTATGCGTCGTGTCCGAAACGGTTGTCAACAGAGAACTTAATTTCAAATTTTTACAACTCAACAACTCAACCGAATCCCGGTTCGGTCATGGATGTCTGTGTTCGGAACACTTCGGAAAAAGCGGAAAAACTACCTCACTGTAATTGGGCCAGCAGGCCTGTTGGGTTGGACTCAAAAAAAAAACTGTGAAATCCGGTCAATGCAAAGTCAGATTGACACATAAACATACGAGTAGAGCTGCGTTTGTTCGCCGATGTCCTTTACTTCAGGCGGAGTTGAAACAAAAGCTGTTTTGATTTAAAGTAATTACTACAATACAATATAATTTCAACTTCAAAATGAAATATTAATAAGATTTTTTTATTTCCCAGATAAATAATGATTAATATCATGACATTAATAATTGTTTCTCGTAAAATCGGATCAGAAATAAAGAAAAACAATAATAAAACAATAAAAAACTTAAACGTGAATTAGAATTAGAGTAGTGCATTTGAGATTTTTCTTAAGCGGGTGCTTTTAAAAAGAATACAAGAAAACAGCTTCCCGGCTGACGCATTACACCACTTTTTCTAAGGAGTCTGCACTTACGCGAAAACTTTAACTTGCTTTGGTTCACAAACTTGCTAATTTTTGTACATAAAATATATACAAAAAATGTTGTTTCCAAAATTTGTAGGAATAAAGGCAAAACCCTCGATATACGAGTATAAGCATAAATCGCGACAAAATGAAAATCTGTTCGTCACGTCAGAATGAAATTATCGATCAGAGACCTTGTGACAAGCGAAAGGGAGAAATCTTGTTTACGCGTTCTCTGCATTTTATGTTGTTAATTAATTATATCAATTTTAAAAATCGGTATAAGTAATTCCTTTTTTTCTATATTTGAAGCTGAGATTTACTGTTGTAACTCAACATTTGTTTTCATAATATGAAACGAGCAACAATATTCTAAAAAAATATTAATATATAAATTGTTTATGGGAATGGGAAGTTTATTTGTATAAAGATATTTTTTCAGTTAACAATTTTAGCATTTTCATAATAATAGTCAAATCGTTAACTATTAAATTATTACGGAGTTTTCAATATTTTCAAATACAGCGTTAGTACAAAGTCCCGGAACGGTCGAATAACATTGTTATGTAAAATATAACATTTTTAAAATTTTGTACAAGTTGTACACTTGCAAAAAACGAATTTATTTGCAATATTTTAATTTTTTTAACAGGAAATGCTTCCTACACAGTTAAATATTTTTACAAAAGTCACAAAATAACAAAATAGAGTGTTAATTCAGGTTCACACTAATTTGTAAACAGATTATTTTCTTGATTTTGTAAGAATTTAACAAACTATGTTGTCAAACAACTAACAGGTTGTTTTGTTAAACTGTTACTAAAGATTGCGCAACATTCTGCAAAATTATTATACTTTGTTACAATTTAATACAATACTTTGTTATACGCATAACATAAGAATTTGTACCCATTAACAATATACTTTTGTTACTGTGGGATTAAATTTAGAAAATATTTTATTAAAGTATGTAGGCTTTCACGGTCGGTGTTGTTAATTATAACGATCTTTTTCGGGATTTGTGACCGTGTTCCATTTGAAGTTCCATTAGGGGGGGGGTGTAGTGAACGCTCCGAGGAGCTAATTCAACAAGTGACCCCAATAAACCTCCTCTCAAAATGGTTTTCAAAGATATCTTTATTATACGTTTTTTAAATATGTATGTATACAGGGTGAGTCATTAGTGGGGGATCGGTCCATAACTCCTTAACCATGTAAGATAGGAAAAATTTTTAAATACAATTTGTACACCGTTTCCCAGGCTGTACAACCTAAAAATATTTTAATGTATACAGAGGGTTCCAAAACTACCGCATGCTAACTACCGCATATAAAAATATAGGGGGTGCCATTTAAAAAACTAAAGTTAAGCTTATTAGAAAATAGTATAATGCGACACGAATTATTGCAGATCCTGTATAGTAAAAATTATATTTTGCACGCCTGGCGTAAAGAGCAATCTTTTCTTCATACTAATACCAACTTTCAGCCTTCTAGCTGCTAAAACGACCTCTCAGTAAATTTTTAAGTAAACCTCTGTAAATGACAAAAAATGTGAAAAAAATGTATAATTTGATAACGGTGATCCAAAATGTAAAATATCTTATATCACCATAAATCCATGTGAAAGGGGGTTCTAATGGAGAAATAAAATATAGGTAGTTCTATTTGAAAAAACAAAGTTGTGTAGCAATTATGAGTTTTGGAACAGCCTGTATACGGGAAAATATTTTTAGGTTGTGCAGCCTGACAAACGGTGTACAAATTGTCTTTAAAACTTTTTTGTATCTTACATGATTTAGAAGTTATGGACCGATCCCTCACTAATGACTCATCCTGTATATTTTATATGGCTTCTATAAGAATAAAAAAGTTAAGTTATAATAATATTTCTGAATGTAGTTTTTTATTCTGCATCCGAAAGTATAAAAATATACTGGGTGTCCCATTTAAAATACATAAGTAGTTCGTTCCTGTTAAATGAAAAGTGAAAAAATGAATGAAAACATAAACAAATGCGTTTTTTGCAATTTTGTATTATATGGTGCGGGATCGGTCCATAGCTCCTGAACCATGTAAGATACAAAAATCTTTCAAATACATATTTGTACACCGTTTTTCAGGCTGCACAAATTAAAAATATTTTTACGTACACAGGTTGTTCTTCCAAAACTCACGAAAGCTACACAACTTTGTTTTTTCAAATAAAACTACTTATATTTTATTTTACTATTAGAGCCTCTATTGATATAGCTCTACGGTGATATATTTTGGACCATCGTTATCAAATTACAATTTTTTTCACATTTTTTGTCACTTGTAGGTATTCAATTTAAGCCGTTTTAACAGCTAGAAGGCTGAAAGTTAGTAGACTCATGAAGAATGGATTGCTTTTTACGCCCGATATGCGAAATATCATTTTTACTATACAGGTTCTGCAATAATTCGTGTTAAATTATACTATTTTGGAATGAGCTTAACTTTAGTTTTTTAAATGGCACTCCTCATATTTTTGTGTACGATCGAATGCATACAGTGTCTGGCTACGTTTTTTATTCAGGTTGTTCTATATCTAAAATTAATAATTTACGAGATACTTGTTATTTTTGGCTGTGATTCAGAGTGAGCCAGGATAAAGTAGATAGTATGCCATGGAAACCATGAAAATCATTTTAACTCACATTTCAACACTGCACAGTTGTGTCATCACTGGCTAATCATTTGGTTATCCATTCCATTATCCACAATGAATTATATTTTACAAGAACAAATCGATAAGATTTATTGTAGTATTCATAAAAAACTGAATTTAATTCAGCTAATAAGTTAACACAACATTTATTGATTCTGAGGCGGTACAAAGTTCGCCAGGTCAGCTAGTTGTGAATAATTTCATTAAAAGTGCGCAAGGCTTAAGACAAGCCATAAGGTGTATTTACGGCAAAAAACTCATTTAACTGTCTAATTAAATAGGTGTAACACCCAGACACATTACTCACGTGTAATTGAAGTTAAAATAACGATCGTTAATTTTATAATGTGTCAACAAATTTTCGTGTCAATTACCATATCAAGCTATCACACACACCTGTATTATGTCATGAATATTACGAACAGAAACTTGAATTTTTCTTAACTTATACAAAGTAGATTTGATCTGGGTATTGGCAATAAACTAATGAGATTTTCTAAAATTAAAACTTTTCTAATGAAATTTGTTTTGTGGTAGCAAATATGCAAATTCGAACTTTCTGGAGTTGACTTAATTCTTAATTTACTCTTTAATTTAATAAAATAAGAAAACGGTTGCTGTTTCTTGTTAATTAAAAATTATCTTCTTATATATGGAATCGAATATACAGCCATGTTGCTTTTTATTTATTTGAATTATTTAACTTTATGTATTTCAGTTATTTTATTAATTAAATAGGTAATTCTGAAAATAGTTGCTGGAAAACAAATTTTACATCTGGTCATAGTAATAAGTAGGTTTTTTTCATGAAACAAGCTAAGTACTTACCTAATGATGTATGTACAGGAAACTAATTACCCTTTTTAGAAAATATATATAAGTTGGTTTGAAGATTTTTTTGCCAGAAATATTGAAACATTTTCTCTCGCTAATAAATTTTAAAATATAATGAATATATGAAAATAACAAGGGCTTAAACAGACGAGTATTAGTTCCATGTTGTATGGCTAAGATTCGATTTTGAATATGGATGTGTGTGTACGGCAGGAAGCAATCGGGTGAGTCTTCCATGTTGGTCGGAAGTGATTAGCATAAATTTAGATATTTATGAAAGTAGCATTCAAGAATAACGTTAGTAGTTGGTCATTACAGGAAAATTCATAACATTGCATAGTTATAAATGTAAATTTTTAAATGTCGCTGATTGCTTTGGCATATTTGTTTGCGACAGCTTTGTATTCTGCACTAAAGCGTTTATGCCATAGGAACTAATTTGGTAACATTAATCCTTTGTTGGGACCGGGAATAGTAAGGAGCCCTTTCTGCTGATTAGGCCATTCTCATTTACATTACACTCAAATTTATAAATAAATCTTTTTCATCCCATTACAAAGCATCGACATTCAGGTGGACTTTCATAGACATATTTCTTGAATTAATTTTTTTCTGAAAGGAAACGTCAACGATCAAAACACTTACGGTATATTTAACCCCACAGAACTCATCTATTTAAATTGCTCCACTAAATTGCATGAATAACGACTACGAATTTAATAAATTGATTCGCAAATATTATATAATTTAGGTCATTTTGGTCCAACCGAATATGTTGCTACTAATTTATACAATTATCTTGAATGTTACTATTGTTCTCAGAATAATCATTAATTTATGGTAGAAAGCACATGTTTTAAATTTAGGATCGATAAAAGTAACAACGATTATAACGAAAAGTTCGGTTTTAAATCAACATTAATATATTTTTGATAATTAATAATAATAAAACGGTAAACTTTTACGATTGATGTTATAACGTGTCGATGTTTCACAATTTCGGTTAAGTTTTTTTGTCATAATGTCATAATGTCAGTGTCATAATTGATTTTACATTTGATTATCCATTCTATTATCCACAATAAATTCTATTTTACAAGAACAAATCGATATGATTTATTGTCTGGGAGAAGGCGAAAGAAATCCTTAGCTTAAGGCAATTTACGCTCAACGTTAAATAAATTAACAAATAAACACATAAACAAATAAATATAAAAATTCAATAAAGTAAGCTAAACTAAATAATATGTTCAATGTGGCGGCCACCTTCCTGAGCACACACATTCACGCAGTAGGTGAATAATCTTCCAATATGTCGTAACATTTGCATGTTCTCTTTGGCTGTTTCGCCTTATTCCAGACAATAAATCATATCGATTTGTTCTTGTAAAATCGAATTAATTGTGGATAATGAAATGGATAATCAAATGACAAGTCGGTGATAATAAAACTGTGCAGTGTTGAAATGAGAGTTAAAATGATTTCCATGACTTCCATGGCACACTACCTACCTTATTCTGGCTCAATATGTATCACAGCCAAAAATATCAAATAATTCGTATATTATGAATTTTAGCTCTAGAACAACCTCAATAAAAAACGTAGCCAGAGTCCAGACGCATTCGATGGCATACAAAAATATAGAGGGTACTATTTAAAAAACTATAGTTAAGCTTATTTAAAAATACTATAATTTAACACAAATTATTGCAGATCCTGTGTAGTAAAAATAACATTTTGCATTTCGAGCATAAAGAGAAATATGAAGAAAGGATTGTTTCTTCATATTTCTGCCAACCTTCAGCCTTCTAGCTGCTAAAACGACCTCTCAGTAAATTTTTTACTGAACCTCTGTAAATGTAAAAAAATGTGAAAAAAAAATTGTAATTTGATAGCAGTGGTCCAAAATGTAAAATAACTTATATCACCATAAATCTAGTTCAAAATGGGTTCTAACAGTGAAATAAAATATAGGTAGTTCTATTTGAAAAAATAAAGTTGTGCAGTTTTTGTGAATTTTGGAACACTCTGTATACGTTAAAATATTTTTGAGTTGTGCAGCCTGACAAACGATGTACAATTTGTTTTTAAAAATTTTTTGTTTCTTACATGGTTTAGAAGTTATGGACCGATCCCGCACTAATGACTCATCCTGTATATTTTTCTGAAGTCGAACAAGTTGAAAGTGAAACGTACAATGAATTTTTTACTTTAAATAGGTTGATCTGTTTAACATATTTTACAGATGAAAATATATTCAAATTCAAAACGGGGTATTTGTATATTTTTACATAAATGCATTGAACTGTAATTTTCGTCATTTTCATACAATAAAATTTTCTTGCGATCTAATCCAATGAATTCTAACATATTTGCGTTTTGGGCCATTTTAACTGGGTATGTAAGTTATAAACTGGTGCATAAAACCCAACATAAACTGCTCATCACACGATAAAAAAATATTGCTTTTGGCTTCCTTTTTTCAATAGAAATAAGAAAATCGCATAAGTTCGAGTTAACACTATTACTCAGTAGGTACATATTTCACCGGCTTCTTCGATTGGAGTGTATAAATTGACTAGTTTTAGGGAATATTCCGCTTTCTACAGGTAAAAATTGATCATTGATACGAATTTTTCTTGTCGAGATAGACTTGTAATACTGGAAGTATTAAGTGTTTCTATTAAATAATTGTTTAAATCTTGACGATAATATGCAACTGTAAACTTTTGCGGCATTTATTTTAAAGCTACGTCATTCCGAGACTAAAATGTAAAAAGCATTTACCAAGAAATTATTTTTAAACAGCCGGAATTTAATACACTGGTTTTTCTGTATCCTTCTATTCTTTAAATTCAACGCTGACATAATTAACGTGAGTTGAGGCAAGCTTCATTACATCATACGCTTTACCTATAGCACAGGATCAGATAGATCAAAAATTTGTCACGGCATGTGAAAGCACGACAATGGGCATTGTGTAAAAAAGATAATTTACAAATAAAGCTTAATTTTAAATTTCGTGTGGACTCTGACATCAAACAGATTCAACACTTTTCCAGATATTAAGCACAAAAAATCAATATACCTAAATTTATCCACCTTTCAACGGAGAATATTTATATCTATGGATATTTTTAATTCGCGATCTATGAACACTGCTAAATACTGCAATTCAAAAACATTTTATAAAAACAAGAGAAAGCCCACAGTTATTTATTTGCAAGGCTAATCCAGATAACGGTGTAAACTAACATTCCTATAACCTATAGTGTCTTTTATTTCTTCATTGTAAAGTATTATTCAACAGTATGGTTTCTTTTTTATATCAAGAATATTTAGACACCAGTAAATAATAATGTATTTATGTATTTATATAATGTATAATGTATTTATTAAAAATTGAAAGTGAATGGAAGTGAAGTGAAAACAAAGTATATTCTTAGCTCATTTTTGTTTCCTTACAGAGGATATTGATCATTTTATATTTCTTATATTTGAATTTCTATTTTATTTGGCACAATTTAATCAATGTCATATACTGATCTTATATTATAATGTTATAATTTATTCATCATAATAGTATTGCATATGGTTGTGGCGCCCCCAGTGTTCGAAGAGGTGAAATTGACTAAGCTAGCCAAGTAAAGAACCGAACCAAGTCAAATAAAATGGACGGATGGAGCAACGATTTCTTTTACGGTCACACTCGCACAAAATCCAACAGGGTGCGCTTCAGTAAGACTATTGTTTAGTAGAGGGCGCGGAACCTCTGTACAAATTGTAAGTAAATCTAGCTAATCATACTAATTCTAGTTTTACATTTATGTGTCAGATGTATTTGCAAACTATGAAAGATTATAGGCGGTTGATGTCATTAAATTAATAGTGGTAGTGTTCTTTGCATTCAAAGAGCGTGTTCCAAACGAATCAATTGAGAGAATGTATTTGCCCCTGAGGTGTTATCCCCACAACTGACCCCCACGAAATTCTTTCATTCCCAATGAAATATTGGCTTGGAAGACGCTCATTGAACCCGACACCGACTACAAAAGAGCCATTCAATTTTATTTAAAAGATTAATAATGTATTGAAAAATTATGTACGTTTGCTTAATGTAAAGAAAGATCTGCGTGTGTATTTGCTTTTAGATAAATTATGAAGCTGATGTGAAGTCATCGGATTTATAATACGTTCTAAATTAGGAGTTTGTTTTGTTGCCTATTTCTAATTCAATCTTCCAAGAAGAAGAAATTACTGTAATCAGGACTAGAAGTAGGAAGAAGATTAATTGTTTTCCACTTTATTTCTCCGTGCCACCAGACGTGTGTAGCTGTAAACCAGACCAACCTAATTCTCTAATTGGTCTAATCTAATCATCGTTTTACGATAACTTTGCTTTAAAAACTTTATATAATTGGTGGATTGATTGCCAGACAGCAATGAAATCACTTCGACAGCAATTTAATGTAAATGTAGTAAGTATTATAGTAATGTAATGTAAAAAATAAAAAGTGCATAGTTTCACAATGGAAATTATTTCGCAGTTTGTGCTTTATTGAATCTTGTCAGCTGAAAATCTATAACAAGCTGAAATAGAACGGGTTTTAAATAATGTAATAATAACTCTTCGTGTTTCTTGTCAAAATGGTCGAAATGGCAATACGATTGTTGGCGTTAACTCAATTTTTTGTTCCGATTTTATTAGGGCTGATACGAGGATGATTGAGCCAAATTGACGTGACAACTCTGCAGATTTAATATGTAAAGAGAAAACGCCGATACATCGTTTTTCTCGATATTACATAGATAGCAAGACAAGTGAACACAGATTTGTGCTGACAGAATTGAAAATTGAAGGATATCTAACTCAAAATACTTTAACAAGAGTAACAAAAAATATATTTTCTGCCCGAAACTAGTTTAATGAAATTATTTGCATTTAGCAGATGACGCCGAATATAATGGGAAAATGTGGATAACTCGAGACTAAGTCCGAGAATTTGCATTGAATGTGGAGCTCGCAATTTTAGAGGATCCCAAAGCGACGTGAAGGAAACTACTTTTGATTAATGTATCTGCCCTTTATCCTTCGAATCTCCGTTCCGCTTGATCTTGGCTCTTTTCAGATGCGTCAAGGCGAATTCGTTAAAAAATTAAATGATAACGGTCATTTCTTACCGTTATTGATCGATAATGCTAGCTGAGCGGTCAAAGTTTTCTAAATGTTAAAGTGGAGACCAGATACTATTACGTTGACATTAAAAAGTTTTGTGTTTTGTTTATGTAAAGGTTTTGAATTTACACCCTTAAACTAATGATTTATACAAAATTTCCGAGACTATTTCAATTTAGATCAGATGGCCGCACCTGATTCTGATGATTCGATTTTGTTCGATGGCAAGTGTGGAACATTATTTTGGTTTGAGAGGCAGAGAACAGAGATATAGAAATTATGAAAAAGCAACAATAACCGAAATTGAGTTTATAAGAGATTCCGACGAGCCTTATTCGAATTCTTAATAGTGAAATTTTTATTTGATTTTTGGATTTTGTATTGCACAGCCGTACACAGCTTCGTAATCCTGCGTCAACATTTCGCATATTAGCCAACAGACCCTTCTTTGGATAGACAAGACAGTATTTAGAAGTTTGTATCGCTTGGAAACTCTCCCACTATTGTATGTCTTGCGTTTATAGAGGGAATTATGTTCTGAGCTTTCCGTTAGGAGACTTCTGAACTTCCATTTCTTTTATAATAACCATTATATATTTATTTATTTGCGAATAATTTCTCTCTTGTCGTTTCTTCAATATTTACGTTCGTATTTTTTAACTCTGCTTAGTTGATTTCAGGACCTGTATTACAGAAACTACGAGAAGAGTTTGAAAACAGGCTGTATCACTGTTTGGCCAATAATGATAAACATTTTGAACATTAATTGTAATATTTTTTTGATAATTAAATAAAGTCTAAAAAGATGATCCATTAAACACCTAAAGTTGAGGTGTTTTGAGTTTCTCTTTCATATCCCGGTCGTGAAACTACATTTCATCAAATATTAGTTTTTGCGTTTGCCTTGTGAATTTTAATAAAAAATCAGATAAAAATATCTTTTAGAAAATGGCAAAATAAAATAAGGGTGCAGCTTGAATTTTAAAACACGGGATGGCTAACACTGAGAGGGTGTGTTTTAGAATCACATATTTGTGGTGAAAATGTGTCCCCTTTGCAACTTGACAAGGTGCAGTTTACCGCATATTAAAATCTGGAACGGTTCCTTAGGTATTAAAGATGGCTGATTTTCAAAAGATCACGCAGTATTGAGTATTTATTTATGTACTTTTGAGATTTCTGTTTGTGCTCATAATATGGAAGCTTATCTGCGCCAGGAGTAAATTAATGTCGGTGTAATGTAGTTTTCTTTATTAAAGCAGAATGGATTGAAACGAATTAAGCAAATTTGGCGCATTGCATATACAATTCAGAGCGACGTTCATCATGAAGAGAATAAAAGTGTATATAATTAAAAAGAGCGCTTACTCTTAGTTTTTCCCAGGAGAGCAAATATGTAAGCATTACAACTGCAGGTAATTTCTGCGATTCAGTAATCCTCTTAGGAGCGTTGAACCGGGCTTATCTGTATGGAAATTTCCACTTGAAAAGAGATCAAGTGGTAAGGAAAAAGTCATCTTAATTACGTATTTGTTTTACGAAATATTGTTTACTCATGTGTCACTTTGACAGGTATTAACAGAGTGTAGACTTTCACGGTCGGCTTCATTAGTGTGTGTATTTTTCTGGTATACGGACCGTGTTCCGATCGAGGATGTTGCAGTAGGTCGGGTGTAGCCAGCGATAATCCCGACAAGTGATCCCGCTGAAATCTCTCCAAACGTTTCTTTCACGACTGCGGTGGACATCATCAGCTGCGACCGAGACCAATACTAGAATACTTCGCCCGTAACCGTGTTCGCCATTGATGATGTCCATTGCAGTCGTGGACGAAACGTTTGGCGGGGTTTCTTGTCGGGTTAGCCCCTCAGGGCATTTGCTACACCTTTCCTACTGAAACATCGGTTGGAACACCGGTATACCCGAAAAATACATCCATTATTGACAGATAATGTCTAGTTTATAATGTCGCTAACAGCCGCATTAATAATTTCAATCTGAAAATAAAATATATCAACTGCCGTTTATAAAACGCCCAGCTGTCGGCATGTGTATATCAAAAGTCGTGTCGTGATTCATAAACATTTGCAAGAACGTTTTCAAATTAATTGTTAGCTTTTTTATTTTGCTGTTTTACGAAATATACAGTGTCTTTATTTGTAAAACTTACCAACCTTCATAAATTTTAGAACAAAAAATAATATTGAAGTCAAATGAAAACCGACTTGCAGGACCGCGAGGAGGAACTATCGATTTGATATCAAAATGGTGGTAGCATCAACCATGCCGCCGCAACCGCCCTCAACTTTGAAATTTTAAATGGCATTATTCCATAAGTGATACTTAATTTTTTTTAAACCGCTGAAAAGCTTTTTGAAAACTCTCACTTATGGTATAATGCTATTTAAATTTTCAAAGTTGGGGGCGGTGGTGGCGGCATGATAGATCCTACCACCGTTTTGATAGCAAATCAATAGTTCCCCGTCGTGGTCCTGCAAGAGGGTTTTTATTTGACATCAATATTATTTTTGGTTCCAAAGTTATGAAGGTTGGTAAGATTTCAAATGAACGCACTGTAAAGGGATTGTAGTCATAGCAACCCCAAGAGTGTCACAGTCATAACTAAGAAATCCTTATGGTTTTCGCTTTCTCTAGAACGTACTCTTATTTCTGCTTATGTTGTATCCTGTCACATATTTCAATTATATGGTTTTGTTCCGATACGCCGCTAGAATTACATCTCAAAACAGTATACAGTTTTACAGCTTTACATGCCGCCACAAATTGTATAATAACTCTAGGTCTTTTACGTTTTTTTGGCTCCCTTTTCAAAAAATGCATTTAATAAATTCTTGATTCCTAAATTTGGATGATTTTTTAGTTACAAAATACTCAATCAGTTTCACACAACTGTTACATTTTACAGCTTAATAATGTGATTTAGGTATGTACATACGAGTACATACTATAGTTGGATGTCAAATGGCTTTTTCTCGCGCACGCTTAATTGCTCTAATTAACTTGGCATGCTATCCTATTCCTGAATGTCCACTATTGACTCTCAAAGCTTTGACTCAAACCATATCTAATTCATCACCTCTCTATTTACAAATTGGATCGACAGTCATAAAGATCTATTACGTATCCTTTGCTTAAACTCCGGTTCTATTTATTACAACTCAACCATAACAACGTCTATTTGATCGAATCACTTTAACCTAAGTAGACGACTCCCAAATTCATCATATAGATAATATAAAACAATTATTATTAAATCCTGATTAAATTCTTCAATTCTTTCATTTTGATGTATGTACCAACAATTTCAATTTTTATTACTTAAAATAATAACAACAATATAATTTTCTTTCTGAGATTAATTTCTTTGTTATGGTTAGTTATGGTGTGTTTCCTTTTCTGCTTCATCAAATTTTATCTAACCGTATCTCTTTTTGTGTTCCCCTTTTTTGTTAATTAATTACAAATTGCGTCTTGTATCTTGTTTGAGTTATTTTGATGTCGGCCTCTGTCTAATTAAACTGACATTTATTTAAAATGTAATACCGTTATTACCTAGTATTAGACTCAAATTCCAAATTTTGGTGCATTTTAATAATTGTAATATTGAATTTATGGAATTAACTTTTATGTATTATACTAAGTACTATAAAATGCATGCATATACGATAGATTTGATTTAATAGTAAACATTATATGCCAAAGTATACAAGTATTTATGAAATTTACATTAAATGACATTTTAAAAATATTTCCTGGCACTTACTTAAATTTTAGAAGAACAAATTTGTCTAGTATTTTCCTGTGCAGCATTACAAAGTGTGTTTTCGTTTTTCCGAGTGGCATTAAAATATTATTGAAATTTTCCCGGGTTTATTTAAATATGTATTTCGTGTTAGTAGAGTTGTGCTGATAAATATTAAATATTAATATGCCACGTTAAACAGTTGTCCCGAGAGAGGACGTTGCAATATTATTATTTAATAGTTGGTAGTGCGTGATGAATGATTGACAAAAAGAGAGAAAATTAAGTTATTACTCTTTCGGAATGTAAATGGAGAAGTTCTCGAAAATACGTTGCAAGATGATGTAAAAGAAATATTTCAAATAACAAGTTAAGGCAAAAACGCGTCGGACTTTTCTAGCTGAGCTTAGTTCCTTTATATATAAATACCGGCTGAGTAATTCAGCTGTCAAGTCCAGGCATGCATTATACTCGAAAGACACAAGGACAAATGCTAAAAGATATGCTCCATTTTGCTAATGCTAGGCGTAAGGACAACAAAGTTGAAATATTTGTGTATTAATGTACGCATTTTCTATGTGTGTCGCTTCGCCTTTTACATTCTGAAATTTTAAACTCTTCAATCTCAATATGAACTAAGCAAATACAAATACATAATCGATTAATTAAACAAGGGACAATAAATTTTAAATAGGCGTTTCATTGATCTATAAGAACTTTCCATTTCCTGCACTTATCTCTAATCCATCTATCAGTGCATTCGTAATTTATTTGAACACAAACGTATAAATTCTTAATTACATAATTTTGTTAACTGTTTAATTATTTGTCAGAAAAATAATTTATGAATCTTTTAATAGTTTTAGTTAATTCCTCCCCCTACTTTTGATGGAATCTGACTCCCTTAAGAAAATCCTGTCGAAAATCACTTCGGCAAAATACAAATACTCGTACATTAAATCGAATGGCGTGTGTTTGTTTTATCACGTATTTTATGTTTGAAATGGATTTTGATAACAAACATGAATAAATATTCAATCAGAAACATCTTGACCTATATCGAAAAGAAATGATAAAAATGCAAAAGCGAGTAGAAGGTGGAATTTCAGCTTGTATAATACAATCGAAACGATATTCTTCAGTGACTTTGGAAATCTGGTTTGAAAAACTTTGATAGTGCTGGACGGGAACATGCCGTGACGCATGTTTCAGCTGCTAAGTGAATCGAGAAGTCATTGTTTCGGAAATGTCCTTTAATAATTTGTAATTTATCGACTTAAGTAAAACTAATGCTTTTTGACAAAAAGATGAAGCTAATTGTAACACGCCAAATGGACGATCAGCTTTTCGGCCTTCAAGCCGATAACTCAGAATAAAACAAATAAATCTGACCGACAATCTGTTCGACAGGAACCGTGGTCGCCATCACTGATTAAAACCATTAACCCGAAGGTCGGGTTTAGCTGAAGTCACCAGTATAAATTAACGATACCAGTTGTAACAAACGTAAGATTTAGTTAATTTACCGCTACTGAATTTACTTTATGCATTTTTAATAATGAAAAGAATTTAAACTGTCCTATTACACATTAATTCCACATTCATTCACACTGAGTAATTGTTCCGGCGCTTGGCAAAAAACCTACATTTCAGACAAAGACCAAATTAAGTGAGGAAAGTAGGCAAACAACGAAAAGCATTTTCATAGACATGAGCCTTTCCGGCCTTTAAACTGTATCGATAACAGGTAATCCGATTTAATGCCTGGCACAAACCGGATAAGCCCAAAATACGGTCTTCCACACCCATCACAAACTCACACCATCAAATCACCACCATCGACCGATATTCCCAATCGCCAAACCAATAAACAGTGTCTCATTGGGGACGAATTACCATCTCATTTGTTATTCCATTCTCCACCGCAGTAATCACCACACGAATTATTCACTTCGCCCATATACATAGTTTAAGGCACAAACAGAAATAAAGGAAAATTTATTTAGTAGACAATCACATCTTTTTAGTTTTTTTTTACAAAATTTTGCACTTACGGACAAATTTGTCGAATCACTAAGTGTCATTCCAAACTAAAAAATTAAAACCAAGGAAGTAAAGTAAGGATGTCGCTATGAGTTTGAAGTTTCCACATATTCCACATATTAACAACTATCATATAAGCGCACTTGACTGTTAAATTATAAAGACGAATCTTTTTATCACTTTATTAATGTGACAGTATAACTTTTTAAATTTGAAGCCTGAAAAATATTTCTTTAGATATAAGCGACGGTTTTAACGTTTGTAAAACATTAAGTTATTTGGTCTCGAATCAAATGCATGTAGCATTAGTGGAATATTACTTTCTTTGTGAAATGAATTGGATTTCAAATTGCGTTAGGGTGCTGAAATTGACTCGATACAGTTTCGCCTTTAAATGTTTTTATGTAGTTTTCCCGTCCTAAGATCGTATGCGATTGTATTTGCAACAATAATAATACAGTGCATTTATGAGGAACAGTTTGTTTTTGTTGGTCTCCTCTGTTTAAGCCTGTTTGAAAAGGTAACTTTTACATGAAATAGGTCATGTATAGCCAGCTCGTGGATACCTTAGTGTATGTAGCATCGAAACACATCATACGATTTGTATGATTATAAACTTTTGAAAAGTTTTGATCAATAATGGTGTAAAGAAAGTGTAAGTTTTCACTGCTGAGATACCTGTTAAATATATGGTTCTCCGAGTTCTGGTACTGTGTTTCAATAGATTCCATTTCACCAGGGGAGATGCAGTGATCGCCCAAGGGGGCTAACTCAACAAGTGACCCCAATGAAATCCTCCCAGACGTTTTGCCTACATCTGCGGTCAAAGTATTCTACTTCCGGTTTCACTTCCAAGTCAGTTATATAATGTATATACAACAAGCTTATCGAAACGCCCTAGTCTCCCAGTTAAGATAAAAATGTCGTTAGTTGCGATCGTGAAGACTCCATAAGAAAATTCGATTTGAAGATGTAATTCCACCAATCTATAGGGTGGACATTCGGTCGAAATAAGGGTGGAAGGCGTATGTATGACAGTGGGGGTTTAAGCTGAAAATGGCAAATCGTCGAACACGTGCCTGTCAAGTTGCGAGTAACGTTGACGTAGTAAGCGTAGGCGATTCAAAATTTCAAAATTTCAAAATTTTGAATCGATTAAACTTTTTGATGGGCGATCTATGCGTCAATGAGTAATCCGACCATCAGTTCAGTGTCGATTTCAATGCAAGATGGATGTAGTAAGTTGAGTGAACGGGGCGAGGGAGGGCGGCGCCGACCTCGTGGCGTCGCGGCGCGTCGTTCTCGTCCACTGTTTCTCTGAAAGTCCGCGCGGACGGTGGTGCTTGTGTGCGCTCGAGACGCAGGATGTGAGCCGTCTCGGAACAAGAAGCGGTGGTATGTGCTGTGCTGGGGTTCTTCTTCTATTGGCCGCGGCGGCCCCCGCACTCTGTAGCGAATTTCCTGAACGCGAGTGCTGTGATTTGCCGCCACCGCCACCCCAACCGACGGCAATCGCCTCCTCCACAACGACGGCTCCGACGCTTAGGCCAGGTGAGACTATCCGTCACAATTACCGCCACCGGTGTCCATCCGTCTTCCTCCAGATCTTCGCCGGTCACCGTTGCGCCGTTTATCACCACAAACCGCCGTCGCCGCCACTTCCGACCGACCATCACTTACTGCCTTTTGCTATACCTATTCTTAATTCACAACGGCACCCTTTAAGAATGAAAGCGCAATGTTCCTGGAAGTTGTAATATCCTACTGTTGTAATATTGGAAGGGAGTGAAATTACCACGCTGCAACCTGTCAATGTTCCCTTAACCGTAAATATAGACAAAAAATCTATAAAATATTCGACCTCGTCATTTTCGCGGCAAATTGTATTTTCCTATAATGAAAATAATTGACAGCAAAATCGTTTTTAGATTTGTAAATAGGTTGATAGATGAAGCAAAGTATCGTGAAGTATTTCTTTAATACGGTTTCAATCTCAGATTTATCAAGTAAAAATATCTGAACTGGAACCGCGGCGGAATCGAGATTACGAATGTTGCAACCTACATTTTTGTATCAAAAGTTAGACCATGCTGGAATAAAATTTCGGAATCGTCTCGAAAACAGTTTCTCAACTAAGTTATCGAGCGAGGAACATATTTCTTTTATTCAAATATTTAAAGTATAAGTCGCGGGCCACTCGCTACTTCTTTGTATCATACCTACTCGTACATACACGCAAGACTTACTCCACCCGTTTTTGGTTTTATACTAATGTTACTGCATCTCGGAATTTCTACAACAGCTTCGCATTCCCAATCTTACCCCCTCTCTTTGCCTGCTCACAAGGAAAATGAATTGGTTTAAATATTTATAAATCGGCTCCTCTCACGAGTAATCTTTAATTTATTGATTTGTTTTTATTTTTGATCATTCGGTCACGTGTTTGAGACAGATGTCTAAAACGCATGAGCATCGTTTCATTTTTCCGAACGGGTTGCTCTTTTTTATTTACTCAATCTATAGAGATTTAAAAAGTTGCTAGCATTTAAAGTTTTAATGATTTCCTAAAATTGTATGGAAATTAATTTTTAGCTTGGAGCTTGGATTTGATTAGTTATCTATCACTCCGTTACGTATTTAGACGGCAAAATGGTTTTGATCGATATAGACGCAAAATTTCTGTTTTTTTTTATGTTGTACATAAAATATATTTGTTTTGTATACATTTTCTGAATTTGATTATGATCGCTGTTATAAGTTAGCGAGCTACTTGGTTATTAAATAGCAAAGTTTATAACATACAGGAAAATCCACACATTAAATCAGTTTTTTTTGTGCCAGGGATAAAAAATTCCCTATGCTGAGATTCTAATTTTTGTTCTGCAACCCTAAATAGCTCTGGTGTTGATCGCAGTACAAGGTAAAACCAATAGTCCTATACCTTTGCAAGAAAAAAAAACGTTTGAGCGCGATTCATGAATTAATTTTAATTTTGTTGTCAACACTCGACACTGAAATGCTTAATCACGACACGGTCACATAAACATTTTTATATGTGTCTGTGCATTTATTCACTGTTGATGATTATTGTTATTAGTTTGTTTTTTCTCGCCAGTGGCGTCACTGGCAGCACTTGGATGAGTTCAAAAAATTTCTAAAAAACGTTACAGTGACTTGAAGATAAAATGTAATATACCATTCGGCCCAGAATGTCTTTTTGTGCTTCGCTTTGAGTTCAACACAAAGAGACTCACTTTTGGGCCTAATGACATAAATAACTCTTATTAGCTAACTTAGACTCTTCATTCTGTAAAAAAAAAGTTTATCCACATGTATAATCGATCTCCGGATTTAAATCCTCTAGATATTTTCTATAAAGGAGGTCTATGCAAAACTAATAAATAACATAAACGAATTGAGTCACCGTAATAATGAAGCCTTAAAACAAATAAATGTCGCAGGAAGTGCAAGACGGATAAAAAATTTTATTTAGGAAAATTGGACTTGGTGGCAGGCAATTTGACCACATTCTATCATTTTTATTTTTGGTGTGTTTAGTATACAAGCGCACATTTTTTATATCATGCTTTTTGTAACTTTTTATAACCCTATTCAATCAACGAGTCTTTCCATAATTTTGCATCCATAACCGAAAATTAGTTGGACTGAGAGATTTGGATGCGTTCTCGTTGATACGTCTGTAAAATTAAAAAAAGTCAATTTGAATGTGAACTTGCCAGTTGTTTGTTTGGTTTAGTGTTTTCATTCATTGGTATGTAAGTGGCCGACACATTCGCATTAACTGCAAAGCTGAAATATATTTAACATTAAAGTTTCAGTTCTGCTGTTGGTTTGTGTTTCTGTAATTGATTAAAGAGGGCTTTTAAATATTCTATATGTTTCTATTATCATTCTGAATAGGGTTTATCTTTAAGTTGCCTAGAAATGTAACCATGCTCAAATCGTTTGACCGCCTAATTGGTGGAATTAAAGCGTCATTTAAACCAATGTACGTAAACACACAAAATTGAACGGTTGGATCTTTAGATGCAAACGAATTAACAATGAATGGTTTGTTTGGAAAAGCGGAAAATGGAATAGTTGATGTCAATAATTTTCAATTTATTAATTGGTGAATGATAGGGTTAATTGTCGGTTTTGGTCGGCAGTTTGGAGAACATTTAATCGTTTTGTAAATGAAAACAGGTGTCTAAATGTGGTTAGTTCGGGCGCATCAACGTTAGCCTTATCTGCAGAATGTATATGGGAAACCATAACATAAATTATCACTTAAAGAGTTTCGTTTAAGTGGACAATCTCTATCTATTAAGGCACGAAGCTCCAGTTTAGCAAAACACTTGCAACTAATTGGATTCATTATGCATTCCATCAAACTATCATATTAATATGAACTTACATTATAAATATATTCGTGCGTAAACTACATAGAAGGCATTTCGTTTGAGACTTAATGGAAAACAAGAAATTGAAAAAATACACAAAGACGGCAGTTGTAATTATAATGCCATAGGACCATTCAACCATAAATCTTCGCATAAGAAATATGAAATTTCAGTCCGAAAATGGTGTTTGACATTTGAGCAAATATTCAGCTCCTTCAATGTCATGATGTGACAGTTTCAAATGTCTACATTGGAATAAATAAAACCAAAGCTAGTTTCTATAGCCTTCTCAGCATTTTTGACCTGAGAGTTTTTTTTTTTAAGAAAATTGATTATGATTAAGGCGGCCATTTGAATGAAAAAAAGGACGATATTTTTAACGATTTCAGTGGTATCATTTCCTCGAAGAAGCAAACTCTAATAAATTATATGAAATAATGAAAGTTTTCTCGGAAGGGAGGAAGGGATTTATAAGATAGGGGTTACGGTTATGTGGTGTATCGTACATTTTCCTTGAAAATTCGTTAAATTTTGCAGTTAGTGGAACACTGGGCCAGATATTTTCGTATCATTTCATTTATTGAATATCGGACGTGCAATTACTAACTTTTTGCAGTAAACAATTAAACTCTTGAAAAACTTGTTCAAATTGCACTACGTGCATACCTACATTGAATAGAAACGTTGAACGACCCATCAAAAACATTTTATTGGAATGATCGAACTTCCATTAACTTCATACCCGGCCATTTTGATGATGAAATATAAAAGAATCAACTCATAACTCAAATAAACGGAGAACGTAAAATTGTCAATTTTCTTATTGTCAAGTTTCCGACGACATAAAAAGAGATGCAATATTATAGCGTTTGCTGTTATATCACTTCATCGAACTGTTTCGTTTTCGTATCCTGTCCATTAAAAATTTACTGTATAAGCGGACAGCTTAACAAATTTTAGTTAGAGAGTTGAAATTTTGCAATACAAAGATATTGTATAAAAATTCTTATTTTTATTGTTTTTAATTTTTTTAAACCTTACTACTGCTAGTCTTCCATACATAATTCTCTCCATTCCAATTTTTTACGCTTGCGTTGTGTAATGGAAATTGGATATTTTAATTAGTATCCTGGGGCAATTGTTAATTTCAATACAAAAACTACGATGCAGTTACCAGCAATTCTGCTGGTAACTGCATCGTAGTTTTTGTATTCACATTTGCTAGAAAAATATGAGCCCGTTAGTCGCACATTCTGTGAGTGTGTGTGACTTTCAGTAGTCCAATTTGTCATGCACATTTTTATAATAAGGAAGTATAGTTTAAATTGAAACAATATCTCTGGAATAATTTAGAACACAATTAGAAACTGATTTCTTAGAAAAATATCGGGTTAGAGAAATAAATGTGTCGTCATGTGGGTCGTCAAAATGTTTACAGTACCAAATATAATTTTTCCTTAAGGGGAAGATTATTATATTATTATGATATTTACGTACTTATCTCACGTGATAAATATTTAGTGATCGTAAAGTTCTAATCGACGTAGAAGTAAGCTACTTTCACATAATAATCGGAATTGCATCATAAAATGGAAAAAACTTTTGTATATTATCTTATATAGATCTCGGTGACACATTATGCACTTAAAGTGAAGGCACAGAAATGACGTTGAAATGAACTTAACACTATTCCGCGTGTTGATCGATACATACGTTCAACAGAGCACTACGTTGAATAAATATATGCCCTTTCATAATCGCCCCTTATTGATTCGTCCTAAAATATAGATTAAAAATTATAACTGTAGAATAAATTTGTGAGTCGAATAAAATTCATAAACCAGACAGACAAGAGTAATTATATATTTAATATCAATATTATAGGTATATCGCAGGCATGCGGGCATTTCATTACCGCTTCAATTTTAACGTCACGTTTGCCCCGGAAAAATACGACTGAGAATTTTCGAAATTTGTCGTTCACATTTCACTCAGATCTTTTGATTATTATGTATTATACATATACATATTCGAAGGTAATACCGTTGCGTATATTGTAGAGCATAGGAGCATATAGGTCCGATTGGGTCTGTGTGCCTCCTACACATGGGACTATTTCCTCCGGGTTGACATCCAACCTACTTTAGTGCAGTAGATAAACAACATGATTTAATCTGTGCTTTTCGCCTCGGTTGTGCCTCTAGTCTATCAGTCAGCTTTTAAGAGGTTCATTTAGCAAACCAATTCTAACAGACATGATATTTTGTAAGTTTTAGTAAGTTTTGGCCAAAATGTGGATTGAGGATTCAGTTAAAAAGAACAACGGCTTATATATAGTTTGGCTTGAAATCATACAATCAGGTCAGGTCAGGTCAAGGTATTTCCTTATTTTTATGCGAAATAGAATAAATTTTATATGCGGCGACTACGAGATGAAATAAATAGATGGTAAGTTGGAGAGATGTCGAATAGTCAGTCATATGGTGAATAGTTAATGGCCAAATTATACTTTGTAATAGGAGGTAATATCGGATGCAAAAACGCCATGTCTCTTCTCTTTACCACTAGCTCGGTTTCGGCGTCGTTCCATGCATATTTATACAAAAATGATGGAAGAAAGAGAAAAGTTAGCCTTAGTAACAAATCATTTTTTCACATGGCCGACATTTAAAAATAAGACGAATTGTTTTCTACCTGAAGGAACACTCAAAGCTCGTTTTAAAACTTACTATTTAAGTTTTCCACTTTTCAAACTTTCCTTATTAACAGATCTTTGCGCGTTTAACAATTTTTTCCAACTTCTACAAGTTAAATTCGGAAATTTTATTTAATCTCGTATCATGCTGCGCAATCCTAAACACTCTCATCGATCATATTGAAGAGGAAATTCCACTATTATTTATTTACAGATTTTTTTAAAAAAGAGAACACGACGTTTAATGATAATCAAATTTACGATCTTCTCATTTAGGATTTATACAACATACACAAAAAATGTTTTGGGGTTTTTAGACTTTCGGATAAGTTTGATTTCGAAAGGGTGTAAAGCAATTTCGTTGGAAGTCGCTCAAGATTTGAAACTGGACGTCAGTATAAGCCCGGGGTGAAATATTTATATCGATTACTACAAAGGCAACAGCCAGATTCGTAGAGCCACAAGTTAAGTCCCAAGTTGTGTTACTGCTACCGGGTGTCAACAATTCATCTCTACAAGAACGCAATGCGATATTGTGCAAACTCACAATCATTAAAAATATTTTTAACTAATTTCATCAATATCTGCTTTGCATATGCAATTAGTTTATCTACATTTTAGCTATTTTCTCCCCTGTATGAGCCGATCAGTTTAAATTGTTTTTTTGATATACAGATACATACAAAATAATGTACAACCCAAAATACCAAAACCCAAAAACCGTAGTATCTCATTTCATTTCATCATTTTAGTTATTACTGGTATTTAGAACTCCGTTTATAATGCGAAACATTAAAAATGCAATGATATTATTTGAATCATATAGTAAATATTTGTAGTATGTTAAGTAACTGCAATTATTAGTATATTTTAGACTTTTAGCGTAATCGTGTGTTTGAATAGTTGACTATTTGAGAATAACTTGAAACGGCAATTATTTAAAGCATTCAAACTTATAGGTGAGGTATGTGAGGTCAACCATGGGTGAGATTTATTTGTCATCTGGACAGATCCCAGTTGAAAATAATTTATCTCCTTTTATCGGAAATCGTTGTAAAACTTTTGGAAACAAATTTCGTCGTTGAATGAGCATAGTATCATTATAATACCAGGGAAAACGGTGTAATGAATTAGTAGTATTTAGGTAAACAGAGTGCGGCGTTCTCTCTTTAAAAAAAAGTATAGTATTTGTGGATAGAATTCGGTGCATGTGGATTGTAACAATTTGTATAATGTAAACGTATAGTGAAACTGAATATTGCAGAAATCAGGTCTAGCAATACAAGGACGGTAATTAGAGTTGCCTTGAATATATATACGGATCCAGTGCAGACAGGATAGGATAGAAAGGCTGTAGAAAAAAGAACTTACAATGTATAATGTAGAGTGCCTGAGCATTTCCCGGACCTGTCATGGTTGGTATTTGCAGGGAACTGGATATAAATATTTTAGTCCGGTTTTCCTGTTCACGATACGACTCCAAAACAATCGTTAACGTAATAAATGCGCAGAGTGCTTTACAAGTTTAATGGCCAAAGAATGCCGACAAAAAATTACCGACTAATATTGAAAACTCATATGTATCATGCATTATGTGTTGTTTATATATTCTATTTCGTTGCCGACATCCAAAATGTTCTTGCTCCATTGGACACAATTATTTGTCACAACTTGTCTCTTCGTGCATACTACCGGGATAAAATAATAAAAATGCAAATAGTGCAACGTAATTTTGTTGAAATTTTAGGGAGTTTAAAGTTTTGACGTGCACAAAGACGCCGCCGAGGCGAAGTGGGTTGCTGGTCGCTAATCTATGATTACACTCCATGTCGCCGCTTGCGTGACTCTCTGCGTGTTCCACCAGGTGTATGTGGTCACGACACTCAAATAGTACATATTAACAGAATATTCAACTCAAGCAAAACTTTGCCTGTTAACGTATTGTGCACTTCCTACAAAAATGAGTCCGACGTCTCGCTTCAACTCAGATGAACAAAATTTCCCATCATTCACATCGAAGCTTATTCCCCTAACACATATGTATAATTTTAATTCCAAATAAATCTGCTTAGAAAAATATTAAATTGAACTGTTCGTTAAAAAGAAATCATTAAAGAAGAATACGCGCATTTTGGCGGATGCGCCGGGCCATTTTACTTGCAAAATCATATTTTACTTTAATATTCCTTATCCACTTGCTAAATGTGTAGATACTTATTATTGAGTCATGATCTCTACGTAACAACAATATTATTTAATTATGACAACGTGGAAATATTTTCCGGAATATGTTTCGGTAACTGGCACTGCTAACAAAATAAATTAAAAAAAAAATTAATGTCGATCAAATGAAACGATGCATATTTATGGCGCACTTCTCGATTTGGATGGCTGTGACCTCAACCGGTAGAATGCTGCGATATTCTTATTAATTACTTCTTACTTCCGTAAAGCTTTTAAGTTGAAAGATGAACACTCGTATCATTTGCAATCAAACTGCAAACTCAAGAAATTAAACGCTTTGTTATATGAAAAATTGTGAACAAAACGCCAAAAAGAAATTAGCTGAGGTGGAATTGGATTTATGCTTGAAAAATGAACAACGGGCGTTAATTGTTGGCGTTGCGTGTTGAAAGCACGGTGGCGGCGACGGTGGTGGCGTCACTTGGCCGATGGTCATTGTGTTAATGGCAAAGTGTACTAGCTACCCTTTGCTAGGCCAGATTGACTTTTCGATATAACGTCGACCAATATTGCAGCAATCATGCTACCCTGAGCACGATTCTGCCCCCTCCACTCGTTTAGTGCTCGTATTTCATTCCATTCCACCAATCCGTCTGGTGTATTTTTATCCTGGATTTTAATGGGGGTACATAAGCACTAAATTTAATGAGCACAATTTTAATGAAGCGTACTTAAAAACAATCTGATATTGTTCGCCTTCTCGGACGCCCGGACAGAGTATTCTTTGTTTATGGTCGAATTAATTGGAGAAATTGGTAAAGTCGAAATCACGTGTTATTATATCATCTCACGTGACTTGAGAGTACACAGTACACAGATAAAGCTACCAATTTAGCATATTAATTTCAAGCGAATTTTGCAATTGCTGATAATTTTAGTGGAACATTCTTAGTATTCATGGCAAAACAGAAAAGTTAAACAGATGTCGTAAGCCTGCATTCTTGAGGTTTACATGTCGCTCTTATGTCGTACATTTGAGGCATTTTGAGTTCTGGTACGGTATTTTATTGTTTTCCTCGTGCTCTAGAGTCAAGTGGTGGAATAAACATGAGTGGCCGTGTCTTTGAATGAAATGAAAAGCATGGCACCTGAAACATTGGGGAAGAGTCTGACAGATGCTGTCGTTGTAGAATTTATTTATTTTGATCATCAAACCGACTTTTTACTATCATTAATGTAAACTTAATGTAAAATTACTATTAAACTAATTAAATTAAAAAACTAAATAAAATAAAATCAATTCTTTTATACCGTATATACCAGGTTGGGTCATTAGTGGGTGATCGGTCCATAACTCCTGAACCATGTAAGATAGGAAATTTTTTTTAATACAATTTGTACACCGTTTCCCAGGCTGTACAACCTAAAAATATTTTAACGTATACAGGTGGTTCCAAAACTACCGCATGCTAGACAACTTTGATTTTTCAAATAGAACTACTTATATTTTATATCTCCATTAGAACCCCCTTTCACATAGATTTATGGTGATATAAGATATTTTACATTCTAGATCACCGTTATCAAATTATCAATTTTTTTTCACATTTTTTGTCATTTACAGAGGTTTACTTAAAAATTTACTGAGAGGTCGTTTTAGCAGCTAGAAGGCTGAAAGTTGGTATAAATATGAAGAAAAGATTGCTCTTTACGCCAGGAATGCAAAATATAATTTTTACTATACTGGGTCTGCAATAATTCGTGTCGAATTATACTATTTTCAAATAAGCTTAACTCTAGTTTTTTAAATGGCACCTCCTATATTTTTGTATTCCATCGAATGCGTCTGTAGTCTGGCTACGTTTTTTATTAAGCTTGTTCTATAGCTAAAATTCATAATTTACGAGATATTTGATATTTTTGGCTGTGATACAGATTGAGCCAAGATAAAGTAGATAGTGTGCCATGGAAACCATGTAAATCGTTTTAACTTACATTTCAACACTGCATAGTTGTGTCGTCACCGACTTGTCATTTGATTATCCATTCCATTATCCACAATAAATTATATTTTACAAGAACAAATCGATTTGATTTATTGTCTGAAATTAAGCGAAACAACCAAAGAGAACATGAAAATAAGAATCTAAAATGCATTTAGAAGCGTTTGCCAGCAAATTTTACGAAATATTGGAAGATCATTCACCCACCGCGTGAAAGTGTGCACAAAGAGGTGGCCGCAACATTGAATATATTATTTAGTTTAGCTTACTTTATTGAATTTTTATATTTATTTCTTTAAATGTTTATTTGTTGTTGAGTGTAAATTCTTGCCGCAAGCAAAAGATTTATTTCACCTTCTTCCAGACAATAAATCATATCGATTTGTTCTTGTAAAATAAAATTCATTGTGGATAATGGAATGGATAATCAAATAACAAGTCGGTGATGACACAACAGTGCAGAATTGAAATGTGAGTTTAAATAAGTGTCCGTCCGAAAGTAGTTTTTACGGCCGAAACCGAAATCGAAACCGAATTTCGGCCTCAGTCTCAGTTTCGGCCGAAACCGAAACCGAAATTTCATGTTTTCGTGGGAAAAACAAAGTAAAAATTATCATAATAAGTTTATTATTATAATTTTATTATCATAATAAGTTTATTATTATAATTTTTTTAACCAATCACATACTAATCATTCTGCTTCTGATATTTTAAGTAATCATTAATTTATCATATCATATTATTACCCCCCCTTATTTAAAAAAGCACAAATAAATATACTTTTTTTTAATATTATGAAATGAAATAAAAGCTACAAAACAAAATTAATGCTTTTAAAGTAAAAAGAAATTACCTAGTAAATATGTAGGTAGGTACACAAAAAAAATTATTTTATCTTTATCATTCATTTTGTATGGTACTCTTGTTAACAAACTACAATAAAATTCAAATTAATAAGTACCTACCTACCACATACAACAACTAAATAAATATTTTTGATGCAAATAATCCTTGAATCGAATGTATCAAAATAAAAAGAGCTTTGCAAAACCTCCCGAGTGCAGTTTCGGTTTCGGCCGTAGTTTCGGCCGGATGACAGCCGAAACCGAAACTAGGCCGAAACTAGTTTTTTTGCCGAAACTAGGCCGAAACCGAAACCGAAAGTTCGGTCGGACACTAGTTTAAATGATTTCTATGATTTCCATGGCACACTATCTACCTTATCCTGGCTCAATCTGTATCACATCCAAAAATATCATATATCTCGTAAATAATGAATTTTCGCTATAGAACAACCTTAATAAAAAACGTAGCCAGACTCCAGGCGAATTCGATGACATACAAAAATATAGGGGGTTCCATTAAAAAAAATTAAGTTAAGCTTATTTAAAAATAGTATAATTTGACACAAATTTTTGCAGAGCCTGTATAGTAAAAATGATATTTTGCATATCGGGCGTAAAGAGCAATCCTTTCTTCATATTTGTACCAAACATCAGCCTTCTAGCTTGCTAAAACAACCTCTCAGTAAATTTTTAAGTGAACCTCTGTAAATGACAAAAAATGTGAAAAAAATTGATAATTTGATAACGGTGATCCAGAATGTAAAATGTCTTATATCACCAGAAATCTATGTGAAAAGTGGTTCTAGTGGAGAAATAAAATACAGGTAGTTCTATTTAAAAAAACAAAGTTGTCTGGCAATTATGGGTTTTGGAACCATCTGTATACGTGAAAATATTTTTAGGTTGTGCAGCCTGACAAACGGTGTACAAATTGCCTTTAAAATTTTTTTGTATCTTACATGATTTAGAAGTTATGGACCGATCCCGCACTAATGACTCAACCTGTATAAGTATAAATGCAAAATCAAATTGTTTCAAAGAAAATAGTTCAACAGGAGCAACTCGATGAAAGTCTGCAAGCATAATTTTTTCCAGGAAAAAATTATGTTTTATTTCAGGGGCAGTGCTGAATTTTGACGATTGCCGAATATCCCCCGTGTGATATTTCCGATGCTTTATTATATGGACAAGTGTTGAATTCTCGGTAGGTGTATGTTGCGTTATTTCAAATATACGACAGAGAACTGGAAAAGAAGGACTCTCAAAATTGTAAATTAGTTGCGCTATTTATTGTGCTAAATGAATTGACATACATATGGAACGCCAAGTGATAAAATTTCGACGACACAGTCCTAATTATACAGACAAAGCACCTAGAACACCGAACACTAAAGACGTTTAATGCACCTAGCGCAGACTACTGTTTGGCCAGCACTCTTCTTTCTCTCTGGGGATTAAGGTGGCATAGATGGAGTCACGTGCGTGCACGTCGAGAAGACGTGCGGCCCATTACCCGGCCATGCCGGACTTGACGCTCTTCTCTATCATCAGAGGACGTAAATCACAGAAGCACGTTCTTGGAATCGTTTCAGTGCTACACTAGACATTATCGGTGGTTCTATCAGTTTTCTAAGTTGTAACGTAAATATTAGTAACATTTTCTGATTCATATGGATATCGATAGATTTTTGAGGTAGGGTTTCAAAAAATCATATTCAAAAATCGTTTTCGCATCTTTTTTATATAAAGGCTGTTATGGAAATGAATACAAACATTAGGTAATAAAACTCATAATAATTCGGCGAAAAATTCTTATATCGAGAGATAAAATTCAACAATGATTTCACACTAAAACGCGTACCCACCACTTCGAATAACTATCTAGATAAAAACAAGCGCTCAAAATCGCTCTCGCAATTACCGGTAATTCAATTTAATGAGACATTGTGGTCGTTAATAATAAATAAATACTTCTATTGTTAGTTTAATAATATGAATTTGAAAAATTATGTCGAGAAAAATAATAAATACGAAAAATAAATTTTGAACATTTTGAAAAAATCTTATTAAGAAAAGTGCAGATCATAAGTGATAAAAGTGATCAGTTATAAATATTAATCAATCTACTCAGCTATAAAGGCTAATAGTATTCAGTAATTAGCCATTACAAAATATTTGCACATTTGCAGTTTGTCCAGCAGTTTGTCTTTCGATGTTTCAGTTGGGAGGATGAAATAAGGTGTCTGCGGGGCATTTAGCTTTCCGATCTAGCGTCAGTCCCAGCCACGCAGCCTCGTGCCTTAGAACATGATGAACGAGGCCACATGCCACGATAAGGAGACCGTCTAAATGGCCGTTAGATTACCGCCCGCGGCCCGGGTTCTCTTGATCCGAGTCGACTTGCTTCCTGTCATTATGAAGGGGTAACACACCCACAATTACTTGTCCAATCTTAGGGTGTTTTTCGCCCATCCGATCATTCGGGACCACAATCAATTTCACGGAACATAAAGCAATTATTTAAATAAGAAATTAGCGCTGCATTAGCATATGATTAATGAATACTGTATAACTGTATGACTTTTTAAGAAGCAGAAATAAATAGTACCACATTACGTTGCCCCATGACTCCTACATTTTTATTAGTGAAAGTGGTTCAAATTGAAAAAAGAACAAAGTTTATAACGGGTATACAAAAAAAAGATTCAGAGTAGGCCATGGAATCACTTTGGAATTCGTTACTACACTATATCGATTTTCGACCTTGAGGTGAAAACATTTGAAATTAAGTTTTCTGTTGACAACCGTTCGGGCACAACATAAGACGCATTTAATCTCTTTTTTAACAAATTCCATCTCGGAACGTCAATTTAGACGTTGCTGTCAAACGTCATGATCAGTCAATGTCAAGGATCAACACTGTAAAAAATACAAAAGCTGGATTCCAAGGCCTACTCAGAATCATTTTTTTATTTGTACGTCCGTTACAACTGGCTCTGGGTATTCCAGAGAAGAGTTTCAGTTGTTTTCCAAAAATCATTACACGACATACGCAAAGACAGTCGATTTTACTAAAGTGTTTAAAATTTGCGACTTATGGAAACATTTCATCAATTCATACGGGTGCATAAGACGCTTTAAAAAGACCTGGCATGCTTTCAGCATTTCGTGAGAAAATTTATATTACGCAATTGTTCGTATCCGTGAGAAGATGACGTTATTGTCTAAGTCTACCTACATTTAAGGTCCAACTTCGCATACCTCTTTTTCTTTAAAGAATAGCTTCGAGCAATTTGAATCTCAAAGAGCTCGTAATAAAAATGAACTTTCTGTGTTTTTCCCAGCTTACATATAAATTTACAATTGAAACTTTCTTAGAACGACAACTTTAATTGCTTAATTTATTTTCGGATTGCGAATATTCGAACGAATACGTTCGCCACGACATTAAAAAATATTATATATAATACAATGGGAATTGTTAGTAATAACGTTAACGAAAGTTTTTAAGTTACTGGCTTCAAATTCAACATGAAACGTATAATGTGGTCTTGATCTAGCGGTGGTAAGAACCTGCGGACATTTTGTACTCTCTAACTCTGTTCTATGTAATAACCATATCTGATGGCTGACCAAGTCTGAACATCGTACGTGTGTATCCTTTGTACATATTTGCCAACTGAAAGGATTGAGGATCTAAGGGGATTCTGTTTGAGTTGCTACATGAGATCGATATGATGTGACGTGACGTGAGCTGTTGACGTTTTAAATAATTAAAAGGCAAAAAAACAGTATGTACAATAATACAGATTGACAACGTAAGAAGCACTTGTGACTTAAGAAACGGTTTAAATAGGAATAAGCGTTCATTAGATTCGCCGCGCATCATTTTTGAAATAACGAGGAAACCCAAACTGTTTATCGATTAATTTCCTGAAATTCATACATTTCCAATGTTTCAGGTTCCAGCATCAAAAATGGTGGTGCGACTTTAAATTGTCTTATTGCGCGCCAACTCTGCTTCGATGACGCCTCGTGCTCGGCCATTCTAGAAATTATTCCAAGAGTTTGTGGTCCGGAATTAGGTGAGTTATTTCTGTATAACATCAACTCTAATCATTAAATTTTGTCAACTATTGTATACTTTCATAACCTAAATAATAATAACTCTACACGATCTGCTGCTGCGAAGACACGGTGTTTATAATAACCGATAAAAGCCGTCTAATTAAATGTGTAGCAAAGTAAAAATAAAACTTCCGATTTTTAGTATCATTAAAACTTGCATAATTTCAGAAAGAACCAGTTTCATCCACTTATATATCCACCTAAATATGTACGTTAACGCTCGTCTTTGCTTTATTTAATAATTGAATAAATTTTCTCATTTGTTTAAATGTTTATACAATGTGTTTTATATGTGATTTTATACGAATGGGAGAATATCTTCGAGCTATCATTAGTAGATTTTTAGTATGATTTTAAAATATTATACTTTGTGTGCGCTTTTTGTAAATACAACACATGCAGAGTTGGGAAAATATGTAGCCATTTCTCTATTATATTCAAACCCATTAGATATGTAAAAATCAATAGTTTCTGTGAATAATTAGAACGAATTTAACTTGAAAATCTTTAACAACAGTTTATTTCATAAACGATTTCGTAATTGCGCAAGTAATAAATATGTATAACACAGAAAAAAGGTGAAAATTTTATATAAATGATATAAAATTGCGATTCAATGATACGATAATGATGATGATGATAATCTCGTCAACCTCGGCTAAAATGTATAATAGTGGCCAACATTTTCAAACATTTTGTCGTAACTGGGTGTTTGTGTTTTATTTGTGGTCTGCGCCATTGTAGATTTGGTTTATGCAACATTCCATCAATGTTGTGAACATGTCGCCGATTTTGGATATATGAATAAACGAGTAAAAATTGAAACATTTTGCTTAAACTGATTCTGTTAATATCTATTCGTACACCGTGCGTCTAATGTGCTTAAGATATAGCGCCGGCATCTAATTATGCGATTTTTAATACCAAAATTTAATCACGAAATTTGTGCGTTCAGCTTATCTTTATTGGAGTTTGAATTTGCATATTGTAATAGTTGCGTGTACTTCGTTTTTATTGTTCAAGCGATGTAAGAACGTTGATTTCAAAACAGTTTCTGAGTGTGTTAAAATTGAGTAAAAAGTTTCGGTTCTTCGAATGTTCATCTTATCTTCACAAATCGTGTCTCTTTTTGGCGGTAACGAATTTTAATTGCTGTTCAAAAGCAACAACACAATTCTATACAATAATTAGTTAAAATGAAATGCCTGGGGAAATATCTGACATATTGATGTCTCATTATGTATAACCCAACGGTTTTATCGGTAGATCTAGCAGAGTGTGGTTTATCGCATCAAGCATTGATGCATTTTATTAGAACATTAATAACGACTCAGAGCGCTAGAGCATCGTCTTAAGGTAAGTCGGTGCTCGGCGAATTTAAAAACATACACAGTTGCCCTCTTAGTACTTGTAACTTTTGTATTAAGTATTTGTAAGATCTCCCTTTATATATTAGTATCACAAATATTGCTGTAAGTGTAAAACTGAGGAAAATTGTGAAGAAAGTGCAAATGAAGTCATCTAGTTGTTTGTGCGATGTTTGTTAGGTCTCTCGAGGCTTTCCACCATTAACCATAAGCTCTGCGTAACCTCAGCAGAATAGATGGCAAAGATGATACAACAACACATTTCAAGCAAACCCATACATTGGGAATACTGCCATTGGGAATACTGCCATATTTTGTCAATTTCAGTCGCAATTTTACTGTACCGAACTAGATTAATCTCGAAAAATCCTCATCAAAATTACGTCGACCCGCCTTTTCAAATTACCGAAGTCGAAGACTCAAGAAGTTGAATTATGTGAATTGATGTGAATTCTAGTATCCATATGAATATGAACAAGTACATATCACGATTGATTATTAAAATTTATCTCAGACTTCCATAAAATTTTTAAACATCATATAAACTTGATGAACTAATCGTGAACTTAATGCCAACTTGAATTTGTCCATTTTACTTTATTACCAAAGCAATAAATTTCAAACTTGCTGAAAAGCACTTTAATTAGACGTTCTGCTCACTTTGCAGAAATTTGGAAAACGGAAGCGGAAACGAAACGGAAGGAACGCTCAATGCGTATAATTATACTACAGTTCCTTCCTGAAATATTACATATACATAATTATTTTTATTAAACTTCAATCATAATTTATTTGATTAGACGCATTCATAATAAAACTCTGAAACTCACAAAATAATGATAGATAATTGTTTATTTATTAGTTAAACCGCCTTCCGTTAAATTTTACCGGATAAAGAACACAATGATTCTTAACAAATATATATTTATATATTTTTTGATGATTCAGCTTGTGCACTTTGCTGAATTGGCCATATTTGTATTATTTATTTTATTAGGAAATTGATTTGGAGTGTAAAACTGTGGTAAATTATGAACAACGGATCACTAAATAATTTCATCAAATGGATTGACAATGGAAGTTATTAATATTATATTTTGAAACACCAAGGATAAATCAAATGAAAATAGGTAAAGTTAATTTATAGTGAATGAATAAATTATTATTTGAGTTCATTTGTAATTGGAAAATAGGCAATTGTAAAGAAAACGCATATGGTGCTAGAATATAGCGAACTAAATCAATAGTTGGCAAACGCTTTCGTGTATGTGGAGTATTTTTAGAGAAGTCCACCAGAGTGCTGCCCTCTTTACCCCCAATACTAATACAATTAACAAGTGACAGTTCCGAACTGGTTTTAATTATTCTTCTCAATTTTACTGCTACTAACCCTTCAAATCAATTTCGAGCTGTTTTCAATTGTGACTCCCCAAACAAGAGGGTTTGAAATCATTTAATCGATTTCACATTTTCTGATTTTCGTTTTACTACAAGAGTAGCACAATTGATCGGGCTTTTATTTGTCAGTAATTTTACATCTATATGATAAATACTACAAAAAAGAAAACGTTTTCAATTTTCTTTCAAATATTGTACATTAAAACGTCTAATATTTGTGTGAAAAGTTTTATGCGTATTTAGATGAGAAATGTTTTATATAGAGGTGGTGTGTCCATCCAACAACACCACTAGACCACCACTCATGAACGAACGAAATCTTTATCATTAATAATATCTAAAATATAAAGTTTTCGATATGGTAATAAGAGAGAGAAAGCGGTCAGCCTTTTAGCTACATTTTATTTCAGTTTTCAGCTATTCAACTTCAGTATCATGTTAAAATATTGAATTGTCATCGGTAGTAATTTTTATTGGCGGTTTAGTTATATACGTACAAAAGGATCGCGTTAACAAAAGGCGTGGTAAGGGTTCCTCGTCGAGATAGAAATGGTGAAAAATTTAAGCCGGGTTAGGCAATAATTTATCAATAAAGTGGGGTGGAGCATATTTTGTAAAGCGGTAATGGGAATAATTACTTCATGATGAGAAGGCAGCACGTCGATTTCCGCTAGAATCCTCCCTCTCTTAGATAGGCAATTTCATTTGCCTTCTTTTGAAGCTGCCCAATTTTATCAAAAGCCTCTTAATATTTTACTGCCAACTGCCACCTTGTTCAACCTCAAGGGCTTTCCACAACTTTTATAACTTTTTGTAATTTAGAAAGACTCAACTACAAGATTTTATAAATAACTTTACCAACTTTTTCTCTATCTATCACGAATCCCAATTATCACCAGTAATCGTAACAATCGACTGACTGACTCGTCATTCGTTCGGACAAATCATACTATTCGTAGTTTACGAAAATTGTTTACGCAACTAAATAAATCGTAAATACAATCACGTCAAATACCACGAGCATATTACAGAGGTGGTATCGCAGAAAATAACATTGTAAGTCAGGTAAATATTTAGTAGTTTTACGGTTTAATGAACAGCAGTGAATAGCAGCTGCCTAGGTCTTAACTGTCTTCTGTTTCTCTATCCCACCTCAACGTGTAAAAAAAGGGAAGTTTACTGATCAACTGGAAGCCTTATTTATTGTATATATTTTGGATGTTACAAAAGTAAGCATCAAAAATTTGACTAATTTCAAACAATAATGCACAAACTGCTCTAATTTGGATACATAAATCTGGCCCGAATTGGAGCTTATGCTACAGATTACGACATAATTGAAGCACTCGTAGTTATTTCAATATATTGGTACAGGTTTGTTAGTTCCGGTAAGTCGTTCGTTTTTCAAAGAAACAGTGTATACTAAAATCCGATAAAAAAGAAAACGGAAAGTAATGCTTCAGTAAATTGAGGCTAGACTGACACTCCCTCAATCCTCTACTTTGTGATATTAAGCCCTGGAGACAACGGACAAAAAAGATCAAAAGAAAAAGTAAAATTTCTTGTTCAGTAATAAGGTTATATAATTTATTCAAAAAGCTATTGAAAAGCATAAAAGGTAATTGACATAAATGTCAACGCTAATGGCATTATACTGCAATAGATTTAACCTACTGCAACACTGGAAATATTTAAATATTTTATTCATACTATCAAATATGGCCGGCGTTGCACGGGTTACAGATTTACAGTTCGTTCTTAGTTTCCTATATGTATACAGCGTGATCAAGAACGACTGAATATGTTGGCAACAATGAAAATTTGAACAAAATTGATATCAATCATCTCCCTCATCTCGCCCCCCATCTCCCTCATTTTCCTCATCTCTACCTATGTCATGCCTTCGTTCGGGACACGTTTTCTTTAGTTATATGTATAGCAAAGGGCGGAACTTTTCTCTACTGTTCTAAATCTTTAAAATTTAGTCTGTATATCTTCCCACTACAATCTTCTCGCTTAGTTGACGAGATATCCTACTTTGGCAGTATAATTCGTATGAGGGGATTTCATTTTCGAATTACAAATTAGACAATGATGATGTTTGTTGGTGGGCGGAAATTTCTATTTATCATCAGCGCAGTTGCAGCGTTATTCAGTTGAAAGCCTAACGGCATCGATTCATCTACGTTGTTAATTTCTGAGTTTGTTTTGAAAGAGTTAAGAAAAATTCAGTTTATGAATGAATAATGAACCGCATTTGGCTGGTTTGTACATAATAGCTTTTTTCTGATAAACAATTGTGTGTTTACATGAATACATGAAAATTTTGTATCACGTATCGCAACGAAAATAAAATAGTGATAATGCCAGGAAGTTTATCTTGTTTGCATTCCAAACAAGAAAACTGTAATTTGGCCTGCTCTAATTTGTTAGAGCTAAGACTCAACAGCGAAAAATGAGGAGAGATCCTAACAGGAAGAAATGTTCGGTATTCATAATTCAGTAAAGAAAATATGAAGTTACGTGCAATTACTATTTACAATTTGGAGTGAAACTTAACAAGAATGATTATTCTGGAAGTTTCCACTTAGTTCTATTAGTTCCGCTAGTAAGTTTCTCGGTTAGTTTTCAGATTAATGGCTACCTTTGAGAAATCACCAATCAGCTTTTTACCTAAGTGAAAAATGAAAAAATGTTAAAATCGATTTATATATGTTGCCAGGGGCGAACTGCGACTAAAATTTTATTGACAGTTGAAATAAAACAAACGATTTACGTTACACAATGCTATAAATAATCTTTTTTTTATATATATTATTCATGCACGGCTCAGTGTTATAATATTATGCGCGCACAAAAGTATATACAAAGTTCCAGGAGACTGGATAATTGAGAAAAAACCATAACATATGTATCAAAGATGAAAAGCCAATCCCATCCGTAATGCGAATCTTTTTCTTCAAAACTTAGTACGTACCTTAAAACATACTCGATATATTTTTCTTTGATAATTGATAAATCTGTTCTCTGAAACTTTATGCTGTTACATTTAGGTATAACAACGCAGTGGTAATTAAGTTTCCTTCACGGAGTCTAAGTTAATGATCCGATAACTTGTTTGCCCCGTCGGAGACACTCAATGAAATTTTTGTCGTACTGTCGTACTAATGTAAAGTGACAACCAACCAACTTTTGAGCCAACGTTCCTTTAAATTCGTCCTTATTCTTTAGCTCGTTTACAAACTGATCTTCGAAAAACATCATGCTTGCTGTGCATTAGCATAAGACTACAATTTTGGGCTGAACTATTGGCTTCCGAAATATTTACCCATAATTGTCACTCTAGCTGGACTACTGAAACAGATACAATTACATCGATTTAAAAATAAACACAAGCAAACCAAATAAGGTCATTAAATAACCAACATTTCTACTCTATTCAGAAAATGTGTCTAATTGATGGTTTATTAAAACGAATGTAATCTCTGAGTGTAAAATAATTCCGTTCAAAATAGTTGGAAAGGCTTTCAAGACATTTTCAAAATTCAAATATAAACATGTAAAGCTGTCGAATGTCTCATTTATCGGTGATTGAGCTTTAAAATGATCACACATCACCGTGTATTTTTAGTTGAAACTTGAGCGTCAAAGCAAACATCACTTACAGGGAAATTTTTATGAAAATGATTTCTAGACAGAAAATCAATTCGTCTGGGTTTAATTTTAACACTTTTCGGACGAATAAAAATTCCAAGCTGCTATTTAACTAACGTTAATAATAATAATTTTAATAATAATAATAATAATAGTAATAATAATAATAATAATATCATAATAAAATATCCACAGGAATGTGGCGAAGTTTAGCTCAGGCTATTCTTACTCTTAACCACGAGAAAATACACAAAACAAAAAAACATATATTAAAAATTACATAAATTAAAAACTACTTCTAGATTTTTGTTCCTCAAGCAGAGAGACGTATGATTTTAGCGAACATCCTAGCCCCAGTGTTTTTGTCAGTACAGCTTAATCTATTAAATAGGGAGATAACTTTGTACGTAAATGATCTCTAAAACATGGCAGTAGAGTGCATAGGAATCAAAAATAAGTTATTAAAACGCGTATTAACAACGTGAATACTCTTGCTGGGTACAAAACGATAAATTGATGAAACAATGAAAATATCGATCTGAGTGCAAATATGACCCTACTAATCGATTATCTTTTTTCTGGTCATTTAAGAATCCTGTATTTAATTACTAAATACTGGTTTCAAATAACACTATGAATCAATTTGTGGGTGTAGTCGTTGGTTTATTTAAAATAAATATAATCAATTTTAAATAAGCAACAATGAATCAGAAAAGATTTCATGGTCGCAAGCTTGCCAGTTTATTTCAATACGGCACAATTTATTATAAAAAACTACGCAATTTTATTTATTCATTTTTATAACGCTTCGATATGTTGTTAAGTAAATAGTGGTCTAGACGTAAGCAGATCGTTATTTAAAAAACTGTAAAGAAAATAATAATTTGCTGGAGTTAAGCATGCACTTATGACTCTAATCGATAAATTTTACGATGGTATTTGCTTTTACATGCAGCGGTCGATGCCGACCCTACTAACGCGTAGGGAGGTCCGTAGCTTTTGAACGAAAATGCGATAACAATCCTTCCCTGCCAGGCGTCTTATCGTGTATTATGTAACCTAATGTGGTGTGACTACTTCGATACAGAAATCGAAACGCGGCGGAATATTTCGGATTTTCTTTTCCTTACATTTTTATACAAAGTTAGCAATCATTAAAATTTGAAAAGAAACCTCACTACAAAATGAATTTTTAAATAATATTTCTAAATACGAAAACGTCCACCTCAACATCTGATACAACTTACAAGTATAAGAAAATTAAATATTTCGTATAATATACCGGGTGACTATAAATGATTGACTTAAATTTAGGTGATTTTCAACAGTGAGAAATTGGTACCAGATTAACTGACATCGTGATTTATGTCTATTAACTTTTTAGGTTAGAATATTGTTGTCAAAATGAATAACTTACTGAATAATGGCGAACGAAAAATAACAAATAACGCAACAAACACAAAAAAATTCAATCATTTATAGTCACGCGGTATTTATATCAAGGAACGGAACTACAGTTAGTTTATATAGTAAAAATGTGCGTATGCAAACACTAAAAACGTGGCCAGACTTTTTTCACGCATGAAGTGCATAAGTGCATAATTGAAGTGCATTCAGTGCATAATAAAAACCACTGTGAAAACTCAAATTTCTATCGAACAATGATTTTAAGAACGTAACAGAATTATAATATTAGGCAAACCTGAGCAGGTTAATTTATGAACAATACAAAAATCCTCCGGTATTTCCTAAATTAAATCCAAAACTTAAGAACAAAATCATAGGATTAAAACAACTCTGATGTGTGATTAGCCGCGGACACCCGCCACAATGCGACGACGTCTCTTATCTGCATTTTCCACAAATATCCCTGAAGGTTGCACCACAAGTTTTCAACTACAGAATTCTGGAATTGGACCAACTATATTTTAGTCCAAATTCACAAAGTAAACTTTCGTATATGAATATATTTGCATTTCTCATCAACAATTAAGATCATTACGACCATACGGCTTGTACATATTTAGAAACAGTGTTTTGTTAATTGGTAAAAAAATATTTGAGAAAATCCTAGAACATGTATGTAAGTATGTAAATACATACATACATATTTGAGGTTGAATTCTTTAAACCCACTGTTTTTTTTATTTATTTATTATCTTATCGGCACTTTTTGCAAGAAATTTAATTCTCTTGGAGAACTTTGTTGGTTTTTACCTTTTAATTTGAGAAATATGTAGACTGTTAATAAAAAAAATGCACTTTAGCAGAAAATCTTAAAATTGAAATTTTATTTATAATTGGTTTTGGCAACGGAATACGGACAGATGTACAATTTAAATTTAAAAACAAAAAAAAAATAAAAACTTGAAGTAAAATGCATATCGTTGTACTCCTTTTTTATGAGCTTTGCAATGATGTGTCAATTGACATATCTTTCCATTTGAAAAAATGGTAAGTGTAGTTACAGCCCCCTGAGTAAAAAAACAAACTGATTCTTCTGAAAAGTAGCAGATGAAAAACAAAAATCGACGTGTTTCAGGAATTTTTCACAGAATAAGTTGTATTTAAGGTACTGAATTTATTCCAATTAATGTTTCCACTCTGTATATAAATAAAAGATCAAAAGTGAATGACAGACAGTAGTTCAAGCATTGCTATTCCTTTAAACACCACGACTGCAACAAAAATTAAGCACACTAAAATGAGTAAAAACAATAGGATAAAATATTGATTCATATAAATTTTATAAAATCGTGGAAAAATATCAAAACAAATTAATATTATACTTATTTAATAAGATATTAAATCTAAAATGTCATTGTCGAAGTAGTTTGAAGCGTAAATGTATTCCTCCAAGTGATATTTCAATATGGCTTAGATATTGCTCTGGCAAAAAGTAACGGTTGCAAGACGAAACCTTTTTCTTATTTGAAAGTACAAAGTTTGAAACCGTGATGGAAAACAAACACAAATGTAAAAATTTAACGGAGCTGAAAAGTTTTGACCGCCTGATTTAGCTAAATTTGCTCGAAGACACCAAAGCAAAACTCAAACATAATAACATTTAATGGTGACCTTTAGTTTTAGCACTTGTTGTTAATACGGACCACCTTCTACTACATCTAATTGAGTAATGTGTAGACAAACTGATCATGATGTTTTCACATCACAAACATTTTTGAAGAATCAGGTGTACACAGTAATCAATACAAACCTCTGCTATAAGGACATTGAAAGATCGAGATTTCATAGCACTTTACCGTATTAAAGAGTAATATGGATATGTACTCGTATTGTACATAATTTAACTAAAGTTAGTTCATATAATTTGTAAATTGCAAATCACCCTAAAATAGTAATTAATTTATAAATTTTTAAATTAAGGGAACTTGATTCAGGTGCCAAACAAGTGATAAAGTAAAATAGCTAATAATAATAAAATTTTCTTTTTATGAACACTTGAATTTGTAGTTTGAAAATAAACACCGTTCTGTATTTTTTTTATTCATTCGCTATTTCTTCTTCAAAGCCAATAAGCATTATTCCGAAGACCGAAAGTGCTGCTATATTTTATGAAACCTGCATACTAATTGAAAAGGAGATGAGCAAAACTTATTTCCACATAAATTTTAAAACGAAAATGTTGGAAAATCGCGTAAATTGTGAAAAATGTTATTTTGAATGAATGCAAGGTGATCAGTGTTGAATTGATTAATGTTCTATTCGCAATTGCGAGCTAAAAGAGAAGCTATAAATCGGTTACAGATAAGAATACCAAAGTATAAGTATACAGAATTCACTGGAATGGGAGGTACTCTCTCATGCTATTTTCACATTTGAGAAGACGTGCACAAAATACAATTTATGTCAATAAGAAAAATAAAAAATTATGTATTGTAGATATTTTATCTTTTTTAGTCTAACGCTGATTTATATTAGATCAAAATTAAATGTAAACAACACACGAGCACAAAACCAGGGGCCTATGCAGGGATGAAATGCACAAGTGTGGCTTGTTGAAAAAAAAAATAAAAGACTACTTATGTCATTTTATAAAAAATCAATCGGAATATCTTTATTACAATGACGTTGTAGTGAAATATGAATGCATTTTTTATTTAGGTGTAAGGGTATATTAGAGTATCTATGGGACAGTGCTTGATGCCGAGTCTTATTCTTAATTCCAAGTAGGTAGCAAAGCGGTTTCCGATCGATTTTACTTGGGAATTTTCCGCTTACAGCAATTCTAAGAATTTGTGTCTACTTATAGATTTCCAGCAATTTCTTTTATTATTCATAGCTATTGATGCGGTAACTACCATCTAACGTTACAGGCCACAAAAACAATTACCAGTATCATACGGAACGAATTAGAAATCTGTAGACTCAATTATGGGATATGTCCGATTTCTGGATATCTGTTTTTAACAACTCTTAAACATCAGAACTTCAAAATGAATAACAGAATTTATGAAAAAGTTAAGCATAAATACTATCGATCACAGTACTAATTCGACAACAAGTTTTTGTACGATGTCTTCAAGTAATTGCATTTAAAAATTGTCGGGATACTGACAGAATCATTTGAACTTAATTGCACGTCGAATCGGTCAAATCGTTGGCAAGTTGAGTCACTCCACTTTAAATCATTTGTTTGCAACAGACAATGTGCAGGATTTCCCTAATAGAAATATGTATATACACACAGAGCTCAAATTCTTAAAGTAACCCTACGAGTAACTTTTATTCACAAGAATCAGCGAATTGAAGATGCTTATAAATAGTGTGAGATAAGTTAGTGTGGTTTTCATTAACAAATCAGTTTCAGTTGAATAAACCTAAGTTCTTTTCTCACACCATATCCGGACAACGTCCTGTAATTTTAATATGTCAGATTTGAATAGTCTACGACAGTTATTTCGTCGACGGCCGATGGTATCTACAATAGTTGTCCACCTTTCAATCTCACATGCGAGTATCTATCAAATACTTGATCATTTTTTGACATAAAATCATTCTACTTATCTTGGAAATTACGAATTATCTCCAAGAATAAAGTAGCGTACGTTGGTTTTTGTGGTCACGTGAAGTTTGGCCTTGAAAAACGTATTTTTATTTTATAAATTGACGGATTTCATTAGACTGTTCATTAATCATTGTCGTTGATGTGTTTTTAGGGTTTGTGATTTGAATTCCCTTCATAAACTGAATCAAAGTTGCTTCGTTTTAATTTCAACAGTTTATTTATCTCCGAGTCCACTATTGAACGTTTCGTTTTCTCAGTTTGTTATTTGATTGAAACAATACTAGATTTTAGAAAGGTTTTAGATGGTTCAATTTAAATTTCTACCAAATTCACAGAGTTTAAGTTTTGAGTATATGAGTAAGAGAGAAAAGGATTAGAACGAGACAACCCTTTGACTCCAGTTTCTATGCATTTGTAAAATTAAATAAGCATTGAAGAAGGCAGACAATGTATTGTTTTTCTTTAACATGAAAAAAGACATTAGGTAACTTCTTTTGTCCTGAAATGAGCAGGAGTCCTTAGCGACCGTTTTTTTTTGTAGGGAATCAAGAGTTATTGGCTTTCAGGAAATGACTCGGAAGAATTTGCTTAAGGAAAAAACATATCCAAAATGAAATCGACAATAGTTGAAAAGCTTATAAATGTATTGTGTTGCCCGTACACATAATTAAAACGATATTATTCTCCAAAAAACTTGATCGTTACAAAAGGGACATTGTATTAATAAGAAATTAGTTACCTTAAATTACTACTTGAGATGATTTTGTACGATTTCTGCCGTTATTTCTCTGCCTTTCTCGCTGTTTGCAGATGCAAAATTATATTAATATCGCCTAAAAAATATGAAAAATCAAGTGATCTCTGGAATGGTTTTTCTTACACAAAACTTGGTGAGACTTCGAAAGTCATAAATATTTATATTTTATAATAAAATGGGTCATCACAAGATATTTTCAAGTTAATAACATTCACAAAAACTACATAAAAATAATTCATGAAAACAGTAGATGTATTTTTTGTCACTGACACGGCAGCTTTCTTCTCTAATTTCATTAAAACAAAGGTTTTGACATTTTTCCATTCAAATATAAAACGTACAAAAAAAACGGAGGTTCAAGAAGCTATGAAATATAACTTTTGTTTTATTTTTTTATAATGTAAACCTTTGACATTTAAAAAGAACTGTCGGTCAAATAGTTGCCCAAAGGACGTTTAAAGCGACACCTGTGATGGAATTTGTCAAGATCAACACTAATTGTATCTTATACGTGTCCGAAACGGTTGTCAATATAAAAAAAATTCCAGCTCACGTCAAAAAGTTTCTCGTTTTAATTCTATACGCACGTTATTTATTCCATAAATGGATCTTATGGATTTAATTTTTACTTATGCAATTTCACTTGAAGTTTTGGTTTGTTAACACAAATCAATTAATTCATATTTATCTACTTGCGAGTTGTAAATAAACGTTTACATTCGTCTTGTATACGACTTGGCATTCAAGCTTCTAAACAACTCCCCAAACTGGAATAACCCAAGAATTAACATGAAATGGAAATATGAAATCAAATCTATTATTTGACATTTAAATTAACAAAAGCCCCTTCTTTAAAAAATCGCTACTCCCAAGCCAATGAGAACTTTGTCTTAAAATTTTGACAGAAAATTTTTAATATCGTCTGGTTTATAGTACTCAAGTCAAACTTTGAATTTTAATAATTTACTATACAGGGAGGCTTATGAACGCAAATTGTTACTTTAATCGAATTTTTCAAATAAAACGCCCTGTATATTTTGCTATCGATCGATCACATTATTGATAAGCTATCCAATGACGTCCTTGTGACTGATCATTTTTCACCTTGTTAACCAACTATTTTCCAAATGATCTATATTCCTCTACTCAATCATATCATTAAAAACGTCATTAATAATGTAATCGATTGATACCAAAATATACAAATTGTTCCATTTGAAAAATTTGGTTAAATGATCAATTTGCGTTCAGGAGCAACTCTGTATATTAAATTACTACAATTCAAAATTTGACTTGATCATAATGAACTAGAATATATTTGAAAATTTTCTGTCAGAATATCAAATCAAAATTCTCATTGGTTTGGGAGCAGCGATTTTTCAAAAAAGGGGCTTTTGTTGGTTTAACTGTCAAATAAAAGGAAAACAACTGAAGTTAGGTCCATAATAGGTTATAAAAAGTATAATTTTTTTTGATAAGGAATTCGAAAATAGCGTAATATACTGGGTTCTCCATTTAAAAAAAACCTAACTTTGATGCGACATTTTCTATGTGGACATACTGTATATAAGCAGATATTTTCAGAGTGTTCTCTTAAATGAATTGTACTTTTTGTCGAAAACCGCATATCGATATATTTTTTCATATTAGAGTAATCTTACTTCCCCGCAGCACTGGAACACCTTGTATGTATACTTTTGTTAAGTTCCAATAGTATATTTTATTGTAAATGTTTCATTTTTTACTACTCACGGTAAACCCATGACGGTACTCAAAATCTGAACTTTTCTACAATGCGTTTCAAATGCGGTATTTTTATAAAAATTTTATTGGTTAAAAAACACGCGCGAGTAGCAACAGTGTCACATAATAGGAATTTTATTTTCCTAATAAAATATTATACGATTAGTAGAGATATAAAAATTATCAACATATCATTGATTTTTTTACTCTTGCTAATTGTATTAAAGCAATAAAACAACTGGTTGCACTAAATAGTTATGAATTAAAATAATTAGAAAAACCTATTTTAACGGTATCTAATTGTAATCCGTTGATACAAATTTCAATAACTATTATTGTATTAGAAAATCGAGCGTGCGTCTAGATGGAGAATGTTAACATTTTTTAAATTGTGAGTAAGAAAATTCCATCAGAGGGAGTGACTCCCCACAGACGTCAAAGCATTGCAATTCTCTAAGGGCAGACACAGACGCTCATGTACTTCACGAGTTAAACGTCTAGCAAAGCTAAATATAAATTTTCGATTTTCTAGTAGCAATGATTGAAACTCCAAAACGAGATTAGTTCTCCGTTGTTACGTGGTGTGTTCATAAAGTCAATTTTATAATACAAATATATGTGTATATATGTATATCACATAATAGTTATTAACATCCAAGGAACTATCCAAAATATTGTCTGTTTTTTGGAATGGCACGATACAACGGTGGTTCATCAATAGCAGCAATAGCATTTTAATATTGCGAACACTTTTTCAGCGGCACCACAAGTTTCGATACGTTAGCTAGCATGCCCGAAGAGAGGCGTACGTAGTGGTTTGGGAATAACTTTCAAACCAGCGGGAGGTGCATGGTTCGTGTAGGTCAGGGTAGAGCGCTGATCAAAGATATCCTCATCGAAATACACACACGGGGAAAGGAGCGCAAAGGAACCCCGGATCAATACAGCACCTTGAATAATTTATAAAAGCGTGGCCTGCACTGTTCTGGAGGCTTGAGCGTGTCGTCTACATCCACTTCACTCCATTGTCCAAATAGTTTTCTGTCTCCACGATGACTAACCACACTTCGCGGGCTTTACACTTTCTCCACTTCTCCCGCCACACGTGCTTATCGAGCTTACGCCGCCTATGATAAGCGAATTGACCGAACCGATAACAACAAACACCTCAAATGCTATTAGTTAGCAAAACTGTTCGAATTATCTAAACGCAAAGACAAAGAGGCTTTGTTAGCAAACAACTTGATCGCTTAGATCACGAAATCTGGTGGTGCACATGCAGAACAACACGTGAAGAACATCTTTCTTTTTATTTACTATTTCCAAGTCTAGACCTATCAATATACTCCATCCCTTTAATAGTTGATGATCCTTTTTGAATAAATCTTCGAAAACAAGAAAATAAATGAAAACGTTACCTTCTTAGGCATCAATCGATTTTGAGTGCATTTATGATATAATAAGTGACATGGAAAGTGTGAGTATAAGATTTATGTTAACTGAGCTTTACACTAGACGGGCAACAAATTGGTGGAGGTGCCGGGCGACCTGCGAAATAGACATTACATGAAAACAAATTACATTACACAAGCTAGTATAAAAATTATTCGTTAATTACGGCACTTCATAAATGAAAAAAATTTAAGCAGTTAACAGTTCGAAATACCAATAAAAAAATATAACAAACATGATTAATTCATTTTATTTATTTGAAATTTGCTCTGACAGAGCAACATAAAGGTAATTTCTCGTTTTCGTTAATCTTTAAAATTTTGAATTACTATGTTTTGTATTATCCCAAGCTACATTGCCTCTTGTATGAACGGTTTATTATACGATTATATGGTTTAAAAGTTGTACTTGATATATGACATATAACATCAGTTCTGTTCTATCGATTTTTATATGCAAGAAACTTATTCATTATTTTTAACTAAAACTTTTACAATTAAATTGTTCTCGATACTCATTACGATTGTTTGACATAAGATGATTATTTCTTATTTATTGTGCGGTACAATTCGGTAATATTCGGTAATATTCAAATTTCTTGCTGTTTATCATCATTAAATCGAGATCGGTTTGAAAAAAACCGTCGCCATGTCGATTCACAAATTGAAGCTTAAGATGTAATGACACCAATTACGGTGTACTCAGATACGCATTATTATAAACGTAAGGTAAGGATGCCTGTGGTGAATAAGAGGTAGAAGATCAAAGAGGCACGCAAATTGCTAGCTAAATGTCTGAAATTTGTCACGGGTGTACTCGTCTGGATAAATAAAAATAAACTTACTGAGAACATACTTAACTTAACTTAACTTAACTTAACTTAACTTAACTTAACTTAACTTAACTTAACTTAACTTAACTTAACTTAACTTAACTTAACTTAACTTAACTTAACTTAACTTAACTTAACTTAACTTAACTTAACTTAACTTAACTTAACTTAACTTAACTTAACTTAACTTAACTTAACTTAACTTAACTTAACTTAACTTAACTTAACTTAACTTAACTTAACTTAACTTAACTTAACTTAACATGGTTAATTTGTAAATTTATACATTATTTATACAATTCATACAACAATATGTGTCAGACAAGTCAGTTGTTTTTTAAATTTTAAAAGTACGTTAAATTAATTAAACATTTTTACAAATTGAATATTTTTTCAGTGGCATGTTCAACCGTGACTGTAACGAAATGCCAAGCTGCTCTTCGCACTCTTCAAGCTTTTCCATTCTTCAAACCAACATGTCTTTGTCGCGAACCTCACGCCGATCCAGAATGCAATTCTTTCAGGGACTTCCTCTTCGACCATCCTTGTATATTCGTCACAAAGAAAGGTAAATTTTATTTCACTAAATATCGAAAAATCAACATTAATCTGATATCTTATACAGAAACAAAAATTCTCCATTGAATAAGTACAATAGCTAATACACTCAATCAATAATTTATTGCTTTGCTTTTGAATCCCTATTATAAAAATATTATAAATAGCTTTTGTCATCAAATTCGTGCAAAGCTTACCGATTATGCAATAAACTCAGTATTTATGTAATGTTAAATACTCGATTAAAAAAAAGTGAGAGTCAAAGTTTATTCGGTAATCGACGAAGAATAGCAATGCCAAGTTTAAATTAATATAGGCAAAACCCAGATTTTTGAGGCCACGGTGCCTCGTGATTACCAAATTTAAAAACGTTCTGCATTTTATGCAGAAAATTTCCCAATCGCAAAAACTCTCAAATACCTGCAACGTGCAATGATGGAATGATCAGACGTCAGTCCTATCAAAAAGGACATTATGATGGGAATGTTTAACAGGAAGTAAACCTAGACATATGAATAAATTTCCACTTTTTTCTTAAATATGTACGTATTTGAACTAGCTTCGAAAAATACGAAAAGTAATATGTTTCACCACGAGATAAATTGTTGTTAAAACTAACGCGTCTAACAATACTGGCATTAATTTTAACCAGTAGTATAACTCGACAAACCCAAGAACCTTTTCTTCTAAATATTTTGATGAACAAATTCAATTTTTTTTTAAGATTTGACTTTTATTTTGTTACCCGCCTATGGATAATAATGTTCCATGTTAAACACCGATAATCGCAGAACAGAAAGTCACTGCAAGAAAACGTTCCCTACTTTTTGGTTCTTTCGATGCAGCAACTCATTAATTCGACCGTTGCTATTATTGTAAAATTCTGGAATTCAATTGAAAAATGTCACTTATTTATCAAATCCATCGGCAGCTCGTCAATTTCGGGAAGGGTAAAATTCTAAATCAAAATTGCGATGTCGAAAAAATGCTAGGTACATAGAAAAAGTATTTGACTTGACGAGTTCTACTAGTTGGTAGTTAAAATGAATCTCATTATTTCTGGGACACCTGTGTACTTATTGTTAATTTAATGATTCTTTTTCCTAGAATAACAAATCGATGAAATTTGTTTCCGCATCCGTAGTTTTAATATCCATCGCATTTTTATGAAAACGATTTTTCGTCCTTTACAGCCATAAATAATTTAAAACATATTGTTCTGGCCATAACTCTTCGACTAAAAAAGCAAGCTATTAGAAATTAAAACAGCGTTGAAAGGATTTTTAGTTTTGTTTCTTTAATACCATTGTAATATGAAATTTATTTATCTATTGTAGTATGTTTGCACTTTTTTAATATGTGATCTATGCGTTTTGTAATATGTTGATTAAATTGATAAGCTTTATTTGATATTAATATCAATGCCCGATATAGTATCAAGAGTGGCCAGAAGTGGCGTAAAATCATTTGCATATTGTCACACTGTGCACTAACTGGAGTGGGAAATAAATCCTCACAAACACTTTCGAGCTCGACTTTATTAATAATATTCAATGGACAATTTTAAAAATCAAGCGATTTTTTTACGTTGTCCATAATTGCGGAAACGAGCCGTTTGGTTATTATTGGTCGTATGTGTATTTATTAAGATGATTTCTGGTAAGATACAATTTTGATGTATTCGTTATAACGAAATGCTCGAATCGACAACATTTTATTTCATTCGCTAACGTCGACATCGAGATTGAGTAATGGTTACATATTAGAGATCACGTTTAATTTGTAGTTTGTTCTATGCTTGTGCCATAAATATCGTTCCGTCGCATTGAAATAGGCAATTGGCCGTCTTGGTGAAACGTATGTTTTCGTTGCTTTCCACTTCCGTTCGTGATTGTCGGACCAACGCGTTCCGCCGCGAGTTCAACTTCACTACTTCCTTTTCCTTTTTGATTCGAAGTTGTTTGATTACTTTATCGGCTATTGCGACTGAGTGCTTTGAAATGTGGCTAGAGAAACACAGTTAGCGTCAAATCATCGTAGTATCAAATTTTTAAAGAAATCCTAGAGTAATTGTGATTTTAGAGAAAGATCCTTACCCGGTGGATGCACTGCCGACGTGCAATTACGCCTTATCCGTATGCCAACAAGAAGGTAAATGTCTCAAACTGTACGAGGATTTCAAATCCAACTGCAAAGTGCGAGATAACAAATGTCGCATGGACGACAGGTAACTGAGCGTTAACTAACCTTTAACTCTAGTCCAAAATGAAATCTTGCAGAGATCTGTGTCACAAATCGTGGACGAACTTGCGTCGGTCTCCCATGTTCGGTTGTATTTGTCCGAATAATCACAACAAGAAACGATGCGATAGAATTTTCAGCATGGTAAACCACAACCCCTGTGTGGGTAAGTATCTATATATATATATATGTATATTAATAAAAAATATATATTTATATATAATGCAAAATACCCTCACATTCTGGTCATGGTATTTGATGTCAGATCATTAAATTACCTGCACGTTAACAAAGATTCCATGTGAATCAGTTTCAAAGAGTGATTGTTTGGGAGAATGAAAAAGATAAACGAAAAAAGAGAGTATCGTGTGTATTGCATGTCGGAGTAGATTTTCTCTTGCGCACAGGAGCATGTTTTTCATGGAACCCGATTCCTTTCCGATGACTTTTTTTTTATTTATTTTGTTTCAGACATTCTTCCACCTTATCCAGATCGAGAACCTGCACAACCTCCTCCTGTCGATCTGGACCAGGTGTTTAGCAGAAACTTTTGGTCTCCACCTACAAACCTTTATCCTTATTTTCTGTTTCCTTCATCATCGCACGGCACTTTCCGCACGCACAGCAACACCGGCACAGTTACTGGCATGGGCACAGCCACTGACACCAACACCATCAGCACGGCCTTTGGTTCTCACTCGTCCGTAGGAGAGACGCTCGTCACCTTCTTACAGTTTCCAGAGCTCGTCGTACCGGGTGAGAGCGTTTTATCTTCCAACCAGACTCCTCTGTACTCCTGTACAGGGAACAGCATAAAAATGTCCTTGGTTCTGTCCGCTCTAATCTAGCCAGATCGGTGAACCTCATTTCAGTTAGGCTGATTTCAGCTTTGGACAATACGTCTGCCTCATTTGACTACGGGCTAGGCAATGCCATTGTCGAAAACCCGCTAGTAGACGCGGCCAACGGACTGGACGCACACGCTGACCTCAATCACATCAGCGTGAGTGTCTTGAGAAACAATGGAAAGCCGTCGGTGAGCTCTAACATCAGTCCCTACCCTGAGGATCCTCAGGATCTCGACGGTTCGTCCGGCGTGGCCGCGCAACATCAAAAATACCCAAGTAGGTATAAGGGCGCTGCGACTCCGAAACCGCGTGTCGATGTCTTTGGGCCCGTGGGACCCTGGGGTTTGTGCCAGGACGGTCGTCGGGGCGTTCGAGGGACACGCGACTCGATCGGGTTCCCGTCCATGGGTCAGTATATGATGTTTGACCTAGTGTTAACGCATCCCGATCCAAAATGATGTTTACGTTCGCAAATAAAAAATGTGTAATTCGCATTCTCTCATATTTACTAATACAAAGTTATAATGCGGCCAAATTAATCATGAAATCAATTTTTCACCCTTCAATACGTAAAAGCAAACATTGAATAGAAGACAAGCAATAGGCTAAGCTCAGAAGCGTATCCTTCTGTCTCGCTGTCTCCCTGTACTCCCCTTAGTACTCCAATATTAGTCACTCAGGTTCAGGTAGGTGAATTTTTTTAAATATGAGCATCGTTGTCGACCTTAAATTTGACCGTTAGGTATACAGGTGTCTAAAAAATTGATTGTGGAAAAACTGTGCAGTAGGTTGGTGGGAGTCTTCAGAAAGTCAGGGAAAAATAGTAAAAGTAGATATAAACCGAAGAGAGTTAGGTAGTTTTGCGAACAAATGTCATGCTTGACACTGCCAACAATAATGCCCCTAACGAAGCTTTTATCAGCATAGATAGCTACAACGTTGCCAAATTGAGAATGTAGTTTTTTGTTCATAACTAAAAGGAATAGGGCAATGGAATATTTTTAATATTTTTTTCTGACTCCCTTAACACTCTCTAATAACGTAGTGAAGAGCTCATCGGCCATTATAATGGCCTGTATAATGGAAGCCTCGACCGAAGCGATCAACTGTTCAAGTTGATTTTTCCCTTCCTTACTCTGTTCAATCCAGCTCCTTACCTAGCAGACATGGACTGTAAAAAACTACGCATATGCAGAACTTGCCACCAATGCTTCTATTGTCTGACAGATTCACGGAAGGAGTCTGTCCTCTCATGTTATTTTAAAGGTGATTTTCCAACACTAACACACGTTAAAAACAATTAGTTTGACTCGATTTTAAAAATAATAATGGGAAAACGTAGGTAGTCAACTCGCGCGTCTCTCAACCAGACAAGCCGTGTCGTGCAGCTACCGCCCACCACTCAACGGCGTCGATTTCAGAAGATCAAGTTGTCGAATTTCACTAAAAAAGAAATTATGTTAAAAACATTGTTTCCATTATTTATGAAATTTGTACAGTGAATTTATAAAGGGTTAAGAAGAAATATATAATAAAAGATAAACGGCAAATAATCAGTAATAATAATACATATATAAAGCATCATGTTCCAGTTTTTTAGTAGTTTCCGCTCTACATGTGACATAATTTTACAATATTTACAAAACTTTTGTTAAAGCTCGTCACCCCAAAGACATAAACTAAAATAAAATAAGAACAATATATTGAATACAATAAGTAGATCGCCACATTCCCCTTTTCATTATTTAAAATCTTGATCTACTTCATCGTGAACTCTGAAAATTTAAGAACAATATTGAATGTCAGCATCGTTGATCCACTGGTGGTGCGTTAACATGTAATGAATTTAGTTCTGGCTAAATCTGGGTCCTTCGTCTTGCGTCGCGTCCGTTCGGCCCAGTGCAGAGTGCATGCGAATTCAGTAAGCCTTTAGCAAGATTCTTGAAATTTAATAGAAGTCGTGCACATGTTTGATGCACTTCGTACCCCGGCACGTAGAACCATCTGCATGGTCTCTTGTTTGGGGATCGCACGTATTATATTTTACATAATAGAGGTTGTCTGTCCGGGAATTCTATCGGTCTATGTAAGAAAAAGTAAAAGATAGAAAATTACTCGAATTTAAACGATTACTATTATCCGTGTGACCAAATGGAAATATTTTTAAGTATACGGCACTTCTGGTCTGGTTATATGTATCTAACAAAGGCTGCTTATTAAAAATGGAGTTTCTTAATTTTTATAAGAATCAAGGGCCTAAGAGTTTTAGAACACGTTACTGGTTAGTTTAAGTTTAGCATCTGCTTCATGTTTTCAGTTTAGAAAACATGCTTCTTTTATAAAATTAAGCTACACATAATGTATGATATTCAATTTAAAATAAATAAGGTGTAGATGCTAATTACCTTGAATTATTTTGCAATCGCCAAAATTTTAGTAATTTATTTTCACTTACATTTTCTTCCATCGATCGATGGCCACCTTCGGAGAGACATTCTGTATACTCATTATTACATATATCTCATGCGCCCGATTAGAATGGTATATTGATTGGTATTAGCTCTTGATGCACCGATTATTCCCTCGGACCTTCGACTATCCATTTCGGCATGTCATATCGATTGAAATTTCAATTTTGTACGATAAAATGTTTAAGTCGTGCTACTATTTTCTCGTCCTCGTTTCATTACTATTGTATTATTAATGAACAAATGAACAGTATAGAAAACAATTTAATTTGAGTGAAACACACATTTCTTCATTTAGTAAACCGAGAATTAATGTAGCTACTTTCAGGTTCGACTGACCATAGCCGTTCGGAGTCGAACGAAGTAACTAAGATAATATTTCAAAGCACCTGCCACGTGGCTATGGAAAGTTGCAACAACAACTATCATTGCAAGTTATCGCTCAATCCTATCTTGCACCACTGCGACACCTCAAGATGCAACAGGAACTCCTGCATGGAGGCTCTGCAAAGTTTTTATCGAAAACCCACTCTACCTTGGAACGTCGAAATCGCCTTTTGTCTTTGCAAGTACGTTTTCTTCCATTACGTAGTCCAAAGTTACATCACACAGTTAAAACACAAATTAATTAACAATCGGAAACAAACGATACTTTTCACACAAACACCCAATCTCCTCCTCACTCGAGTCCTTAGAGATGCAATTATCATTTTGAACGAAAGAAGAAACAAAACAACAGCTATACTAAATCCTAAATTACAATCAACGTCAAATGAGAGAAAAAACTTGATAAAGCTCATTCCTGTTAGCAATATGTTTTCCCAACTTGTCACATTACATAAAAACCAAAATTCTATCCGAATCTTTCGCAATATGTGAAAAACGATATTTGTCTCTTTTCGTTAATGCGCCGTTAGAGTTGGGAGAGGTTCAATTCAACGATGGGATGAGATGACATATAACTCCTTCACGACATCATCTAATAGCCTTAGGCTTAAAATTACCGCAGTGCTTGAAAAATAACTGAGTATCAAGAATGAATTTAGCAACAACCTTTTTACTCACTTAGTAATTTAAGCAATTTGCCACATACATATTTTAAATGTGAACAACTGAGTTGTTTATAGAAAAACAGACAATAAGCAGGACCAGTGTTTAATCGCCCAGGAAAAACTACATCCAATATGCGCCCAAAGAATTGAAGGATTACCTCAACCGACTTGTTTGTCCCTCGCCAAAAATTGCAGAGAAAATAAGGAGTGCAGGTGAGTTTAATATTATTACAACAGAATCTTAATTGCTTGTTATAAAGATCAATTTTCATTATGGTTGCGTTTTGTACGTGAATTACTTTTAAAATATTTGAGATTAGGGAAACTGTGCGCGTCCAGGAATAAATGTTACGTTAAGATAAAGATATTTCAACGCTTTGTCAGGATTGGAAAATCCGAAAAACAGAGAGAGGATCGCTAAAAGGAGGGAATTTTGGGAGTAACATAAATTTCCAAATTTACGCACAAATAGTTTCACCTCATCAGTGCCGTGAGTATCGAACTGATAGCAATTACCCGCCGTCATAAGTTGGACCAAGGAGCGAAATTACCGAAGGCAAAATTAGAAAATTTGTATATTACGAGTTTTCCATAGGTAATGATGTTGAATGTACGGCAAAAAAAAGAAAGCTAAAAATATGGTTATAGAAGACAGAAAGAATACCAAGAATATCCTAGACGATATCATTAGGTATTCTGGTTCTGCGAAAGATACGAATATTTCTGTCTGCTTTGCAAATTGTCATAGTAATCTAGGTTAACATAACTTGAATTAAAATAGTAAAATACGTGGTTCGGATTTTTATCTCACAAAAATATCGAATGTCAATATAAGAAATTTAAATGGTAAAAATGTAGCACACGTATGCTACTCCTATAAGTATATTTGCTTTTGAAAAAATCCTATTTGTTTTTGTTATCGCGTTTGCTCTCTTTTCTGCCGAGAACATATCAAACTTATACCATAATCCTCGTTTTTAATTCTTTCCTCACTTTTTCGTTCCAGTTGCTCCAAAATAATACAAAACCGAGGATAAAAAAAGGTACTTTTACCCTGATACTTTGTAGTATGTAAATGTTAAATGAAAAACGAGGATGCCCTCTGATCAAAACCGTAGCTGCCACTTTCTCTTCTAGAAATCTTCAAAGTGATGTCTACCAGATGTCTAAATCCATTTCAATTTCTTCACTAAAGAAATAATCACGACAGTCTATTTTTTTGATGTGACCTCTGGTTATTAAAAAAAATTTCAAACCGGGCAGATGAAATTTGTGCTCCTATGTAACCTACCTAACTATAGGTAAATATTTATTTATTATAGATATCATAAAATAAGTTGTCTGTCATATGAAAATTTGTTAACAGTTATCATAACAAATAAAATAGCGTTTATTTTCTTCCTGTATCTTGAATATTTAAGAGTAATTCTCGCATAGTAACAACTCATAAAAAAGTTTACCAAAATATATGAAATTTAGAGCCCGCCTCGAGTATTACGAGCAATCTTGCGCGGTTGACAGCGTGACCAAGAAGTGCGCGGGATCTCCAGCAGAATGCAGAACGGCAATGTTGGGTATCCTGGGTACAAATTTACGAGCTACATGTGCTTGCAAGGGCACGGATATGACGGAGTTGTACGAATGTCTGGGTTGGCAGCGTCTTCTTTGGGTAAATCCGTGCGTAGGTGAGTGCTGCCTATTACACTATTGTGCTCGCACTTGTTTGTCGTCGGCTTTAACCTTTCTAAAATGTTTGTAGTCGAATCACAAAAGGATTTCCACATGAAAAAGGCGACCGAAATGGGTGCACTTGCGACACCATCAACCACCAAAACTACGACACCTTTAGAAATCAGAACTAGACCGAATTACATTCATCACATTACGGTGATAGCAGCCACGGAGGCTCCTTTACAAACGCGCGAAAACACAATCGCTGAATTTATTCCGCCTCCCCAACCTTTTATTCCAACTTCCACTACCTTAAGAACTACAACGACCGCCACCACAACAGCGATGGCAACCACCACAATTCCTCCAAGTAATTACTCATTCTTTTATTTTTGCTCTAATTAGTATAACGAGCGATCTCTAAATAACTTTTGTTTTCAGAGTACTGTGTAGTTTCTCGAGCGGAATTTCCCAACCAATATATAAAAGAAGGCTCATTTAAAAGGGTGAGCATTCAAACCTGCACGCGCAATAAACTACTTCTAATTAAATTGCCCCTTAAAACTTGCTGATTTGGAAAAACTTAGCAATAATTTTTTTACATCCAAAAAAACTGCCGTTGTTCGTTCTAAATATGTAACTCCAGACTTTGGAAAGAAAAGAAATATCGGTAACATGAAATTTGCAAACCAACACATAATTTGAATATGGCTTATATTAAACACAATCGTTGAAATCGTAGAAGGGGATTAATGTTTTTTAGAAATGCAGAAAGGATTTTATTATTGTAAGCGCTTAATATCATCTAAATGTTTGCTCTTTCAGATATATCACGAAGATGAATTCGAATGTTCGGACGTTTGCGAATGTGAAATAGGGGAAAAGCTATCCTGTAAAACCATTTGTATAGATCGAATGCCTTGCAAAACGGAATTCGCTTACTATAACCACGCTGCACCCGCATATCAAGCTTTCAGAGGGCGGTGTTTGTGCTATTCTGGCCGTTTTATTTGTATGAAACCATCTCCAAATGATTACAACTTACCGCAAGGAGTTTTTCTATTTCTTGGATACAGCGAAGTTGATGAAAGGAAACTCAATATAAATCAAACCAGGATTGTCGTTCAAGATGTTGTTCGAGTTTTGCAAAACTTTATCAAAGAGGAAGCCGTCAATGGAGTAAGATTCGTTTCGAACTTAAAAAGCCTAAACTAAACTTATCTTTAAAACTAGTTACTACTGGGGGAATATCTATTTTAGTTGTTGTTAACCATTTCAACTATTTTTTCAGACTCAGTGTGTTCTGGAACTGTTCAACATGACGAGGGAAAATATTATAATCGCAGGAAAGTTGTCGGAAGAAGTCGGTTACAGCTTGCTTTCTCGTATGGAAAGTTTAGTTAAAGAAAAGGTATTGATCCACCGGCATTCGCTTATAAATCATTCTAATAATACTCTTTAAATTAGTTGACGTATTGTACGAGTACACATGGTCGATATTTTAACAATTACGTGACTCCACAGTTTCGACCTACGACAAAATTCAATTTATTTCGACAATATATTTTTCTACAGTTGATGCACAACGTTTTTCCATGGCCAAAACAGCCTCATTTTCTTTTTGAACACACGTTATAATAGAAATATATTCTAATATGTATACTTATTTAAGTGTGTCCGTAAGAGCAAAAATAAATGTAAAGTAATAGTGGTTTTCTTATTTTTTTCAGGAGCAGTGTGCCGAATTGCTAGAAATAATAAGTGATAGAATAAATTCACGTAATCCGGACTTCATATCACATCTCTTGTTGTCAATTTTTAAAATGGCTGAAGTGGAAATTGTGCAAATTGAGCCAAATTCAACATCACCGGCGTACTCATTGACTCGTCGTACGTTAGTTTTCACGCTACTATTATCAAGAATAATTCAAAAAATTCTGACGGCGTCATCGTGACCTTAAGACTGTTTACAATACAACTCATACATATCTCTTTACAAAGAAACCTAAACTAATCAATATAAGAAGTGTCTGAAGCGGCACAGATTATTTCGTTAAAATAATCACTCTGTACATATCAGTGTTGACTGTTATTAATAATTAGTTTGTTACATGTAGGATAGACTAGACACTAATCGCCACTCCATTTGTTGCAAAGGATTGCTCAGATCGTTTCTAATCGAGAGAATGTACATTTCTTTTCATACATCAATCATGTACAATCTTAAAATGTCTTCCTATGTGAGTTACTGACATCGTCTCGGCCATGCAGAGGCTTTTGTTTTTTTTATGCATTAAATGCTTTACACGAAATGCCATGGCTTACGTACACTGTATGCATATCATAATAGCTTTAATATGAATCTTATTTTGCAACGATTATATCTTTCAATTAAACATTAAAAATGGTCAGTGTCCTTCAACGGCTCTTAAGCCCAGTCTATAATTGATGAAGCTTGAACATTTTTCCTCCTAATTAATGTGAAAATATAAAATTGAGCAGTTCATGTTAAAGGACATTGATCGAATAAACAAACAAACGATTTTAGTTCAACAATGACTGAATCCGTAAACATATCCTTCATATATTAAATATGAATTAGCTAAGTTTTAGATATTTGTAAATTAGTGTTAAGTCAATGGTACTACGATGCACATTAGGCACAATTTTAGTAACACATTGTTAAATATACACTTATGTTTAACTATTGTTATCCTGAGAGACTCAGCATTTGTTATAAAATTCCAAGCAGGCACGTTTGAACTTTTCCAATCGGCTAGCATGAATGAATATATTTTTACAAAATTGTATAGACAAATACGATTATATTTTGTATAGTGTTTTCGTGAAATTCCAACGCTGAATGAAAATCATCCAAAATCATTCCATTTAGAAAATTTCGTCACGTAGACAATACCCGTCCATGAGGATTTAAGTGAAACCAAGTTCTCTCGTGCTTGTGGGCTTACAGTAATTAATATAATAATACTGTAAGGTTAATAATACTGATAATACTGTAAGGTTGTAGAAAAAAATGGTTTATTTCGTGTTGTTATAGAATAGTATAATAATTGTTAGATTTAAACGGTGGTAATTTGTGGCTAAAAAATTGGGTAGCCGAAGAAATTGAACAAAATATTATATATATATACATACAGTGTGGATGAAAAGGTTGGAACTAATTCGATAACTTTTTTATAGGGTGCGACAGAAAAAATTGTTCGGACACGTTAATCTTTAATTTTAAATGCACTAATTCTGACATAAAAATTTGCTTTGTTGTGTCATCTCTTTCAAGGCCATGACGTCATTTCAATTTTTTTTAAATGGCAACTATAATTTTTGATTGCGTCGTTTTAAAGAGCATGTTTTTTTGCATATAAAACAATAAAATTTGTAATGTGACACATAACAATATTTTTGAGAAATAAATTATTTTTGTGTTTGTTATTTAGTAATTTAATGATTTGAACAATAGCAGTTTATTTAAATAACATGAAAAATTTACAAAATAATCAGAATAAATGTTCAAACTGCCTACCTTCTTCAAGTTGACAATGACTAAGACGATGTTCAAATTTTTTTATGACATTATTTAAAATTTGTGGGGTGATTTAGAACATTTCTAATTTTTAAATTTCTATGTTTTCTCAAAAATATTGTTATGTAACCTATTACAAATTTTATTGTTTTATATGCAAAGAACCATGCACTTTAAAATGACGCAATAAAAAATGAGGGTTGCCATTTAAAAAAAATTGAAATGACGTCATGGCCTTGAAAGAAATGACATAACAAAGCAAATTTTTATGTCAGAATTAGCGCATTTAAAATTTAAAATTCACGTGTCCAAGGGATTTTTTCTGTCGCTCCCTATAAAAAAATTATCGAATTAGTTCCAACCTTTTTATCCACACTGTATATATAACATTATATATTAAACCGTTAGTAAATAACCGATACACTTAGACCAAAACGATATCGGTAGCTTGCTTTGTTCGTCTACGGCCGGCTTGAGTTATTTAAGTGTGTTTTGCTTTTCATTAGAAATCATACAAAGCGATGCACTTAAAATTTTAGTGGAAATTTTGTTTGGCCATCTTACTTTATCCGCTTCCTGTCGATTTAATGATTTATAAAAGCATAGACTATATCAAATAAACTGTTATATGATCTTTGATTTTTTTATTGGAATGCCGTCAATGACAAATAATTTAATTAAAAAAAAAAAAAAACGGTAAATCGCAACAAGTAGTGTCTAAGATCTATTGTATGCATCTATTTTACAATAAGATTATTTATTAAAGAAAAACTAAAAATGACCGAATTAAAAAGAGACAACTGTTGCTGTAATTTTAAAAAATCATAAATAAAATAATTCAATTGGAATTTTATTTCAATTCAAAATAAAAGATGCGGAAGAATAAGAATAAGATCAATTCGAAATAATTCGCTAAAGTACGTTTGAGTGGAAAGGGGAAGTGTTCTGCTGACAAAAGCGTCCAAATTCGGAAAGGTAAGTAACTCATAAAATACATTTCACTAAAACTGTGTCAAACTAAAATTCAGCGTGCACACTGTATCTATGTTGAATTTGATACTTTTCAAATTGGCATAAAATTACATCAATTATCAACATATAGTTTTTTAAATTTAGTCTCAGCAAGGCTTCAAGAATTTCTGGACAAGATGCTGTAAAAAAATTACTGTTGAAATAATCTAGTTCTCACGAAACACGAAACACCAATATCTTTATTGTTTTCTAAAATTATTGTGAAATAATGATGTTGCTAGATTTCTAAGATTGGTGGCAATGCGCAGTTGGCTACACTGTATTGTCATCTGTCACTTGTCACTGTCAGTTTTGATGTCAGTATGATGTCAGTCAGTTTATGTATCTGTCGTATTGTGATAATTCTTTAATTTTGTGTATTATACCTTGTTTTACGCTAATTTTGTCGAACAGAAATCTACAAAATTATTATGAAAACATCAAGAACAGCGTAATTAAATCCGATATTTGTAAGTTTTTTATTTATATAAAAATTTGGTGTGAACACTACTCCGCCCATAAAAGGATTATTAATTTTTAATCTAGTTTTTTTGCTTTATTAGTCATATTTTAATTGACAATCGACACGGTTAAAATACAAAAAAAAGGTTGTTTCATGTGCCCCAATTCAGAGTTGCATGTGTCAGTTTGTTTATATTAGTTTGGTAAAAATTGTCACATTCAACTACATACATATAATCCGTCCGTCTCTATGATGCTCTTTGAAATAGTCGTGAATATTTTCCTTTTATTTTATGTAGTCGTTCGTTGAATGAAGACACTAGGAAAGGGCATGCGCTATGTGGTCTCATTCCTCGTTCCACCTAAAATTTAAATTTAAAAAACACAATTACGAGTGACTGTTTCCAGTGACCAAGTACCAAAATAGGTATGAATAGCAGGTTACTAATTTTGTGGAAATTAATTGTTTACATTGTGTATTGTTAAATCTTGTTTAGTTTGAGGGACATACATGAGGATAGGATCACTTGGGTTTTTTACAAATGAGCGAAATACATGTGCATATTACAAACAAATTCAATATTTACTATACAGCTTTTATATTCATCTAGTTAAAGACGGGGAGAACAACCCCCTATAACACAAACAACATCTTACAACATAACAACTTTCTGGACTCATTGTAATACACTTACGAAATTTTAGCCGGGAATTTTGTATTTCATTACTTTAATGGGTGTGATAGGGGTAAATTTCCTTTCGTTTTAGCAATTCTGAATTGTTCGATTAGTTGTAAATAAAATCGCCGCATACGATTACCGTAAAAACTGTGCACCCATGTCATGTTGTAAATACTGGAGGTACTGAATAAATAAATTGCGCAGCTAATTGACGCGAAGCGCGGTATATAAAATTTGGAGCCTTTCAGGAGACTGATGAATTTCAATAGATTTTCTATAATGGAATTATCGCACAGTTTAACCCTAAACGAAGAAGCTTTGGCACAAATTCCTCTTGCAAAGCGACCCGTTTTCATATTCGAATGGCTTCGATTCCTAGACAAAGTTTTAGTTGCCGCACAAACGGTAAGTTAGTTAGACAGAGTTGGGATACGATTTTTAAACCCACGGCGTCCGGTTGCAAATTCAGAACGACATCAAGGGATGTCAGAAGAAATTAGTGGAACAACTAATGAACCACATTCAAGAATCACCCGGTCCTCCAACACGCAAGTTAATAGCGCGCTCTCTCGCCACTCTTTTCTCAGTCGGAGATACCTTCCTCCTTTTCGATACAGTGAACAAATGCAACGACATTCTGAAAAATAAAGACGACTCTCCAAGTTTCCTACCGACCCGACTGTAAATCATCCATCCACGAGACTTTGATTATTAAGTTAACGCTCAATTTATAGCGCTGCTATTTGTTGCGTCGGAACAATGTATGAGAAACTGGGACGGATGATGGGACGCTCTTACGAAGAAACAGTGCAAATTCTGATACGTTCCTTGCGCAGCGCAGAGTCTCAAACTCGAATAGAAATTATGCTGACACTCGAAAAAGTATGCGCCGGAATGGGTACCGCAATATCAAACGTACACAAAGATATTTACAAAGCGGCCAAGCATTGTTTGATTGATCGAGTTATGGCTGTAAGGTGTACTACCACGAGGTGTCTTTTGGAAATGTTAAACCACGCACCGTTTTTATATACCACCGAGCTGGAAAGTCTGGCGACACTGTGTTTTCGTGCATTTGACGGTTCCAATTATGAAGTCAGATGTGCTGTTGCCAAATTACTGGGGGCACTTATCGCAATGACGCAGAACACAAGGTTCGAAAAGACACGTAAGCCACTTTCTTAACCCAATCGAATCGATCTCATTTCCGATGAGACGTTTTAGCTCAACTTAAAGGGATGAAGCTGGTTTCACTGGACGAAGCGTTGGGCATTTTGATGTCCGGATTTCTACGTGGCGGTGTTGGTTTTTTGAAAGGAACCGGTGAAATAATTAAGGGCAGTTCCAGTGTAAATAGAGAAGTTCGAGTTGGTGTGACTCATGTAACTATAAATATAGAACAAGTATAATTGCTGATAATTTCCTTGTAGGCCTATGTGATTTTCGTGCAAATTTTGGGAAGTGTATGGCTGGAAAGGAACATCAAAGCGTTTTTGTCTCACATTTTATATCTAGTGGCGAATCCTAAAGCGTCATCGTCCCATGTGGATGCCGTTTATTCAAGGAAATGCATCAATTTTATATTGAGGAGTGTCCTGGGAAAAATGTTAGGAGAAAAAGCGCAAGCGTCCGCCTGTAAAGAAATAGCGCAAATCATAGTTAAGGAAATGAATTCCATCGATTTCAACCCGGAAAATGCTAAAGATTTCAATCAGGAAACACTGTTCAGTCAACATCTTTTAGTTTGCGCCTTGCAAGAGATCGGCTGTTTAGTTCTTAGTTTGGGGACTACCGCTCATGATCTGATCACTGATCAAAGTTTGAGTAATAGTAAGTTGCAGCTGGCAACATCAAAAAATCCGTTTTATTCTAGATTTAATTGATGCTACAGTCAGTGTTTTGATTCATCCATGTCAAGCTGCACGACTCGCTGCTGCTTGGTGTCTACGCTGCATTTGCGTAGCCGTTCCCAGCCAAGTTACCCCACTAATCGAACTTTGCGTGACGGGAATCGAGGAGTACAGAACGTCACCTGAAGCCATAGCGGGATACAGCAGCGCTTTGGTTGCCGTCGTCGGCGGTGTCCACTTATCGCCGCTTGGTGTTCCGCATAACAAGGGCAAAATCATTTTCAATACTGCTGAGGAGTTGTTGCGAAGCGCCAGTCAAAACAGTAGGCTTTCTCTGAATAGAACTCAAGCTGGGTGGTTGTTAATCGGCTCTATAATGACGTTGGGTGTACCGGTAGTGCGGGGTTTGTTGCCGAGGATGCTCCTTCTTTGGAGGAATTCGTTTCCGAGGTCGGCTAAAGAGTTAGATTCAGAAAAAGCACGCGGCGATGCGTTTACATGGCAAGTTACGCTAGAAGGACGAGCCGGGGCATTGTCTGCTATGCACAGCTTCTTACAACATTGTCCCGAACTCGTCACTGAAGATATCAACAGACGACTGCTTGCCCCAATAGAATCGGCCCTAGCAATGCTAACGAAGTATGTTGTGGACATATCTGTTTGTGCTGAATTTTATTCAACTTTTCTTTCAGCATATCAACTATTTTAAAAAGCTATGGACAGCAATTGAAAGCGCCAGCAGCGATGGTCAGATTGCGTCTATACGAGACGCTTCTACTACTTCCACCACAATCGTTTGAAAGTTTGTATCAAAATACACGCAATTTCATTTAGTTCAACCAGACGAATCTTAGGTTCCTATACTCATCTCTTGAGGATGCTGGTAGCCGAATTCACACTTACTGAGAATCCAGCAAACACTACAACATCGCAAATGCGCACCGTTTGCCACGCCGACGATTCCGTGATTCTTGGCACTTGGTTACAAGAAACCGATCATCGCACGATCGAAGATCAAGTGAGTGAAAAATGATTTTCTTACATTGCTTGCGAATAATGCTTGTGTATTTCCCCTACTAATTTGCACCCTGTATTACATGGGAGTAATGTAACATAAACACATTTTCCTTAGATGGAGCCTAATCGAAGAGCAGATGGTGAACATGTGAGTAACGCGTGTTGGTCTTAGTCTTTCGTTCAGCCGTTTGTCTTGTTCCATTTCATTTAATGTTGCTTCTCAATCACCAAATCGAATAACGTCCTTAAAGTGTGTTGTTTCAGTTGCAGCCAAACAGCGCGGCGGGATCTGGTGCCCTAGAACATGATCCTTGCTGTCTGTATCGCCAAATTTCAGTGGTACTTGTTCATATTTTATCAGAGAACTTTTCACTTACGCACAATTTTAGAGCGAAATTATTCCCGGCCCTCTTCCACTGGGCGTTGCAGTGATAGACATGTCCGTTCTCCTCTTCGGCCAAATTTTCCCTCGAGTAGCAAATAAACATCGATTGCAAATGGTTGATCATTTCGCGGAATGCATTAAACACGCCAAGAGTTCGCGACAGGAAGCGGTTCAAATGAACGTTTTCACCGCATTGTTGAGTGGATTGAAGGGTTTGACTGAGGCAAAGCTGAGCATTGGACAAGAAGATGTGAAAAAAGCGTGCGCGAATTTGATTATCGGGGCTTTAACATCGTCAAATCCTATGCTGAGATGTGCTGCTGGCGAAGCAGTGGGAAGGATGGCTCAGGTCGTTTCTGATCCGAAATTTACAGCTGAACTAGCTCAGACAAGCTTTGATAGATTGAAATCAGCACGAGACGTGGCTAGTCGGACTGGTCATTCTTTAGCTCTTGGTTGTTTGCATCGATACGTCGGTGGAATGGGTTCCAGTCAACACTTGAACACCAGCGTTTCGATTTTGTTAGCACTAGCTCAAGACCAGACGTCTCCTGTGGTGCAAGTGTGGTCTCTACACGCTTTGGCATTAATCGCCGACTCCGGAGGACCGATGTTTAGGGGATACGTGGAACCGAGTTTATCGCTGGCTTTGAAACTTTTACTTAATGTCCCACAGTCCCACATAGACGTCCACCAATGCATCGGAAAGGTTCTGTCGGCCCTTATTACCACCATCGGTCCTGAGTTACAAGGGAGCACGTCCAGCATCTGCATGGCGAGGTCGTCGTTCTTGTGTGCGTGTGCCATAATGCAAGACCACCAAGATCCGTTGGTGCAAGCGGAAGCGACAGGGTGTCTTCAACAACTGCACCTATTTGCGCCAAGGCACGTCAATTTATCATCGCTTGTCCCAACGCTGTGTGTATGCTTTTGGTCGACTACTTTATACAACAGTAGTAATTCGATTTATTATAGCGAACTCTGTTAAGCAATCATCTTTTGCTGAGGAAAGCGGCGATTTCGTGTCTGCGACAGCTGGCCCAAAGAGAAGCCAAAGAAGTATGTGAACACGCAATGACTCTAGCAAGCGAAACTCGAGATGGCAATGCAGCTGATGAGTTGTTGATCACTGAAACTGGTCTTCCCGGTGTTTTCTTTAGTATGTTGGACACGGAAACTGACGCTGCTCTAATTAAAGACATCCACGACACGCTTATCAGTATGCTGCAAATGCTATCCGCTGATAATTTGTCTCAGTGGTTGGGATTGTGCAAGGATGTGCTTACTATTGCCACAGACAGTACAAATCTCGACGACCAGCAAAGCTTGGGGATGGCAAAGGATGGGGATGACAACGAGGAACAGGAAGCGGATGACGATCAGGCGGAGTTTCACGCGGAAGAAGACACTTCCACTCATCCGGCGGTACAGCCCCGATGGCCCACAAGAGTTTTTGCAGCCGAGTGTGTACGGAAAATCATAATAGCCTGCGAAAATAGCACTTCTAAATCGACACACTTTGATCTCATTCAAGCAAAAGAAATGCAGACGAACCGAGGCAAGACCGATTTCTTAGTTTTGCATTTGTCTGAATTGATTAGAATGGCCTTCATTGCTGCGACAAGTGACTCAGATCCGTTACGCCTCGAAGGATTGAAAACATTACAAGATATAATTGAGAAGTTTTCTAATGTTCCAGAACCTGAATTTCCGGGACACTTATTACTAGAACAATTTCAAGCGCAGGTGGGGGCCGCTTTGAGACCAGCTTTTGCTCCAGAGACCTCGTCGCATGTTACAGCGGCAGCTTGTGAGGTTTGCTCGAGTTGGATCGGATCGAATGTAGCCAGAGATCTGAACGATTTGCGAAGAGTGCATCAATTGTTAGTTTCTTCCTTGGCCAAACTACAAAATAAAACCAATACCACGCAGTTGTACAATGAAAGCCTGGCGACTTTGGAGAAGTTAGCAATATTAAAGGCATGGGCTGAGGTTTATATAGTTGCGATGAAAAGTAACGAATCTGTGTCAGTGGATTTAGATGCAAATATCAATATTGATGCGAATGATGAGTTCGGCGAGTTTGACTATCGTGGCGAAAATCTACTAACTTTAGTACAACCAGAACTTGTTAGTTTGTCACAGCATTGGTTGGCAGCTCTAAAAGATCACGCCTTGTTGTCATTACCAGCAGAATTTTCAAGTCAGCTACCTCACGATGGGGGAGCGTTTTACACGAACGACACAATGGAATCGTCTAAACCACACTATATGTTTTCCTGGCCACCGATATTGCATGCCGCGACGTTGTGGCTCAACTTCGGTGGTTTTCACAAACTTTCCAACAACACAAACAACAATCCGGGCGGTAGTTCCGGTGAGAAATTCCATCTACTGTTTGGAATCTGCATGGAAGCTTTATGTAGTCCGCGATCTATCGAGCCCTTGGAAAGTATTGTTACTTGCTTGAAAGCATTGTACAAGCTCCTAGACTCCACATACGCCCGTGAGTTAATACTATTGGATAACTCGTTAGGGATTGAACTATGTAACGTTTTGCATCGTCTCATTTTAACGCGCGATGATCACAAATGTCAGCTTTTGTGTATGGAAGCACTTAAACAAGTTATTAAAGCCGCACAAGAGCGTCTGGATCGTGAGAAGAAGAAGAAGTTGAACGAAATCGGCAACAACAACCATCAAGGAGATTTGTCAGCTATTGTTGATTTATTGGGAGAAGGCGGTGATTGTGGTCAGATTCTGCCAGGAAAATCCTTGGTATTTTCTGTTCTAGAAGTCTGCTTGTGTCTTCTCGTCCGTCAACTACCATCTCTTAGTCCTTCACCTAATTCTACTATAGTAAATTCGTTGCGAATAATGCAGGCACCGGACGAATCTGGCCGTTTAATTGCTTCGACGCTGTCATGCATGGAAAATCTCCACAAACTGTGTTCTCCAAAAGGGGCCATATCAATTCTACCAACGGTACTCTACCTGACAACTGGTGTAATTAAAGAAATGGCTACGAAAAACATAAATGATGCCACTGTTCTCGCCAACAACACATCAGTACAAGCCGCACTCCGCTGTTTGAAAATTCTAGCGACTGATCAATACTGCAACGATTCGAGAAGTTATGATAGCTGGCGCAAACTTTTACAAAGTACTCTTGCTAAAATCATCGATTTGGCCAAAACGGGAAGCGACGAGAGCAAGCTGGATGAAGTCACGATGATGCTGGCGATTGCGGTTTTTGTTTTGAACGCACCACCGGAAGTCGTAACAGCTCCCAACTTGCAATACCCGTGCATCAACCATTTTAGACAGTGTCTGCAAAGCACGAGCCCCACGGTACGATTGAAGTGTGTCCAATCGCTCAAGGCGCTTTTCGCGCATCCTGAAAGAACTGTCGCCACTCCCTACATCCACACTCTTGCACCAAGACTTGTAGAATTCTTGTACTCGGGCCCTGCGAGAAACGTATTTTCAGACGGAGAACTTCTGGTGACACTGGAAACGATAGTCACCGTGGAGTCACTAATAAATTTGGCTGAACCGCAAAATCGTAAGTAATTTGATTTACCTTTTTCATTTAACCTACGCTTCTGTTGTGTGTCTGCTTAGGGGATATAATGCAAGGCAAGTGATGTAAATTCCGGTTCAAACGAGATAGTAATGTTGTGTGTTGTTTTTAGGAATTCAGGTGCTCAGTCTACTTGTGCCAATTTTAATCAGTTATCTACTGGAGGGACAAGCTTTGAGGTCGGCGAATAAATACTCATTAAATCTCCACGAAGTTAGTTTACAAAGGCTAATGAAAATCGGACCAAAATATCCGCAGGTGAGCGGACCTAAAAAACGTCATTATTATTTATTTGTTTTTTGCAGGAATTTAAAAAAATGATGAGTCTAAATGGTAGTTTGCGAACAAAACTAGAAGGTGCAATAAAATTGAAGCAACAATACCATGTTAAAATAAAAAACGGGGCTAATGTAAATAAACCAACAACAAATCATCCTCCCTCGATTAAGTTAAAGACAGATTTTAGCAATTTTTCTTAGACGTGTTTTTTTTATTGGTGATCACCTGATTCACCAAAAATCTTAATTTATTTGCTAGTGATGAATGTTTAGAGTCATCGTTTTGTTGATTGTTCTAGTTATCATAGATGCTGATATTAAGAGCGCACTGTAGCACTACCAAAATGAAATTCCTGACTCCTAACTTTGTTAATATCTATCGAAATCAAAAACGATTTTTACTCTACTATACGATTTGTGATTGTGTTTTATAAGTTACGGTTACTGATAAATAAATGTTTTTAATTTTTCAAATTAATAATAACAAATTTGGACAAGCGTGATTTGTAGTAAAATTATAGATGGAATTATACGAGTTTTGTTAATTTTAAATAATTAAGTCTGGAAATAGAAGGAATTTCCATAATTCGCTTAAAATGCATTGAGTGCTTTTTTTGTGAATCGAAAGTACAGTATTATTAAGTAATTAATTATGTAACATGAATATTTTCGTACGCGGGGTTTTTTATTTTACATAGAAATATGTACGATACTAGAATAATAGACACGTGCTCCAGAGCGCTCTCTTAACTGAAATATCGAGTAAGACAGATCAAATTTGTTTACAATTTTATTTTCTAAATTACAGAGTTCCATATTTTAAAATAGTGTATTATAATAAATAAATGTATGGCTAACTATTTAACCGGGTATTACTTCCCATAGTTTTTGTAGCGTGAAGCCGTCTTTTACACTTTCAATGGCTAAACCCAAATCGTTGGAATAAACAGGAGGTGCGTCTTTGATGTAGCCATCGTCTGCTAGGTAAGCCAGTAAAGTATTGGTCATTTCACATTGTGGTTCTTCAAGTTCAATAAAATCTTCAACGATCTTGTTAAAAACGGTTTCTTCTTCGTCCTTGCTTGAACTCCATTTAAACTCTACGCCAAGAATTGGACTATTTTGATACACAGAGTGCAAAGAAATCAATTCTTTGTACAAGTTTCTAAGTTTGTCTTCTGGGTCGACGCGAAAACCTAATATGTAAGAACCGCTTATTTCGTTACTTGTGACTACTAAAACGGTGCCAAATTTTGAGTCGCGCACTTTTATCTGGAAACTAATAATGAACCTTTGATGTGTAGAAACAACGAAATCAACGTACGGTACTTATTTGCAGATATGGGAGTGAAATATTAAATGCTTCATTCATATCAGCAAACCAAACGAGTCGTACATTTGTTACTATAAAAGTTCCCAAACTCCCTTGGTCACTAGATAAATTCCAAACGCCATGTAAAGTTGAAAACACTTGTTCCAAAGGTAAAATTTGTAGTTGTTTGTTATGAATAACCGCACCCCTTAGTTTCAATTCACGATAGAGCTTCGAAGATATGTAGGCTCTAAAAACATAAAATTACGAAAGAATTACACACAACGCTTGTGTACTTGTGGACTCCCATAACGGAAGTGAAGTGCCTTATACTTCCGGGTACCAAATTTGTGAAGATGAACTCAAATCTTGTCCGATTTGAGGATGTCAAAATGTGAAGAGCTTGTGTGGTTCCTCTTAGCTTCTAAAAACAAATATGTGACCGGTTTTTGATAGTACAGTGGCCATACTTACCGAGTTGAGAACATTCGTACTGATAGCAACCACACAATTGAAACCGATTGCTGCAACATTCTGTTAGCGAAATCAGTGTTTCAAGTATAAAATTATACATAAATTAATTCGAGGACTTGTCATAGAATGCCATAGAACTCGAATGTTTGTAACAATTAGTCTGCCTATGTCGCCCCCATTTCCTTTACTGTCTTCTATGTTTTCTAACCTGTCCACAATTTTTTCTCCAATCTTCAGTCTCATTTCCCTATATAATATCAATGTAGGTGCTAAAGTATCAATCAATGACTCACATGAACGGTATATCAAATTTAACATCTTTATCCTCCCAAGTGGGGAGAGACATATTTAGGCAGAAATAACACGACTTGTTGGTCTATCGATTTTTTAATGTTATCATAGTAACACGGCACAATCAAAGCATAGAAACATTTATTTCAAATAACTTACGTAATACATAATCGAATGTACAATTATGGACAGTCAAGAATAACACCTAGCCGAGCGCGGGGTAATGTAGTGGAGGCCCCCACCTCTCATAATTTCCCACCTATCGCTCGACCAGTCGACCGCACTTCGCACCTTTCCTTTGTCCTGTAAGCACGTTTCGAACAAAATAATTAATTTATGGCGAATAATCGCGCGAACTGCTTCAGGGAATGGCAACCAAGCCTCGAATTTTACATTACATTACATTGAACATTCAGCGAAAAGTTCGCATGCGTAAGTTCACCGGTGATAAACCCTATTTTTGAAATGTCTCGTCCATGCGGGAACCGGCGTCCACCGTTGAATGAAACTTGCCGTGTCGCTGCGTTATCAGCATTTTAGTTTTAACCAATGAGAGTGTTTGTTTGGAGGCCGCCACTTTGAATTCGCAGTTCTCGGCTAGTCATTTAAAGTGTTTGAAACCGAAGGACGAATTTATTTCCTGTAAAGAGTTCAATGACCTCAGCCTCCCAATTCTTTCCTATCATTAATAGCAACCCCGGAATCCCCTTCCGCATTTCGATACACACTTGTGAGCCTTAATAAAATATGCGTAATTAATATAGCACACAAACTAATCATAAAGTGACGCAACAACGTCCGCTGCGTTTGCAACAAATAATCCACTTATTAATCTCTAAACATCAATTAGAATGTCAACAATCTTATAACAAATATTTAAAAGACGCCAATAATGTCTGGTCCGGAAATGAATCATAACCGAAGAAATGCATTTGCAAATTCGGTCGAATTATCGCCGACCTTTGGCCAAATGTTCGGCCTCCGTCAAATTTGTCGTCGCCGAAATTGAAGAGGCACGCACTGAAGGTCAAGCGCTATTATAATCACAACAGAAAACGACACGTTCGTGCATTTATATGTCAGAATTAGATAAAATTCATTGTCGAATAATCCTAAAAAATTAAGGGTAACAATGAACTAATGCAGAATGGTGATGGGGTACTTTAAGGTCCACCATGGAATTACACATGCAATAAATTATCCCTTATAAAACTAATTCGTCGCATTTGTTCGTGAATGGAATAATTTGCATTTAATTCACTTGAATTGGTAAGATGTATACCGATAAATTTTGTAGCACGTTCAATAAAAGTTTTTAATTTACCATTGAGATCATCATCTAAACATCAATTAGAATGTCAAAATTTAGTTGACAGAATGCCAGAGAACTAAGTAAGGGTTTTGCGATGGAAAAAGGATATGAAACTACAACTACATATGGCCAAATTTCTGGAAATCGGTGAAGATGTCAATTCCGATCATCGCGTTCTTATAAATAACGATTTACAATATTTTGGAGAGCAGGTAGAACTTATCAAACCAACTAAAGCCAATGCTTCTAGAATAATTGCCCCAAAAGTAACAAAAGAACAAGTCGTAGCAAATGATGTAGAAAGATTAGACCACGTAGAAAATGAAGGCATGTAACTTGATTCATCTGAAATTCCTGTTTTACACAAAATTTGTCAACAAAATAAAGTCCGAAATGGATAGCGTACAAAGTTTTAATGATTTGAAGAATCTTAACAACAATGACTATCAACAATTTATACCAGAAAAGTTATTTTTGATGATTGTTTACTCGTGTCAGATGACGGTTGTCAGGACTGAAGAACAGTCATCAAATTCAGGATCTGATTAAACATTTTCTTATTATTTCATGTAAACTCAATATAAGTTCTGTTTTTTTAGAGATTAAGTCTTAATTTTTTATGTAAATCTATTAATAAATAGGTAAAAAAGTGAAAACATACAATTCTCGAACTTAAAGATGATGATACTCATATAAAAATGATCCCTGCGTTCGGTAGATTAACATATAAAAAATTATTTTTGGGGTGTTTTTTACATTTCATCCCCCAGGACGAACTGTTGACGACCAACGGATATCTTCTAATTTGGAGATGGGGAATCGTTTAAAAGAGGTTCCAGCTTTTAATAAAAAAATGCAAACAGAAATCACACTTTTGAGGCTTCGAGAATTCTACTAAAGCGCGTAATCGCGGCGGACTATTTTTCAATAAATTCAACTTCTGAAATTTGCTGTCCTTCCATAAATGTAGACCCGAACCGTATTTTATCGAAAAAAGTTTATTCTTACCACTAGCATAATTACAAGCAATCAAATATTTAATTTTGAGGAAAAAGTTTATTGGAATCACCAATTCTTCGTCTGAGAACTGGAGTCAAATTTGCCGTTCTCAAACAGAGCTCTTTTGATGTTTCTAATTTAATTTTTTTTATAGGTCTATTAGAGATTTCTCGGATTCTAAAAAAATTGGTATTTTTAAATTTAGCACACGGTCATTGTTCCACGCGATCTATCTTTCTAAAATATTTTTATCAAAATAGCACATCCGATTATACTGGAAGTAGCCTTCAACTGATTGTATTTGGACTTTTTTTTGACGCCGTTACATTCTGTGCTACACTTTAGATAATAGTTATGTTTACTTATTTGTTATGGTTACGGAAATATCACAATTCTTGTAGCTCTTTTAATTCTTTGGGGAGGTCTGATGCTTCTCGGTTAAATGCAGTCACAATGAGAACTGTCAACCAATTGTTTCAAAGAATCCAATGATATGATTTAAACAAATTTTAAAAATGGCTAGTTGCATGGGTTTGTTAGAAAAATCATAACTTTTAAACTGCTCGCAATAAAGAAATATGCAAAATGCCAGATAATTGCAAAATAATGGTTCTTTCCACTGCATGGTCGTAGATTTACATAACTTTAGCAAATAGCCTAAAACCTGATCTGACAATAAAAGAAATTGTGGAGTTTGTATTAGTATTGTGATACAATTAATTAAAAGAATGTATACCTAATTCAAATTAAAAAAAAAAACAGAAAAAACAAATGCAATTATGTCATGTCGAAAATTTTGCAATGGATTGATTATTTGATTATTTAAATTGAATATGTTGTGAGTTAAAAAATGTCTCGGTATAATTGTTTAAAATTTTTGTAAAAAATAAATACAGGATATTTCACTCACGCCCGAGAGAAAATGAGTAAATAAGAGATAGCAGATGCTCAATTAAACAACAAAAACGAGACTTTGTGTATCCTTCACGCTTCAACTCCACACCCCACGAGCCGCGTGATATCGTCTCCAGTGCTTGGTAGCGATCACGCGTATAGACAAAACACAATTAATCTAATTAATCAATTAATGAAAACCAAAAAAAAAATTATAAAAAAGATTATTTATTTCTCTAGCATCAGTGGGCACCTGCCCCTGTGTCCTTTAGCCCCTGCCGCCACTGGGTTATACCCTCAGACTAATTATTTGAGAGAGTTCTCATTGATTAACGTAATTAAGAAATACCAATTCCATAGTAATAATGTAAGTTGACAATTTTCAATAGCGCTTATTGATGATTTTGGCCGATATGAAGATCTTGCGCGCAACACTAGTTCAAATTAAAGTTACCAAAAAAAAAGTAAGACATTACCAAATCGACTAGGTCTGGCCAAGTGTTTTATATGTGAACCAGGCAGTAACTTACTGGCATCGTCCGCAAGATCGAAAACCAAGTTTATTGAAAGTATTAAACTCAGAAATGGAATCACTAAGGGAAATGATTTATCGTCAAATCTCAACAAATTGTTTGCCAATTTAAATGAAATAGAACAAAGTCCGAAACTTTATTGGCATAAAAATTGCTACAGTAGTTATATTCTAAAAATATTTCTGTATACAAGAAAAAACATTCTACAAACACTACGCATCTCGATCCCGATACTGCATACATAACCACATCAGTTTCTCGTACTTGTCGCTCTGCTAATTAATTTGATAAAAAGTTATGTGCGTTTTGCCAGAAGAGATAACATAAAATGAAGTTATGTCAGGTGATGAGTTTAAATATCGAGCAGAAAATCAAAAGAATTGCAACGAAAAATCGATGACTTAATTGCAGCTAAAATAAAATACTATTCAAATTGCCTCACTTCACAACTGCAACAACTTAAGGCGACAAATACAAGCGCAACGAGCGAAATGAATACATATGTCGTAGTCTCTTAGTGAAGCACGTCATTTCATGAAAAGTCTAGGCAATACATGAACTGCCGGCATATTATGTATATTCTTTATTTTACACATTCTCCCTAGTTTCTTCGTGAAATTATTATCTCGGCATTGAAATAAAATTATTTAAAACAAAGTTCTTTTAGCATCTAATTCAATCTAGATCTTATCTTACACAATCTGTCGTGCATAATAATGAATATTGGTCATTTCATTAAATCGCGGCAGATTGTGCACAGCTAAGTGAAACATAATATGCCGAGAGAGAAACGGCATTTCATGAATCTCCATTGGTTCCAGCTTTTAATAAGAAAATGCAATCATAAATCACACTTTTGAGGCTTCTCTACTAGTGGAAAAGAATCAAGATTGGTATCAGCATATTTAATATTCAGAATAACGTCTATTAATCGAAACATAATATATTTTATGTGCAGATAATTATTGATATTTTAGTAAATATATAATACGACAAAGCATTTATAAATAGCACAATCAAATGGAAGATTTTGATTGATAATTCATTTTCAAATATTACTACCGAAATTTTTTTGTGTTATTCTACTTCGTTTAGTATCCGATGAGTCTCATGGTCGCAGGTTCGTGCCAGATATGGCTAGACATCCCTGAATGATCGGCTCGGATTGGTAAATCCCGTGCCAATGTGTCCTGTAATGCTCTTTTTGCACGTTACTAAATTCGCGGCATGTGCATTATTTCATTGCCCACGGCAAATACCTACTTACTGCAATAAATTACTAATTGTAAAGGTTGTCTCAAAAACTGTTTTTTTTTAAATTGAGCCAATATTTATATTCCATCGTGAAGAGGATAGTTCTGATTAAACATGAAATAAAACATCCGGAAAATGGCCACCAGGAAACATAAGGCACGGGGTCATTCTTATCTTAAAAATTTGGATAAGGTTTTCGCATAACTACGGTTAGGGCGAGTGGTGCTTAGATGCTTCAATATTCGGCGAAGGGTTTAAAGACAGCGAAATATTAATATTACGCTTTTTGTTTTGCTAGTTTTGCCTACTACGTCTGCACCAATAAGTTTTTCCCATCTTAAAAAGAATTAAAACACTTAGTCGAATTTGAATTTGCGAAACTCACTTAATCAACTTGTCCACAATTGCAATAGAGAAACAATGAATGAAATTTTGCCTACCAGTGAGGAATTTACTGTCCTGATTATTGATCATTCTCATCATCATCATTAAAATATTTAAATTTTCTACCAATTACACCTTGCGAAAGTTTCATTTCATTTTTCATTTTCATTTATGCTTACATAAAAGTGAATTGTGACTTCATCTAAAATTTGCTTCTGTATCGATTTGTGGTATCCAAATTGGGTGCTGCCATTTAAAAAATCAATGATCAAAGTGGCAATGACACAGTTTTTTCTCAATCAAGTCAGATCGAAAATTTGTTCTAACTTTCTACTTTTGATTCTCCAAGTTTCGCTTCTTAGGTCCAAACCGTTTTCCCATTATAATTTTTAGAGTAGTCATGAAATTTATATTTCAAAGATAAAAAAATTCATAATTCCTAAACTGTCAGAGCAAAGTATCGACAACGCAAGTCTACAGGAATCAGAATAAATAGACAGACAAGAATATGAAATAAGGAATACAGGGTGCTATTTAAATTAGGAAAGTTGCTTTCAATTCCGGTTAAACCGGAAATGGCACAACAATATACATATTTTGCTTTCATTCCCTAAGGTCGACCATTGCAAGTTACCGAATATCAGACTTTTGGTAAATTAAAAACTTTTATTGAACGTGCTACAAAATTTAGCGGTATAAATCTTACCAATTCAAGTGAATTAAATGCAAATTATTCCATTCACGAACAAATGCGACGAATTAGTTTTATAAGGGATAATTTATCGCATGTGTAATTCCATGGTGGACCTTAAAGTACCCCATCACCATTCTGCATTAGTTCATTATTACCCTTAATTTTTTAGGATTATTCGACAATGAATTTTATCTAATTCTGACATGTAAATGCACGACGTGTCGTTTGCTGTTGGGATTATAATAGCGTTTGACCTTCAGTGCGTGCTTCTTCAATATCGGCGACGACAAAAACTTGACGGAGGCCGATAATTTGACCAAAGATCGATGAATCGACCTAATTTGCAAATGCATTTCTTCGGGGGGGTTATGGATCATTTCCAAAATTTCCCACCTTAATATAAATATTATTCAGGGTGAAATATGAAAAACCTTTGCTGCGGTAACTTTCTTATTTGTTATGCGATTTTAATAAATGATACCTTAAACGAAATCATTTTAAAAACAATACAATTTGCAACGACCTAGTTTTTATTAATTCTCGTTAATTCATTCGACAGACGGCAACCAACATTTGATTTTCAAATGAAACTATTATTATTTTTATTCGGTTTAGACATTTTTTTCAGTAATGGAAGAAAGTTACAGCACCAAAGGTTTTTCATATTCCACCCAGCATAAATAATAATACTTAATTATTATCAAAAAACAATATTTATTATTGGTTGGATACCGTGAGAGAAAAAGAGAGAAATTTCTTGAGAATAAATAAAATAAAAATAAGTTTTAATTAATTTAACCTTTTATTGTAAGCTTGCCACTGCGTATTCGTTGTATTGTTTACAAGTTCAACCTTTCGTTAAATTAAAATACGTTTAAAAAAACCGTAATATTTGTTATAAGATTGTTGACATTCTAATTGATGTTCAGATGATGATCTTAATGGTAAATTAAAAACTTTTATTGAACGTGCTACAAAATTTATCGGTATACATCTTACCAATTCAAGTGAATTAAATGCAAATTATTCCATTCACGAACAAATGCGACGAATTAGTTTTATAAGGAATAATTTATCGCATGTGTAATTCCATGGTGGACCTTAAAGCACCCCATCACCATTCTGCATTAGTTCATTATTACCCTTAATTTTTTAGGATTATTCGACAATGAATTTTATCTAATTCTGACATGTAAATGCACGAACGTGTCGTTTTCTGTTGTCATTATAATAGCGCTTGACCTTCAGTGCGTGCCTCTTCAATTTCGGCGACGACAAACTTGACGGAGGCCGAACATTTGGCCAAAGGTCGGCGATAATTCGACCGAATTTGCAAATGCATTTCTTCGGTTATGATTCATTTCCGGACCACACATTATTGCCGTCTTTGGGTCAATATAGGGTTAAATTACACTTGTATAATGCATGTGCAACGCACACAGATTTTTAACGAAAATGTTGTTTTTATCAAAAAATACCCCACTTCTACCGTTCTTCAATGGAATGTTGTCGGAGGATTCTCATCCGCGAAAGCAAAACTCTTGGTTGTAATTCCCCAAAGCAGTTCGCGCGTTTACTCGGCATAAATTAATTATTTTGCTCGAAAGGTGTTTACGGCACAGATGAAAGATGCGAAGTGCGGTCGACTGGTCGAGCGATAGGTGGGACAGATTATGAGAGGTGGGGGCCTCCACTACATTACCCCTCGGTCGGCTAGGTGTTATTCTTGGCTGTCCATAATTGTACATACATCAGTGTGTACTTTTTAATATTTTTGAAGAGACGCAAGTTCGATTTCCTCTGGTTTTGATTTGGGAACATAAGGATTCTTCAATGGGTCCAAATTGAGTCTGTATAAACTGGGTGCTTCGCGGCAGTTTACGTTATACCACCAATCGCACGCGAACTCCTTTTGGTTGAAAATTGTACCGTTGGTGCACAAGAAGGAAGCTCCTTGTTCGCCTTCGCGACCATCATGACAGACATGATAAGCCTACAATTAAAAAAAATATTTATATGTAAAAACTGCTACGTGAAGTGTACTTGGCAGCCAGTTTCGACGTTTGCGTAAATACCAGGAACCGCTGGGACATTCTTGCATGAGAAGTGTGTTGGCGGAACCGAGTAATACAAAGGATAATCGATTCCGGGAGTTCCCGGAACTTTACTTAAATCCTGCCGTTGTTCCTTATCAGCTTGCCGAAGCTTATTCGGGGCGTAACCCCCATATTGTGGCTAAAACTTTTTTACAGAATGCGATGCGAATGCGTTTCGTTTATTACCAAACAATGAGTGAGAAGAAGAGTTGTAGAAAGACACACAACACCAACAACGTTAAACATGACTAATTAACTCTCACAACCACTGGCAAATCTCGAATGGCCAACGTTTCATTGCGAATAGGTCACATATCACTTTCCCTCCCATGGACCAATTTTAAATGACGCCGCATATAAATTTCTCACAATAAAACATCAATGGGTGTTTCTGCATATAACCCCCATACCTAGGTACTGTTTTTTTTTCAACGATGAATAATTTAGAAATTTGCTCCATTGTTACTTTCGTAAAATGTATTTCATTGAATTACGTCATACATTTTTCAAACTTCAAGCTTAAGGCGAATTTCATAATGCCTTTCAATTTCGCTTGTTCTAGTTCTATCTCTCTTGACTATGTTCTAGTTTCAGGTCAACTGGACTGGACACTGGGAAACGATAATGAAATCACTTCAGTATTTAGAAAATTCTTGATATACTATTATTAGACGGGCATATAACAATAAAACAAAATATAGCACATTTATGTTTCTTATATAAAATACGACCTGTACAGTTTCTGAAGATACGATGCGAAGAATTTGAATAACTGAAAAGGAACATAATTTAGTTACCAGCATTACTAAAATTTCTTTAAATGAAAGCAAACAATTTTTACAGCATATACATATGTTCCAACCTTGAAATTCAATAATCAATTTCTCCGAAATGAAATAGGTTGTTAAAATTTTCCATTTCCATTCACTGCTATTAATCTTGCAATCGCTTTCCTTTGAGGTTAATATGTACATACATAATAATTTTTCGGCAAAAATAAAGGGTTATAAATGAAAAATAAAAAGTGGTGCTCCTTAGTGTGTATTTGAATCTTACGGAAACGTTATAGTTTTCGGTCCAAATTTTATTTATTGTTGTTGCAAATGTATTTAACGTTGCCTTGCGAATCGCATTTCGTTAGAAGAAACTTTACAATTTCTTGTATTTAAATTGTTCAAACAACATTCACTTATCGTGATTTTTAAGGCATGTACATACATACATACATTTTTCTCTGCGAATTTAATTAAATGACAGTAAACGAGGCAACATATATTGCGAGCGTGTATCGCAAGTTGCTAATTTGGAAAATAAAAAAATAAACGAATGGTTCGAAAAGAAATCAATTACAATACAATAATGATAACATTGATACTTCGGCGAGTCACGCTTGAAGAAACTTCTTTGCCTACTGTATCTTATCCGGCGACTTTTCAACGTCGCTCCAAGAGCCGTCATAGCTGATACTGTTGACTGCCTGGTACTTAAACTGAGTGATGTTTGGAGTATTAAATATGCGAGACCATTGTGATGAAATCGTGGAAAATTTTCGCACTTGGCGTGTTCTCGAATGAAGTAGGTTGTATCAGCAAATCGTATGATGAGGTCGTTGCGTCTTGGATGTGAGGCAGCTAAAATGGTCCGATAACTACTAAATCTATCGAATTTGTAATCATGGGGTAATAGATATTAACATAAGCGTTTCGGAGAGGTACTGTTGCGAATGGTGATGATAGTCGGGGTTGATAAGTTCGAGATGGTAGCCATGAGGACTATAGAGACCGTTTTGATTAAGGAAGCAAATGCTCCCGAAATAATTGCCTCTTTTGCTAAAAATCAATTCACAACATGACCCGCCCTTTATAGACTATAAAGAAAAGTGAACATTTGTTATTGTTAACAAGTAGAGTTCCTTTCCTTAATTACCCCCTGCATCATAATTCGACAAATTCCAAACAAAATGACGCGCATTCTGTTGTTGGGGCTAGAGCGGAAGTTCAAGAACCGTAAAGTAACAACAGTTATGCCCTTACCAATGAAAGTATTTCCCGCTATACTATTGTTCAAAAAATTATATGTATTTATTTTCAGTTGAAAGTTATCTAATTTGTAAATTTTTTACTTTACCAAACGTCGAGAAATTTGTTGCTATTGTTGATGCCAAAAGAGCACTAATATAAAATACCAACATTATGTAACGTTTATTGAACCACTCGGTAGTTAAAGATATTCCCATTTTAGTTCATACCATTCACTACTAGCACTGGAGATTTTGAAGATGTAAGGAGACTATTGTACAGAGATACAATGGAATTAATTCCACCTCTCTTCAAATAACAAATAACTTAGATTTAACCTAAAAAAACTTGGCCTAGGTACATTTTTTCCTAAGTGATAAATTAAAATTAATGTTATTTACGAAACAGTTAAAAAGTCTGAATTAATTATTAAAAAGGCTTGTGCTAATTGGGCATTAACGGCCCTTACCCAGCAAAGCCATTAGAAAAACCCACTGTTTTCACACCGCAAAACGATGGTGCTAAGTAGCAAAGCAATGAAAAATTGCAGTACAGTTATGCAAGCGATCCGATTAGCGCTTACTAATCGAATCTTCTTTAATCTTCCTTTTTGTTCCACATGTAGGAACGGATTAGTTTACGATGGCAATTTTCACGCGAATTTTGAGTTCGATCGCTGTAATTTTAATTATTAAACAAAACAATGCCGAAGATAAATTCAGATATCCTAATTGGAAGTTTCATTTTCTCCCAGGGACGGGAATGGGGGTAAGAATCATGCCCACACCGTACCTTTTATAATTCACTTAATATAAACAATTTCAGTTATTTTTAGCCGTTGCTTTACCTTTAGATCTACCTAATAAAAACGCGTATTTATCCTATAATTTCGAAGCAAATTACATGGTACCGGGAAACGAAACATATTTCGAATATCCACCTCTAATCCAGCGACGCCTAGACCGAAAACTAATCTACACCGCTTTGGAAACGAAAATGGAATCGTAAGTATAGTAAATGATAATAATTTTGAAGATATGAAGTGAGGTAATTGTTAGAAATGGATTTCCGGGGCGTCCGTGTCTATTACGAACGATATGCGAGTCCGCGAAACATCAAATGCAACACGCAAACGGGGTCCTGGGAGACATCCTCCACATTGTTTTCACGTGTGTATTAGCCTGTGCTCGTTTCATATTTAAAATAGCCTTTCACAGACCATCGACTTCAAGCAATACCGATCTTCTTACCGATTATGAAGAAGCAGAGAAACAAGGAAGCAGGGAAAATGACTGCAGCAAGTATAACACGAATTGTACCACAAGTTTTCTGGATTTAATTAGTTGGATTGGGCAGTCGGTTTAATATACCTCTCGTTCAATAAATATTTATTTCGGTCAATAAGGCAACAGATATTAAAAATAAAATATACACCTCGTCCCGCGCAGAAACACATGAATACTAAATGTAGAAGTTGTCAAGTCATTATAATAGTTAAGTACAATAAAAAAAGTTCGATAAAGTGCTGCGTCCCAGACTAGACTAAATGCAAAATAATTTGGAAATGTTGCTATTACTTCTACTGAGAAATTAAGCTAAATTTTTACTTGGCAAAATTAGATGTCACCAAATGCCTTTTTAACATCTTCAAATACTTCATCAGGGGATTTACTAGAATCGATTTTTCTCACCAAACCTCTTTCTTCATAATATTTTATAATTGGTTGAGTTTCAGTTATGTAAGTATTGAATCGTTTCTCTAGACTTTGAATGTTATCATCTGACCGCCCACTCCCTGCAGCACCTCTGTTTAAGCAACGCTCCACGCAAGCCTAAAAAAATATGTAAAGAACAAACACTATATGCATGTACCTAAAATAATAATTTACTTCTTTTGGACATTCAAAAAATAACACGAATAATAAATGAACATTGTCTGCCACACTTTTATTCCACCCATCTAAATTGTTTTGGTTTCTGGGAAAACCGTCAATCAGAAATTTATTCCTGTCTGACTTTTTCATTGCATTCTGCAGCAAACTACATGTTATTTCAACTGGGACTATTTTCCCTTCTCTGATGTAACTCTCTATCAATTCTCCATACTGGGAATTAGGTTTTGCCCTTTCCTCTCTCAGCAAGTCTCCAGCTGATAAATGCACGTAATCAAACGTCTAAAATAAATACATAGTTCTCCTCCTTATTTGAACAATAGGTTCTCTCTCTACTTACTTCAACAATTTTTTGGCATTGCGTCCCTTTACCTGCCCCAGGAGCTCCCAAAACAAAAATCACTTTGGGCATAACCATGTTCAGGAGACGACTGCCAACACTCACCAAACTTCTTATCATAAAACTAAAACTCAAAGCTGATTAGATAAATCGATAAAGAGTTTACATTCACTTAAATAGACAGACAATTTTCAAACAAGACTCTACAAATCAAATCATCCAAAAATCGAATTATTATCAATTGATTTGGAAGGAATTGCAAATCAAACTAACATCAATTGTGCGTTGTGCGTTTTAATTAATAACATATGCATTAACGAAATTTATTATGAACTTAAACCAAGCAAAATCTCAAACCTTGAAATACGGCCGACGGCTGATGGGCTGACATTGATTGCAATGGCAATTACAAAATGTCAATAAAACGGCCTTGACAGCTGACTTTTGAAATTTATCTACCAGACTTTTTTCCTAACCTAGTTTTTGTACTTAGCGGTCAAAAATTAAGATAATTTAAAGTGGCAATACACAATAGCATTACACAAAGTTAAGAAAAAATTGCACAGTAAGCGAGTAAAAGCCATAGATGTAAAAGCGTTTCCATCATGGTGAATGGTGAATAAGAGATATACAGATATACTTCCCTCTTTGTTCGGGGCGAGCCTAGGGCAAAACAGGCATGCGCCAAATTCAAGCAGATCGCATTGCTATTGGTTGCCAAATTCAAACAACTACCTGTTTATTTATGTCATTTTTCTCACCTGTTACAATCAGTTTCTCATATTTCTATTTCTATTATTGAATTGTCTCGAAGGAGTTGCTTTTTGTGTTCGAAAAAACAAAATGATGAACCTTACGTTTGCTTGAATCGGTAAGTAGATATCTTCAGAGTACTAATTAATTAAACAATGTGTATGTAAATATAATTTTAAGAACGAAGTTGAATATTTAAATTAAAATTTCCGCCACATCCAGAAGGTTTTTGAAGGTAGATGGCGCATCTAGGGACCGTCGAAATACAAGTGAGTTAGCGTTCTATACTTTTCTCTTTTCTATGGGTAGTGGTAGTACTGGTAGCTGTAGTCCGTCTGAGTCGCTGGCAGGTTTGACGCTGCATTGCAGCTGTCATTTCGAAGAATAAAAAAGATACATTCTCAGAGGCATATCGAATAATCGTTTACGTGAGAACAAAACACGACATATTAAGCCAATATCAGTAATAAAATAGGGTCAAGTAAGTTAGTGTAAGAGGTAATGATTAATAAAGCACATTTACTTTTTTTAGGTTAGTCAGATTTCCTTTGCATGAATATAACTGTACATAAAAACCTCTCACAGTTAATTGATGTAATTCGTAGGTGAGACCGAATATTCTTAAGCCATGGCAAGGGGGCAGCAGAAATTACAATCACAGGCCAAGGCACAAGAAAAGGCCGCCAAAGCCAAAAAGCAGCAAGGACATAGTGCCACCGATCAAAAAAAAGCTGCTCAGAAAGCTTTGGTCCACATTTGCACTGTCTGTAAGGTGAGTAAAAGTAGTAAATTCTACAATTAATGAACTAAATGACTAATGTTCTTTTGTAGGCACAAATGCCTGACCCAAAAACCTACAAACAACACTTTGAAAATAAGCATCCAAAAAATGAAGTGCCTGCTGAATTGAAAGATATATGAGATGTTCAATTTCAATTCAGAATTAACACCATCTGTGTTTCACAATTCGAAAGACATTTTGTGTTATTACCACTCAAGTTCTATTGCATCTTTGGTTTTTTTTGGTTATAATTGAGGTTGTTTCTTAGTTTAAAATAATGTATTTATTTAAATTTTTTCTGTTGCCAGATGGTAAGTGATTTTTATTCTTACATTTGTAATAATAAACATGTTTTATGAACAAAGGTACATCTATACTTATTTCATTTCCCCTAAAGAAAAAAGCAAACATATTAAACAATTTATTAATAATTACTGTTGAGATAGATGGGGCTGTTACAACAGTCGAGATTTAATACATTTGTCAACTGCTTTTTTATTTCACAAATAATCCGTCAATAACTAAACAATAATACTATAAAAAATATATATATATTTAAATTTAGAAATGTTATAAAAACAAAACACTTACAAAATAATAATTACATTTGGATTTGTCCCATGAGAGCACACACCTAGCAAAAAGAAAGTAACACAATTTAATTAATTTCAGAACTATCAGACACTGGTTTAAGTACGTTTAGATATTTGTTTCGGCAAATAATTATCAAGATGAACATGTAAAAGTCAGCGATTTATTTTTTCTATACGTTCACACATTCAAAAAAAGAAAACCAAAAATAATTTTTAAAATATGTAAAGTATTGATTAGAATAATTGCCATAAAAAAGGAAACTACGTTTTCATCACACAAAGTGCGTTTACGTTCACTCAAACTCAAATACACATCTATACACTAGAACTATTTTTCAGGAAGTTTGTTGCTTCAGGTGTAACAGTTTGGCCTTCACGTCTTGAAACGTCGGTCTTTTTTCGGGTTTCAAATCCCAGGCCTGTCAAAAAATAAACACTACATTATATCTTACTCATAACGAATTGGTTTAATTTCAGATTACTCAATCTGAAATTAAATTAAATATTCAATCTAATAACATAATACGTCAGTTAATTAAGATTCCACTTATCACAGATCCTCAGCAGATAAAAAAGCTTCATCCTAGTACACAGTGTTTAGGTGTTTCATGAACTGCCGACTTTTCGTCGTCACATAATGTTCTAAGCAGTTTCGCATGTCTTGCTAAAAATGATTACTTAGCATAATCATCGGAAACTATTTATATTAAATGCTAACACTTCTTACTTCGGTAGTTAGTTTTAGCCACCAGTTTTAAAATAGGATGTGTAGTCACCTGAAATAACTACCTTTTATTTTTTATTCAATAGATTTTAGTTCTACTGAAACCTTAAGATAAAAAAAGCCATTATGTCAAAAATTTAAATGGCAGAGAGTCAAGTTTCCCTTCATTTTAAAGGTATTTTATTTCTCTTTACAACCGTGTCAAAAAATTCAAATCCTATTGTAAGTTCTTTAATTACGACGAATTTAATCATTACGACACTTGTTGGTACATACATAATTCCATCCTTATCGTAAAACCTTTGCCTTTTTTTTGTCTTAAGGACGCCGAGCTGTCCAAGGTTAATGTAAAAAAAGTGCAAATTGCCATAATTACGCAGTTTTGAGGAATAACCAAGAAGAAAACCACCTGGAACTAAATAGCGGTGCCATATGAGCAAAAAAGAATTTGAATTCTCAGCGCTTCGCAAAAATCTTAAGCACCATCATAAATGAGGACAAAAGAATGTTTGATAGGTTTGCATTAAATATTTTTCAATTGCATTTAGAATGTTATCTTTCCTTAAAATTAAGTTAATATTTACACAAAACGTTCTGCGACCCACCAAGCCATAGAGGTAGCTGAGATCGTACAGATACAATACACCCATACACATTTTCGCTTGTGCGACTACAAACACGGCTGTACTACATCGACATTCATCTTATTAACTGCAAATATAAATAAAAACTATTAAATGACAGGCATTTCTAAGAAAGGTCTTAAATGACGTTATGGCAGCTATTTTTACATTAAATAAAAAGTTAAAGGTAGAAACTAATGGCAACTAAAAATAAATTCAATTTGTTTAAAAAACCCACCTGTCGCATAATTTCATAGACTTCTGAAGGACATCCTTCAGGCGCTTCCATTTTGTAGCCTTTTTCGACGTGTTTTACCACATCAGCAAGAGGCTTAAAGTGGAATTCAATAAAAATTATACTCTTTAAATTAATCTACTTACAATCCTTGGATAAGGAACTCTGCCGAATGAATAAATTTCCCACAAAAGAATACCGAAACTCCACATATCGGATTTGTTTGAAAACATCTAGAAAGCCACGAATGATCAATATCAAAGGAATTGTAAATGTCGGTAGACCTACATTTCGTTTTAACGCTTCTGGAGCAGTCCATTTAATTGGGAGTTTTGCTGATTCAGAAGTGGCGTTCATTTCCTTTCTGGCTAAACCAAAATCAGAGACCTTCGCTACACCGTTTTCAGCAATGAGTACGTTCCTAGCAGCTAAATCTCTATGGACTACATGTTTCTTCTCTAAATATTCCATACCCGAACTGGTATCGAAGGCAAAGTTAATTTGATCTTTTTTTGTAACATGCAAGCGTCCCCTCGACCTTAAATAATCGACTAAACTTCCTTTACTCATGTATTCCGTCACTAGGTATATCTGGTCCTTTTTTCGTACTATGCCCAAAAAGTTCACCAGATTTTCGTGATGCAAAGATTTCATCAGAATAGCCTCAGCTTCACTCGAATCCTTCAAAACCTTCACGGCCACTTTATTCTTTTTCCACTTCCCTAACATGACCTCGCAGAATTCACCCTTGCCAATTGGTTCACAAATCTATGAATAATGTTTTTGAAATGAAATAACTTTTGAGTTTTTCCACGAAACTTACTTCGAGTTCTTGTTCCGAAATAACGCAGAGATCGTCGTGTTCTTTTGTCTTCTCGTTGCACAGTGCTTTGACTAATTTTGTGCAAAGACCGTCTGCGTCATTTTTATAATGTTCTATCATTTTTTCGAGACTTTCAAAAAACTCCTCGTCGTCTATTGTTAGTTTACCATCTTGCGATTTCACTCTATAATGTTCAACTTTGTTGTCAAAACAAACACACAACGTATAATCACCGGGGAAGTTCGTTGATTCTCTTACGAGAAATAGTCCATCAGTTTTTGCTGATAATAAATTTTCGGCATTTTCGCGGCTGATATTTCCATGAAACCATCTGCACGTAATTCATTTATGAATTCCATTAATATATTATAAATCGTTAGGAACTTACGGGAATGAAATTGAACGCATGACACTTGGAACATGGTTAACGTTAACATCAGGACGGATATTTTTTAAAATGTTACAGTCTGAGTTAATGTTCATGTTATTTGGGGACCTTAAACTTATGTGACAGTCATGCCTGATGCTGTTGTCCACAGGAGGAGCCATTTCTTGCGGGACCACCTAAAAATGTAACTAACTGCAATCAGCTCTTACTTTTCTACAAATTTAAAACTAAAATTTTTACGCGTATTATGATACTTAATTGAGTAAACACCTCTAATCGAACAAAATCCTTTCAGGCAAAAAGCTCTTCTTGTCATCTCGATCGCGACTACAATAACGTCTGGAAGAATTTCGTCGGGCTCGCTACATTACCATCACATTTAATGAATTTTTGTATCCGAATGTACTTGTATTTATAACGTGTATTCAAAAAGAAAACGAGGCTGCGTTGGCCATGAAAAAACTTTGTGTGCATCAATTTAGTGTGGCAAAATTTCAAACTGTCTGCGCAACTCGAGACCTACCACTTCAGTTTAAGAACAACTGCATTCTCAACTAATATTTCAAAAATCGTTGTATATATAGTTGAACACGAACTTCGACCACTAATGAGTTATAAATTACACAATATACATTAGAAGAAAAAAAAGGTTCGGATTTGCTTGGATTCGAAGGTGCAAAAACCAATGATGACGACATTGTGCAAAAATACATGACGTCGTAAGTAACATTTTTATGTCATAAGGTGTCCCATTAAAAATTAAAATTAAACTGTCCTAGCGTTTTTCTTGAAAACATTAAATAACGCATAACTTTATCACCATCTTGTATATTTGTCGGTATGTCGAAGGTATGTGTGTAACTAGTTAGTTGCCTGAACAATTTTTTGGGACAAATTTCAGTAAATGGACGCGAAGGAGGGTAGCATTATGTTTATGAGAGCGATGTATATATACATGTCCTGGCATTTATTATAAACAATTTAAATAAAATTGGTCTGTTTTATTTTGATGGTAAATTTTAAACTGACAGATCTTGACAAATTTATGTTTGTTTTCTATGGTTTCTACACTGGAAAGCCGATAAATTGTATGGCCAACGCAGCCTCGTTTTATTTTTGAACGCACGTTACTATACTTCATCCACACAAACAACTCATCCTTTTCATGAATAATTGTTCCAATTTAAATAAATTTGAATAAATGACGGCAAGCTGGTTGTGTTTTGTTTACATATAGAAAAATCTCATGCCCTTTAGATAGATATAGGATTTGATTAAAACAAACTACAAACAAAATATTGTTTTTGTTTCCAAAAACACTTAGCTTTGAAGATAAAAGACTTTAATTTTGTTTCTCGCTCGTAACTTTAATGGTAAAAATTGGAACAGAAATATGTAGATCTAAATTAATTTTATAAGGTTGATTGCTTGCGTCGGTTTCAGAAGTAAATTATCTGCTATCACTCCTATTCAAAACAACTCTTTTTGGTGTTTAGGCTATAAGCCTCCTTTTACACAAAGATCCTGAATGCCAGATTCAAAATGGGAGATTCGGAATCTTGGACGTATTCTGCGGCGATTCCGTCGGCATTCTTTTTAGGGGTCTGCGCGGTTAACACAATATTTTCATAAACTGAAGTTGTTCAGTGGCGGGTATACTTATTATAGTTATTGTGTGCTGGTGATTTTGCGATAAACAATCGTCCCTGGTATCCCACAAACAAAGTCGCCGAGCGGCAGCAGAAGTCCCGATTCACGTTTTCGGTAGCGTGATTATGAATGCGATTCGTCGTTCGTGTAAAAAGCCCCATAAGCTTACCCAAGAAGGATCATCGTGAGGACGGGCCACGTCACTTGGAGTGCTTCGTTTGATACCCCTTGCGGGCACAGTGGGAGGATGTGAAGTAGTCATGGGTTCCCATTGACTTTCTGTCTCTTGCGAATAGTCAAAAATGTACTGACACCTCTAGAAAATCGAACGTTTGTTAGACCATGAAACACATTCCAAAGAGAGATGTACTTGAGGAAATGGAGAATTTTGACTGGTCATTGCTGGAGGAAGAAATCACTTCAGCACCTAGTCTGCTGTAACAAAAAAACTATCTAATTCAGCGTATTAGTTGGACGAAACGAAATGTATATAATTATTCACGTTATTACCTGATAAGTAAATAACGGAAATGAATAATGAAATTGTATCAAAGCGAACAGCCACGGTGGTTGAAAACTATTATTTGTAACTCTTTCGAGAATATCTTACCACTCCTTTTGGAGCTTAATGTCGTAAAGACACTCTGAATCCATGCTAATATATTGCCAAATGTATTAATATCATTCAGTGACCCATTAAATACAATTTCATACGCTATGTCCCAATACTTGGATTAAAATTAATTAAACAACTTACCATTTTCTTAAAACTCTACCATTTTACTTTGGGACGCATCGTAGGTTAATTTTTTTAATAGGTAATTAGGTTTAAATTTTAAAAAACATATATTAAAACGTCAATCACGATGTATTAACCGCCATTTTGATTTTATAAATACATGGTTGGTACCTTACATAGATAAGAGACAGGTGCAGATGTCCCGCAACCCTATTCTTTCTAAAATCAGCTAAAAAGTAGTTTTTAGAGCCATCTGTTGGGATCTCTTAAAACATTCATTAAAACAACGTTAGAAATCTGTCCGTAAAAAAAAACGCATAATTTACCGTTACCACAGACGTTGAGTTGCTCTTAGGCAGCGTACAGATTAGTAGGTGGCGCACCCTATGGCCGTTACAGTAAGTTGTAGGAAAATAATAAGTCGGAGGAATCACGTTGAATTTATTTATAAACTAAATTGTTAAAAAAAGCCTGAAAATTATAACGTGCGCGTATAAATAAAAGCCTACACTCAGATGGCTATGGAATCTTACTTTTATTTTTTCCAATGTAGACGTTTGAAACTGTCAAATCATCACATTTGAGAGCTGTCATTCAAAAATTGGCTGAAACGACTTCTAAACAGAGATTGACAGAGACCTGGAGATGGAATTTGCTGATGAAGACATTGTGTGCGTTTAGACCGGGCGGACTAAGCACTAATTTTAATTTTTAGTTATTTAGTCCGTGTGTTATGAACGCCTGGGTCGATCGCATTTAGATCGAATTTACGGTATAGTTAGTGGCGGCTGGCGCTAAAGGGCACAGGCGCACGTGCCCTCTGATGCTAGAGAAATAATCTTTTTTATAGATTTTCATTTTTAATTTGTTGTGATTGAGCTATTTTGCAGCAAGAAAAATATAAGAATAATGGGCTTGTACAAATAAAAAGTGTTGGCAAGTTTTCTTTGCCACTTTTTTGTTTTGTGCTTCCATTTCCAGTTATTTTAAAAGCAAATAACTCTACTATACGTCCAATCTTGAAACTATTCTAGAAATTTTTCAATAAGCGTAATTGTGACAATATGATCTTCCCATGCATTAAGTAATAGCCAGGTGTTGTAAATTATTAACCTACACGAATCTGATTAAAATGAATGATCATATTAAAAATTACAATCTTATGAGGTATTTGCCATCCATATTTTTGATTGCAAAAAGGTTCTATTGATTTAAATTATCTACTGCCTTTCTACTGCCCATCTACCCCTACCTATTTTTAGTACTCCCGCCTTATTCACTTCCACCTTTTCTCACTAATTTCTTTTTTAACTTCTAAACAAAAACAACAACTCATTTTATGTAAAAAATTTATTGAAAAACGTTACCTGAAACAAAACAGAAAATATTATTCAATGTATTTACTCTAAAATTTATTATGTAATACAAAAAAATTGTTCAGTATTAATTTTTCATCAATTTTCAGTCGGGAAAAGAAGACAAATTAAATCATCATGAATGATACATTCGTTATGTTACTCTTTGTTTTAAAATAAATTAATAAGATGTTATTACCTTAAGAAGGATTTTGAGAACGCTTCTGAACACGTCAGTAATCCCTACCTTAAAAATAATAATAAAATGTTATAGATCTGTAGAAAAACAATTCCAAAAGAAATTGATTCAGGGTTAAGAACTACATATTTTATAGCAAGTATATCACACTGATTAAATTAAATACATTTAATCAGCTCTAGTGGCTTGCATGGTAATTAGGCAGGTCATCAACCAAATAATGTAGAGTACAACTGTATTCCAGTAGTGGCACTCACATGAAGACCAGCAGCTGAACAGCGTCTCTTTGCCTTTTGCTTGTTCACTTTAGATTCCTTGTGTTGGGTCGACAATTTAGGATAATTGTCAGATGGTTCCTTTCATTTCAGACGAAGTTCTAATTTCAATGCCGATCTATGACGTTTACACTGAAAAATAATTCAAATAATCACATACTGCCAAATAACATTCATTTAAACGAATTCCATATCTAGAATAATCATGCCACACATCGGGTCACTACTACTACACTACACTACTCAACAGTTGAGTGCTAAAAATAAAAACAATGAGACCCAATATGAGATATTGCATTGAACCCACATAACCGGTAAGACAACCGTAGTGACGGACGGAAATGGACGTTTGTTAACATAATGACGTACATCACTTTATTTACTCGAATTAAACATTTTTTAAGGATGGAAGCAAGCCCTTTTAGGATCTAACTCCCAAATCCAGTAACATGTCAAAGAAGTATGTCAATTCCAACAATTAATTTAATACAGCGACTGTTGTAGTACAATAATTTCATGTTATATATAAATAAATAACATGTGGTAAGCTCCTACACCGATCTAGCAGTTTTAACTCAACAAGCAATTGTAGTATCCTTGCTTGCTTTTCAAAACTGCATCTCATTTTTGATATTATTAACTACTTTTTTTATGACAACATTTACCTGTTCGCCTTTATGAACCATAACAAGCGCCAGAACGCTCATATGCTCGTCAACAATGCACCCTTTCTCACTGTTTTACGTTTTCTCTCACAATCCTGTCAGGATCCACAGCATGAATATCCCTAAGATATATGTAGTTAGGTAGTCTTACCATGTCCGGTATTGTGTAAAGTTAATTGTATTCGTATAGAATAGAATCAATTAGATTCCGATCGAAGTCTTATTCTCTCTTAAAACTTTTGATACCATTCTTATGTTATTTTAATTTACCGTTGTAAGAATGCCCTACTAGAGTAGAACCTCGATTATCCGAACCTCGATCATCCGAACGATGACTTAGTAACGTTGGCGCGAAAGATACATACAAAAAAAGCATTCGACATGATTCCGACGATATCCTTGTTGATGTTGATCAAAACATCAACAAGGATATCGTCGGAATCATGCGCCGTAAACATGATTTCTTCTATCTATTATTTATGTATTAAAAAAAGAATTAAACACTCACGTCCTTCATTACAACCGAAGACGTTTTTAAAATGTACTACTAAATAATTTTAAAGTGTGTAAATGTCTAAACATAGATTTCAATGTGCCATATTGGTAACCTCTATTTCTGTAAGTACTCCTCCACAATTTATCTTGTTTTGAATGTAAATTGCAGTAACCCGGATGAAATAAAATTATTTCGAAAGCTCGGTGAAAAAAAAAGAGTCTCTTCAACACCTACATCGATCGAAAACCCTAAATATATATATAGTATATATATATATATATATATGTAATGTACTGTTTTTATGTAAAAAGTTGTTGTTTTTGATCTCGTCTCAAAAAGCCCACGTTTCGATTATTCGAACTAGTCTCGTTCCCAATTGGTGCGCGTGGCAAACGAACAAAATGATTACGCGTGGATCGTTTTGAGGTTAAATGCTGAACCGATCAGTTTGAAGTAATCGACATTTATTGTTTGCATCTTTCGGATTCGCATTTTAATTTAAACAGAGCTCAATTCTGATGGTTTTATAAATAGATGCATTACGATATTTTTTGGTATTGTTTTCTAAAATAGTTAAAACTACTTATTTAGGTTTCTTACCTTCGTCATCCTTCCATTCTGTCATATATTGGCGCAGCGCGAGGCAATGCACTGCATTGTAATCTCTCCATGTCCGTAATTCTACAGTAAGCAATCCAGTATGTGAATCAGAGACAATTCATTGTCATTGTCTCTGGTGTGACTAATTAGTTACTGGGTTTATTTGCTAAACTTACAGAAAATGGTTAGCGATGTTATTCGTTTCACGGTAGCCGGAAAAGAGAGCGAACCAGAGATAAAGAGACTACACCGTGAGACCATAGATAAATAAATCACTCTACGTGAGACTACAGACACTACACTACATAGACAAAAGAAAAGTATAAAACGCCAACTCCCTTGTATTTCGAAGGTCCCCTAAATACGCCATCTACCTTCAAAAACATTCTGGATATGGCGGGAATTTTAATTTAAATATTTAGAGGGAGTTTTGAATGTTCACACCATAGACAAGACAAGAGATAAAATAGATCATAGAAAAGAGAATAGATGGTCCACTCTTCCTCTTCTTTCTAAAGTTGTTCATGGTGCCATCTGTTGGGATCTCCTAAAAGTTTTACTCAATCACTTGTAGAAGCTTGTATGTGAATAAGCTGGAAATTTAATTGCACTACTTCTTCATATGATTTGATTTTGTGGATGATAAAATTAAACCAGCGTGTCAACAGGTTTATTAATAATAGTATCCAATGGACCCGGCATTGCTGCGATTAAGTAGGCCAAAATTTTACCACTTTTAGTCAACATTTTACAATTTTTTCTCAAAATTTTAGCATTTTGCGACTGAGATGGCCATTTTTAGTTCAAATTTTACCTGTTTTGGTCAAAATTTTGCCATTCACAGTCATTGCGGGTGTAAATGATGTAATTTTTGGTAAAAATTATGCTATTTTTATAACAAATTTGGCCAGTTTTGTCAAAATTTAATAATTTTTGATCAAAATTTGAGCATTTTGTGATTGAGTTGGCAAACAGGAAGTGCCGACTGTCCGTCCTGCAGGAGGCTCTTTAATGATGCGCTGTGGAAGTGATTCCAAACCTCTAGAATCTCCATCAATCCAGAGAAGAGCTCGGCGATGCTCATCACACGCCAGACAACCGAACCAGAAGTTCTTTGTTAATAACCGTGTCGGACAATACAAAGCGTTAGAGATACATTTAATGTCCTCTTCAACAAATTCCATTTTCAGGCCTCGGTTTAGAGCAATCGAAATATTGTTAACGTATGTTATGGTCTATCTATGTATAATGTATTTTTTGCTTATGTGTTATTCAAAGAATCACTGACTCCTTGTCAAACAGAAAAACAGGACTTTATTTGCCAGAGTCTGAACAAAGAATGATAGTGCAGTAAAGATGGGTCGTTCGCGAACGAACTATTAAAAAGAACCGGTATTTTAAGTGAACTAAACGAACTGGTTCGCAATGCGCAAACGAACTAGTTCTCCGCGAACTAAAACAAACTGTCACTGAATGAGTAGAAGTGGGAACCGGCGAACGATACGGAAGATTTGCAGTTCGCAGCGAAATCTATTCAACTCAAATTCTGAATTATTACGTTGGACGAGAACGACTGCGTTTCGGTCGCGATTATTAGAACCTTGGATGGATACAATAATTAATAATGGAAACTATTAAAACTTCTGAAAATGTCTGAACTTACCCGTCCTCGCTTTCCACATAAAAATAAAAATAATGGCCGTTTTTTATGTCAATACCAATTAAAATTGTCCGAGAGCAACAAAAACTTATAAAAACACATTAATTTATTATTATCTATTTTTTTGTGTTATTTTTATTTACACGAAAATTTTATTATTTTAAATTAAGTTAAACAAATGATGAAAATATGTTTATCTATCTGTTCCTAATAATAATGTACATTGTAATGTAATGTAACGTGCGTTCAAAAAAAAAAAACGAGGCTGCGTTGGCCATGGAAAAACTTTGTGCATCAATTTAGTGTAGCAAAACTTCAAAGTGTCAGTTCGAGTCTGTTCATGTTTAGGTTAGCTTCCTTGTTGACAATGGGATAAATCATTATGGGATAAAAAAAAAGTGCAAAACATTTCCCGGTATCGTTGTGAATCCAAACATCAATCTATTCATTGTTACAGCTTCTCCTCTGTTGAGGAGAATATCGGCACGACCAGGACGGTCATTAATTTGATATAACTGTAAGTCGTGAATAGATCGATGAAGAAGAATCAGTCTCAAAACCGAAAAATGTCTTGAGAATATTTGGCAGCACTCAGCTACCCGTCAACTTTCATGGGTCATCAGTCTCTATGCGCAACTCGAGACCTACCAATTCAGTTTAAGAGCAACTGCATTCTCAATTAATATTTCAAAAATCGTTGTATATATAGTTAAACACGGACGTCGACCGTTAGGGAGTTGTATTACACAATATAACATTATTAGAAAAAAAAAGGTTCGGGTTTGCTTGGATTCGAAGGTTTATTATTTTAGTAGGCCAAAAAATTTAGACGAGCTACGGCAAAAAATCGAAAGCAATTGCGATAAATGTTGTTTGTTTTTGGAGTTTAATTACGGATTGTCTTTCATTAAAGTTTACATTAATTTTTTTTACATGTTTACATTTTATTTAAAGTACCAAATTTTTTTTCCCCATTATTTAAGTAATAATAATAATAATAATAATAATATGTTTGTGACCTACCAATCGTTGTATACATAGTTAAACACGAACGTTGACCACTAGTGAGTTATGAATTAAACAATATATATTAGAAAAAAAAGGTTCGGATTTGTTTGGTTCGAAGGTTTAAAAACCAATGATTATTAAAAATGTTTATTAAAAATAAAATTAAACTGTCCTCGCGTTTGGGCCGTTTTATTTCGATGATAAATTTTAAACTGACAGATCTTGACATTTGTCAAATCTATGTTTATGTTTTCTATGGTGTCTACACTGGAAAGCCGATAAATTCCATGGCCAACGCAGCCTCGTTTTTTTTTGAACGCACGTTACTTATTGTACAGTCTGTACGGGATAAAAGCAATCAATGAGAACTGACGAAAATTATAATTATTATGCAATCAGCCAACGTAACTTCCAGGTGCCAGACAACTCACTCGTCGATTCTATTAATAACTTATCAGAAATCTACTATAGTTCGAACTAAAATCGTCTGTAATCCGTTGCTTGCGAACCTTTTATTTAGCAGGTAATTAGTTCGCGCGAACAAGTTCACTGAAAATAACTTATTAAGCCTTAAGCCTATCACTATAGTGCAGAAGCACATAACCGCTTTACAAGTATTCTCGCTGACCACGCAGATATGCCAGTCCTCCCGTTCCAGTCAAAACAAAGTGAGTGTGTGAGTCTGCTGACACGGCGGCAGGAATGTTGGAAATAGAAAACGATGGTCCAAGCGGCTTCTCATTTTCTACCATTAACATATAATTAATTTAATTTTGGAATCGAATCCAAAAATTAAAAATCATATTTGAAATTTTTATTGAAACATTCACAGATTGATAGTGTGCACTGATTGTATTATAAAAAATACAGCAGCTAAAAATTTAAATGCATATTCTATATCTTTTTGGTAGAAAAACAAAATTGACAACTATCTTGAGAAGATAGTAGGTAATGCAGATAGTCACATGTAGAATATGATATCACCAGATGGATCTAATATATAAAAATAATATTTGAATTCACATTAATATCAACATCGAACACGCTCAATTATGTATACACACGTATAAAAATAGACAAAACTGGATCACATAGAACGACGATTTTGAAAAAAATTAATGTGTCTACTTAACATAATTATGCAACCAAGTGTAAATGTCAGCTTCATGTTGGGATACCCAGTTTATATTGAGCTTAATTGTTTCCAGACTTTGTTCCAAAACTCTGGTTGCTGATCCCACGTTCATTCCATTAAAATATGTCGACACCTAAAAATTACATAATATGTCGACTTCGTCGATCAATTTACGTAGTCCTACTTACTTCATAGTAATCGTAGGGAGTGGATAAATGAGCGGTGACCGCTGATATGAGGCTACCCATCATAAACGTAGCGTTTCCAAATAGAGAATGCATCATAGGCCAGTACGCCTTCAGATGTCTCCAGGCCAACAATCGTCCCTCAGGATTTCCCGCAACGACGGCCAAGACGATTTTTACATCTTGAGGTTTAACCATGTTACGATCCAAAGTTTCCAAGAGATATCTTTGCAGAAGCCATGGATCCGAGGCGACCCCTAATGCTTTCAAAAGCAATTTGCGTTCACTAGGTACAGTGGTCAAGTTGTACAAATTCCAGCAATACTGCCATTCGGCCATGCCACCATATTTAATTCCAGCCGAGTAAACAACCTCCTTTAAGTCCGGACTGATCGGTTCATTATGGTGCATCCACTTTTGAAACACTTGTTTAGCTCGTGTTACAGTTTCGTTTAGTTCGCATAGAATTGCAGTCGACAGTATGTTAGTACGCATCAGTCTTCAAATTTAGATTTAATAAAAACGCATGCAAATGACAAACATTGTTACTTGTGTAAATGTGATCCTTGGTTGTTCCAACCAACATACTTCGTAGCCGGTGCCAATATCTTCCTCATGTATTTCAAAAATTGCTTATAGGCCAAGGATTCAGAAAGTCTTCGACTCCAGGATTGGAAGTGCTCGATAGCAGTTGCCCAAGGTACATAATCTCGCTCTTTAGAAAGATACAAAGATAACTCCAAAGGAATACTAGCGTTCAGAAGTCCGGCCCTAAATTCGTGTTCCATTAGTAAGACTTAACAGATATCAAATATAAATTCTACCTGCATAAAGTAAACGCGTCATCGATCAAATTCGCTCGATCAGCTGGGTTAAACATTGTATGATTGGTCCGCAAAATTTGGATAAACCACCTCCACATACTTTCGTCATACATAACTCGATAGAATCCCGATTGGTTAACATTTGCCTTTATCCACTTAATTTCGGGATCTAGCTCAAATTGAACTAAAACATAATTCTAAATAAATATTTCACATTTTTGAGTAGAGACATACCATCCGTCATATTCATCCATACGTTATAAATCGTGTTGGTGTCGTTACTTGCAAAGTAAGTTAGCGGAACGTACCACTTGTAATCGTATTTAGATTTAGGTAAACTCCTACTGGTGCTGTTCTGGTTTTCCACTGTTAGTAAAAATATTTCTTGGGTAACAACTATGTCATTTTCTTCTCTAGTGATCGTAATTAAGGGAAATCCCATCTGTTGCGTCCATGTATCCATAATAGCCTAAATTTTCTGTTCTGAGTAAACCGAGACATTATTAAAAATGTAGTATTATACCTTTATTTCCAGAGAATGATTGGTATTTCGACTTAAAACATTCCACAAATCTTTAGTGTCAGCATTACTGTATTTGTAAGTATTTAAATAATCGTTAAGTCCATTTTGTAATGTTTCTTGTTGAAGAAATTTGCTTAACATATACAAGATAGCTGCTCCCTTTGAAAAAAAAAATATAATTAACATTTAAGACTAGAATGAGAGATTTATTATTTATTACTTTGCTGTAAGAGATGGTATCAAAAATAGCTTCAATTTCTTCAGGATCGTAAACGGCTACAGAAATAGGATGACTGCTTGAAAGAGCATCTAAGGCAAGAGCAGGTTGAGTTTTATCAAGAATAAACTGTTCCATCATTTTCCAATCGGGAAATAAACTGTCTACGCCTAAATATTCCAAATAACTTGCGAACCCTTCGTTCAACCACAAATCGTTCCACCATTTCATAGTTACTAGATTACCAAACCACTGATGAGCGAGTTCATGTGCAATGACTACTGCCACGAATTGATGAGCCATTGTGCAGGTTTCAATCGGGTCATATAAAATCGAAGTCTCTCTGTAGGTAATCAAGCCCCAATTTTCCATTGCTCCCGCGGCAAAATCTGGAATAGCTGCCAAATCTGTAAATGAAAATTATATACCAAATAGAAAGAGACATCCTTGTTTTACCTTGTTTGGGTAACGGATAAGGTACTCCAAAAAAGTCTTCAAAATATTCAAGAATACGAGTCGTGGTATTTAAGGCAAAAGATGCTTGGGAAATGTACGGAGATGGAGTGTAAACAGATATGGAAACACCTCTCTGACTTTGACGGCTGAGATGGATGTAATCACATACGATAAAGGCGACTAGGTAAGTACTCATATCGAAAGATTCTTGAAAATCGTCTCTCAGCTGTAAATATCATGATTCGATCAAAACCTCCACCAGAAAAAGCCACTTACAAGCCCCGTTCCCATATAGAAACCGACATCTTCCGTATTAATAACGGGCATATTAAATAAAGCAATATGAAATCTATCTCTAAAAATAGACATTTTAAATTTAGCTTTAAAATTTGGCTCGTCAAAACAGGGAAAGGCCGTCCGAGCATGAGTTGGTTCAAAATGTGTTGTAGCCAGATATCTACGACATTTTATTTAAATACAAATTCCCTCAGCACTACCGAACTCACCTTCTTTCTCCATCTTTCAAATAACTCGAGATATAAAAACCTTCAAATTCCCTACTTAACTTAGCAGTGTATCTTATCATCAAAGTGTAATTGTGCCTTTTTCTAAACTTTTCCTTCATTTCAATATAGATCTGGTGAGCTCCCGTGTATTCGAGCATTTTTGCTATCCGCATAGTATGCCCCTTTCTATCTTGGACCATCTTATCGGTGATTGTTAGGTTTTTGCTGTGTAAAACGACAAAGTGTGTATCTTTATCCACGCTGAATTCGACAGAAACCTGGCCTATTTGGGAGTAATTGCAGATGCAATTATTACATTTAAAATATAGCTAATATGATGTGTGTGATACCTTTAACGTCCAAGGTGGTGAGATTCGGATGGATAGTGATGTTATACCGAGTGGGTCTTATAAATGTGGGAAGACGGATATTATTCCAAGGGAAGATTTGACCGTTGGTGGCCCGCGGAACGAAAACTTTCGTCACGTTCCATTGTTCGTCGACGAAGTTTGTCGGTTTCTCACCAGCGCAGGTGCAGTCTGCAGTGTATGGTCGATCGAGATTTAGAAAAAAAAAAAAACAAAATCAAATACTCACCGCTCTGCGGTCCGGTGAACGCAATGATAACAGCAATGGTGAAAAGTAGAGCAAAGACAACAGTCGCGATACAAAGAGCACGGTTGTGCGAACAAGCTGCGACTCCATTGTTTTCGTATAAACTTTTCTTGATTGCACAGGCAGGACTTTCAGTTCCTGCAACACCGCCTGCGTCACAGGTGTTATGAATGAGTGGTGATGACTGACAGATGGGATGATTGATTTGTGCAGTATGATTTGTACCTGTAAGAAACGCAACATCGTCAACATCCTGCTCGCTCATCACTATCTCTCCACGTCTCCAGACAACTGCCTCGATGCTGTGGTCTCCAGTAACAACTGAAACCTTAACAAGGGATTCTCGATTTCTACCCTCCACAATAAGCTTAACTCTATATCACTACTTGTTGGATGGATTATGATTTGAACTGGACTCGAAAACGAAGCACTTTGGAAGAAAGACTGTTACTACGTTATAATTACTGTTGAACACCTCGTTTTGGTCAAAATTTAAGATGCGAGATCATTTCGCTTGATACCATTGATTTGGCTTAATTTCTTCTAGTTGTGTTAGAATTTACTGCGGTTTGATAGTTGTACTTTGGGTGATATATTTTTGTTTGGGAACTGAGACGCGTCAAACGAAGCTGTACTTTTCACCGCACCGGACTCTCCAGAACCCGGAATCCTGCGTCCTTTTAAGAAGAGATACACGCATGTGCCAGAATGAAGGGAGGCAATGTTTTGATGTTATCACAGAATACTCCGAGCTAACGCAATCGCACATGCAACCACGTGCCGTATCGACGTTTTACCATTTTTTTAAATCTACCAATCGTTTACAAGACATGCAATCGATAAATTTCAACTAGGACACTCAAAATTGCGTCGAGGGTGAACACTTACGCCAAATGTGGGCTTTAAAGACGTGACGTCGACAGTATATCTATATTCTACGAAGCGGGGTAAGCGTGGAGGGTGTTTTGTATTCGATTTGCGAGGCGGTTGTGGAGGTCGAAACCAACTTGAAACGTTACGCACCTTGGAGCCGCACATTGCCATTTTGTGTTTGCTTGAATTTTCCCATGGGTTCCAGACGGATCATGTCCGCTGATGCTGGAGAACCTTGGGGCATGATGTTAACCGGACCAACGTCTACATAGCAACAACTCAACTGCTATAACTATGCAGAAAACAAACACTCTTGAATAGGTAACAAGGCAATAAACATCTACTGACTGCACTACTGTTTATCCGGAACTTTGAAACTGATTTTGAAACATTCACATGCCAACGACCACCCACTAGATCCTGTACCTGTTGATAACAACAGAAGCTCGGAATTTTACACTATTGAATACACTAAAACGCACTATACGTCTGACTAAATGACGCCGATTGCACCCCTACGCTTCACAGCACCCCTACGATTTTGGATGCTTGCGACGTCGGCGTTTTATGATTCGTACCGCCAAATTCTTTTGTGTTATACACATTCTTCTTATTTTTATTGCAATTGCATTCAAAATAAGTATTTTCAATTCATTTTTAGTACTGACGTTGAAATTCAACAATATTTCTATGCTTATTTAACCCCTTATTATTAGATAACGTCAAACGTTCCCTTTCGCGCGCGCGAGCTAGAGATCATGACACGTGACAACCTCATTATTGATCTAATTCTACATGAGTGTGCGCCCTTACCCTTCGAATTGTGGTGTCGTAACGTGTTTAACAATTTTTTTTTTAAATTAGAATTTACACTAAGAGAGTAGAGACGAATAACTGAAAATAAACGAAATAGTTTTGTCCAGTTATGTAATATATACTTGACGCATTAATTGTACTAAAAAAAATAGTTTTTTTTTACTGTAGAGATCTTTATTGGCACCAATAACCAAATATAATTGCTTCGAAAAGCAAACGTTAAGTGTACAAACTGTTCAAAGATAAAACCCAGCATATCACTTGACCAAATGCTACACATTCACAAGAATACTTACAACCTACTTACAAGATATACAATGTACAAAACCTATATGATTTATAAAAAATATTAGCCTAATGTTTTAATAAGATGATATTATAACTAATTAAAAAATAACCAAGAAGTACGGGACTACATTTGTATAAAATAACATGGTTACGATTAATCACGAACATCATTTAAAAATGATGATTATAACATAACATCTAACTGGCATGAAAATTAGCTCCTCTAACTAACGCCCGTTTCCTACCACCAAATACATCAGTCATTCATACTCACAATACTTATAATAACTATGTACAATATGTTATGAAAAAAAGGCATATTCATTACCTGATATTTTCATTTATTATAAAAATATATTATTATAGTTCGTTCTATCGGGAACCAAAGCATTTAAACAGATTGAATTGAAGACAATTAAAAATAAATTTTTATTTAAAAGTTATGATTTCGTTAATTCAATAAGTTCAATTAAGCTGGACTAAATATTAGTTTAAATGCCCACAGTACGATGAAAATCATAGCATAATTTTCAAAAGCAAGAATAAAGAAACCGTTAATTTACAGATGACTGGAACAAATTAAAATGTATTTGAGCAATGATTTGCGTGGAAAAAACGGAACTTTTTAACGTTAAAATTCAATGCGTACATGTAAGCTGCAAACACCTTAATCTTTGTGGCCTTGTGGAGGAGGATCTTTTCGTTCTGAATTATTTATGGTGGAATTAGAACGAGGTACCACAAGTATTGACCCATCTGCAGACGTTTGAAGACTATATTGATAAGGTGAGTACTGGTTGCCATCCTGATCGCGCAAATTCTACGGAAAATATTAAAAATCAATGTAAATGTTATTGAGTGAGTGAATACCGATAGAAATCGTAATATCGTAATCAACCTACCTGAAATACATGTCTGTATAACTGCTGATATTTATCTTTCATCCTTTGGCATTCGTTTGTGACGAACTCGTGCTCGTTCATTAATCTCAATTTTCTATCCCGCATATCTTTGACTTCATCAGCCAAACTTAAAATTTGATCGAGCTTACGTTTCCTGCAATTTTGTGCCGCTACTTTGTTTTTTCCACGACGACGAATGTCTCTGATTAGACTCAATTGCGGCTCGCTCAAATCATATTTCGACAAACGTTCGTTAAACTCGTCCATTGGCAAATTGATAATATCGTCGACAGTAATAGGAACATTCAAAGCTCGAGCTCTTTTTTCGTCTCTAGTCAAATGTTCCTCGTCACCCTTTCGCGATTTGCTTTTATCGCGCGAGACTGGTCTTTGCATGGCTCCCGTGCTTTCGGTGGGCAGATGATAGGTATGATTGTGTTGCATGTGCTCAAGTGAGTTTCTGACCAGATGGTTGTGCCGACCGAACTCCATCGAGCACGAATATTTCATTTCGGGAGGTTTTGGTCCGACCGCTCCTTCCGGTTGGGAGCTGTTGTAAGGTGCAGCGGTTGGATCACGATACTCGTATTTAACTGATGGTTGGTGAGATACGGCACTAGTTGCGCCTTGCTCCTGTCATGGACATACAATTCATTTGTATTTCAACCCAAACATAACACCCATAATACTTACTTGAAGGAATCTCTTTCCGAACATTTGGTGTTTTTTCTGAGCAACTGGAGGCATTCGCGCTGCGTCAGATGCGGGTAAAGAACCTGCATGTTGCCTGTTTGTGAAGCTGTAATCGTAAGGCCTGTATTTGCTAAAATTGACAAAGTTGTGAATGTTTTGATAGAATGGAGTTTCGGTGAATTACGACTGATAATCGGTGACATAGTGATCGCCCGCCGTGTGCCCAGAATCAGATCCGGCATCGCACCATTCTCCATCCGACAGAGACGGCACCCTTTCAGATCCCATGGAACTGACAGCGCTGTCGCTGGACGTGTCCATCCTTTCGACGTCGGTTCGCGACATAGATGTTGCACTTGAAGCGCCGTTCATGCTCAAATTGCTGATGGCGTTGTTACTGTCTAACATTCGCATCGTGTACATGCCTAAAAGAAGTAGGCATCCCATTTCAATTTTCAATATACATATACTAAAACACATATTCTCCCGCAGAATCGTTTGCAATCCGTTAAGCAATTATTATTATTATTATTATGACGATTAATATCCAGAGACAGACAGAGTAAGTTTCATGGATCTTTTTCAAAGTATTATTCCAAGTAGCATCCCCGCGTCTAGTTTTCCACTTTTAAAATTTAAGAAAAAAGTCGTTATGTGCGTACTTAGTTGCGTCATGCTCGATAGTGATGCATGTTATCAACATATTTATCTGTAAATTCGATTAATTCCACAAAATCATCCTATGTTGTCATAAACAATATTAGTTAAAAAGTGTCACTAGTGTGAAATGTAATGTCTAGTAATGAGTATATTATATAAATGCACAACTTACGGTGATATATATAAAACAACAGGAATGACAGGAGGAGGAGCAGCAGCAGCAGCAGCAGCAGTAACAACAACAACAACAAATTTTACAACATCCGCTACAGGAAACGCATAAAATTTTCATTTCGGGAAATTGCCGATAATTTCTTTTAAAATTAACACACATTGTAATACGAACACAAATGTAAAAAGACTGATTAAAAACAATGTTCCATTGGCTGTGAATTCCTTATCAGTGTGAGGCAAGTCTCAAGGATAACCCGAACGATGATTCAACATTTTTCTCATTAAGCATCACTAATTCAGCCAAATCAGATTTACTTAAAATTACGTACTGAGCGAGCAAATCCCATAGAAATAAAATATGTTTTGCTTTTATTATAAATATACTTCAGCGATTATTTTATTAAACAAATGACAACAGCTGTGCATCTGTAGGCACTGTTAAATGTAAAAATAACATCAAGCATTGTTGCCTGCGTATTTTCGTACTCGGCGTTTCGGAGGCGATTGAAACAATAATTGTCTATAAACCTCCCGTGATAAACCATATTTTAAGAATGACTCGGCAACATCTTACGAGACCGTTTCCATAAAAGAAAACGTAAAATAAAAGCGGAACATATAAATTCTTTCAACAAGGCCTTCGTTCCATATACATTTAATGTTAAAAGGGTTAAAGACATAACGTAAAATTCAATAACGTAAATATGTCAAGCGCGGTTATTCAAAATCAAAGTCGAATTACTGGATATTCGGTTATAAAGCGCAAGCGCCCACACTAACTAAACATGTAGCAATAAAAAAATTACTAACTTTATCTAATCTAATCTGGTCGTGCGTATTAGTTTCGTGTACTAAATTATTCCCAAAGATAAAGATAAATACGATAATAAATAATTTCTTCAAGCACGTAAAAATGAGCCTACCTTCATTCATTGCCATGTCCATCAACTGAAGATCTTCGTCGTTTAAAATTGATGACAAAAATCCATCAGTCTGATTAAGTTCTGACGTATTATTCTGTAACAATAATAAATGGCATTTTAGCGTTTTAATTTCACCTCAATTAATTTTTATGTTACCTGGTAATACATCATGTCGTGGGAGGGTTCCAGTTTGTAATGGGGTGTGGAATTAGGTTCTCCCATTGGTTCGCTACTATTCGTCAGATTCATTGAGGTGGCAACCGCATTACCTAAATTTGTGCCACCTAAAAATACTTAAATGAGTAATAAAAACTTAAGTCGACTCCGTTCACACTTACCGATGTTACTGTATGGCACTGTAGCATTTATGTCTCCCATCGGAGGTGTAAGTGTGGCATTATGTAAAAGGACACCTCGTGTTGCTTCCGCGCTGTAACCCATGCCGTGTGCATGGGGATGACTGTAATTATGAAGGGGATGGTGATGGCTAAAAGGATGAGGCATACCACTCGTGTCCCCAGGACTCGGAAGGCTTAGCAAATTAGCCAAGTCTTGCCATCTTTGTTCCATGCTAACCGTGCGAACAAAGGGCATGCGGCTCTGCAAGAATGTCTACAACTAGGATTGTGTTTTTCGTTCGAATTTAATATTGAATTAATTTGCATATACGTTATATACATGCTACCGTAATAAAAAGAAACATACAGAGGTAGTTAAATAATTCAGTGACTGAAAAGGTCGTAAAAATACGAATTATCATAACAAAGTAACTACGCCGATATTTTCAGACTTTTTCTCAATAAATAAAAATAATATCATTTATTTATTTAAATATATAATTAATTCTGCTACTTCCATCATCGCCGGTGACAGAAATAATATAAGCTGAACAAATATTTTCGAGTGGGAGGATCAATATTAACTAAAAGACCATGAATTGGAAATGTGGATTTGTTACAGGTTCATGTTTTGGTCTCTTAATTTCAGCCTGTGGAAATAAGCACTTGAAATGACAGGTGAATAGGACACTTGATTCCAGAAGAAGTCACATTCCCACGATAACCCTTACTAAACAAATATTAACTCAAATTTCTGACCTAAACCACACAAAAACAGCAAAAAATAATTTTAACAAATTTGTGTAGATATAGAATTTGATGGTTGTTTGTTTTCCCTTATCTCTCCCTTCGAAAAGTATGCAATCAAAATTTCATTCTTTTTAATTTTATTTTTTGGTCGACCGGTTTCGACATTGTCATTATCAAGTCCTTGATACGATAACGATCAAGGACTTAATAATGACAATGTCGAAACTGGTCGTCCAATAAGTAAAATTAAAAAGGACAAAATTTTGATTCCATACCTTTTCAAGGGAGGGATAAGGGAAAACAAACGACCATTAAAATAATGAAACTCTCAAAGTTTACAAAAAATTTTTTTCAAAAATAGAATTTGCTCCTTGTTGCGATCTGCTTTTGACACATAAAAAAGCCTTCGCACCACATTTGAATCGAAAGTAATTTAATTTATATTTTAAAAATGAGTTAATTTAATCCAGTTCGGACGAAAAACTTTGTAATGAAATTCGTTAAGTCCTCCAATGTTTCTATTTAGTCGCTTTCTTATGGAAGTGGCTGGAAAAAACTAAAAGTAAGAAAAATTCCACCTGACGCACACTTTAAGTACTTAACATGTCAACAAAACCGAAGAGTTAACAGGTGCATGATGAACGAAGAAACGCCTTTAACACTAAAAGAACTGAACCGCGCGTGAGAAGGAAAGCTTGGGCTTTAATCTTAATTGTGTAATCAAAGCATTAAAAAAAATTTGCGTTATTTGCAACACAAAAAAAGAGGAGGCAATTCTCGAAGCAGGAATAATTAATCACAACAATTCAAGAAATCTATACGAAAAAAAAACTTTTGAAACCTCCAGTCAGTCAGTGCACGCATTATTTGGAAAAACATTTTACACCTGATACAGACGCAGGTATAAAGAAAGTTCCACAAAAGATCGAAGGAAGCCGATGGTGGTAACTCAACATGATGGTAATTTGACAAGAGGAACCCGCAAATTACAAAGGCAAAGTCACTACCTAGTGACCATAATTCATCATCAAAAATTTCACTTCAGCGTGGGTTAGAATTATCGAACGGCCGAGATAATTAATTAGTTGTTTATAGCGATTTTCAAATAATGTCCGATAGGGCATAAAAAAAGTAATCAATAGTTACTTACGAAACAAAAATTTAATTATATTACTATTCATTAATTGTCTAACAAGCCCGGTGGCCATAAACTAATATCCCTATACAGATATTCTATTCGCACTTCCAAAAGCAATTTACTGTGTTTTTTAATTAACACTTAAAAAATTATAAACTGGTAACATTCCCCAACTGAAGTTCCTAAATTTGTAAAGATGAACAAAAATAAGGATATAGAGATTAGCTCCCAATTTAGACGTAGGTAGTAGCGGCAGTTATGATTCCGTTTAATATTATCACAACGAAGAAACAACATATCAAAGTGGGTGCTTTCTGTTCTTCGTCTGTTTGTTCTGTCAGATCGTCATTTTGTGCCAATGAATCACAATAATCTATTTCAACAATTTTTAGATTTATGCCATCTATTCATATGACTATTTCCAAGCGTTTAGTCTGCACGCTCCTCGGTCGATAACAGCTTTAATAAAAACACTTCACAAATCACAATCACAAATTGTTAAAAAATGAGAAGAAGTAAGATTGGAGTAAATGTATACAAAATCAAAAGAAAATGTTAACCTTGACGGATAAGAAATAGACACAGCAGCGATAGATGTAAACGTGTCTCATATCATGGAATCTGAAGAACCAATTGAATAAAAAATTTCAGAATGTCTTGCTTTCTAGATGAACTTGCCTGCATAGGCGCCACGACATGAGCCTCCCTCCCTTTTATACTATTTGTTCTACTTCGCATATGCAGTTTTTAAATAAAAATTTGCAATTTTAAAATTTTGGGAATTTTTCAAGTGTTGAATTTCGATTTTCAAATGCAATTAGACGGCACAATAGTTGGCGGCGAAAATTATTTTCAGCAAAATATTGTGGCAAGCAAAGTAAATTATAGTTTTGTAACGTTTTGTTTTGGTGTTTACTTTGTGGTTTGTCGTGACATACCACCCTAGAAAAACTAAATTACCCTAGTTCTATTACGAAATAGGTATTAAAGCACTCGATTGAGTGCTTTAGCAGCTTTGTTATAGGCGCGAAGTAGATAAAAGTGATTAACGCATTCAATTGAGTGCTTTAACAACTTTGTTATAGACATGAAGTAGAAAAATATAATTATGTATTGAAAAGATCCAAATTATCCCACCTTTAAAATAATTCAAATACCGTATCAAGTAGTGTGCTCAAAAAAAAAGATAACACAATGGACTTTTTAAATGCGAACTGGTATCTATATTTACTGAAGCGCCCTTCCGCAAACTTCCAGATTCGTCCAAACATTTTATATCAATCAAAAAAATGTAAATATTATTGTGTGTAACAGGAATGTTTTAAAATAGAAAATGTGGCAGCGAATGACGTATCCTAACTATTAATAAAAAATACCTGGAAGGCCCTATGATGAGGGTGATGGAACTGCGATGTTTGAATCATGTCTGTGAGGATGCTCAAATCGTCGTCACAATCTTTGGAGCCCGAAGTTGTATCGTTTAATTTGGAAGCACTCGTTGATGGTTCTGTGTCAGTCGATTCGTCAGTAAGATTTTCGAGCTCTTTAACATCAATGCCCTCCTACAAAACAGCACTTTCATTCAAATCGTTTCGATCTACTACGATTCTGAGTCACCTGGGGTGCGTCGTCTAATTCGACAAGACGAAGAGCCTCGTCGAGGAGAAACTCTGGGAGCGGCAATGAAAGGTCCCCTAGTGGTAGATCACACGAGGGGCCACAATCCGCTCCAGTTAACGATTCTGTTAATTCTTCGGGTTTTACTACATATTCCCCTAAAAAAAAAAAAATTGGTTACCAAGAATACCCTAGCATCAAAAAATTATGCTTTTTCTCCAAATTTTTCCTATCGCATTGCGAATGTAAAGAACGCATTTGTTATTCTTATTCACAAAAAGAATGAACTTGCCCATTTCATTTATGAATTATAAAATTTAATTCATTCATCATTTACACACGCGTATTTCATCTATGTACGTGTAACTACGTGAAAACACAGACAGTAGTGCAATAGTTATTTAATTGTATAATATAGTCAGTTATTGAGTAACGATACATTTCAATAAGATACATACGATAAATAACGGACTTACACAAGAACTGTTCACTTAGAGCAAATTATTATTTCACATCATTTCGGTCGTTAAAATGGCGCACATTAAACGAAAATCGACAAATTCAATTGAAAAAAGCGAATCATATCAATCAACCGGTAAAATCATCGGCTGTGTTCATCGCTTCTTCACCAAACGTTACCTGGAGCTTTAGGAACCCCCACACAAAACCGAAATTGCCTCTAAACTCTTATTGGTTGTTAGGAAATGTGTAACACCTTATTTTTTGGGGGTTTTTAAACCCACCCCGGTTTCGCTATAATTATATTGAAATGGCGGACTATTTATCGATAATATGTGATAAAGACGTTACGATATTTGTAAAGTGAGATAAATAATACGACCATCCAAAATACAATACTACAAAGGATTCAAAAGGAACAAAACGGAAAGTTACAAGGTAAGGTATCTAATAGCAATTTTTACATGCTGTATCACGGTGTTTCAGCAAAATTCCATTTATTGAAATTGATGCGCCTGACCTTGCGGTGTCAATTATTTTACTACAATATAACAACCAAATTAAAAGTAATAAAAATAATTTATTTAGAACACGCAATCATTTCCGCCATTGATTAAAAATATATATAATTAATAAATAGATAGTCCCATGATTCATGTAGAATTTTATTCACCAAGAGGTGTAACTTGAAAATTAAATTCGAGTATTTATTGTTACCATGTGCATAAAAGCCATTTGTGCTTGAATGCATGCGCCAAAGAGCACCGCCGTTGGAAGCCATTTTGTTATGTTTCTATGGTGATATGGAATTAATAAAGACGCGTTGGTAATTAATATTTATTTAAATGCATTTCTGCATCATTAATATAAGCACAATTATATATCTGCCTATTTTAATGTTACTAATTATTACAAGAAATCAAGGATAATTATTTTAACAATAAAATATCATAACATTAAAGCAAACGATAAACATTTAACTTCTCTCTCAAAATGTTAAACCAAGTAAATAAAGTGAGTGAGTTTCGATCAGCGCCATTGATCAACCGCTTGAGTTAAAGAATATCAACGTTTAGTTTAAATATTGTAACTATAATAGGTGTTTCAAACAATATATTATTAATAATTTCTTTATAAAAATTATCTCGATGTTATAAACACCTTTCTGAGAATTTTGATTCATTACAATTTTAAAAAGCCTCAAGTCAAGTAGGCTTGAAATAAATTTGATAACGTTTGAAAAGGAAATATTAAAATACATGCTCAATTGTCGTAGAGAACAAATCTTCGGAATAAAGCAAAAACCAGATAATTCCAATTTTTGGATTTTCTAGTTAATTACACCGAGATGCTTAAAATTTGCATCCATTTACACTGCAACAAGAAGAAGTGCTACGACTATAGGGCTTTGATTACTCAGGTGCTAGTCCACTTTGGCTACTAAGTCGTGCTAAATAAATGTTACTTAATTAGTACTATATTATATTTTTTGCGTACATTATTCAATATTCTTTGTATTTGTTATATCCAAACTATGCAATATTTTTCAGAACTGGCATTGTACACATACATTAGAGCTAGTTATAAATTAAATCTAAGAAATTGTAAATTTCTGGATGAACGATGAATTTTCTAGTACCTACCAGTTTTAAATTGTAAAATAAAATATTTATTATTATTCCATTAATTCGTATTATTATCAATTATTATTCGGAAGAAAAGGCGGTATCACTTACATTATTTAAATTTAATTTTATATCAATACAAAAATTGACGAGCTAAATACCTATCAAGTTATTAGGTATTTTTTAACGACAAATTTTAACTAAGTAGGTATGTAAATGTAATTAGAAAATAAATAAAAATTATTACTATTTATTTGCCACTGTGTTATAATATATATACACAATATTAGTTTATTTTTGACCATTGGCTTTATACAAGGTTCACAATGTACCATTTTTTAGATTAAATTTATATATATTTTCAGAAAGTTTCAAATATCAAATCAAAGAAACGATATAAGGTAAAACCCGACTTACGGGGACAAAATTACTAGGTAAGATTCACCTCTTATGTTCACATAAAATTCGAAAAATATTTCGAGTTATAGAAGTTGGAGTTAGGAAAATAAAGTTCCACTTTATTTTCAACTCAACGCGTAAAGATAACATACATTAAATAACCATAAATTCGGCCAAGCAGAAATGAGTTTCATTTCAGCCGGAATCTTAGCAATAACTTCTCTTGTCTGACTTTTTAAGAAGACAACTCTTGTTCGAAAGCAACTTGAATATTTTCAGCAGGCCAATAACGCAAATTCTGCTTAACGAGATAAGCGATCTCAGCGAGGAAATTAGGCCTGTTATCCAGATTTGTCGGCCCTGGATTATTTTATATAGGACTACTTATCAAAACAGATCTCAGAATTTGGAAGATTTGAAGGATAACATGAGGGAAGTTATTGCTGAAATTCCAGCCGAAATGTGCCAGCATGTTATGAAGTCGTTATTGCGTCGAGTGCAAATATTCATTGACCGAAATGATTTGTCACTTAATTAATGGTAGATATCTTTAAGTTGGAAATCTACAAAAAAAAACTTACATGTCTAGTCTTTCTTTAAAAAACAATTATGCCAATATCTTGCTTGTTCTTTTTATAATTGAAAGAAATAAAAAAATTGAGGTGATCTTCTACAATATTAAAATATTCTTGTAATTATTTTATTTCACGTTGAATATTCTTATATGAAAAAAATAAAAGATTATATTTATTTTGATTTGAAGAACACAAAACTACTAAAATAACAGTTTTCCGTTCATGAAAATATGAACAATTATATTTTGCATATAAATATTTCGGAAATTGCGAATAACATATAGAAAGATACATGTTAGAATGCTGTTGTAGTAGAATTGTTGCTATAGTACATCCAAGTTATTGCAGAAAGAGAATTTGTTTGCGAATGCACTTTACTTAATAACCTTAATATGTACGTTTTTTACCAATAACAAAATGTAATACATTGTAAGTTATGATAGCGATAATGTTTAGAAAAAAATAATTCCTTAAAGGGGAATTGCTTCATTATTGTATCTTGAGTACTCGGCACTAAAATGTCAAAAATCACTATTTCTTGTACATGAAAGATAAATAAATAAAACAAAGAAAACGTTGACGGGCAACAGCAGGTCCAAAAAGGTACTTCAGAGAGGAGAGACTTCAACGGCGTCATTTAAGATAGGAATCTTTAGAAATAATATAAAGCTTCGGCAATTTTCACCTTTTAAAGTGCTTTATTTTCGAATCATTTCAACTAATGGTTTCTCAGAACCAATTCATAAGTACCGACCAGTTCCAAATCAACTAGAATCATGAAATTTTCCGAAAAATAAGTCAATGGTTTTTGTTCGTTTAATTACTTAAAAATAACAAAAAAACAAAAAATTAAAAATTATTGTACGAGTATTCGGTTTACTGATTCAAAATAACTAAATTTCATCGATTGACGCCATTCGACGGAAAGCATCTACTAATCTGAAGCCGTCGGATACGACGCCAGATTTTTTTTTGACATATAAAATCTTGGAACACAACTTCCGAATCGATTTTTACATATAATTACACGTTTCACTACTTTTACAGACGATATGATTGAAAAAACATTGAATTCGAATTTCGCGGGCACTTGGGAATTTAACTTAAAACTTTACGAGCACAAATCCACTAATTAAATAATAGTGATCAGCTGAGGCGAATAATTTAATTTTTTGTTATTTGTCATGAAATCAGCCTGTGTATTGTAATAATTCAAAGTAAGTAAGTAATATATATATGAAGAATCTATCTGCCATGTGCTTTCTTTAGTAGATTCTACGATACAAAAGTGAAACTGGTGCAAAAACATCAAAAAACCGCCTCAAATGGACAGAGGACCATTACTCAAAATTAGGAAATGAAATAATTTTGTCATGTCATGGTGCATTCCCTGGAGTATGTCTACCTAGGGCCCGTCATTAATCATAAATTTGGCTACAATATAAGATTTTTGACACTGGAAAACTATAACAAACAAAAATCATTAATATTTCATAAAGGTCCTATTGTTGGTTCTAATGATCCTCAACGAAAATGCATAGGTAGAGATCACATCGGAGAGCAAATGATGTTGTTTACACAGCCAGCATACCTACCTTGAGAATACAATCACCGTAAGACTGACAAATACACACTGTATCCAAATATCATGTCCTTTCACAGTCCACCAACGAAACTCAACCAAACACAAAATCTTAGGGCACAAAACATTTTCATTCGACACATAACTGTAGCACGAACAGCAGGAATTGAATGTGTGCTATCGAAGCTATGACTGCGGAGCTGAAAACAGGCAAAGCCAATCAGGACCCAGCCCAACAGAGCGAGCTCCAAGCTAATATGGCTGCCACTCAGACAATGGGGGCCAGAGAAAGGGAACTTGCTCAGGGGGCAGAGGGGCCAAGAAGAGAGAGGGGCAGAACCCCAGTTGCTTCTAACCCCGAGTAATGATAGCATTGCACTGCAACTTTTTTATCATCATACGGTTCCATTTAGCTTTTTTCCACTTCCAAATCCTACCTCACAGCCCCTCACTCACTAATAAATACAACCTAACAAAACTCATTGAAACTTTTCTTACATTATTGTTTTTATAATTGAACACGTATCTTAGACAATTTCATCGTTCATCCAGAAATTTTCAATTTCTTCGATTTTTTTGATAGCTCGTATAATCTGACTTCTTATAAATAATGTATGGTTTACATACAAAAAATACAAATAATACTGAATATTGTATACAACAATTACGAAATTATTTTTATTTATTGATCAGATATTTTGGAATGTTATTCAGATAAAATTGCTAGTGTATTTACTCCTATTAAAACATTGTTTTTACGTCATTTTGTGAAAAAAATAATTATTTAATCTTTGCATATCTTAATATACATGCCATTTTTCTCCTGATTCAATGAACGAATACAATACGGCTTTTAGCATTGCACAATCGTTGTGCCGACGATTTAATAAATTTTTATTGTTTTAGATGAACACAGACACTGAAATGAAAATGCAAAAACCTTAGACCCACTTCACTCTAGTAACAATGTAATTCTTAACAAAGGCTTGCTCTTGACTACAATCCACTTAAAAACGTAGCAAAGAATTTCTTCTGAGATATTCATTTAATGACAGGCTCCGACTTTGTAATTTAACATACAACACGGTCCATTTATGAGGTACGTACTTTAAAGTACGGTTCCCGTTATTACACATTCGGTAATTAATAAACAATGAGCATTAACATAACAGTTGTTTTACATATCCTTATGTCTTAGATATGGTTGCTGATTACTCATTCCGCATTAGCGATTTAGCAATAGTTCTGTTGTCTCGTTGTACAAGTTGAAATATCTGTGATAATTCATTGGAAAGTATGATGGTGCTAAATTTTGACCTAGTGAAGAGTGTAAACGGGGTGATGTAGTGCGGCGCGAAATAAAGTAGTCAGGTTGTAAATTCCTGTAAAACACCTAGTCATTTTAGTCTGCACAGTGTCTAGTAAGGTCTGTCCCCAGCATTGGCCACTGAATGAATTGTGCTTACATTGTTTGTTATATCACCTAAGAAGCGTGGCGTCATGCACAAGGAAAACACCAAAGTCTGGAGTCATGACAACTTGCAAGCATCTCATCTAAAGTGCCTAGCATTTGTGCCGAGTGTCCAACAAAGACTCTTTTCTAATTGTAACACTCGTCAAGCTAACTACATTTTACTACATCACTGATGCAAGCTCGTTGGCTATTCGATATGCTAATTTGACCCATCGACTCGTGCTTGCAACAGGTGTTGTACACCATCAAAAATTACGTCCATCTACCATTACTATTTATTTATATATTTGCCCCACTTGTTATGAATAAACGCACGAGGAAAATTTTAAAACAATGATACTTTTCGATTCTTATACTCGGGGATTCCTATCTCTGCTTAAACGGGCATCTATCATTGCCGAATGACACATAACACCATTAGTCAATATCTGTGACTGTACCTGTCTGTAATATGACCTAACCTATGTTCTAAATTGGTGGCTGTCATATATTACTATTCACAAAGTTTATAATACACAATAATTCAGCAACCAATCTATATATATAATCGACATCTCTAACAAAATAAAATAGCACTCCGTCGGAAGATATTTCAAATATGTCGAGGATGCCTTCCAGAAGGTGCCCTATAATTACTGTTAGACTTCTGGAACGTATTTGGGGTACCTACCCACGTAATTTTTTATCATCAATAATAAATACTCCCGGTGCAACAAAATTTTAAATTAGTTAATTTAAAGACAGGTGTTGGCTGTGAAAAAGAACTCGGTTACGGCTCTGGTTTTATTCGATGCAACATACCGAATGACTCTTCAATTTTAGCGTTGGAGCGAGAATGTTTCCAAGAAGACCCACCCTTAAGTGCGTTTTTTTCGAATTGTAACATTTACGTACATATACAGTACAAAGTCAACTGAAATACATATATCACACGCATGGAATTGGTGGAATAATATACAAATCCCGTAAGTTGAAATGCTTTTCTTTTATACACGAAGGGACATTAAAAGAAGGAACTTTTGCCGACATCATCGCGGTCCGGGTTCAACTGTCAGACGACCATCATTACTCATAAAAGTAAGCTATCGTTGGAATATTTTATATAGAGAGTAGGAAGGAAATCTAACTTTCATTGTTACGTTATTAATCTGGCTATTGCGGACGATGCTTTCCATCAATCTGAACAGCATGAAGCGGAGTGTTCTTACATTAAGAGCAAGGGTTCTCCTGTGTAAAAGGGAGATGCATCACTACGTTATTATTCTTTTCTATTCCATTTATTTATATTTAAAACCTTTCACCCTGATTGATTGATTTCGTTTAACATTAACAATTACTTTTCTATTCTAATGTTTCTCGTGATACATAATATTCGCAATTGACCCAAATGGGCGCTTCTTATTACTGAAACCATCACGACCATCAATTCAATTCATTCAAATTAGCTGCGTCAAAGCGTAACATTACAGCTGCTTTTAATATTAACCGTAAAATTTAGTAATTGATAATTCTTTTAGGGTATTATGCAAAACAAAATTATTGAAATACCCGCGGGTATTTATTTATACCCAGCGAGTCAAATTAAGAATATGTACTAACCTGTTTCCGTATCTATGGTGTAGTTAAACCCGGCCCATGGATCACTCAACTCATTTTCCGGCTCTTCCTGTAACATTCAACAAATTACTAAACAAACACACGGTTTACTACAAAAACTAACTTTTATATTGTCTTCATTGATGGCTTTCAATGTTTTCAATTTTTCAACATCATCATTTTCTATGGAAGATGAGGATCCATTCTGCAAGTCCGGGTCCGATTTATCGTTTTTTCCATTTGCGACGTCCAACGAAAAACCTAAATCGACGTCTTGTTTCCACAAAACTTCTATCAGATCCATATCCTGAATATAACAAATAAGATTACTTTTAATTTCTGGAGTTATGGTACCATCGAATTTAAGAAATTCGAAACAAATTATTATTTTACACCAAAATTCAATACAACATTAACATCGTATAATATCTGCAAAATGGCATATAAATGATGCATTGCGCAATGATTAAATAATATGAATTTAAAATCGCTTAATATTCACGAAAAAATAATAAAGAAGGTGATTCACCATTCACAATTTTCTATTTTTGGCAGGACCTTCACTAGTGTTGACGGAATAGTGTCGTAATAAAGTCGATGAAGAAGGTTCTTAATATAGGTATCATTCAATTAAAATAATTAGATTATTAGGTATATATCCCGATTCCAATTTACCATTAATCAACTATATATTCGTCAATATACAAAACAAAAGTACACCTGTTTAATATACGAACGAAATTAAAGCCCGGCATGAGTTACATGATGAAAAAGTAAAAGGAACGCTCCTATCACCGCGGGTCGACAAGATGGCGGACGAAACTAGCAGGCTCGGCTGCGGCCGGTTAAACCAAGCGGGAGACCAAGGTGTGGTTCTCGTTTCCCTGTTACCCTACTGTTAAGTTAACCAACACCCATTGTCTTTTATGCTCCTCCCAGTTTAATCATACAACCATCCACATTTTTTCTTATTAGAATGTTATATCCAAGAATCATACTCAGACCAGAATGTATGATGTTGATGTTTTTTGTTCTCGTTTAAGTAACTATTGTGTAGAACAAAGAATAATGGATCTGCACACATTTTAATTAAGCTGTAAGTTATAATAGCTAATATAATTATATGTAATATGAATTTAACACAAACAAAACAAAATTGCATAAAATAAAACATTCAATGTGCTCTCCGCGAAATTAAAATTTATACAGTTACAAAGCACAATTAAATTGACTATTAAAAATTAAAGCAAAAAGAAACAGCAGACATTAAATTGGAATTCGGTATTGCGAAATGTAAAACTTTAGACATGGAAAGAAGACAAGGATTTGAGAGCATTAAACAACGAGAAACTAGATAACATCGAAAAATTTAGAACCCATAAATATTCCAACAAATATATAAAATATAAATCTTAACGCACACACAGAGGATTGAAAAACAGGATAAAGATGCAGTGGCGGCTGGTCAGGTGAAGTAGTAGTCAAAAATTCATTGTAACCTCCATTGAAACGATAGAAATATTTTTTCAACATAGTTGTAAATTCAATCTAAATTTATTCATCTATAACCCATTACATTTTCGATTAGGAATTGTGGTATTAGTTGTATTAGTCTTCCGAAATTTAAATATTATCATGTCCCAGACGTATGCCGGATATTCGGTTAGAGTACACAGATGAACAGAACAGAAGTGTCAACTGTGTTCGGCATTGCATCAATAAAGTCCGTTGCCATGCTAACGAAGAAGTGCGGATGCGAAACATCTCACGCAAAGTTCTCTTGGGTGCAGAGTGTGGTCGCCAGCCGTCTTAAATCTTCACTAGTATTCGCTACTCGTGTTGTGTGTATTTTTTCGATGTTTTCAAAGAGCGATAGTTTTTGTGACTACATTATAATATATTTATGAGAGTGAATGATTGTTGACTATTTTAGTGTACAAAATATGAATTCGATTAACGCTATTGTTTGCAATTTATTGGAAACTCCGTACAGTCGTTGAAAAGATGACGACAAAATTGATATAATAATACACGGGCGACCAACGACACTAAACTAAACTTAAAAAAGTGGCAAAGTTTACAACATTAATTGGTGTTTTATCCTAATTTATCTAATGTAGCTCTTCACCTATTTTCTGACCTGCGAGCCGCCACTGTGAAGATGACCTACAAATCGCTAATAATCTAGACAGCAATTTGGGTTAGAACGTCAAATCCACACATGAATGCTGATTTTCCGTAAAAAAATTATTGAATTATTAGAAATAATACCATAATGTCGTTGACGGAGTTTGCTGAATTTTTCTAACAATAGTCGTGGCGATGCAAAATACGCATATGTATTATAATAATATTTGTCATTGTAGATGCAATACGCTGGTCAGGACATTTCTGTATTGCTATGAATTTGTTGTTTTCATAATAATTCATAATAAAAATAAATCGCGGCAATGCGTGTAACAAAAATAACAAAACACAAAATGCCGGCATCGTAAGTGATATTACAAAAAATTATAGCTCAGGTGAAAATTTTATATTTTATAAAGGGACTATAAAGTCTACACCCCCGTTGATAAAAATTATTGTAAGCTGGCCGAACGTTTTTCAGTTCTACAGTATGTGTCCATGGATGGGGTTACAAAAGAGGAACAAATCTTTCTTACAAAAATGTATTTTTGAAAAATCGCCTGCTTCTTCTCAAATCCCGAGAAAACCATTTCATTTTCATTTAAACAGTAATAATTATTTTTTATGTAACTTTTTTTTTTAAATTTGGAGTGAAATATTTTTATCGTAATTAATAATAAGAGTAAAGGCGGTGAACGTGGAATAGGGTCGGTAATGTGATGTGTAATATCTAAGTATTGACCAACATTTAAGCGACATCCATGTTCTGGAAACACCACCAGAGTTCTTATAAATAACATAACTTCACTTTCCGAGAAATAAAAAATAAAAAAATTCCTCTTTGTAACCCCGTGGGACTGTATACTTGACAAACATCAATAAAAACATTAATGAAAAAAGCACTGAAAAAGTACATGATTATAAAATGTTTAAAAAATATGCTTATTATTTTTGACATTTACTGTTAAGGGAAAGTTAAATATCATCTGTGAATGAATTTTAAATGGCACAACATACAATGATCATAGACCATTATAATAAGTTTATAATATTCAGATGTTCATTTATTTTATCTATCGTTTAGTGATATGAATTTGTTGTTTTCATAATAAAAATAAATCGCGGCAATGCGTCCAACAAAAATTACAAAACACAAAACAACGCCGGCATCTTAAGACATATTAGAAAAAATTATTGCCGCGATTTATTTATATTATGAATTATTATGAAAACAACAAATATAACGTGCGTTCAAAAAAAAAACGAGGCTGCGTTGGCCATGAAATTTATCGGCTTTCCAGTGTAGAAACCACAAATGACAAGAACTGTTTTTTTATGTAAATTGTTTATAATAAATACCAGGACATGTGTACATCGCTCTCATAAACATAATGCTACCCTCCTTCGCGTCCATTTATTGAAATTTGTCCCAACATAATAATCGTATACGAAACCATTGTCAACAAAGAACCCAACCTAAAAACTATCAGATTCTGACAGTTCGAAATTTTGCTACACTAAATTGATGCACAAAGTTTTTCCATGGCCAACGCAGCCTCGTTTTTTTTTTGAACGCACGTTAATAATGGCAGTTTCTAATAGTTTATAACAATCTCATTATTCATACAGCGTGAACGCACGATTGGTTAAATGTCGTACCTACTTATCAAAATTCTCGTAACTTTACATTTTTCGTTTGAAAACAAAACATAAACAAAAGGTATTTTTGAGAATTTAATAATTTTCTGCACATGTTCTGTTTTTAAAAATACAATCGTCTTCTATTTTTTATATTTTAAAAAACACAAATTTGATTTATTCCGACTAAATAAACAGCCCAAAATAAAAATTGACCTCATCATTGAATTATACGTAAAAATGTGCCTCCATAATGTTTTTATTGCAAGTTAATAACATTAAGGAAGGTTTAAGCTTCGACAAAATGTCAACTTTTGCTTATATTTCGAAAACGAAAGATGATAGCGGGATGCTGTTTTCACCAAATTAAGTTTCAAAAATGAAGCTCGAAAATGTGCCACTCGTTTTTATCTAAGTTCATTACTTTCTGAGATCTCCTATGGGGCCATCGAAAATGAACCACGTATTATTTACATACATACTTAGTGATTGAATTTTTTTTAGAATTAGATTAAATTAACAGAGTTTTTCTAGAATATAAAGGTACACAAATAAATATTCCTACAGCTGCAAATCGTCGCTTAGTTTAAATTTCTTTTAGAATGATATTGAGATCGATTGGGTACATTTGGATTTGGTGCATAAAAATTGAGCATTACTCAATCAGATAACAGAAAGTAATCGAAATGGTTAGAAATAACCAAACCGCGAAAAAACTATTAAACGCTTATTATTTTTACAATAAAAAACTGTCCTAATAAAAATTTGTTAGATTTCCGTTTTGTAAGGAATTTTTTAGGCTCGATTAATCTGTGACGGTTTAGGTCTATTGCACAAGAGGAAGGAGAGGAAATAACCACAAAACGTTTAACAAGTTATGAAGAACGACGGCGTCGCATAAAATTCTTTCACAAATGGTACATGGTTTTTAAAATATTGTGTTCACATTATTATAAAAATTATTGCATCGATAATGTACATGCACGTAAAATACGTTGCTCGGAAACGAGGGCTACATTTCACACCTTGCTTATGAAAAAATACAGGTGTCCCAGATTTTATTACCAGGGCTTTGACATTTCGGAGAAAAACTTATTTAACAGATTACTTTTCGTCAGTTCCTGTTAAAACAGTTGTTCAATGCTCCAATCAGGATGTAAAACTGATTGCTATGCAAACATAAAGTTTGAAGTCGATATCATTATTGCGTTAAAAAATAAATAGTGAATAGTGAAACATAAATCCTTATCACGTATGTATCACGTTAACATGCAAGAACAATTTTATAACGAAGACTGTTTCGATGATATTAAAATAAGACTACTTTCAGAAAACTAAATGAATACGTGCTATAAGTTTCCTAGAAGTTAAACTCCCAGAAACCAGTCCACGAGTAAATGACGGTAAATGTGAAAATGTGAAGTCGTAGAAGCTTAGGAAATCATTGAAATATTATTCGGAGCCTGCAAGTTAAAATTAAAGCAAATTATACAAAATATACTCCAATACAAGACGGAGTACCATTTAATTTTTAAATTAATTTGCAATGTGTGATAAGAAAAACAATGCCGTTCCAATAAACACATTCTTAATAAATTGCGTCTGAAATTGTCTTGATCCACTACGATTTGAAATGTTTCCTTAAATAAGAAATCACGCTATAAGAATTTGAGCATAACCCTTCATTTGCACAATGATTAGTTCATTTTACAGCGTATTTGATTTTCGTTCATTTGATGCCATTCCTACAACTCCCTTTTGCCACAAACCAAATATTTGAAAATAATAAACAACCAGAGTGACCAGAAAGCCAGCATTGTAGTGAAAATTAAAAAGAAAAGCAAAAATAAACTAGATGCTATACAATAGCGCAAAAAAACTGATTTATTGTGATCAAATTTTATTAAATTCGTGAAAGGGCGTCGCTTACTAACGGAATCTGGTAAACGGCGAAATATACTAAGTCGCTTCTTTATTTAATTCTAATAGATCTTAATGGATCGCCATCTACAATACAACAGTTTATTAAAATATCAGCTAATTTTGTCTTATTGCAGTCATATCTGACTAGCTCTTAAATGACGCACTCTTTCTTTGATTGCCAATAATTATAGTGAACGAAAAATCATAATAAAGTATGTACTTTTTTAAGTACATAAAAAAGTAAGTGTTAAAATCGTTTTGTAAACGATTCTATTATAAGTTATATATTATTATAATATTCTATTATATGTTATAATTGGTGATATCAATGAAGAAATTAAAAAGCAATCATTTTACAAAACACAGAGGCAATTGCATAATAATTCAATAATTTTTGTACACGCGCCTTCTTATAACGAATTAGTAGGTAATCTTCATTTCTAAGATAATACATTAGCTACGAAGCTAATATTGAATCGCACAAAATGCCGAATTCATTGCTGCAGACTAAATTAGTGCATGAAACTGATGCACGCCATTTTGCGCCAGCAAAATATTGAATTAGTTTGTGAATAAATTATTCGTAAGATAGTATAGCATGTGTGTCAAGTTATTTCAAGAAATTAAGTTAAACCTTTTGGAGGTAAACTACATTTTCTTTTTTAACTTGGGCCTAATTGCAAAATAGTTTGTTTATCTCGTTAAGTGTTAAAATTACTAACTTGAATCAACATTTATGCAAATATATTTATATTTAATAAATGGTTTACAATACAAGTGTCTAATATGTTCGAGGCATTCATTATATTTTTAATGTTCAACTTGTTCCCGACTTATATATTGTGATAAATCAGCTATGAAGATTTATAATCTTAGCAACGGTCACATTTTTAGTTCTTTATAGATTTCAATTTGTTTAAAAAGCAGTTAACTGGAATAAATGACAACAATAGTTTTCTAGCGACGTAAATATTGGATTCGCGCAAGAACAATGTTCACCATTTTAGAAGTTGTAGGCTATTACACAAAAGAAAATTTTATAGCGACTCGAACAATAAATTAATCCGCACATGAAATTTTCTAAAAATAGGGCTCTAGAAGATAAAATGAAATCTCAATTAAACAATAGTTGTAATATTATTACAATAATAGAGCGATTAATCACGAACTTACCGTGACAAAGGGTGTTATCTTTCATCTTTTGCGTCTTAAATATGCATGAAATATTGTAATTATGATTTTTTATGTTCAAATCGCCACTAATAAGATTGTTTCGGTTATTGCACCGGTATGTAGAAACTAATTACAAAATTGCGGCACCAAGATGCGGGATAGTTTTATTTAATATAACGATTGGTGGTGCTTGCTTGATTAAAATTAGAAGAGAAGGGCCGCTTAAGCTTTTAACCAATGAAGATGGTCGCAAAAGCAATTCACAGGGAACTGGATTCCTATTAAGAAGTATCATTTATCATCTGTCGCTACAGGACTGATGCATACATGCATACACAGAGCATTTACAGATAACAATGCAGGGGCGGCTTCGGCTAAACAAGTGAGACACTTGACGAAGCCCGCAGCTTCGCAAAATGTGCGCAATCTCCGACCGTCGAATAATTCCCCGAACATCGCCCCTAACCCCCCGCCAGCAACTACCAAGACACATCGAACGAAAGCCATGAACGAACCGGATTCGACTTCAAATCCTAGTCCGCCTCTGTTTGAAAGCGCCCTGCTAGGATACCGCTAATGATATAAGATAGAAGAGAACGGTCTCCCTGTTCGAGAAAGCCGCATAACGGGCGGGTCCATCGGAGCCTGACCTCCTGCTAGATACTCTCTTAATCGATTCTAATTTAGCGATATGAAACCAATCGTGCGTTCACGCTGTATGAATAATGAGATTGTTATAAACTATTAGAAACTGCCATTATAAACGCCGCAAAGGTTAAGACTTGGTTCGGGGCGCATTTGAATAGTTCATGACACTCGCATTTATCACGGCTTTCCTTCAAATCGATCGCTCTTTTCAATAGCGCATTCCATTTACATTTATTTCCACTCTCACGATAAATGCTGAATTAATTGAAGCCATAGGTATTTGTTAAATATGTTTAGCCTAAATGCGACGCCCACAATTCACCATCGATCATTAGATTTTTCCATTTATGTTTAACCCTAATTTTTGTCGATAATATAACAATGTACTAATTGTATTATTATAGATAAAATTATTTAAAATTGTAATGTTAGGATGTTCAAATAAGATTTTTAGTATTCCGTATTGTCGATACTTTTGCAATTGTTTTTTTCGCGTTCAAATTTTAAAGTGTAAAATCGTTCACGGTCGGTTTTATGAGCACAACAGTAGTTTTGCGGGCTCAAAGACCATATTCCTAGTGAGGTGGGCCGAGAAAGGCTAACCCGGCAAATTACCTCAGGGAAATTATTTCAAACGTTTCGTCTACGACTGCGGTAGACATCTTCGGTGGCGGTGTGGACATGGGCGAAAAATAGAAATCATTATGAAGAAATGTATCTCAAGAGGGAGAGCTCGAGGAGAATAAGCTTTATGTATAGTAAAATGATTTTAGTGTATTCCTTAAGATATGCACATTTAATATGATTTTATAATTCCTTTGATTTTATGAAGCTCATAGAAAAAAAGATCGTCGTTGCATAGTAAAAAATGAGAATTGGCGTCAATTCGACTAACAATCTACCGAAATCCCATGAAGCAAATGGCAGCGTTTTCAACGTTAACAATCCTTTTTTCGCTTTTCATCATTCTCAGAATCCGTTAAAAATAAGACACGATTTCGATAATTGCCGCAGTAAACTCGCCAATTACGTTCAACAAGGCGTTAAGATTAACAAATTCCATTAAATAATACATTACAAACGTCCAAGTGGTAAATTATAATGTTACTTTCGCTATCCGGGAATTAGAAAGACAAATTCGGAAGTTCATAGGTCGAGCGCCGGAGGATCGGCGTATCAGTTTGCGGATTTTAGTGATGGAGCCAGCCATCATGCATCAATCGAGACCCATTTCAATAGGTTTTTTCTGGTCTTTCGGCCGCCCGAAGTCGTTTCGTAGTGGCCATCATGGAGTAATAATTAATTTAAGCTGTGGTATGGAGATAAAAAAATTCGAAGACAAGGAGGGCAGACGAATGGTCCGGAGGTCAGCAGACGGCAAGAAATGAAGCATGACGGCTTGACAAAAGAACCCGCCGACATAATCAATGCTGACCAATCAGCGGCCACTTTTGAACAGGACGATCAGACCGGGGTCTGCCGGGGCTGTCGGCCCTGTCGAAGCTTCGTGACCACGATTTTAGCTTATTGGGCTCGGCGCCGTTCGCCGTTCGCCGTTCAGTGCACTACTTCCATTGTGTATCGCTATCAAATATGTTAACAATTTCATTGGCTATTTTTAAACTGCATACGCCCCCTATATTTGCAAGTGTCCGCTGGTTAGGTGAAGTGCCTCTTCACCAAATATTCATTGAAAGCTCAATTGAAACGATAGACATATGTTTTCAACATAGTTGTAAATTTAATATAAATTTATTCATATAGGTATATCCCATTACATTTTCGATTACTAATTGTGATACTATTGTACTAGTCTTCAGAAATTTAAATATTATAATGTCTTATGCGAAATCTATACTCTATCCTAATATTATAAATGCGAAAGTTTGTTACTCAATCATGCCAGAACGGCTGAACGGATCTGGATGAAATTTGGCACAGAGATAGATTATAGTCTGGAATAGCACATATGCTACTGTTTATCCCGAAAAAATGTTCCCGTGAGATAATGTTTTCGTTTTTCATAGAGCAAGAGGTCGACATGACTTTTTTACGTAGTTTTTAAAGTATTCGGGAAAGGATTAAGGAGAGGAAAAAGTAGGGAAAGAAAGGAATCTTCTCAATGGGAGTTTATAGATAAATAAGTTGAGAAAAAATTCGGATAGTTCGAACTGGGACTCGAACCCAGATTCTTCGATTACATGTCGAGAGCTGTATCCAATTAAGCTATCCGCCCTATACCAAACCTCCAATTGTACACATCGACTATTAAATATATTTTAAATTTGACGAATCATTATTTTTATTTAAAGCTTAAAAATTTTGAGTTAATTAACATAACTATTTCTGTTATTAACTAATATTTTTTGTAAAAGTTTAGTGACGCCGATTTGAAAGTATTCTCAACTCAGTGACGTCAAATTAAAGATACAAAATTCTAACATAATTTTTTTTATTTTTGGCTCTGAATAAAATCGTTTAAATCGACAAAGAAATAAAAATTTTAGAGGGATGATCCGCTTTCTAATGGGTCACTCTGTATATAGAAAATTAAGAACATAATCTTTCGTAACCGTGCAACGCCGAGTACATTTGCTAGTGTGAAATAAACCCATAGAGCTAAGTGTCAACTGTGTTCAGCACTGCATCAATAAAGTCCGTTGCCATGGTAACGAAGAAGTGAGGATGCGAAACATCGTACGCAAAGTTGCCTTGGGTGCAGAGTTTGATCGCCGGCCGTCTTAAATCATCACTAGTATTCGCTACTCCTATGGTGTGTATTTTTTTCGATGTTTTCGAAGAGTGATAATTTGGCCGCCAGTCGTCTTAAATCTTCACTTGTCGCTACTCGTCTTGTGTGTATTTTTTTTCAAAGTCTAGTAAACTAAGTAAACTAAGGTGATCGAGCGGTTTTTATATAACTTTTATTCAATTTTATATTGAATTTGTTCTTTCCATCGAATTTCTGTTCTGTAATGAAACAAGCAATACCACGATAAATTTATAGTAATTAATATACGAATGAATATACTGTGACATAATATTCAATATCATGTCACAGTTAATGTATTTAAAGATATATCCGTCTAAATGTAAGATATCATATTCGTTAGTTCTATTTCAATTAAAATTGACAATCATTCGGCATCACATTTCACTAAATTATTTAGTATCGGATTATGTATATGTATTTCTGAATAATATTCTTGATTGCCATGATATCATAATGTACATAAACTAAGTTAATTTATGAATTGTCACTGCTGCGTCTAATGCAAATTCCCTCTTTTATGCAGTAAAAAATCTGTTTAAAATACACAGAAAATTTATATACAAAATGATTTGTTGAGAATCGTTTCAATCGATTGAAATAAACGAACTATGAAGAATAAAAAATGAAGTCACCCTATTTCGTTGTTATATAAATTCTCTTTGTAGTTCACTTCAGCTAAAATTCCATTTGCCACCACGAACAATTAATTTAATTAAAAGCCACACCGTTATATTTACATTTTCATAATTATAATTCCACCATTAATCGGCATTTATTGCACCCTCCTTTACAGTTTATTGCCATTTATACGATACTGAGAGTTACTTATAAGAATATTACTACTAGATACTAAAAACTTGTTAATAATTAAACTACGATTTAAACATTAAATGGTGACAATGTTGTGATCTTATCTATTCTGAAAACACTGATTCAGACACCGATATGCATTTTTATATAAAATCATAAATATGAAGGAGAAATAGCTTTATATTGTTTTAAAATTATAATTTAAGTTATAATAAAACGTATAATATCTATGATTGCGTCTTTGGCAGTGTAAAATGGGGCAAACATACGCTCGGCCGATTTATATGGATAATAATATTCTTGATGTTCCTTCTGCCCACATAATTTTTTTGATAAAAAACGCATACGATTAGAGCAATAGAAAAGTGGTTACTTCAATATTTTTTTCAAACTGCGACATGCGACGGCTTCAACACGTTTAGCCCTTGATAATCACAAAACATTAATTCTACATAGTAAGGTGTGCACAAATAAAAAACGAAGCTCAGAAGGCCATGGAATCTACCTCTTGTTTAATTTTTCCGAGCGTAGACGTTTGCAGCTGTCAAATTATGACAATCGACAGGAGCTGGAATTTGCCGATACAGACAGTAAGGTATGTACGTTACGTTTTGTGTCCGAGACGATTATTAACAAATAACTTAATTTAAAATATCTCCAACTCAGGGTTGACATTTTGCCACTGTTTCGAACGTCAAAATTATTCCAAAAAAAGATTTTTCTAGAATACTAGCGTGGTTAGCAGAAAAATGGCCCACCCCCAAAAAAGGCTAAATTCGTTGAAACCCTCGCTTACTGCTGATTGAAAAAAATTCTAAAACAGCCTACTCCAACTTGTGAAGCCTCATGTGTTTTCAATCGAAAATAAAAACCTGGGGAGTAAGTAAAAGCTGAATACACGTAGTTAAATATGAGTGCTCAGTGGACTGGAAACAAACACCCGGTATGTTGTTATTATTATTTATGATTATTATATGGGATTTAGCTACTTTAATTAAAATTAATTCATACTTTCTGTATTACATTACAAATTAATTTAATTCACTCTTATTATTATTATTTGCCACGGGCAAAATTGAAACGGATATACATATTTAAATTCATGAAGAGCCTATGTTCTTTGAAATGTTGTCAGGTCTGGAAAAAGTTTATCAGAAACGGTGGATTCGGATGCTCTGCTATCAGTAGGAAAATTATTGGTGGAGAAATAACATGTAACAGCGAAAATAAATATAGATTTCATTTTTAATTTGTTTTGGTTTTCAAATTATTTGAACAACCCTGTCGGGTCGCACAGTCGTCGCTTTAGACGTCGTGTCAACAAATTTGTCAGTGTCTGTGAAACAAAACAGCTAGATTCCATGGCCTACTTTTGGATATTAAAAAAAAAACGATTCATCGTCGGCCATGGAGATTTGTGATTTTACAGTGTAAAACATAACGGGCGTTCAAAAAAGCGAAGGCTATGTAGGCAATGACGTTCGAAAGATTGCGGCAAAATTTTGACCTTGCGTTGGAGAAATTTGTAATTGTAAAAGTTATTTGTTAATAACCCTCTCGGACACAATGTATAAGATATCTTTTGCGCCTTCTTTGACAAATTCCATCTCCTGGTCTCGGTTTAGACAACGTTTGCGCAAAATTTTGAATAATATCTCCTCTCGAATGTGATGATTTGACAGTTTCGAACGTCTACATTGGAAAAAGAAATGAAAATTTAGATATCATGGCCTCCTGAGCCTCCGTTTGTCTAAACGCTCGTTAAAACACAAAATATGACATTGACAAATGACAGGAATAGACAGTCAAAAAATTTACAAAGAAAATAAAACCAAGTTATACCTATGTAGTTACTGGTTTAAACACCAAATGAAATGCAGAGACGTTCAAATCGATGCCAGGAGAATTTATTAAAGAGGTCACGAAATGTATCGTATCCGAACCGAAACGGTCGCCAAAAAAATTTCACCAAAGGACTCCAGCCCAAGAAATTTTGCTACACTTTATTGACCGTCGAATTTATTTATGGTCTGCTCTAAATCCTTTAGTTTTGTAGATGCGTTATTATAGGAGAGTGACAAAATTGTTTGTCAATAATTGGATAAGCACATAAAATGAAATAATTAAATTCCTTTACACACCAAATAGATGTATATATATTTTGCTAGACAAACTTAATTCATTTTTACATCAACATGGCATGACCGGCTGACTTAAATATACCGTTCCGTTCCAAAAATCGGAATGCGTCCAAATCCAATCGAGTTATCTCAACAATTAAAGAAATAATGATTCACATACTGTCCTATCTACTGTAGATTTAACAGACAAACTAAATATCTGGAAGCAATAATTTTAAAGATTAGTTATCTAATCAAAAATGCATAACGCTTTAATTATTAAAAGTCGACTTCAAATAGCAAAAACCGTAATAAAAATCGCAATGAGATATTTACTGAACTCCCACTAATTATTTTTAACAAATTGCAGACCAGCAAAATAATGTTAGATGATAAGATCATCTCTCTGCTTTCCGCTTCATGTCAGTTCTAATAGAATACGACAGCGTTTAAAAAATTTATTAATTGCAGCGCTTGTGTAGTACCCATGTTGTATTAAGGTGGTCCTGTCCAAATCAGAAAACACGGCACTGAGATCTGTCCCAACATCATTTGTCATTCTAACATTCTGACCACCCCATAACTCGAACATCATTTGTCAAAAAGCAATTGTTTCCTTAAACTAATAATCCTTTGACCGCAACGGCTTAGAACCCTTTTCAAAAACTACCTGATTGAAACTTCACAGAACCATCAAAAATAAAAATTTTGAGAATTATTTTTATAATGCCTGACCAGAGACCAATGACCAACTTAATGTTAAATAATTTATATAAGACATATTAACTACATAATAACTCTGATAAAACTAAGTAATTAACGAGGGTCAAAAGAGGTTCGAAACGGCTCCAGCTGTGGCGTTGCAGCAATATTACCAATGTAACTATGTAATTTTAATAATAAAGACAGAGTGACCTTCCACGCCCTCTGTTGAGGAAACCGCTAAGGTAGGTAGGTAGGTAGGTAGTTAGGTAGGTAGAAAGGTAGGCAGACAGGCAGACAGGCAGGCAGGCAGCCGATCACAAACCCGAAACTCGGAAATCATTTACAATCATAAAAAGCAAATCGAAACTATTTACACTCGTTTTATGAAATTAATTGATATCGGTACCGGGCTTAGGTAAATTGGAAATGCGTATAAATTTCGGATTTGAAAACTGCGTCGATGTTGGTGACATTTCAGTTATTACATCAGAAGCCTGCGTTTAGCAAAATGACAAAATCAATTCAAACACTAAGAATCGTGAAGCTATAATTTTGAAATACCAAAAATTGAAAAACAGAATCGAAATTCCCGAAGAAAGTCAATTTTGACATTGTCAGTGCTGACAACATTACCAAACAACGTTAAACACTTATAACGCAAGCACGCAATAGAACATATTTTGCGAAAAACGAGAACTTACCATTTTGTAAAAAGTATATCCAAACACACGCCACTCGAACGACTAAAGGGATCACTACAAAATATTAAGTGTTCTCAGACAATAACAAGATAACAAAACGCTTGATAAGGATAAGCCTCAAAAATAATTCACTAGAAAGCGCCAGCGACAATCAGTACCTATTCAGTATCCTTGACTTTCGTCGTTTTAATATGCCAATAATTATTTATTAAACACGTGGTCTCTTATTAGCGAATCAACAAATCAACAGGTTGCATCGGGAGATATCTCTCGAGCATAAAATAACTAAGAAAAATCACGAAACATTATGAAACAATGAGGAGTACCATATAAACACTATTTACGAGTAAGTAAGTAGTAAGTGTTAAACAATTAATAGAACTTTAACGTGCAATGCCTCACATTTGCACTCTTTCTCCAAAATATAAAAAAAAAATGTTTAAAAATATAATGCAAACAAAGCTTTTTATGGCAAGAGGTTTTTATACTAAAATACCAAGTACCAGACAATAATCGTTTTATTAATGCCCATAAGAGCGCTGATTAAAAATATGTAGATTCATGTAACTCGTGATTTGTAAAAAGAACGCTAGATGGCGGGGCACGTCCATCTAAATCCAATCGGCTAATAGTCACATAAAATCATGGCTAGATGTCCAACCAAAATTAAAATCCTACGTGGGTTACTAATCTTGATTACACAAATTCCCCGAAATTAACAAGGTTTAAAATAAAATCGAGTTAAATTATCCGCAGTTGAACTTTTTTAAATTCTCCTGCACCTAAAAACTAATTCTCGGAAAATGTCCGAAAACATGTCGACGGCCCCAAGTGGAAAATAGATATGTACTTTCGAACCGTCTTTGTTCCGTTTTTAGGCCGCAAAAATTTAATTTCGTACGACATCTGTGCGAATTCGAAAGAGACGAAGTAAACATAAAATATATGTACGTGATTCACACCATGGTAACAGCTGATGCTAAGAAAAGACTCGAACAAAAATACTATAATTAGTACTGTTCGGGGCCTGTGCGTAGGTTTGAGGTCGAAGAAAAACTTCGGGGCGATGATCGAAGCAAATATGTTTGGCGTCGTTTTTTTTTAAATAGGGTAACCTTAAAAAAAATACAAAAACTGCATACCTACATTTTCATATCTATGTTTTTTTTCGGACCACGTGAATATCGATCTTTATTTAAGTAGACCTTCGACTGTGTGAATAATAAGTACGTAGAGAGGTCGTTTCGGTTTGAACTATTCAACGCCATCGAGGGGTAGGCTTAATTAATTTCGATATTTTTACAACCACCGACTTCGCTTTCAATAAAATTCAAGTCAATTGTGATCCCTTGCAATTAATATCGTCATAGCACTATGTTTAGATGAATCAATAAAGTCGGTTATTTTTCTTTGGATAATACCTTATAAAGTTAACTACTGAACGGCCTCATTGGTATTTACTACAAGCATAAGCACAATAAGTCTCTCTTTTTGAGTTTTTTAAATTAACTGTGTGGTATAAAAACATTTCATATTTATTTTAGCCAATCAATATTGAGATGCCGGGAGATGCACAATTGAATTTCACATCCACCAAAGTAAACATTTCTTATAATGAAAGATACAACCTGGAAGCGTATCTTATTTAAGCTTTTTAAATATTATTAACTGACGGTAATAGTTATATCTGAGCTCGTTATCAAAAAAGATTCCGCTATATGTGAAGACACACATTTTTGTCTCACGTTATTCAAACGATTTCATTTAATTAAAATCAAAAAACAATTATAATTATGACACAGCAACCTTGTACAACATTTGTAAACTGTTATTAAATTTTTAATGACACAGTGTCTGTACCGGGAGTAAATATTTTATATTCACCCTTACACTAGAAACAAACAGGCAAAGGTCACGTGCGAGGCAATCACAAAAATATATTAAATTATGTGACCGTTTGAGGTGTACAATCGGAACAATAGACAATAAAATATTTATGAAGTAAACCATAACCATAACCAAACCTTTAGGTCAGCGTATCTAGTAAAAAAAACTTGAAAAATCTATTATCAATTAATTTGGTGTAAAAAATAATTACACATTTTGTAATTGGGCAATTCAAATATAAAAAATCTCTCTTGGCAGATGTTCAAAAAACACCACATCTGTAGCGAAAAATCAATTTTAATTTTAATACTCACCAAATAAAGTCCAATTAAATACAGCGATTTTGTCAAAAATGCAATATCTAAATTTTGTTTGATGATAGATAATTTATTTGAAAATAGATAATTTAAATATAATATAAAAAATTAAATGGTGAGACACGTCAATTTTGTAATAGAAATATTTTCCGTACCTAATAAATGTTTCCTTGTCACCGTAATACGGCGCAATATTGCAACACATTTGCCGGTCTTTTGACAATGCAACATACTGAAACTGTCCATTCAGCACCTCGTCATTATTGCATTTATAAAATGATCAAATTTATTTTGAACATTCTTCTGCTCAACTTGCCAAAAAGATGTAGTTTTTTATTTCACTATCTAAACAATAGCTCTTCTACCAAACAATACAATTCACAAATTGAACAAAATTTGTGATATTTTTTTGTTTGTAATTAATCTAGAAATATGGAATATACCCGCAGTTACAATTTTCATTCATTATTCTTTAGTTGTTGAAATAAAATGCGTTTCTAACATATCCCTGTTCCACATGCCAAGACAAAATAAACGTTTTTATGTTTTCATTCTTTTGATATGCTATAAATAAATGTATGTAGAGTTTCATTTTTATTTAAATGTACAATGTTATTTATGTTGCTGCATAAAATATTTTTTCTGGTTTTATTTGTTAAATATGCTGTGCAGGTATGTAAATAAAAATGATGCTAATTTGAAATGTTAGAAAAAATATGATTTAAGTTTGCTAATAATAATATGATTCATTATTTTCCACAAAAGAGAGTTAGTGCAACTAAACTATTAAACAAACCTCTTGGGTGAGTTCAAGTCCAACATCGATAGGATCAGATGAAGCTTCATTCCCGCTTCCAACAAGTTCGTTTTCATCATTAGAATTCTGAGCTACGTTTATGACATCTCCAGTAACGTCTGGGACAGCTAAGGGACCTGCGGCCCGTTCAGTGTTGAGCAAATAAGCTGTGACATCTAGGTGGCGATAACTATGTCTATTATATCTTCCAAGCAGATTCAGGTCAGCAAATAGTTCACGTTCGTAGTTTAATAACACCGAGTCCAGACTTTTGGGATGTACAAAATTTGAACGCAGCACAGTCGGCGTTAGGGATCTCCAGCTTGTACCGTTGTCATAATCATAAATTGTCGTGTTGTTTAAAATATCGTTTTCAAAATAGGGCCCACTGTTGCCCCTGAGTAAACTCAAAATCAGGGCCAACTGTAACAGTTCGTCTCTATAAACTTTCTTCAACGTTAACATGTTCTCAATTGTTTGTCACAGTCTAAGCACCACAACTTAACCTACAAAACGGGCGAGACTTGAAATAAAGCACTTCCTCAAATTTAAAAACATTGTCACTTGCTTCAGAACATTTAAGCGCCTTTCACAACATTTTCCAGCAATTTTCCTCGACAAATCTTCCAATTAACATATTATTTCGTAAGATTATAAATACACGATGACAGTTGTATTGGACGACAGCGACAGCCGGGATCAGTAGACCGGTCGAACGATTGTAAAACAAACTAACAAACTCAGAGACCTGTCGTCACTGACTAGTGCCCACTTATTTTTTTTAACAACACTTTTATACCGAAATCCTCTTAAACCTCTTAAACGCACTTTTCTAAAATCACTCTTAATATTTATCGCACAAGTTTACATCTTACACATATCAAACGCAATCATTGAATACATTGAATACACATGAAAGTATGTACAAACAAAATTTTGCGAATCGCTGCGCACTGTACGGCGAGGGGAGAGGGGATAGGGGATAGGAAAGTTTACCTATTGTTCGAATGAAATTTTACGCTAAGTCTAAGTCCTAGGTCTTTTGTCCTAATCTCCTAGTCATATTAGTCTTAATCTAAGTCCAACGAAGACGGCGGGAAATGATTGCGTCTCAAAACACAGGACACCGCAGATTTAAATCACCACCACTTACTTACCTTGCAGTACTTGTTTTGCTCTTGAATCGTGAGGTCGTCAATTTGAATTTGGACGCAATCGTCTTTCATTCTTGACGATACCCCGCTCCCGTTTTTATATTTTCTTGTGCCAATCGATTATTGATTTTTAACTATAAACAATCCGAAACACAGTAATTTAAGAAACCAACTAGTTATTATAGTTAGTGTACTTGCAACACAATTCTTTCACACTTAATGACGTCATCGGCGCGCTATTTATTTCAAACGTTCATGACGTCACATTGGCCTTTGCCCCTAACGTAGTTAGTATCCGATGTAAATAAACCATAGAATTAATTCATTATAAATTAATTCCGAGTTAAACTTGTACTAAATTTAAATGTCACTTGTTAAGGTCAGAAACAACGTTATATGTTCTGTTTATAGAAATTCTAGTTACTTCTGCTTACTATTCCTTCCAGTTTGTTTACGCAAGTACAGCTCGGTAGTTGTATGTATGTATGTATATACATACCTAAATATGATACGATTTTTGAACTTATACCGTAAAGTTAAATAATAAATGGGGTCAAACGGAAAGAAGAATGACAGGCCAACACCTCGAATCAAAACAACGAAGGTAATGAATTGAGCACAATGAAAGAATCAAAATCACTCAATATAAATTATTCTACACTGGAATGGTGAAAGCTTTCGCAGTGACGCAGTCACAGTTTTAAACGTAATAATTCACGTAAATTTGGAACTTGTTTGTATCTGCGTAGCTAATTATAAACCGAGACCACAAACAAAACAAAAACAGTAATAGAAAAAGATGACTAAATAATACAGGTGGCGCATTTCCAATGTCCATATGGTAAACTAATGACCGAGTGGCACAACTTCACAGTAACGACTTTTTTTAGAAAATGGTCTTGACGGAAACCACGCCCTATCAACAGTGGAGGTGTGGATTTGAGCGAAATTGTGGTCCACTTGAGTCGCCACGACTGCTGCGCCCACACCGTCACTGATGATGTCTACCGCAATCCTAGACGAAACTTATAAGTGCAGGTTTAGTTTGTTATTTAAAAAGTAACTTTTTAAAATTTAGTACGAGTATACGGTTGCAAATGACGCATTGCTTTATAATATTTTAATTTTTTATTCAGTTCTCGTTTAACAGGAAATGTTTCCTACTTTTTTTAATGGGACACCCAGTATATGTATTTTTATATTTTCAGTTGCAGAATAAAAAATACCTTTAGAAACAACATACGTTTTTTTATTCTCAATGAGACCATGCAAAAACGTCAATAATTACTCAAAATCAACCTATTCTTGAAAACCTTGAGACTGCAAGAATGTTCAAGTTGTGTTATATGCCACAGAATTGAATTTTATTAATCGATTATACATATCACTGTCAAGTTGTAAAAGGAGCACGACAGTTTGAACATTTTTATAGTTAGTAAAGATAGTTTTTAAAAATATCTTAATCTGCGTTTTTTAAATTTTTTGTATGGCTTCCTTGCATAAAAAAAAATATGTTAAAATTTTTGAAAGCAGTTTTTTATCCTGCATCCGAAAATGTCAAAATATACTGGGTGTCCTATTTAAAAAATATAAGTAGGAAGCATTTCCTGTTAAACGACAAGTGAACAAAAAATACTATTATAAATATTTACATATAGGCACCAAGTTTTAATAAAAACGCTTTTTCAATAACACAGTTATTCGACCGTTCCGTGTCGTTGTATATATTTTTTTCTTTAGAAATTGTCTCCACAACGTCTACCTGCTGAGATTAAATTGTTTGAAGATTGTTTAAAAACGAGCGCATTGCTCGAAACTCGCGTTTATCGCACCCATAATGCTGATTTAAATAAAGTACTTTTTTAAGCTTTATATTTATCTACAAAAATGATGAGTGTCGTTTGTAGCTCGTTTTGGCAAACGGAGAATCGGAGTTTGTCTTCAAAAAGTAAATACCCCCAGCACTACAAGTCAGATATAAAAATAAGTAATGGAGAGAATATTGCACCTATAAAAAAATGTACTCGCGGGATAAATGATGGCCCATGCGAACCGGATTTTCAAAAACACATGGATCGTTTGCGTGAGTTATATTGCAATGCCTGGCTTCAAAGGGAACTGCATCGATAACAGATTCGGTGTAAAACTCAACGGATCTGATGTGGCTGCAAGACACTAAAAAAATGATTAGTTATGAAATCGATAAAAAATAACAACTAACCCACTGTTAAAGCATTCGTGCAGCCTGGCTGTGGAGATGTCCCTTCATTCGGATAAAAATCAGCGTGACCGATTGGTTTTGTTATGCCGAATTCGTCCGCATCGGTGTGAATCACATCAACGAATTTAGCATCTGATTTATCTAACGATATCGACTGGTCTCTTTCTTCCAAAAGCTCAAAGAGCGGTCCAGCTGGATCCAAGCCAGTGATTCGTCCAACTCTTCCACCTACAAAGGCCCCCGCGATACCTGAAATGTGGGCCCCTAAACTGTGTCCGATCAAATGAACGTTTTCCAAGTCAATCGAACTATTTTCCAAAACTGAAAGAAATTCACCGACGTAGTTACCCACGTCCGGTGTATAACTAACAGCTTTGAAATAGATAAGCCCCGCTAGTCCACTCCAGTCCACTACTATCACATTGACATCTTCGGCACGATTCAGCTCTACAACTCAGTTTTGTTAGATTTAGATTTTAGCAAATTTTGCCACCTTGCTATACCTAATCTTAGCCTTGCAATTATTTCCCGGTGTTTGTGGTCAGTGTAGCCGTGTATAATAAAGTACGATTTCAGTCGTGGGTTGAAATAAGACAACGGTAAAAGTGCCGGATAGTTAGGTGGGATTATTTGCGCTATTTGTGGATTTTGCCTCGTATAAAGGTTGAAAGTGATATAATTTCGAGCAAGTAAAGATTCATCGTTACCAAACATATATTGAACAGCACCATTGAATTGAATATATAATTTTTCAATGGTCACATCTGATATAATTTCTGCCCAACTGCCTAAAATAACCGTGCTGTAAATGTTTTGTAGAAAAAACAAAATCCATACCTCTGAATATCAAGTAATAAGTGAGGAACTGTAAAAAGAACATCACTTTGATTTTCGTTCAACAGAGCACGCAATTTTTAATTTTCCAACATATTTTTAGATGAAAAAAAGTACAACCCACATTATGGTAATTGTGCATTGTGTTCTTATCAATTTTATTCTACTCGTTTGAATAGACACTTGGGATTTATTAAATTAAACGAATGAGATTATGATAAATGCTTGTCCATTATACAGTGTAATTCACGTAGGAATTTTTAAGTTTAGCGTAGAGATAGAAAATTGAAATTTGTTAGGGGAGACCGGGTTGATTGGTTGGTTGTCACAAAGTTCCATTTCGTACTTCATAAAAGCTGCATCAATATAAAGTCTGAACATCGAGGTTTCTAGTATCCTGGAAATAACAAGTGGAAAAAGAAGGATCGGTAAATGTGTGCGTAAAACAAGGAATGCAAGATACGACGTGAAGTGCAACCTCCACTGCCTATTACTCGCCCTGTAAATATTTACTTGCCACTGGTTAACACTGCACTTAATTAATATGGTCGAACGACAGAATTTGGAACTAATTTTGTTGTGCCATAATGAATTAATTCTATATTATTTTATTTGTAATCAAAATGGTTTTTATTATGGGTTAAAAAAATGCAAAACATTTCCCGCTTTCGTTGTGAATCCAATCATCAATCATTCATTGTTACAGCATCTCCTCTTTTTGTCTGTCGAGGAGAATCATGACCCGTCCTGTTAATTCAGGAATGGCGGTCGTGCCATTCCTGAATTTACAGAACGGGTCATTAATTTGTTTATTACTGTAAGTCGTGAATAGATCGATGAAGAAGAATCAGTCTCAAAACCGAAAAATGTCTTGAGAATATTTGGCAGCACTCAGTTGCCCGTCAACCTTCATGGGTAATCGGTCTCTATGCGCAACTCGAGACCTACCAATTCAGTTTAAGAACAACTGCATTCTCAATTAATGTTTCAAAAATCGTTGTATATACAGTTAAATACGAACGTCGACCACTAGTGAGTTATAAATTACAAATATACATTAAAAAAAAAAAAGGTTTGGATTTGCTTGGATTCGAAGATTCAAAAACCAATGATGACGTCATTGTGCATAAACACATGACGTCGAAAGTAATTTAACATTTGTCAAATCTATATGTTTATGTTTGCTATGGTTTCTACACTGGAAATCCGATAAATAGCATGGCCAACGCAGCCTCGTTTTATTTTTGAACGCACGTTAGAAACGCTGGTGCCCACACTATAGATGTTTTGATGATGCGACGTCCTCGTGCTGGTGTTCGCGCTCATCATTTCTGGGCTAGTTTTTCGGATTTCAAAATAATTTTCTTGACACCTGATTGTTTTCGTGCCGAGTGGGTATTTCATTTATATTTTTCTAGGTTTTGATTGCATACAATTAATAGTGCACTATTAGCTGAACATTTTTAAGCAGCATTTAATTGAAAAATAATTGGATGCCTGGATGCCGCTCTAACAATTAATAGGTGGCGTGTTATAGAACGGAGAATATACTTTTCAGAAGGAATGTTTATTTGTTTTCAATAAATGTATATATTTGTAAAACAAATTGTCCTTAAGAACGCACCGTACCACTACTGTAGTAGTATCTAGTTGATAGGATTCCCACAATTTACTACCAACTACCAAAAAAAAAATTACCCCCCAACTTTGTTAGTATCACAGATTACTCCAGATGACTGACTTCATAGGGCGATTTTGTCCGGAACTATCTCATTTCTACACATTTAAACTAGGCGCATGACATCTTTGTCACAGATACCATAAGCAAATGTAGAGGCGCTGTAGTCGTTGCTAATACTTTTTACGACCGCTAGATGTCACTACAAAAACTTTTATTTAAATTCAAATAAAAGGCCCAATATTTTTACTATTTTAAATTGAACAATGTACAATTCCGTGTTTTTTAAGCAGCGTGACTGTTTCTACGCTTGTTGCTTTTTTTCTGACTAATATTTTAAAAACAGCATTTTGCTGCAATTATAATCAAGCCAGTAAATGTCAAAACTTGCTTGTCGATTGAATTTGTGAAAAATTTTAAGGGAAAGAAGGGTCTTTTTGACATTATTTGTGGTGTTGGTGAAAACTAAGCGGAGAAACTGCATTGTTTTCCAAAAAGTGAAAAAAGGCAAGGATGTTTTATTAATACAACAAATTCAGGAAATCTAATTAAATAATTCTAGAGCGAAACTGTGGCAAGAAGCTCTAAACGTCCAAAATTCCAATCTAAAGCAAAAGTGGAGGGTTTGCAAAAAACACTTTTAGGCATCGTTAGATATTAGGCTTCATTATTCCTTATTTTTGTGTATGAATGTGAAGAAGTAAGCCAGGTTGCTCTATTGGTTGTCCGGCAAGTCTTTTAAAATTTCCATTATTATACAATATAACCTCAAATAATTATCATATGTGTAAGTTTTACCATTGATTATACATATATTCAATATATATATAATTCAATATATAATCAATGGTTTTACCTATTAGAAATGTAATTGTTAACATTTTGGGTATAATTTTGTTTAATTTAAATTATGTAATATAATAAATTGATTTTTATAAAATTGTTTGTTTGTATGACGTGTAAATAATGATGGAATATTTTATGATTTATTCTACAAAACAATGTTTTACATTAGTTTTGTAGAATAAATCATAAAATATTCAACATATAATAGCATTTTTTCTACCTATAAAGAGATGAGAGAATATTTAAATTTTCCGCAAAATTTGATCGATGCGCCATCTGAAAACTGTTACAAAATTTGAAGGTCGTTAAAGGTCATTCCGCCAAAATATTTGCATTGAGTCAGTCATCTGGAGTAATCTGTGTTAGTATCTATCGAAAGCAAAAACGGTTTTTACAAGTTTTTCTAGACGATTTGTGATTGTTTTCTAAATCATGCTTACTGGTCAATAAATTATTTTGATTTATTATTACAAGCATAAATTTTAAATGAAATTACACGAGTTTTGATAATTTTAAATAAATAAGTCTGGCAATAGAAAGAATTTCCATAATTCCTTAAATGCATTGAGTGCTCTTTTAGTGAATCAAAAGTAGGTACAGTATTATTTAGTAATTAATTATGTAACATGAATTTTCGTGCCCGGGATTTTTTATTTTACAAAGAAATATGTACATACAATGCTATAATAACAGTCACGTGCTTCGGAGCGCTCTTAAATTCAAAATCCCAGCGAAAACATCATAGATGTTCAATATGAGAAGTAATGAGAACTGAGAACCAACCCTATACATTGTGACAACCACTCCGCGGCTGGACTAAGTTGTCAGAATGTTCCAACACTTTTCAAAATAGTAAAAAATCAATTTTAGCCGAAAAGTTTGGTAATAGTTTTTAGTGACGAGTCCAGATTCTGTTTGGGTGCCCACGAAGGTAAGACGAAGACGTTGAGAAAGGAGTAATCCTCAATTTGATGTTGAAAGATATGTTCACCGAATGGTAGGCATCTTGGTGTGGGGGCTAACACGTTAGAATTGTATAAAAATTCGGATTTCCGGATATGCTTTTCGCTTAAAAGTCCAAACGTGCATGTGTGAGACACGTGGGGCAAATGTATGGGATATACAAGTTAATTATTTGTAAATAGCTATTTTGTAATATTATCTTCAATATTTGCATAATCGCGCACTGTTGTTGCCAGAAAACTCCAATATTGTGAAACAAGCAAAAGACAAAAAAAAAAAACTATAAATCTCCAGAATTTTTCCAGTCTGACGACAACGACGCAAGAATGATCGTTTTTACATATTGCTTTGGTAAAGAAAACGTGTCTTCAGATAGATAATAGGTGTCTGATTCCTGAAGTTCATCAGGAATAGTTTCTAAATAAGAATATATTTCCGACAAACATTTCAAAGCTAACTTTTCGTCGCCTAAGGTGCGAGTTAAGCTAGAAAATCTTAGCACATCGACAAAAGCATTTAAAACCGAGCAGTTTAGAGACCTTTTCAAAATTGAAATAAATTTGCACATCTCAAATGAAGTGGAATCATTTAAAAGCAAATATATCGCCAATTTGACAACTTGATATTTATCTTTCGATGAACAACATTTATATAAATGTATTAAAGTTCCTGCCAGATCTTTTAAAATCTCTTCATCGCCGACTGCTTGTACATACATTCTAATCCATTCTGTACAATGAATTAGGTCTTCTTTGGATCTATTGTTGTAATGTGACAAGACCATTACGTATACAAACACTTTATAAAGTTCATCAGTGTGAAAATAAGGTCTAATTGCTATGATTGTCTCTTCACTTACACAAAATGACTGTACAATTTCACAAAAATACAAAATCGCTTTAGCATAAGCTTCCACTAAAAACTTGCTATAATTACGTAGCTGGGCTACTTTCAAAATTAAAACATAAGCGATTTGTAAGAGTGATGGGTGAACGCTTGCTTCTAGTTTCTCGGTTAAGACTGACAAAATATGAATTTGCAAATGTTCGCTAATTTCAAACGCAAAAATCAAATCAAGTACATTGGGTAAACTCCTTGGATCCAGTTCTAATATTAGGTAAGGTACGTTATTGTTAAGCCAAATCCTTGTCTCGTATTCAGTTCCTGTGCGTAAAATATCCACAGTTCGATTGAGTATATCATTAAGTTTGCTAACTTTTAACGAAACCATATTAAAATAAAAATGATTAAAACGTCTAAAACATAATGCGAGGTCTTTAACGAGATCATCGGCTGAAATTAGCGATGTTCTGCCCTTGTTATATAACTGCCGCAATAGTTCAATAACATTAATAAACATGTTTGGTGGCATGCTGACAAAATGCCGTTCCACGTTAGTAAGGACACTCTTAAGTATTTCAGATATATTTTCTTCCAACGCCAAAGCCGTATAGCCTTTGATGGCTAAGTGTGCTATCGTGCCCGAATTTCTAATTGCAATCCTAAGTAACGCGTTTCTAAATTTATCATAAACATCGTTAGGAATATTATCTGGATGTAGATAATTTATGACATATGATTCCGAAAAAAATAGCAACGTTATTAGTGCACGATCGTCCAATACAGGAGAGGAAAGAATATTATAAAAGTACGGAACAAGTGCAGGAAATAAGACGAACAAACATTGAATTGATTTGGGACGTAAGTTTTCCTTTAAGGCAACGCCATAGATTCGGTCGACCAAACATTTAACCAACTGTAAATCGGCATTTCTGAAAAGAAATTGTTTAGAAGTTTATATGTACATACATATGTAATTTATTGTCACCTAATAATCCAACTGGTTCTCTTGAAAAGTTGTATGCAGTTTTTTACGACTTCCTCGATAAAAGGAAGTGTGAATTGGAAAATGCAGCTATCTGACATTAACACCTCCAAGCAATGCAGAGTTGACGCCAATGCAAAATCGGATGATGAGGGATTTTCCAGGATTTCGAGCATAAAACGCAAGGACGAAATCAATAACAACTACAATAATAAAAAAAATATTATACATAAAGAACATTATACGTTATACCTTCTTTGAACTTCTATCAGACACGCACAACGCGCGAATGACTAGTCTTGTTTCGGGATTGCGTCGCATTTTTCCACCTTCCTCTTTAAAATGAAGGGAATTTAATGTTTCCTGCAACAATTTTGTTTTTATCTCTTTATCGTTGTCATCTTCTTCCATAAACGATGCGAAATTGTGTAAAACACTAACGCAAGTAGTGATTGGTCGCTTCATGTTACTAGTCTGTACGATTTTGAGGATATGCATTAACATTTGCCTTTTATCCACTTTGAACCAATACTTTTTCGACTTCATAAAGCATTCTGCGGCATTCTGTAAGTAAAAAAACAGCTGCAAATGCACTGTGGCGTCTTTTATTTTACTTACCGTAACGAACATTTCAAAAACTTTAATTTCTTTTGCAGTCAGCGTCGAATGAAGATTGTTGTCAAAAATATGGTTGAAGAAAAGAAAGCTTTTCTTGACGACATTAACGAGATCAATGTCATCATGGTTTGCCAGTGTCGACAACACGTCTAGTATTAATACACATTTAAACATTTTTTCAACGCCAGTACTTCCAAGGTTTGCATCAAAACTCGCCATCAATTGTGTAACGTCTCTTTGGTAGCACATCAAATTATGCTTCTTATAAGCAACAATTAAGCATGTGTAACTCCTGATTTTCGTAGAGCTTCGTATACAAATTTTATCGCTGATGCCGTCACAAAGTTGAGCGAAATTAACAAATTGATTAATCGTATGTATATATCGTTCTTGGACCAATTCAATGAACCTTGGTCTATATCTTAAATGCCCAAACGAGCTTGTAATTAGTTCTGTTAATGTTCCGCTTTGAAACGTCTCTTGCCAAAAACCACATTCTTGCAGATACTGATAGTACAAATTCGCTCCCGTATCGTAAACGTTGTCTTTATCTATTTTATAACTGGTGATTAAATCAGACGAAGAACCTGTGGATATATCCCAAACAATTTTAAGTAGCTGCGATGCTATATCCCAACAGTTATTGGCGTTAATTCGATGTAAACATAATCGAAAAACAAAGTGCAAAAAATTCGAGTGTGTATCCAGGTCCTCCTTACGAATGTTGAGATTTATATGATCCAGGAGAAATAATTGTGACAGAAATAGCTTTAGCGATTCTAGGACGTGGTCAGAGAATTCTGAACGTGCATAATGAATCAAAAAATATTTAACTGATTCAATTTCGAAACTAGTTGGAAATATATGTTTTGTTGAAAACGTACAAACAGTCCTTAAAGCTACGAAACTGCTAGTTGTAATCTTTAATAAGTTTGAAACATCATCGTCGAAATCGCATTTGACGTAACAACCTTTTTTTTTTGACTCATACAGTATGTACGCTCTTAATTTCAAATGGACAGATTTGTCAGCGAGAAAACGATAAAACTCTTCTCTGTAACGACTCACAGTGATAGGAATCCAGTATTTCAACAAACTCTGATAGAATTCCCTAAAAATAAAAATGCATGATCCACAAATAACACAATTTTATGGGAAATTCACCCCTCGTCGAATTCTTTCAAGTATTCGGCAAAATAAGGCCAAATACACGGTAAAAAATCCTCAAAGCTATAAAGATCGACTATGGCTTGGTAATAGACAGAACCATTGCGACTGTTCGTGTTGTTACTAAATAATGCCAAAACTAACTGCATACATTCATCATGAGCAAATTTTAATTCCCAGGGTTTGTATTGACTTACAATATCGCCTATATCAAAACCTTTATATGGAACCTTTCCAACATTGACTAATTGAGCTGCGAATGATCTGAGAACAATTCTACCGATGTTGTGGATAATTTGTTTAAAACCAGTGATCGGTGAATGTGCAATGATATTCATGCGTTTAATAAGTAGTTGCGTTATATAAGGAGTGAGAATAATTCCCTTCTTTAAAATCATTTCAATTAGTTTCAATAAGTGAAACGATAATGGTTCAAGACAAGCTATGGTTTTTGTGGCTTCAAGCAAAACCATCAGCAGAAAACTATCTAGTGACCCATCTGATGAAATCAGGCATTTGTTAAATTTCAATGAATTGAAAAAAAGTAATTTGACGAAAAACGGGTCTCTTATTTCTATATCAAACCCGACATTGTTAATGTTTACAACTGTTATGCTGTTATTTTTTCCAAATTTAATGATCTGATCATAGAATTTAAAGTAGAAATTATCGCTGCCGTACACTTTAGGTAAAATGTGAAATAACAGCTTTGAGGCCGATTCCAAATCATCCTCATCTCGAGGCAAACCAAGTATGTGTGCGAATAAACTAATTATATCGTCAGGATCTTCAATTTGTAGAAGATCTCGCTACAAGATGAAAGGCGAAAGTGTATTAACATTAAAAATAGTTCTATTGTACTTACCTCTTTCTCCAAGAAATCAGTAATTGGAAACATTTTCGTTGTAAATAAACCAGTCTAATTTTGAAAAATTTGAATAAAAAAAAGTGAGGTTATTATCTCAATGGTAGTGCCATATAACCAGAGATTATAACCAATAAGCATAAGCTATGAATTATAAGAAAGTCCATGAGCATAGAAAAAAGAAATAACATGCCTATAGCATAGACAAGAAAGAGGTATAGATGTCCTTCTCTCTTTATTTACCTCAAACCGCTTTTATCAAGCTATCCAATCTGCCAGAAAGGGACAAAATATGTAGCGCCGCTTTAAAAATTTGTTCAATTTTATTCTTGGCATGTATTACATTGGAGAAGTACTAACTTTGTTCAACTAATTATTTAAAATTTGTTAATCAAAATCAAATTGAATGGAGTAGAACCCAGAACCCTACAAAAAATTACAAGTTGATGGAATATTATATTGTTTACTAGACAAAACAAATATTTCTTTTGTAAATATTGTTTACTCATTTTTTATAAATGGTTGGGACACGCCACATATCTGTCTGTGGAAATTCAGAAATAGATCAGTGGTACACGCGGACAGCACATTTGACACATGCGCATTCGCACCGAATTGAGTTTTAAACCCATTTTAAACCTTGTCTATGTTTTAAACCACGGCTGTGTAGTTGACGTTCTGTGTTCCCTACCAAATTCTAGTTTGGTGCTCAGAAGACTGTATGAAAACTCTTTCCTAAATCTGATATTGAGTCTTAGCGTAGTTTTGCACTCTACTCAACTCTTCCCCACAAATACAATTTTTCACACTAGGTAAATACATACCATACCAATGATTCCAGCGTCAACTTCAGCTCTTGCTTTAATAATCGAATAATTTCATAAAATGTGGCTATAATGAAAAATTTACGACAGGAGCAACTATTTTATTGGAATAAGTACGTAAAATACAGAATTGACTGTTAAAAAAAAAACAAAGTCGACGAGATTTATTTGTGTTTGGCTGGAACTACCAGATCTTAGAAAAACTATCCACCCCAACCAAATTTTGTTTGAGTATACATACAACACAAGAAATGTACCAATAGACAATGACTAATCATAGTAATAAGAAACAGAAACAAGCAAAATGTTTTAACTTTAAAGACGATAACCATTCAGAAGATATAGGTATATAGGTAGGTAAAACACTGAATATTGCTTGAAATGTCTTACTGCTTGAATAGGGGTTGAGGCTAATTTGGATGCTGAATAAAGAAAGCTCGAATTTAATCAACAATAACTATTAACTAAATTAATTTTTATCCTACAAAGCTAACAATCACAGATCTGTTGTCAGGCTCTGTTCTGCAGCCTGTTGCCAATGTCATCTGCATGAGCACCATGGAGAAACGCAAGAGATTTATTGACTGAAACATAAGTTTATTACCATTGAAATACAATGAGGTACGAAATATGTAAAAAAGTTCAAGTTACATCAAGTTGGTTGAGCCATAGATTAAAATTTAAACTGAAACTTAGGACTTATGGAAATTGAGAAACGTTTCTCAAAACACAATCCAAATGTATATCAAAACAATAATGAAAATAAAAAAAACAAAGTTACTGCATTAGATTCCATTTTGATGTTTCCCATGTCATTTGTATAAGGCATATATGTATATATATTTCTCGGAAATGATATTGGTACTGGCCTGAAGAACTCTAATAAGCAGATCACAATGTTTCCAAATTTGATGTGGCCAATACAGTGGTTGCGACGCTACGTGTTAAACAAAAGCATCGTTATAACAAAATCTGTTAATAACACATCGCTAAAGCAACGAAAATGGTTATGTAATATGTAGCTAAAAAACCAGAGGGGTTTTAACATTTTACTATAACTAGATTACAAGCAATAACTCCCGGTTATTGCTACATTGTTCCAATCAAACTAATACAATATCATTTTAACAAATGTTATTATTTACAAGAAATCATTAACAAGAATAAAGACTTCTAATTATTAGATTTGTAAAACTGAATCCCACGAATACAAAAAATGCAAATGAAATTCTACGATCCACAACAAAAACACTGCTTAAGCTATGAAAAATTCGTAATCAGACCAATCGGACTCGTCAGAGTCAGAAAAAAAATCTGCCAGATCTTCTAAATCTTCCGCCAAAGACTGCCACGGATTTTCTCTCTCATCCAAGAAGTCCCAGAGTATTACTTGCTGCAAAATAATAATAAAAAAAACAGTATTTAATTAATAATGAATAAAAAAAACAACAATACCTGGAGAACCTCGATGGCTGTGTTTTCCAAGCCGGTTCTTGCACGTCTCTGCCGAGGCGGCGGTCCAACGTCGCATACACGACCGTCCGGGAAGGCATGGCGATAAAAACACTTGTTGCCAAACGGACACTTTCCTGCTCCTTTATCAAAGTATTTGCAGTCTTTTGTAGACAACGCAGTTTTGTAGTCTTCGATCAGTTTGCACTTGTCCTCTTTTGTATCCACCCAAAACAAACTTGGGCACACAAAGTCGGAAGTAACGCGACATTCTGGACACGCCCTACAATAAAAGTCAATAGAACTATACCCAAAATCTCAATTTAAAAATTCCTAATAATTGATACAGCTAAATATTTTCAGAACGGTTCAGCACAGGTCGTTGAAATTTGGCACACAATTAGAAGTGTTTAAATTCTAACATCTAAGATTTTTTCAATTTTATACCTTCATTTGTTTTTGAGATACAAGGCCAACTTGATTTTGATTAAATGGCATGGAGGTCAAATCTTATATTTTTAAAAAGTGTATTATTTTTCTGAATTCAGTAGTGTAATGCATGCCTACCTTAATTTTAATCGAGCTATAAAAAATACTACCAAAGTAATAAATTTTGAAAAAAAATGAACATTTTAATTAGCCTTGAATATGTTGTTCATGGAATAAAAGTAATTAATTATTATTTGAAAAATAAGACATTTAACTCAAATAAAATTAATTTTAATAATAAATAAGTTTAAGCACGAAATACATAATTTGTTGTTACAAAAGTTTTTCAAAATTATTTCCATTTACTTCCTGGCAATAATGAATACGTTTAACAAAATTTTGCAGATAATCAATCAAACTATTTGGAGAAATATTGGCAATTTCGTTTTTTATTCGTTCTTGTAGGTCCTCGATTTGTAATGGTCTGTGGACATACACTCGATTTTTTACATGGCCCCACAGTAAAAAGTCAAGTGGGGTCTTCAACTTCGCTTTCTGTCGCCATATTCAACCATCTCAAAAACAAATCAAGGTATAGAATTGAAAAAAATTAGAATTAGAATTCAAACACTTCTAATTGTGTGCCAAATTTCAACATATATCACATACTATCATTTAATAGTCATAAAAGTGTGTAGGTAGGCTTTCACAGTCGGTGTTGTCAACAACGATGGTGGTATTCGGTTAGAACACTGTCAACAATCCCGAATAACACCATCGTTGTTGATTTAATAGTTAACTACAAAAACCCACCTGATGATTTTGTTCTCAAACTGCCTTGCCTGCCTCCATTTCCGTATACAGCTCAAGCAGAAGCAGTGATTGCAATTTGGCAAGATTCCAAATCTTTGTTCACCATTAGCCTTCTCCATGATGACTTCGAAGCAAATGCCACAGCTTTTCTCTTTAGATCTGGCGATGGCGAATGACAGTTCCATATTTTTCTCGTGCTGCTTTATACAGTCCTGTCGATGTTTTTTACGAGCATCTTCATCGCAAGGATGCAGGACAGCATTGCCACACAGATCACATATTTCACCATGTAAATAGTTACATTCACCTAGTGGATATTTGCAAAAACCATCTTTAAACGCGTAGGGACAAAGCTGTTTGGTGGAGCTGTTGTTATTGCCTCCTGCTCCTCCAGTGGGGTTCACAGCGGCTGCATAGCTAAGAGGCTTTGCCACATTTATGTTCTTCGGCACAAACTCAGGAGCATCCACCCAAAGGGAGTTATTAGGAAGAGAACATGTAGCTCCCTCTGTGGTATTTGTCTTGTCAACTTCTGTTTCACTGCAACAATAAAACATACAATTAACAATCACTATAATTATTTATAAACATAAATAAGCTTAGGCTGCCTAGAATGCTGAAGATATTACCCTATTACTGAAAAGATACAATCCACCTATTCCATTGCCACATTTCGATAAGACATGCGCAGCGGGAAATTAACTCCACCCATATTGTTCAAATCTAGTTAGATTCCTTGGTAGAAAATTGACAAGTGACAATTGATAAATGACAGGAAACTGCACAACGAAGGTGAGTTATAAATTACACAATATACATTAGAAAAAAAGGTTCGGATTTGCTTGGATTCGAAGGTTCAAAAACCAATGATGACGTCATTGTACAAAAACACGACGTCGTAAGTAATTTGACATTTGTCAAGTCTATATCTTTATGTTTTCTATGGTTTCTACACTGGAAAGCCATGGCCAACGCAGTCTCGTTTTTTTTTGAACGCAAGTTAAGGTGCGTATACATCTGAGTACGAACGGGAACGAGGCAAAGCCAGGCCGAAGGAGCAAACTGATGGGCGGGCGGAGCGGTGCGTCGTTCGTTGCCTCGGCCGACTTCATTCGTTACCAAAAAAACAAAAAACGGGACGATCGTTCGGCCTCGGTTCGCCTCGTTCCCGTTCGTGCTCAGTTGTATACGCGCCTTTAGATCACTTGTGTTTTAAACGTCAAAACTTGTCAGAATGTTCCTATTGTCAAACAACAAATATACCGACATTGTGTTGGCTTATGGCGAAACCCAAGAAATATATGGTACCTATGTTTTTACTGCTTTTATTCGCAACAACACATATTTCATTTCATGGTAAATATTTGACAGACGTAATTTATTTTATTTGTCTCCTTGACAAATGATTTTTTTTGTGTGTATGGCGTACTCGCAATGGTTAAGTAGTAATTTTGAATCCATAGGCGGGTATCGTAATTGCAGAAAAATCTTCAAAAAAACAACTAAAATACGATCTATTAAAAAAATTAGCTTAATTTCTTGTTGCTGATCTTTCACCAAAAAATCTTTACACTTATTTCAGGGACAGCCTTTTCAGGGTCGATGTTGTCAGCAACAATGATGTTTTTCAAGATTTTTTACCGTGTTCCAGTGAAGTTGTATTGACATCCCCTCTAACCAACCTAACAAGTAAACCCAGTGAAATCCTCCCAGATGTTTCTATAAACATCTGGGAGGATTTCACTGGGGTTACTTGTTGAGTTATCCCCTTGGAGCGTTCAGTACATCCCCCAATGGAAGTACACATAAAACTCGGTCAAAAATCCCAAGCAACATAATTGTTTTTTTCAATATATTCTTTCGTTTTATTTTGTTTGTCAAGTTTTTGACTGACAATTTCTGTCATCACAAACTTTTGTGTCTATGGTTATCATTTCAAATTTACACTGCAAAAATGCAATTTTCCCCAGCCTACTCTGAATCCTAACTAACTTACCCAGTATTCAAAATTGCAGGTGCACAAGCAGTTGTGGCAACAGACTCAGATTTTGACCCTTTGGTTGATTTATTAGCAAGTTGCTTATATGAAGAGTCTATCATGGAGGTAGATGGTATATTTGTGCTAAAATAAAAACAATGCATAAGTCATAAATTATACAGTTTGATAATTATACCTTAATGATTGGTTAGTAGCAAGATTTGGTAGGTTCATTCTATTAACTGGCCTAACTTCATGGCGATACCGACAATTGCCAGCATGTGTGCAATAACCGCGAAGAAAATAACGACAAAGTGGGATACTGCTACATCTTCCAATAACATATCCTTCTTGAGCTTTCACTTGGGTTACTTCAATACTGGACTTTTTCTTGTGAATAAAGGTACAGCCAGCCTTCTTGCAGCGATTCTTCTCAAAGTACCTGTAACAGCCTATATTACATATATCCTAAAATTAGTCCTCAAACCCATTTCATAACTTGTAACGCTTCAAGAAGAACAAATAAATGTAGATCCTGTGCAATACATGAACATTAGTTTTTTAAGAAATTAACTTTTTAGAAATAAATTAGTTAAGTCTAAAAAATATTCATGCACAACGAAACCATTGAGGATCAGCACCTTTTAATAAGAATTTAAGTAAAACACTTACTCAAAGCAAAATTTTTGGGCTTCCGTGTATCCTCCGTGTGTGCTATCCGCCATATTGTCGTACTGTATCTGTTAACATTTAGCTACAGTATTACAACTAATAACTAGCCAAATTCACCTATAAATGGTTTATCTGATTTATCTAACACCTCTTCCAAAGCCCCCAACAGTCGGAACTCTCCGACCATAAAACTAAACACAAATTTAACGAAAACACATCTGCCGTACAAACTTCTCCTGCATTTCTCTGATTTCTGGTACAATTGTTGCCAATTAGAGCTATTCTTGAGTAGACCACCTTCGCGCGCATGTGCATACAATACCAACATGCACTTGAAAATTACTACAACACATTACCCACTGCATATAGAAAAGTGGAAGAGTCATAGCAGCAAAAGCATACTTATTATTTTGCTTTAAGCGGTCGTGTGATACTATACATTTTAATGTACATTAATTGTGCCATTTTCTAGAGTAATTTTATATTTGAGGAATGTTTCAATTGTAAAATCAAAGAAATGATGAATATGCATATTTCGCATGTATTCCTAACTGTACCTTTTGTCAAATTAATGTAAGAAATGGAAATAAAAGTAATCTGAAAAATTTAATGTTTTAATGTTAATTAAATTGTTCCATTTTTTAGATTAAATTTATATGTGTTTTCAGAAAGTTTCAAATACCTAATACAAAAAATGATGACATGTATATTTCGCATGAAATACAATATTTTAATATAAAGAATGACAGAATAAGAATCACCGCTCTTTATTTTTCAATTATAAAAAAACTAAGCAATAACTAACATTTCGGCTAGAATTTCAGCAATAACTTCCCTTATGATATCAAATCTTCCAATTTCTGAGTTCTGTTTGATGAATTTTGTTGCAAATTATTTTTGGCAAATGACTATAACGCATTTTTCCTAAATAAGTTCCCGCTTTGGAAAATAATTTTTAAAAAATATATAAATAACTACTAAAATAATTTCCGTTAATTCTATAACAATGCTGATGAAAAATCGGTTTACAGAATTAATATTTATGTATTCGTTAATAAATGAGAACATAACTGAAGAGGGGCCAGCGCAATTTAGTTCCGACTACTTTTGCCTGTGGCGCTCACATCGTTAAAATCGTAATTTTTTCCCTCCGAAGTTTTAATTCCTTCCATAAGATGTCACTTTTGATGAAAACGTTCTTCTGATGGCTAAACGTTCCGAGATATTGGTAACATCAACAGATGGCGGTACTATTAGAGTGAAGTTTAATATTTATTGGCGTTTTCTGACGACTCATGAAAATCTGGACGATTTGAATTTGCAGCACCGCGTGCTATCCTATCAGAAGGCGTTGAGCGCTCCGATAAGAAATTAATCTTTATATTATAATATATTATTAATCTTTTAGTTTCTTGGAAAACAATGTAGACTATCGAACAGACATAACGTGCGTTCAAAAAAAACGAGGCTGCGCTGGCCATGGAATTTTATCGGCTTTCCAGTGTAGAAACCATAGAAAACATAAACATAGATTTGACAAATGTCAAAATCTGTCAGTTTAAATTTACCATCGAAATAAAACGGCCCAAACGCTAGGACAGTTTAATTTTATTTTTAATAAACATTTTTAATAATCATTGGTTTTTAAACCTTCGAACCAAACAAATCCGAACCTTTTTTTTCTAATGTATATTGTGTAATTTATAACTCACTAGTGGTCAACGTTCGTGTTTAACTATGTATACAACGATTGGTAGGTCACAAACATATTATTATTATTATTACTTAAATGATGGGGAAAAAAAATTTGGTACTTTAAATAAAATGTAAACATGAAAAAAAATTAATGTAAACTTTAATGAAGACAATCCGAAATTAAACTCCAAAAACAAACAACATTTATCGCAATTGCTTTCAATTTTTTGCCGTAACTCGTCTAAATTTTTTGGCCTACTAAAATAATAAACTTTCGAATCCAAGCAAACCCGAACCTTTTTTTTTTCTAATGTATATTGTGTAATATAACTCCCTAACGGTCGACGTCCGTGTTTAACTATATATACAACGATTTTTGAAATATTAATTGAGAATGCAGTTGCTCTTAAACTGAATTGGTAGGTCTCGAGTTGCGCATAGAGACTGATGACCCATGAAGGTTGACGGGCAACTGAGTGCTGCCAAATATTCTCAAGACATTTTTCGGTTTTGAGACTGATTCTTCTTCATCGATCTATTCACGACTTACAGTTATATCAAATTAATGACCGTCCTGGTCGTGCCGATATTCTCCTCAACAGAGGAGAAGCTGTAACAATGAATAGATTGATGTTTGGATTCACAACGATACCGGGAAATGTTTTGCACTTTTTTTTTATCCCATAATGATTTATCCCATTGTCAACAAGGAAGCTAACCTAAACATGAACAGACTCGAACTGACACTTTGAAATTTTGCTACACTAAATTGATGCACAAAGTTTTTCCATGGCCAACGCAGCCTCGTTTTTTTTTTTTGAGCGCACGTTAGATAACTCTTCCTAACGGTACTCTCCTCTTCACTGCGGGCCCTTCATATTTCACCGATCAGACTATACAAGTACGCGTTTATTGATGACAAGAATGATGACACGTGAAAAGACGTCTAAACTGACACCCGAAGATCGAATTTGTTTTTGCAGTCTCAAAATGATTTTCAAACATATTTTAATTTTGCGTCACCCAAATTTTTTAATATTTTGTATGGCTTCCAATAATAAATAAATTTTTGATAATATTACTGAAAGTGGTTTTTTATTCTGAGTCCTTAGATGTAAAAATATGAACAGTGAAAATTAAGAATATGAATAAAAATTGTCGGCTCTTTTTAGAGACATCAAATAAATCGCTAACAAATAATATAATATCATGTGAAAATGTAAGTCACCATTACTGATAGTGGACTTTCGGTCGATTTAATTTCATATCTGTTCCGCGTCCCGGTATTTGTTTCGTATCTATTCGTATTAAATTTCAATCTTGCCAATCTGCGCCACTTCTTGGCGCCATCCGTGAGGGAATGGTTGAACTATCAGAGGGTTTGCGAACAGGATCGTACAAATTCAAACGACTGTAACGATCAAAGCCGACTTTTCAAACAACGTCCTGTCCTACATGTTGTAAATTTTCAGTTTTAAGTTACAGATTCTTTTAAAGTAATACCTAACGAAGGGGTTAAAGTTTTCAACATTTAATTATTATTCTTTTTTTTTAATTTTACCAATATTCATAGCATTATTATGCGTACATTTAACAATTAAAAGCATTGCTAAATATGTCAACCCCAAGACCAATAATTTGTTATTAAACTGATATGCTTCATTTATGATTTAAAGCTGCCTCTTTCGAATGCCGTTGTTTAGAAAAATTACACATTTTAGATGGTGGCGTCCTCTGTGGGCATTGATGAAGCGCTGGCCCCTCTTAATTTCACCCCAGTTGTACTGCCATCTGTTGAAAAAAAATCTTACCAATATATCGAGACATTTAAACCAGTTTGATTGTAGTGGTCCGCTTGTTGAACATTTTAGATTATTTTAATACCCACCATCTGTGTGAAACTGAGCTAAATTAATTGGAATTTAAACTAGTGTCGACCTCTATCGCCCAAGATGGTTTTACTTTCTCATTTGATGAAAAATCTAGGCAATACATGAACTGCCGGCATATTATGTATTGTATATTCTTTATTTTACACATTCTCCCTAGTCTCTTCGTGAAATGCCGCTATTGTCTCGGCATATGATGTTTCACGTAGCTGTACATAATCTGCTGGAATTTAAAAAATGACTGTTCATGAAATGACTAATATTCCTTAATAATATGCACGGCAGATTGTGTAAGATAAGCTATAGATGGGATTAGATGCTAAAAGACAGTGGCGGCTGGTGCTAAACAACATGGATGTATAGAAGTATCTCCCGAAACAATACTTCCTTCTTCCTTTTCACATTCACTTTCAGGATTTAGGCACTTGCCTGTATTGGGGCACGTGCCCACTGATGCTAGAGAAATAAATAATCTTTTTTATAGATTTTAATTTGTATTTTGTTATGATCATTTGGTGTGATTGAGTTTTGCAGCAAGAAAAATATAAGAATGGACTTCATGTGCAAATAAAAAGTGTTGGTAAGTTTTCTTTGCCACTTTTTTATTTTGTACCCATCCTGTTTCTGAACCCACGATCCGCCACTGCTAAAAGAACTTTGTCTTAAATAATTTTATTTATTCCAACTTAACGTCATATGTTATATTTCGGTGTGCTGTGGCTGACATTTTGACATAAATACAGGTCGCTGCTACATCAAGTGTTTACCGTCCAGACTGTGGCGCCGTCTATATAATTGTCTCGACGAATATTTTCCAATTTTCTCCTCCTACTTTCCTACCAGCCACCAGCACGACGACGGTAGGGTAATGCTGTGAAGTGAACTGTCATATGTTCTATGGCGTCAACCTCTCTCTGAAAGTCGGATATAACAGTGCGATTTGATCGTTTTGGACGAATTCTAGTGTTGCGGAACTTGGGACAAATTATGTTGCAACCACCGAACATCCGCAGACGAAAAATCAAATTTCGTACTGACGGTATCAACATATAGTTTCATTTAAGGATTACTAATCGGCACGATCATTACATAAACAAAGTAAGTGATAATGATAAATAATTTACGTATCCTCTTGATTTCGTTCGATTGTTCGAAACACGCGGATTCCGTGATTAGGTGAAGTGCGTTTTTACGTCTAGTCGCCTTGCACCTTATCCGAGATTCATATGTTATTTTAACCCCCATTAAACTAATACACTGTTCAATATTCAATATTATATTGGGTCTTAAGTAAAAAATAGGTCATATCATTGTGAGTTTTGCAATCCAAACAAATCATGTATTGATGTATGTTCTCTTTTTCTAAAGTAAAAATGTACTCTTAATTATGCACAGTATTTTAGTGAGTTTTGAACGGGATTACGCCCATAATAAAAGTAATAAACGTGCAGTATTGTACACTATAATTTTATTTTTATTTTCTGCAAAACGCTATGAATCATTCATAAGATTTAGATTCAATTAATTATAAACCTAATGAAATTATTTTTGAGATTAAAATGAACATGTAGAAAGAATGTCAGCAGGTCGTATTCGAAAAGCAACAGTGAAGCACAAATGTCCTGAAAGTTGCAGGAGTGAAACACATCTTTGAAGTCAATACAGGCAAGTGCCTAAATCCTGAAAGTGAATGTGAAAAGGAAGCAGAAGTATTGTTTCTGGAGATACTTCTATACATCCATGTTGTTTAATTGCTTTTTCTAACTTTACTTTAATTAACTGAGCCACGTAATTTATTTTATTTAAGGTGGGAATTAAGCATGCAATTTTTTCAACAATAGTAACATTTACTAATTTTCCAACATATACGTTTGATTTTTGGGTATTGAATTCATTGAACATTGCACTTTAAAACGAAAGCATTTGAGATTCATCCCAATTGTTGTTATTTAATAATTAATTAATGAAGCGGCCTTTGCATAATGCCTTAAAAACGATGACCTAAAACAACCCAAAACTGACGATTGTAATGAAGTTACATTAATTTATAAAAACAATCCTTGTTTTTCTTCTACCAAAAGATGAATATCTCAAGTTGCCCAATAACTGAGAAAAGCCGATGTTTGTAATCTTCTCCATAAGAACGTGTAAAACCTATCAGGTTCTCAATTTGAGAATGAGATGTCGCTAGCGTTCATCATTTCTCTTATATAGGTTGTTTCCGTGAGGTACAGCCAAACCAAGGAGGCCTTCTTCATGAAAAAGTAAATAGTAAAAGTGGTAATATAAAAGTCCAGATATCAATAGCAAAGGAGCTAGAGGCTATTAAAGTTGACCATCCCTCCCTAAATGGTCAACTTTAACAGGCTCCAGCTCTTTTGCTATTGATATCTGGACTTTTATATTGCCACTTTAGCTACTTACTTTTTCATGAAGAACGCCTCCTTTAAATTTGGCTATGCCTCACGGAAACACCTGTATATTATATACAATGTAAACTCTAATCAAATCAATTTCTCAGAAATATTATCATTTTCGTAAATGTCTGAATGTCTGAAAGAACTAGCGAAACTAGTAACATTTTGCCGCATTTCTTTGATGGGGGATAATCGATCGTTGCGACATCTAACGAGAGTGAATCACAACCAACGAAAATTTCCCACCTTAAGTATATTTGTTTTATTATTATTTCTATATATAATAAAACACTTAGTTTTTTTCTTTACAATAATGGCGGTTACAAGCGTGGAATGCCTACAGCTTCATTAGTAAATGCTTTTTTCTGCAACTTTTTTGGCTTTTTTATTTCGTACTCGGTCTCCCTCTACTTTTTCTTCCACCGATCGTACTGTTTAAGGCCGGCCGCACATTTCCGATTTTTACATCCGATAGTCGGATACGATTGTCTGATCGGGGCGTAGGACGCAGGCGCACATTGAATTCTACCGGATCCGATAGTCTGAACCGACTTTATAATCGGTTGTTATAATGCTATTTAGGACTTAGTTGTCGGTTCCGACGATCGTTTCCGACTATCGGATGTAAAAATCGGAAATGTGCGGCCGGCCTAATACCACTTTTGGTAATCTGGATTCTTCCGTTTCTCTATGATATACAATTTTGGGATTTTATTTACACCTATTATTATTCACAGCTTTATCTAAGGTTCTTGAATCGTTATTCATTACAAGAAGAATACTTGAAGTTATGCTCCTCGGATCAAAGTTCCAAATGAAATCCCGGCTGTGAAAATAATCCACATTCTTTAATTAATCTATTTTTTTATCCATATGGTAAGGTGCTGGCTAGCGCAAATGGAAGCCAACCTGGCAGGCTACAAGATAGCGGCCCCAAAAAGGAAGCTACAGGTTTTTTTTTGCGATTTTTGATTACATAATGTGGAGCAGTTGTCGAGAGGTCTAGAAATCGAAAATCAAGCAAAACCATGACTCAAGGAAGCCTCTGTCTTACGTAGAGTACCTGCAGAATTCTATGTCAACGTCTATAATACGCCACAGGATACGTAGTGTCTGGGCATGTTCTAATTTGCATGGAGCTGTTGATGAAAAATTTTAATTCTTGGTTGATATGGTCGTGCTCATAGAGTAGTCCTAGTGTTTGATGGTCTCGACAACCATGGTATTACTCGTTTTCCACCACCTGCGTTATCCCCACATCTGAATTTCACTGAGCACCCTTCTATAATTTCTTGGCTGGAGACTACTTAAAAAAAAAGTTATTATTTAACTGGGAAAATTCATAGCGTTTTGCTCATAATTGATATTGAACAATATTTTCGTTACAAGAGAGCCAACTAAATATGCAATAACTGCAAAATGTGGAAATTTCGTTTTGATTTCAGCGTATATAATTTAAAATGTTTCTATCGATGTTGTGATTTATTTTGATTTAAGGTAAAACACGGATGGAGTAATCGAACATACTGCATATTTGTACTACTTATTTGTGTTGAGGTAAGACTTTTCTTTTTATCTGTGTAAGTGCTTGGCAATTAAAATTTTTCCCATGTCGCCTACTTTTTTGTGTGCAAATAGAAAAACAAGAAATTTGATTTCGTGAAGTTTATGAATTACGAGAAAAATTAGATTGAAGAATATAATTCAAAACGATCGTTCAGTTTTTGTGATGAAGGCAACACATGCATAACGTTATGATGGCAGAAATGTTTTGCAATTGCTACTTGCTATAGAATATATTAATAGTTTAGTTTTTTTTTTCAAAATAATAGTTTTATGGTGCACACGGATCATGAGTGCGTGTTGTTATTCCATTCTACATAAATGTTTTTTTTTCTGAAATAATTACATTAACCAGGAAATAAACGACACCGCAAGAAGGGATGGCTCAAGTAATCGGCCATAAACGCCGCGGAATCAGCAGTAGTGAAACTTCTGCTTCTTCGTCGAGCTCAGCTTGTCAATTGCCAGCACTTCCTGGAGGCACGACTCCGGGAACTTTGACCGACGAGTTAGCTGCACTATTTGAGTGTCCCGTGTGCTTCGAAATAGTCCTTCCCCCTATTATGCAATGCCAAGTTGGTCATCTAGTGTGTGCTAACTGCCGCCCTAAGCTGTCTTGCTGTCCTACTTGTCGTGGTACTCTCGGTAAACGGAATCATTTCTCTTAAAATCGTTTCTAGTTGAGGTATTTTTTTTTTTACTAGGTAATATTCGAAATTTGGCTATGGAAAAAGTCGCCAACAACCTTATGTTTCCCTGCAAGCACAAATCTACCGGCTGCCGCATGTCCTTGGGGCTAAACGAAAAGGCAGAACACGAGGAAATCTGCGAGTTTCGTCCGTACAGTTGCCCGTGTCCTGGCGCCTCCTGCTCTTGGCAGGTTAGTATCGAGCAACAGTCGCTGTGTTAGTCATTCAACGGATGTTTAAAACTTGTGCTTCATAAATAATATTTATAAGGTTTCAATGATGACTAAAATATGTGGTGGTTTCGTTCAGGGCCAATTAGATAAGGTAATGGTTCACTTGCAACATTCCCACAAGAACATAACAACGCTAAATGGTGAAGACATCGTTTTTTTGGCCACCGAAATCAACTTAGCCGGTGCAGTCGATTGGGTTATGATGCAAAGCTGTTTCGGACACCACTTCATGCTGGTGCTCGAAAAACAGGAGAAAAACGATGGCCACACTCAGTTTTTCGCAATCGTTCAACTAATTGGTTCTCGAAAACAGGCCGAACATTTTGCCTACAGGTTAGTGTAATTTTGATTTAGGGTAATTGGAATTCGTTGTTCCACTTGTGAGGATCGATATGTTTTGATTGACGAGTATTTTTTGGATTAGACTTGAACTTAATGGGAATCGCAGACGCCTTATCTGGGAAGCAATGCCGAGGTCAAGTCATGAAGGTGTTGCTTCGGCGATCATGGCATCTGATTGCTTGGCTTTTGACAATTCCATCGCTCAACATTTTGCCGATAATGGAAATTTGGGAATTAACGTTACCATTTCTTTAGTTTGCTAAAATGTATTTGATTGATTTTACAGGACAGTTACATTTTTACACACATATCCTATATAATTATTTGTATATTTTGTTCATAACTTTTGTGTGATAAGGCTTATATCTTATTTTTTGTACTGAGTTAAGGTTTAAGAAACATACATACTGTAAATGCTTAAGTCGCATTTTTTCTTGTCTGCTGATTGACAGACTAGCCAATATTGTAGTTTAAAATTGTTTGTTTGACTGTGTTTTATTATAAAATATTTTATCAACAATGTTTTATTTCCATAATTTAATACCTCAATGTTGATGAATAATTATTGAGGAAATTAAGCCACCGCGATATATAAACATCAACTAATAAATTGTGATAAAACAAATACGGATTATCTTAACTACCATCTAACTATAAAAACTTCTGCTCTTCAACATGTAACAAGTATTTATTACTGAGACACCACTATTAACGATTCTGAAATTTTATTGTTTAGTGCTTCATGGTTTTCTTGGCTTTTAAAAATGATTTTATTTTTATTTTATTATAAATTATTATTATTTTTGACTGACTGTTATTTAATATTTAGTGTGACAAAATTTTGTATTTGTGTTCATTGTGAAAATCAGTTGCTGTATATGTTTTAGATTAAGTTCTGGTAAGTCGTTATTTAATAGTTGTTATTAGTTCATAAATTTGTTTTTGCTCATTATACACCGGATGATCAATAAATACTGCATCGAGTGGCAAAATAGGGACCGATTTTTTATTGCAGAACGAAAAAAATATTTGTTGACCATTCGAAAGGCATGGGCACTATCTATTATGTGCTGATTAATGTCTAAGTATTTCTTAAATTACATGATCACTTTTTTTTATACATAATAATAATTTCTTGCTTTTGTAAAATACGCAATAAATTTTGTTTAACTTTGTAAAATCGAATTATTATTTAAGGCTCCTATGCAATCGATGTACTCAATGTAAAATGAGACAAATTTCCAACAAGTTTCATTTTGATACCAAATGCTTATCCCGCGCATTTTATTTATTTTTTTTGGAAAAGGAATTAAAGGTGTAGCTCGTATGCAAAGCTTTTTTTTAATATCTTCTCAGTCTCCTTAAAAACAAAAGAACGTTAATTTTCCAACTGGTTTTATTCGAAGACGGTTGAGAATTGAATCCACCTATTTTGTTTTTGCCACAAACAATACGACATGCGCGACTGGTTCCAAATTTAGTTACTTTCCTTGGCAGGAAAATTGATAAGTGACATGACACATGTCAATGTCAAATTTCAAGTCAAATGAGTAACAGTAAAGAAGGGTCAGCGACTCAGTGAGTCAGTCCAGTCGAGTAATAAATTTGTTGTCTGTGGTGCTTCCAGGTTTTTCTTTATTGTTGAGTGTTGTTCTGTTTAGATGTACAGTTTCCTGTCAATTGTCACTTGTCAATTTTCTGCCAAGGAAAGTAACTAGATTTGAACAATATGGGTGGGGTTAATTTCCCGCCGCGCATGACGTATCGAATTGTATCGAAAAACGAAATAGGTGTATTATCTACCTTACACTAACATGTTTCTGGGACATTTGTATTGTCGCGAGCGAAATCTAGCGATGAAAATCTTAAGGAACTTATTTATGGTATAGGTAGCTATTACCAACTGTCCATTAGTATCCTAACCATAAAGCTACATCTTGTACAGAAAACAACAATCTCCCTTTTGACCCTACGACCCGATGTTCGAAACCAATTTTTTAGATTAATTTTATTTTACGTATTACATGTTCATCATTTCTTTAATTTGAAACTAAATCGTCACCTGAAAACTAAAGATATGGAAAATTGGAGAAAACTCGTTAAGTGATCGGAACATGCTGATTCCGTCTTTTTCCAAATGAGCTTGAGTAGTTCGAGTATCACTTTTAATTAACTTTAACACAAGATAGATGAACCCTTGTCGTCTTGCCGTGTAAAAATCTGAAATACGCACTAGGATCATACGATTAATATGTACAAAAACGGTCACCTAAAACTACGATTTCCCAGGTTTTGTGGATGTGCTCCAGTGGTAAAATAAATTCAACCATTTCTACGCACTTAGATTTTCCTATAATATATATTTTTTAATAAAAATTTTCAATTTTTTAAACTGAACTTACCAGCAGTACATATTTATTTAGTACATAGTTATTTATTCACTGGGATATAATTTATTCTGCCTTAAACGGGGTATTTCAATTTTTTTATATTTTTGGAAAACAATTCCGCTTACTAAATAAATATCACATCCGAAATATGTAATGTATAAAAATATTACTGGTTTATTTGGTTTTTGATTAACTGAAATCAAATTATGTCAGTGGTGTGTGTGTGTTTGTCGCTAAGACAGCCTGTTATTAGAGGAACTAGAAGAAGTAATGGTTGAAAAATAAAATGTTTATCTAACAAAAAGAGGGAAAATATTTTGTTAATGAGTGTAGTAAACGTAGTTAGGTCGAAACGAAAGAAAAAAGCACGTGGGTGCTGGATGAATATTAGAAATGTTAAATGAAGCTTACGAAAGAAGAACTGTACATTTTCGAAATATGTAATACTATTTCGGTACATATGTCAATGTATTCATGAACAATGCAACGAAGAAGGAATACAGGAATACAGAGAGATAGATAAAAATTTGATTAAGGATTAGAGAAAGAGTGGCAATAAAATAAAAGGTGCGGGATAGAAAATGCGCCATTCGGGTGATTTAGGGGACGTGTGCATCATCCAGTTATTTATATTTATAGGGCCGAATACATGTCGTCGGTCCAGTCTAATCGTCGTAAGTTTCGAAAGCTAGAAGCAGACAGTTCTCTATATGTAATTGGCTTTTGAAGGAGCTAGACAACTAGACAGCGCTTGCCAAAAACCTCGAGCCGTAAATCTGCGGTGGTGCATTTCGCATTTGCATTATGGCAGCGATCGTTACGGCGCCGGGACGCTGGTAGTCTGCGTCGCCGCAAGTCGTCGATGGCAGCACCAGTGTTGGAGTGTTAGTGCGTTCCAGAAACAGCCAAGCAAGCAGCACATGACGGCCGAGGAAAGCAAGATGATGATGATACGGCATCGACAACGCCAGCGCCCGGACGCAATGAGACGTCATCGGCGTCGTAGCGATATATAAATACATACGGTTCTGTCGACGTCGCGCGTCTTTTATTAATAGAGCGCGGGGCCCGCGAGCGGACATTTGCAGTGTGGAAGAACCCGGGTCTTGGGGTATGTGCTGTTAGACGGTTCGGTCGTCGATCGGTGGCATGTGCGAGGAGACTCGAGTGATGAGTGAGTGTCGTCGAAGATTCGAATTGTCGTCGCCGTCGTCGTCGTTTCCGTCGCGGTCGTCGTCGTCGTTTCCGTCGCGGTCGTCGTCGTCGTCGTCGTCCTCGTCGTCCTCGTCGTCCTCGTCGTCGTCGTCGTCGTCGTCGTCGTCGTCTCCAATAACCAGAGTTCGTGTCCGAGTCCGCAGTGCGCATCGTGCAATCAATGAGGAGGAGGCTAGTTGGCTTCAGAGCGCGCGATTTCTTTGAAAGTGCGTAGGGTAATCTTCGCATCCCTCTGCCGCGTTTGGTCTCGGAGGAGGGTCAGTATTTCCGACGCCCCCCCGCTGGTGATGGGACACGGCGCGCTACGCGCCGCCTCCCGGTGACGGCGACGTGACCTGAGGAATGTTCATCCCCGACACGTTGCGCAGCTGCATGGTGGAGCCCGATGTGTCCTCGTACCTCCAGACGCCGTCCTCGGGACAGGTGCCTACCCGCTGCTACCCTCCTTACTCCCCTCGCGCCGTCATGCGTGATATGTAATTAACATGATTAACATGAGTGTTATTCTGTTTTGTAACTCCGGCTCGGTCGGGACCGGGATTCCGGAGATTCCCCGCCCGACCAGGCCGAGGCCCTCGATGTTGACATGTTTGGTTTGGTTGTTTTACTGTTTGTTTGTTTCGTTTCTGTTCTGTTGTTCTCTTGTTCTGTTCTGTTCTGTTCTGTCCTGTCTGTTCGCTCTGTCATCTATGCACCGTCGTACCTGTTGTCTTGTGGCTGTTTTTGCGCTCCTCATATATCCTCCATTGCTCTTTTCGTTTTTGTTAATTCACTCTATTCACCGCTACTCCTCGCTAGCGGCTAAAAATACACTCGTATAAATAGGCGGAATTCGAAGATCACAACGAACGCGTCTATCCCCCATCTATCCAGTGAGCGTGTATAGACAGCGATTCGAGATCGCAGATCGCAGATCGCCCGCAATGATCCCCCGCTAATCGTCGATACGTACTCCTCATGCACCAAAACCGCCCCCGGTCGCCTTGGGTCAAATTAGAAGTTTTTGCGTTTAAGAGCTTGCAAGCCGACGACAATTCGAAACGAGCCAAGGCTCGTCCAGGGCGCTTTGCATATCGAAGCACTGCAGAACGAAGAAAGTTATGAGCTGAAGCGGATTGAGACGAGAATCGAGAATGGGGAAATTAGGGGAGAGCATTGAAATGCATTATGTCGCCGCCGCCGCCGCCGCCCGCAACACATTCTCATTCGTTTGTTGTCTGTTGTCTGTACATTGCAGTTGTTTTTTGCATGCAAAGTTGTACGTGACCGTATATTGTGTTATCGCCGTCGATGGCGATGGCCGTAACGCTCACGCTACATACACACCAAACACACCTCTGCCGCATTCTTTTCTATATCTTCAAAATAAGCAATACATATTTTGTAATATCGTGCAAACCATATTTCGATTAGAGTGTGTAGACTACAACTTTCGTCTCTCCGTTTCGAGAACATCATCGCTGCAGACTCACTGCAGCCAATAAATTAAATTGATTTGCTCCGAATGCTTGGGCGAAGATACAATCGATAACGCGCCGCAACTAAAAGCTAGCATCGTTTTCCGAACGGAAAGACCCTCTCCCGTCTTTTAGTATTTAAAGAAATGTCTCTGTTTTTCGTCTATCAATTCCGTTACTAATGTTTGTCGAGTTTTGCTTTCTAACATGTAGAGCCTGCTTTCAATATATTTATGTGTCCGTATTACCAGGACGAGTTCCACCCATTCATCGAGGCACTCCTGCCTTTTGTCAAGTCCTTCTCTTATACGTGGTTTAATCTACAAGCCGCGAAACGGAAATACTACAAAAAACACGAGAAACGGATGTCTTTGGAGGAAGAGCGCCAATGCAAAGAAGCTTTGCAGGTATCAAACATTTTATCTCAGCAATTAGTAGTGACGTAAGTTGTGCACGGGACTGTTAAATTACCTCAAAAAAATCATACAAAAATCAGGCGCTTCGGTGACACTTGCGTTGCCTATTCGAGATCGGTTTATTTTTACTTCGGTGGTATTACATAAGTGAAATCAGCGGCTTTGACATTAAAATAGACGAAAGAGTATTTGCAGACTGTTGATTTTTGCAAGTCACTGCAGAACTGCACCGTGTGTTTACTCGTCATTGCCCAGTTGCGTTTTGAAAACATTTCACGTCCGCAGTTCGTATTCGCGTTCATATTTGCGGAACTTCTAGTTACCTCCTATTCATTATTTCATCATTTCGTCCGTTGTTTAAAAATGTTAAGGCGACTTCGTTTCGCATCTTCGCATGTTCCATGTTGATTTGAGTGTTTGGTTTATTATTGCAGAACGAAAAAGCGGAAGTCAAGCAGAAATGGGCATCCCGTTTGTTGGGCAAACTCCGCAAGGATATCACGCAGGAATGCCGAGAGGATTTTGTGTTGAGCATAACAGGGAAAAGACCCGCAGTTTGTGTACTTTCTAATCCGGATCAGAAAGGCAAAATGCGCCGAATAGACTGTCTCCGTCAAGCAGATAAAGTATGGCGCTTGGATCTCGTTATGGTGATACTTTTTAAAGCAATACCTCTAGAAAGTACGGATGGCGAAAGGCTCGAGAAAAATCCGGACTGTTCTCAACCTGGACTTTGTGTAAATCCATATCATATTAATGTGTCAGTGCGAGAACTGGATCTTTATCTAGCCAACTTCATCAACAGCCACGGTAAATAAACACTTCGCTTTTATTGCTCGTCGTTGTAGTTGTGTTTACTATTCATTCAAGCGGCGCTCCAAATCTAAATCGAAATTCAATCTCGAGCTTCCGTCTACCTATCCCTAAACCGGTTCCCAAACTTTTCCAAATTTATCGATATATCGATTTTTTTATGCATGTTCATATACGACAGTTTGGCGAAAAATTAATCAGCTTTTTCTACAACATTATCTTACGAGTAGTTATGAGGATGAGGATGAGGATGATCATTTCAATAAGGGAAAATTGCAATCTGCTCCCGTAGAGTAAATTCTTTATTATTCTTCTTATGATTGGTCAGATAAAAAATATGAAATTTAATTGGTACGGTCCAAAAGGAAATGTCGGCGATTTAAGATACCGAACATGTGGACCCTCATAAAAGATTTATTAAAAATAGATTGCACGTTTTATGAGACAAAGTGTTTCTCATAAAATTCCACGTGTAGATATTTCTAATTATATCGCCTAAAAATTAAATGGTGCCCTCAATGTTAACGAACGTTTTTCTGCTGTCCATTGATTTTGGTATGTTATTTCAGAAATACTGAGCGGCGTATGCTATAACAATAACAAAAAAGAGGACGACCGAAAGAATAAAGGTGAGTGTTTAAATAAAATATTATAAATTTGTATAAAGTGTAAAGTAATTGGTGACAATTTCGTTAGTTAAATTCAGAATGAATTTCAAAAATTTGCAATGAAATTATTTCCAGTTACAGGTTACACCCACAATCCGTACAATGGTGTTATATGTAATGACATTATATTAGCTACAGGAGTGTTTTCATCGAAGGAATTATGGAAGTTGTCCAAATGTAAATAATAACAAAGCACCGTTTTTTTTCTTACTAAATTCTAATATTTCCAGCTTCCATATTGCACGAGCTTTCTGAACCGCAACCGCCGATGAATAGTGTCAAATTAGAACATCCAGCCTATTACTGCAGCAACTATTCGGAACAAGGGTCCGTAGTTGCCGATCGAAGCTCTTCCGTCGACGCCATGGTCGTTTCGGCAGCTTATTGTGAGTCTATCTATTTGTGGGAAAATTAGGTCGTCAATCTAATTTGGTCTCGTTGTCATTACAGCTATACCTCAAAACACCACACTAGTGTCTTCCAGTTCTCAACCTAATCCAAGTACAATATTTTACCAGCACAGTCCGGAACCGCACCAACACCAGCATCAAAACCAAGTCAAATATCCGGAAAACGGCCACGATACCCTTTCGGATTTTGTGACGTTTGTCTGCCAGGAGACCGATAACAGCAACCAGAACGCACAAGTAAGAATTCCACATTTGTATTTACGATTCCTTAGTTGCGAAATTAAATTAAAAGAACATTATTAAATATTAAATACTCGCTTCATTAAAATTAAGAGAAACGGCCAATGAATATATAGGTACACACGTTCGATTAGATCCAGTGTTTGCCTTAGGTATGTAAATACATACATACATACCCGATAGGTTCAATTCAAATTCAGTGTGCTTTTAGTAAGTTATTTAAATCGTCGAAATGAATCTCTTTTGACAATTTACATATATGTATGTTTACTTTTCTTTTTATTACTGATTGTACATACAAAATAGAAAATATGTATCACAAACTGATACCTGCCTACCCTAACGACATTGTACATTGTCAGATGCAAACGAATATGTCGAGAAGTCCGAAGACGCAATATTTTCCATCAACGATGTTGCCACCCCCACCGTTGCCCCCGATGGCACGGCCCGTGGCCATAATCCGATCGACAGGGGACGTAACATTGAGCGGCGCCAACTCACCCCCCGCCAGCATCACGCCGCCGTGCAGCGAGGCATCGCCTGCCGACGACGTCCCCGAAATAAGTTCGTCGCCACCTCTAAGCCCCGGAAGCCACGAGCGGCGCAAATCACCGTCCCAACGAAGTTCTGTACCTACCAGCAGTCCTTATTCCCCAACGCGGGATTATTCATTCAACCATTTTCATGGTCAGCCGGGACATGTTGGTAGTGTGTAAGTAGCGCCCCCAGAACCAAGGCATGATGTCGGCAATTGTTACAGCTCTTCAGCTACCCCAGTATGAGCGGGATGTCTGGAGTTATCAGCCCTACGAATCTCAGCATGTACTCGCCCAGCGTGAGTACGTCCAGAGGTACTCCGCGTTCTAGCGGGATTCCCAGATGGAGCGCGCCGCTTTTCACTCTGGACCAGGAGGACTTCAATATGATGGCCCACCAGACGAACCCCGAGTCCGGCGCGATCATTCTCATGGAGGAGGGACCTTCGGGGACATCCAGTTCGGAGCATGGACAGTGCTGCAGCAGTGCGAATCTGATGTGCGACACGGACCGCTTCTTCCAGTCGGGAGAGGCTTTGGAAAGCTCCGGGTCTAGAGAGGCCGACTTACCCGCCCCCAAATCGCCCTAACCGACAGCGATAATTGCCTTATGATGAAGCTTTCTTGCCATTTTATGTGTGATGATTTTGTTGGATTTTGATGATTTATCGCGACTCGGTGCGCAAATAGGCTGCTCAAATAGCGAATTTTAGTCGCCGTAGTAGAGTAGATTTCATTACTTACATACATAAAATATACGTATAGACACCCGTGCCAAGAGGGGCTGTGTGCGCGTTTTTTTCTTCGGTTCAGGACCGGCCACGTCGAAGTGACACACTCGACTTGGACGGCCCTCGCGATCGTTCGAGTCAAGTACGTTGGTGACGTTAGTTTCAATTCCGTTCCTATGTTGGGTAGAATATCCAGCGACGCTTGTCTTCCACAAACGGTGCTTGTCGAGTGAACAAGCAATGAGCTGGGTCTGTGCCTTAGTATTACAATAATATTAAACTGTTACCGTAGCTTAGTTAGAGACGTTATAACCGAGCTTGCTCACAGCGCAACGCCAGCTCAACCGTATATTACGACTATACGTGAGTTGCCAGATGCACCAAATGGCATTCATTATAGTTCACATGTATATAATATATTTATATACGATCGTATGTTACATCATCGCACACCAACGACTTCCCTCCACGTTTACGAATTACGTGACTACGTCACACGTCCCACGTCCCACGTCTCACGTCCACAAAATGACGGATGCTCGGACTTTGGTCGTCCTTACGGGGAGCTGTTGGTGTGGTCTTGATCGGTTGTTAAATCTACTGTGATTGAGTGAGTACCTTTAAAGCAGCCGCGGCCGAGCGAAGGGGTGTCGGACAGGTCCCGACAACCACCCAGGTCACGCTCATCCCGACTCCTTTATCTTCTCATTTCTAGTCGCGTTCAGCAGAGTGACCCCGACTGATGTACCTATCCCTCCGCTCTATTTAACAAGTATTGCTCTTCTGGGCACTCTGCGTTTCGTTTACTTCCTCCGTTTCTCCCAAGTACAAATTTTTAGACCTTCATCGTCGCAATTCAAGCGTGGAGAAGCTTGCTTCGTTATGAAATTCAAAACCATGTGATATAAATATATAAACACACTACTCTATCTACGTAAATTCATCGAAACGTCTCTCTCCATCCAGCTTGGTCGGTCTATGACGTAAGATTATTAGATTTTTATACAAAATTCATTATCGATAATAAAAGTATGAATTTATTGTCCAAAATTGCTTTTGAGCTTTAAATATGTATTAATTCTTAACCAGGTCTGTATTGATATTTTCAAACTAATCCGAGCTCTTAATGACCACCCTAATTCGGCCCATAAGGCAATTATTTATAAGCAATACTCCCTCGAAGTGAAGATCTAATAATTTGGAAAAGTTTATTCGTGTACTCCAATGTTATAATGATAAATAACATAAATAAATAAATAAATAAATAAATAAATAACAAAAATATTTGTTACTTACGCATATATTTATAGAATCGGGTGATATTTAACCAGTGCCATTGGTATTTTTGATTCAATTGTTGGACGTCTAAACGTCAGTAGTGGTTATTAGTACTATTATTATTATTAATTATTATTACAGTTATAATTATGATTATTTATATTACCATTCTTACGTAGTTTGCTTAACAAGAAGCGATTGTATGACCTTAACTTTAAGAATAAATCAGAGGGTTTATTTCATAAAGGCGATTCTTATTTACCCTTCTACCATACCATATATCGAGTTAAAATATGAAAAAGTTGAACACAAAAAATGTGGAAGATAATACGTGGTTTATCACTTCCGGTGCACTTATATTTATTAAATCGTAACTATAGCAAAGAATGTCCCTAGAAATTCACAAAAACATGTTAACTTGTAGTGTTTTTATTCAAAAATAAATTTTTTCAACCACAACTTTATTTTAGGTAGAAATAAGGAAATATATCCTCAACGTATTATTTTCGGACTGCATGTTGATGCAACTTTGTGCGAAATCAACCAACGAGATATTTTGGGCGATTTTTAAAATATTCTGTGCAAATAAATTGTGGCCGTCATAATCGGACTGGTATAAAAAAGGTGGGGGAGCTTTTAGAAAAAGAACATCTAATAAAAGAGTTTTGGTTTAAGTTTATTGGTAAAAATCTATCAAATAGAAAGAACAAATAACGCAACAAAACATTTTTGCAAACATGATTATATGATCATTTGATCAAAATGAAAACGTAATTCAAACATAATAAAGATGAGCCATCAAAATTTTCCAATTCTGCAAATTTTGTGTTTACTTAAACCTGAGCCGAGCTCTGTCTACCATCCTTTGAAAATACCAGTTAGCCTTATTTCTTTTATAAATCGATCGTCTCTTTATCCTAATATTGTGTCTTCCTTCGTGCAGATTAATGTACCACTGTCCCGATAACTTGTGTTTTTTCAGTGGATCCTTAACGGCTTTTTGTCGTTTTTCAGTTGAATCCTTTTTCTTGTCTTCAGCGTACTTGTGCATTTTATAACTGCCCAAACCTGGATCCGTTTTTCTGATTTTACGTTCTTCTCGCTTTTTTTCCTGTTTCAACGGCTTGTAGTAGCGATTCTTGTTCTTTCCACTGTCATCCTCTTGATTTAAATTTTCTTTCATGCAGTAATTTTTACATTTGTCTCCTTCATCAAGATTATTCTTGTTCTGATTTTCTTTGTCTTTAAGCTTGAATTCCTTGATCAACAAGTTGTGTTCTTTCTCTATTAGAAATTTTTCTTTCTCAATCAGATAATCTTCCTTTGCTTTCAATTCTTCAACTTTTTTGTTGCAATCGACGACGTTGTTGGTATTTGGCTCGTCGCCGCGATTACCGTTAACGTCGCAATTTTCTTTGTTACACTTCAGGGCCGCTCTTTTATTTCTCTTATGTTTATATTTAGAATTCCGTTTTGCTTCCACAGTAAGGTCATTGTCTTCAACTTGTCCGTAACGGCCATTTTCAAAATATTTCTGGGCTTTAAAAATTTTATTTTTTAGATAGGCTGATTTTAAGTTGGATTTGCGTTTGGCAGGAATAAGTACCTTCTCCACAAAAGAGTTTACATATGATTTATCATTGGTGAATCGATTAATATCTGATGTCCCTTGTAAATATTGTTGCACAGCTACAGATAATCCAATTAAGATGACGGCACAGGCGGCACTGGTTGCAAAATAGTAAAGTTTCTCCACTATTTCAGTTTTTTCATTTGCAGCTTCCGTCACTATTGTTTCAGGTTCAGGTCTATTAAGTTGAACACCTTCTACAGTTGATTTTGCGGTGGAAAATACTTCTTCTTCGTCTGTTTTGTAGGAACCACCGCTTTCACTTATTATACTAAAACTGTCTGTGTCAGAATCCTGCAGGAATTCTGTTTCAGCAATGTCTTGTGCTGCACTGTCGATGTCTTCAATATTGTCTCGTGGACCCACGATCACCCAGGAGTTTGTTATTTCTGGACAGTTTCCGGCGCTCATTGTCTTAAAATTATTAAATAAGCATAAAACAACAATATATTTCGTGCAAATTACCTGCATTTATAACAATATTACTGTTTTGTTTTTGCGCAGCACAAACCTTTCAATTCCTTCAATTTACAACTCTCAAATTGACTAACATGTATAACGACATCGTCACTTCGGTCTGCTTTTATACGAACATCAACAATGAAACTGCGTTTTTAATGTTTATTTATTTTTTAAGTTGTCATAAACAGCTGTGAGTGTGGTAGGCTAAATGTCAACACTACAGGTAACTGTAAGTGCGAGTGCCATCTAGTGTTTCAACTGTGTTGTACCTGAGAGACTCAGCAGATCGCGCCGCGACCCCTAATGCTTACCCAACACATACGGTGTGTTTAAATAACAAAAAAAAAAGAATGGATCCTTATCATCTTACCTATAACAGGAATTTCTACACAGATGTGGACAACTTCCGATTGCCTAATAATATAAATACACCGATTATGGCCCAGATTTTTCTAGTCTTTAGTTAACGAAAAAAGCATTTAGATATAGTTCAAAGTTGGCTGGTTATTTTTGTTTTTATTTTTTCGATTAGGCAATTCTTATTCTTTTCAAATATCAATATTTTTATATTAAAAACTATCGGTTTAAAAAAAATGTCCAACAGAAAAAATTGTTTATTGCGATGCAATTAAGTTGTATAATTTTTAAATTTTAGTTTTAATTGGATTTATTAAACATAAAAGTGATAATAACTAGGTACCTATAAATGTTTTAAAAGAACGCAGAAAAAAATTAGTTAGATTAAGATATTTTTCTGATTTTAGTTTACAATATTTAAATTGATATACCCCCGAAAAATAGCTTTCTGCAATAAACTTATCATAATATGTATAATGTCCTTTGATTTTTAAGTACGAACCTAAAGGCCCCCTTTTACACAGTAGTAAAATCTTTGGTGACCTGTTTTCTACGGCCACGACTGTACTGTATTTATTATATTTAATATAGAAAAATACAAAATATAATGTAACGTTGTTTAATATGAAAGCATGAGGAAGGATAACGCGGAGTTGTGTATTTTAATTATAATAAACATATAATAATGTAAATGTCACTCCCGTTCCAGTTAATTTGGCGACTGTTAGTTAATCCCATGTTCGAGCAGAGAACGGTGTTAAAGCGAGTGATCGGCCTTTTTGCTCTCGGCTAGGGAGAGAGGTCCTTGTGTTAGTTAGTTATGGTTGTGTTTATAAGAATTTGTTAAAATGTTGGTTAAAAAATCGTGATATTATTAAGTATAACGTGCGTCTCATACCGCGCACTAAATGAACATGGGACCATTAATGTTGGAGAATAGATCACCAGCTGTCAGGTAAGCAGCAATCATAGGTTTTACCTGGTCGGCAAGCGGCACTAAGAACTTCCACGCCCACTGTATCACAATCGCTCTCAACTATGCGGGCCACTCTACACTACACAAATTAAACGACCTGCTTGGCAAAACATTAAATACATAATAATGACCCACAACGATCAAGCCTTAACGATTTCGTAACATCAAACTGAGGAATGCATTCATGCAACTCCGCTTCTGCGATGAAAACTTGGGAGAAGTGATGATGTTATTAACAAATTTTAATATATGCTTCTTCGAAGACAATAAATTTTCATTGTCTGCCCCCTGAGCAGCTGATCGACTCTCAAATTGATCGCGTGTGGTTCCGAACCTTGTTATAAAAACAACATTGCAGTTGTCTATTTTGTAAGCTCGGACACATTTATTGTATATAAAAAAGACCCCTTTGAAAATCCAGACACTTTAAGGTAGACCAGTTGAGTATACTATTAGACCAGCAATTGGCCACAATCACCTCATTCCTACTTTCGTTTTTGTTTTGTTTATCTTCATTGGTACCTCCTACCAAATTTCATACCTCACTGGGCTGATATCTTGACAGCTGTAAATGTAATTCTACATATAAGTTTATTCTTAGAAAAAATAATGATAAGTGCACATATGTCGCCTGATAACAGAACTAGCAGAGGTAAAGCAAATTAGACGAATTAGTGTCGTGACCTTATTACCATCACCTGTTATTATTTCTAGCCATTTTCCATTCAAGTCAAACCAAAAAATTTGACAAATTTATAACGCACTATACGTACTTTCACTTCGACAGTTTAAAGCGTAACCATCTGAATGGCGTTGTGAATCTGAATATCAACATCCAAACCAATTTTCTTTATCTTCTTTAAATAAAAACTGTTTTTCGTAGCCCGCAATCAAGAGTGGTCGATAGAGTTTGTATTTAAAAAGTTTCTCCACATTAAATGATTTCGCTTTTTGTAACAAATGAAACAATTAACCAAATCTGAAATTTGCAACAAAACGCTTGGATTCCATTCTTGACGAAGGGATAAATCATCCAAATCTACTCTTATACTCTCATAATCTTACCAGCCTTCCCTCTAGCAAGTTTCCCCCGCTAATTAGTAATAGTAGTTTAGTTAGCTCGAGCCGATTCGTTAAGGGAAACAAAACTTTAGTAAATTCGTTCCGAGACGTTATACCTACATATATGATATATTTTTTGGAGTACTACTAGTCGCTCTGGTAGGTGTAATTTTGCGTACAATACGATATTGTATGTATACATCATCAACGGGTTAGGTCATCGTTAGACAGTACGGCGTGATTTAACGTTTTGTCCGCTTGGAATCGGAACCTGCTTTTATGTGGCGCACTACACACAGTTAGAACCCAGGTACGGCTAATTACCCATATCTACAGATGGCATCTGTGCATGCGAAACCTCGTAACTCCTATCTGATCACGCTATTCCTATTTGTAGACTAAAATAAATTACAATTATACGTACAGTACATGTGCTATGTTCCAATAATTACGCTAGCAATACAAACTAATCAGCAATTTTGAAAAAATGCTATTCCTATTGCTCGCTGAAGCCACATCGTATGTATGTATATCCTTCATCGGTTGTTTTTCCGTTCCACATTGCACGTCAGGACAATAAGAAAGGAGAGGTTATTATCGAAATAGATTTTTGATAATACGTACTGGGAGCGTGTGCCCTTTGATTTGGAAAATGAGATAATTTCGGTGGCGCTCGTAGTTGCGCGGCCTCAGGGCGCGAATCAATCATATTTTACTTGGTAGTTGTGGGAGCTTTAGAGAAAAATCTTTTGTTGGTTTAGTTCGGTGTTGTGATGAAGGCTTAGTGATTTGTGACGGAAGTGAGTTCGTCTAAAGCGGCATTTACACACACTTTTCTCTTCGTCCACCTTTAATTAAAGTTTTTGTGTGAGAGTCCCACCATTTATGGGTCGAAATTCTTGACGTTATATTAGCTTTATGACTTTATTACGGTGGAAGATGGCCGTAACGCATAGACGACGTATTGGAGTTTTATTACAATAGGCTGACTTTATTTTATGAGCTTCCCATATAAAATTCGCGTTGACTAGTGATAGCGACAACTTGTTGATTTGTGTTGATGGCTAACTCCTTTTTGTTTCTGTAGGGTCCGCATTGAAATAATGACCATATTGTGACCTGATACACAAATGTAAAATATTCGAGTTATTTCTTTGAGCCGGGCGCATAGAACCTACCAATCAGTAGCCTTTCTTGAGCTGCGACTAAATAAAACTTCTCATTATTTAAACATGAAAGTGCGGTATTTCATTGAATGGTGTCGACGCTGGCCACCCAAGATCGCAATCCATCGTCATTTTAATGTCATATCCATCATCAATCTATTTTATAAATTATTATTATGGCCGAGTAAAACTGAATTGGTCGTTAAATGTTACGGTATGGGACGTATGTATGTACGTATGTCATTAAAATCCTACTGTTAGTTTTTAATCCGAGCGTTTCTTTTTCTGCTTTTTTTTTATGTTTGTGCCATCTATCAAAATTTACCTGAATGTATGTATGCACAGTAGCGGCATTTTTGTACGTTTATATTATATATTTCCCCCTTTCTGCTAAATCTCTTGCCTCAAATAATATTTTTGACAAAGGGACAGACTTAAGAAATCCCCGATTTTACCGCTGTCACTTTAAATTTTCCCCCTACTACTCTAGCCTTCACCGAATGGACGTTATATTGGAAAACTGGTCCCTGAGGAAAAATAAAAATATAGGAGCCCTTTGCCACTCAGGTTTTCGCACTCACATTCAGCACATCAAAGGGATAATGACTGACTTTTCGCGTGTCGACGATGATGAATTTACTCGAAATCTGGTTCCGGTATAGTTAATCAGCTCACAACCATATTCAATTACTATGTGCATAATAAATCAACGGAAGAACGTCTCGCCATTAGGTTTTCCAGATGAAGCCTAACATTCACTTCTCCGCAAAATTGAAAGAACGTTGACCTATAATGACTTACCTTACGAGGCGTCTTTAAAAAGTACACATTTATAATTTACTTTAAGTCCTATTTGCAACACTTGGGTTAATTACGAGTATGTATTTAATACATACATACAATTCCACCAGAATGTAGTAAACTGCTGCGCGAATGCCTAACCTGGACGCAGCTACAGTTTGTGGTTTGTGGTGAATAGAATAAAATAGAAATCTATAGTAAATAGATATGAATTTTTGCGTAAATTTTGGATGCAAGGAGATCTGACAGTATGTATTTACATACTCGTAGGTAGGTATCTATGATGAGGTGTCATTGTATGGGAGGAGACCTCGGATCGGCGATTACGATGCTATTTAATTACATGGTCAAAATATTATGGAATAAGTATATGGAATATAATACACGGCTGAAGTCACAGAGTTCCTTTTTGAGGATGAAAAGAAAAAATAATTTTTTGCGCGGTTGTGCTGTTGCGCCGAATTTTTGTTTGAAGTTCCGGTTCTAACGATCGTAGTTTTAAGTACAAAATGCCCGTAGAGATGAGGAATGGGGTGTATTAAAAAATAATGATAACGTCTGGACTCTGGATGTTGAGAAATGATTGATCGCGTGGTTATTTATTGACACATATTTCAAGGTGTCACATGTCACTGTCGTGTGATTATAGACAATTTTTCTTTCAAATAACACCGTTTTAGAAATGCTTCGAAATATTGAGAACGGTAATTATAGGCCGCAAAAAGGCGAAACGCTTTTCTTCCGAATATTTGACAGCTCATAAATGTGGTATAAACGTTTTATTGAGCTCGGAGTTTGACATCAAGGTTGAATTATGATTTAAGCCAAACATCCTAATGAGGACCTATTGGCGGTGTTCTCTGTTGTGATGTTTAGTTAGAATGGTGCGGCATGCGAGTTGTTCTGTTCATCTCTGGACATAAATACACATGTGTTTAAAACACACCTTCACGTATGCGTATAACAATTGTATATCCCTGATTGTAAAATACATGCTAATTGGCGCTATTTGAAATAGGAGAGCGGTGATTTATTTCTTATCGGTTTACAATTTATAATAATTAGACGTTCAATTGATGACTTGAATCTGACTTAAATCGCCATCTTTAATTCAATACGAATCAATCCGACAAGGAAACGTTTTGACCATCACTCTCCTTATTTCCGATATCCTGAATTATTTATTTCTCCTCCAGACTAAATGTTTGGAGATGGGACCCATAAACTATTCTATTCTAATTCCGATTTGGTGACTGGGATATTTCAAATCCAAGAGTGTCATTTATAAACTTCGAACTTGTATTAATGTATCCACTACTTTTTCACATGTCAAAATACTTTGATATATTACTATTGCATATCGCGGTAGCAGGAGAATGATCTAATGATCTATAGTTCGGAATCACTCCTACCGTAAGCGGCATTCTTTGTAATTCAATCAATATTAATCAATCTCCTCGCTTGCCGACTTATTCAATAAACGAAAACTACATACATATTTAATTTTGGTATGAATATTCAATTCACAAAATCACCTATTCAATCCATCGAAACAACGGAAAATTAGCTTTTGATAATTGTATACGACTCGGTGGAATCGGTTGTGTGGCTCTTTCCAACGAATGAGTAAATTTAGCATCTTAGACAACCAACAACAAAAATCGAATGGCGTTTTATAAGTGGCTGAAACATTATATAAGTTTATATCAGCATGCACGAACGCAACTATTTCTAGTAGAAACGGACCACACAAAGTGGGGAAATGGAGTTTTTAGGGAGACGGTTTGTTTTCATAATAGTCCGGGTATTTCTGTCCCAAAACTACCGTCATCCAGCCGAAAGTGACCTTCTAAGATGAATGAAATCGTGTAGTTTACCCGGTTTAGCGGAACAAGATGACAGTTATAATGAGATAAAAGGCAGTAGTAACGGAAACGCGAATTTAATTAAAATTGTGCAATTATTAGCGTAGATTTTGAATGGCGAAGCGTAACAGTTACCTAAAACATTAAATACAGGTGCTGGTAATTGTGATTCAGTGATCTCGTCAACATGCAAATTGTAATGTCTTCATTAGAATTTTGCTTCATTTATTCGAGCGGCTTTGAAAGTTTCCTTGAAGAGATAGAATTTTTACTCGACTCGAATAAGGACGAAACGAAAATGCGACGGGGATTATCGATAGATTAAATTTGTGAATTATTTAAAACATTGCGAGACTTAGCTTTTAAACTTTTATGGTTGAACGGCAAGTTTTAATGTAAGAGTTTATAAATAAATTGGGGTGTAATTTTAAAATTCACTTTCGGACAGTTGAGTTTTTAATTAAGTAAAGTGAGGAAAAATTGCAAATTTTTGCTGGGCCGGTAACGGTCGAGAGGACATAAATCAATCGATGAGAAGTGAAATGGTGCGGTAGAAGCGAGTAAAAGCTGAAATTGCAACCCTTACTTTGTGAATCTCCTGATTTCCAATACTGGAAAGTAACAATGACGCAACGTTATTCTAAAGAGCTACCATAAATACAAAATCAATCTATCTTGTGGTCAAATGGATACTCTCTTGCAGTCTTTTCAACCCCTCAATTCTCATTTACATTTTAGTTCAACTCTTGAAGTCCTCGGGCGCAATTAAATCGTTCGACCAAATAAGAACCATCAATATATTGAATTAGGTTACCCCAAGCTGTGCCGTCAGAATATTTTACGTTATATGTATATTAATGAGATAATATTCGCCCCAAAAAACAGTCAACCGAACCAACAACCAACCCCTTATCAGCGCCAACCTTTTTGCACCTTTTCCATCATTTTCTAAGTTTACTTCTCACTTCTTCCAACCGAAATTTCATCAATAAACATGTCACACTCGACTGAAATGCAACATTTATTTTATTCCTTCGATCCTTCAAGACGTGTTGATATGAAAAGGTGATTCTTCAATTTTCTATTCTACACTAAAGTTCCTTGGACAATAAGAAAAACCTGCTTGCAAATCCCTCGAGCCTTTGGAGTATTAGTGACAAAGGAGAACGAAACAATGTGAAAGAAAGAGGGAAACCGACGAAGGCGCGTGTTACATATACATTCTCATCAATAACTCACTATCGTTCTCGTGAAATATGGAACTGTGGCTGTTATGACGTACGACCGGCAGTCCCTCTAGTCTGTACCCTTAGACACCACGACGTCCACCCTACGGTCGCCCCTAGATTTATCTTAATTATAGTATTGCTTTGCTCCACACACTCTTATGCAATGCATCAGCTACTCTCACTCTCGACGGTCACTTGAAAAATAAACGACAAATAAACGACCGTCTCTCTGTCTTCCTTCCATAACCGCCGAACTCACCACCTCTACTAGTTTTATTACAATCACAAATAGTTCAAATTAATCTAATTCTAATTCAGTATCGTTTGATGCGGTTCATCGTCATGTATTTACTCTTCTCGATGGATGAATATTTAATTAATCAAGCTGGTTATCCGTTCTAGCTGGTAGGTTACAGTTGTTATAGTTTTCAAACCAGCGAGTGTCTTGTTGCAAAATGTTAGAGATTGATGAGTAAATTGCAGTATTGCAGTCTTTGATTTTTCTACCCGGTGGTGATTAATCGATGGCGGTAGGTATATCTCGTACAATAAAAGTTCGTTAATTTTTCCGCTTGGCAATTAATACTGATATTTAAGCGTTAATTATAAAATAGAGATTTATGGATAAACTTCTGACGGTCGTGCTATATACTATCGCTATATAAATTATAAATAAGATTGCACGGTCAGTAAATAACCAATGTCCGAGTTAAGACGGAGCGTAGAAGAAGATATCATCTTTGCTAAAGTCCTATGTCTTTGAGTAAAATATGGCCCCATTTATCACGGATTTTGATGACATCAAATTCTGGAGCTTCCAGTAGCTTAACTACTGCAGATAGTGAACTGTCACAACACGTAACAAGGAGAGAGGAGAACATCAAAATAATAATAATTTCATCGAATTAACATTTCAGTTTAATACGACTGCTGAAAGATTGCATACTTCTTGTCCGATTGATTGATAAATTATACACCCTATATTCACCCTTGCACAGCGGATTGACGTTAAGTTTAAGCAGTCTTTATAAGAGTTTTATCTATCCGAACTACCTCAATTTGATAAGCGACCCTCGAAAATATATATCTTTAAGACACGTTCCCTTTTTCGTCTTCGGTGTTTGTAAAAATTACAGAATTCGGATTGGAGCTGCTTTGGTGGTGAGGCGTCTCACATCGTTATCCTTTCAGAACCTAAATTTGAAAGCATGTAAATTGTATAGGGACCGGTGCATTTTATGCACGGTGCTTTGCATAACGGCTAAATAAAATTAGGTAAAGTACATGAAGCAGGGTTACAACCTTCGCTCTGATTTTGTTTTTGTTTTTGTCTAAAAGTGGTCGTATCACTCAATAAGAAAATAATTTTGTTTATGACCTTCTAAAATATAATCATGTCCTCACCGCTGCCGTACTTAATGGATTTTTAAAATTAACTCTTCCCCTTTCTTATGGGGTGAACGACTAGAACTGCCCCAGATAAATTTATTGCCACCACAAACACAGCCCGTAAACAAGCTTTTAAAGACTTTAAAGTTCGCCGAACTACCGTCTGCATCACAAATATGCCTCCGGTGGAAATCCACCAACCTGATTAGTTTTCTCGAGATTTAGGAAAACCGGACTCGGTATTGACGTAAGGCTTAAAAGTTATGCTTCCGTCAAATAGCTGACCGAACAAATCCTAATATGAACTGTCAGTTTATATGCAACGCTTCTCTGCATGTTGCATGTTCTTCAAGATTTTCCAATAAAATGCAAATCAAAACTTCACAGTTAATCTCGCGTTTGACGGACACTCACAACTGTTTTTCACGCCGGACTGGTTCACTCTCCGACGGAAAGCGTCAGAAAATCGCTCTTCGTAGGTGTGTACATACGAAGAGCATTTAGATTCGTTCGGTCGTACGTATTGTAAAACAATATATTCTTCATAGAAAATTAAAACAGTATCCAGTGGTGATTGGAAATGAATACGCCCTCCTGGGGTAAAGTCTCGAATGCCCCCCGCGGTAAGTCGCGCAGCCTCATTATTTACAGGGTCTCTTTACGAAGGCCGCCCAAGTTTTCCGTAAAAAACTCTCACCTCTAGTGAAACACACGAAACCACGGACCGCGTCTGTTTCTGCCACGTTTTTCTTTTCGAATGTTCCACAATTCCGCAAGCTCCCACGACGTTCAGTGGCGGGTTATGGAGTAAAAAGAAAAATTAAAAAAAAAAAATGTTTGATCAATCTGACTTTTAATATTTCTTGTCTTAACACACATACAAAACACAGTTTGCCACAAAACCAATTATAAATATTTTAAGGGACAGTAATACGCAACTAGAAGATCAAAAAAAAACTAAGGTTTTTTTATTTGCGTTACTACGTTCGGAGTTTCTCAATTCTCGATGGGTAAAATTCATTCATAAAATTGCAAATGTCAAAGCAAAAAATAATATATAAGTATACATATAAGTAGTATATAAGAACGAATGCTTAAACAAGATGCAACTTTTTTCCCCCCCTCACAGATTTATTTTTATATTTATCTAAGTATTTACTGTTCCTGTTAAAATGCGCCAAGATAAATTTCGGTCCTTAATGCCGAATATTCACGTGGATCTGAATCGCCCAATTTATGAAATTTCTTCAGGTGATATTAAACTTAGAAGCGAAATTTATGCTACTGTTAAGTCGTGTAAAAATTTTACGGCAAAGAGCGACGGGCCACTGGGTGGGTAGTCGTTCTAATGTCAAAATTTAACGGTCGACTAATTTCATGCACGGTTGTAATAAAGCCCATACATCACGCTGGCAATTGTTGACAACTCCAAATGACGATGTTATCGTTATTATTTATCACGCTTCGAGTAATTATTTTAGGCCGGACGAAATAAATTGCGACAAGCATGTCTTTGAGCCGCCGGCTAAACGTTTTATCGTGTGGATCACGTTTTGAACAAGGGGAGCCGAGCGTTGTAAATACAGGGGTTTTTTCGTAGAAAGAACTTTGACTTGATAGAATTTAGATGGTGACAGCACGATTGCGTTTTGTCGAAAATAATTATACATAAGTAGCGTAGAACGAACGAACAAGCGAAAAATTACTTGTTTTAGAGACGTTATCTAGAATCGGACAAATGGTAACATGCACAAATCGCGTGGGGTTTAGTCCCGGAGACTTCCGGAACAGCTGCTCCCATTAATGGTCATCATTAACACGGTCGCTATTTCCAATATAACCTCCACCGTAATTAATTGAACGTCCACCACACCGCTTTGTTCCGAGAGGTAAAAATGAGCGGAAAATTCTCACGATTGCCTCTGATTATCAATAATTACGTCCAAGGATTGGAAGGCATTAGGATGGATAAAAATAATGTGATTCATACAATTACTGAAATTACATTCTAGGATCATTCATATTAAGTTAAATGCGTAATTAATCGTTGCTTGTGATTTTATCACGACAATGCAGTCAGTAGTGAACCATGATCACCGTCGATTTGTTTATGTTCAATTGCTGGCGTGCATGTCTGAAATGCACCGCATATTTATCTCTTAAAAGAAAAAGGCGAGAAGTGTAAGTATTGTGGCCGAGGAATTAGCGTGTTTGTTATAAGTACCGATCAGAAATTAAATCCAGACTGGTGGTCACGGCGAAGAGGCAATAACTAACGGATGAACAGAAATGTGTTAAGAAAGCAAGAAAAACGACAAGTAATAATGGCAATATGATCTCAGAAAGAAACCTTGATGCATATGAAAGTGCACATGCCTTAGGTAAATTGGATAGTAAGTGGAGAAAATGTTTCACTCACGATCATAATATTAGGAGATGTTTCAAATGTGCGAGCAAGGAACGAACGGTCATTTTCCGCGGGCAGTAACGCTAAATGATATTAGCGTAATAAATTTGTATGCATGTATTGGGGCAACGTAGAATTTCTTTTCCGTTACTTGCATGTTAAAAGTCAAATCGTACCGCATTTTTACATCGTTCCTATCACAAAGACGACTAGAGGAGGTAAAGTAGAAGAGTGACTGTTAAATAACAATATTTCCGTTAACAGACCGATTACATAAAATGACTAAATACCAATTTCGATTCTGAGATAGGACTAATTGAGGGGCGATTATCTGAAATTTTAATGCATCTTATATGTATCAATCCATAATTTAGTTTGCAAATTTGACGGTACCTGGCAATTTGATTTAAAGCTAAGAAATTTTAGACGTCCATTCAACAAAATGCAAATGATGTCTTGTAAAATTGCGAACAATTTGCAAATTTTACGCATGCAGACTCGAACATTAATTATATTTCAGATTCCGCAAATGATCTATTATTATTCGAAATAACGGTGTTGATTTTTGCAGGCTCAGACGGTTCCCATACCTACTACACTTTACGGCTCTACTGTAACGCCGCATTAGCTAAACCCAGACGCTTTGTATCAATATATAATATATCCGTACATGCTCCCAAATGACACGAATATACAACTTTACCACTTCGTCCCGATCATACTAATTACTAAATAATAACTTGACTGATAGAATTCTAAACGTTTGTGGTTAATTCACGATTAATTTTAAAAACCAGCTTTAAAATTACATATAATTTAACAAATTCTTAATTGCTATATTCCAAGAAAGATCTGTAGACCCATGTCAAACCTAAACCCGCTGGTCATACCGTATTATTAGTGTGTCACACGTTGTACGTATGGCCTTAAAACGATCTCATAAAAAAAATAACGAAAGTAAAAAAAAAAAACGTCAAGCGTCAAATAATCTATTAATCACACATATACCCCATTACCGAATTTACATCAATAAAATAATGCAAGCCAAACACCATGAATGAATGAATTTATTCATAGCGTCGGTCTGTCTTCGATAACGATTTAGAAAAATTCATTGCTCACTCGGCTACAAACATGTTTCTGTACGTGCTTTACGTCTTCTGAGATTTTTCCATAGATGGCACCACTTGCTGCTATCTCAACGCCTTAGATTTTCTCACAACTATCGGCACCGCCTTCCTTCCCTCTCCCCTCTCCATCCCGAAATCTTCAAATTTTGCAACTTCGGATGATCGACGACATAATACATTTATACATAATATGTATGTATAAAAAATGTATTTTTTTCTTTGCGTTCGAATTGCCGCTTGATCAATATGAAGTGGATAATTAGGTCTTACGTTGTTTACTTAATATTATAGTTATATTTTTTGGGTAAGGAGGGATAAATTAAAGATAGAATACGACAGCTATAAGTTTAATGAAGCCCATGGGCGATACATAATGGTTACTGTACACTGGAGTGTGAATATGCAATAACAAATAACATTTACAGGGGTGTGCTGTTTAAGCTATTACAAATATAACATTAATTTGGGGTCGAACGGTCACACTTCAATGAAAAATCGGATAGGTGATTTGAACTTACGCAAAAAAAGAAATGATAGGAAAAAAAAATGTTTGATGGAATTTTTCATCGAAGGTGGTGAAAATAATGCTGACACAAAGTTTCGTATACATTGATGATATTCTAGGGCAAATTTAACTAATTTTGCGATAGTAATATATACATCTATACATAGAGGCAAGATAGCATATTTACAAAGTTATTGCACATTTAAATATACACGTTTGATTCAGAAGTTGTCACTGATAAAGTGAATATTCATTTGCATGCATCAACAGTGACTGAGTACAGTACAGTACAGTACAGTCCCCTGTCCGAAAGGGGAAGCTTTAAGTACAGCCATGGACAGTCAAGAATAACACTTTAGCCGACGGGTGTCATGCAAATACCGACTCTATGACAATATCTCATAGAGTCGGTATTTGCATCACACCCGCCAGCTAAAGTGTTATTCTTGACTGTCCACGGTTGTACATAAGTACATATTTAGCGAATACTTACATTTTTGTAATTATCGAGCGACATATCGAGTTCGGACAGCGATGTACCGTTGTAGTATTATTGCAAAATGAGCAATTGAAATATTCACAGTGATTACGGTTTTCTAGAGCAAATTACGAGAGATCACCTATAAACTACAAATATTTCAATTATATACAATGAGTATTTAACAAGACTGGCTGATTTAGGAAGTTGAAAATCAAATAAAAATAAATATAAATTATAGAAGCCGGCTCTTAACGATAACTAATTATTCTAATAATCACATGTATGAAACCACCTAAAATTTGATAAGTACTTCGTCGTCAATCACCACCACAATGGTACAGTCCGCAAGTCCAAAAAGTTACTTATCGGTCACGAACTTTCCGAACTCTTTCTCGACGAATTCACATGAAGAGATTCGTTCTCCGCGTGTAGATTTCTTCTCGTTCGGGACATGAATACTTTATTGCACCCCATTATGGTACACTTGAACATGTCGGAGAGGTGGTTATTTTCGCAATGTTCCTTCAATTGGGGGGAAGTAGCAAACGGGGTTCTGCACAGCCGACAGGGTAGATTTCCATCTTTATCTGGAGTTGGTCGATCTTCATCGATGCAGTGAGTGTACTTGAAAGATTCGGGTGAATTTCTGAGAGGTGGAGAACCGGAAACGGGCGAAGTCGACCGAGACGATCGTTCTTTATGTGTCAATGCGGAAGAACCGTTGAATTGGGGAAAATGGTTGAAGTTTCCTAAAGGGAAATGAAGTCCTCCCAATGGCGGCAGCAGAAGAGGTGGATGTGGTATTCTGTCTCCGTTGAGCATTAGTTGATCTAGATTCGGGGGGGGTATGTGGTGATTTTTTAAAGCTTCTTCCGTGTAAAGTCGCGTGAGGAAGTCACCGTGAAGAGAAAACGGCGTCTTCTCCAAAAACAAACTGGCCGCTGACTTATCTGAAGAGGTAGATAATAATTTCCTATGTAAATTTAAATTTGCACTATGTCTGTCCCTACTTCTTTTCGACGGAAATGCTGCGTTGCATCCATCGACGTTGCATTTGTGCATCAGTTTCAGATGCACGTTTTGGTAATGTGTCTTGACGCCGAAGTGGTTTTGGAAAATTTTTCCGCACGCTGTACATTTTCTCGGGTTATCTTTGTCGATAGGAACGTCCATGCCACTTATAAACTGGCCGTTGTCAAAATGTCCAAAAAACTGATTTTGGCTATTTTCATCGGGAGATTCGGCGCCGTTTGTGCTATCGGCCGACGATGCCTGAGATCTTGCCGGACTAGGGGGACCACCTCCCATCATGAAAGCGATGGGCGGAAACTGAGGGCCTTGGTTTCCCAAACCCAAATGCAAACTCTTCGCCATCAAATCGCCAAAGTGGCCGTGAGAAAGACTTTCTAAATGTCTCAAGGCGTTAGAAGAATCGAATGATTCGTCGCTTTTATTGCTTTCCACCGAACTAGCTGGCCGTTCATCGTTTTCCTCGGCGTGTTCCAATTCGTGCGACGGTTTTTCCTTCTTTAATTTATCGATCGTAAAAAGCGGTGCCAAACTTTTCTTTATTTCGGGACTGGGTACTTTTTCTGGTTCGTTGGCGTTCACGTCTGGACATGGTTTTTCTAAATTTAGCGGCGAGTCGCAATCTTCATCGTTTTTCTTTCCTCCTTCTCTTTTGTCCTCCATATACGTCTTCGATTGTAATCGTTTTTCTTTTTCTTCATTCGCAAAACTGTGTTTTTCGTTTATGGATTCGGAAAAAACGTCGTTTGAAGAATCACCATCACTGACAGTGTCGTCCATAATTGCAGGTACCGCGCACCTCGTGGGGTTCTGGCTTTTGCGTTTTCGTTTGTTGGTTTGAACTAAATGCTCGTCTTTGAGACTGTGGCTGTCGACGATGCTGAGGGAATCTTCGTTACTATCTAAATTACTAGTCATATCTTCTTCTACGTCAGAAACTGACATTTTTTGTTTCTTCGAAGGCATGCTGAAGTCTTCCGGTTGATCGGAGGAAACGTCGTTTGCCGCTTCGTTTTTGTCTGTTTCTTCGTCATCGTCTCCACCGACGACAACAATTCCGTCGTCGTCTTCGTCTTCTTCTTCTTCCGATTGGTGATGAGTGCCGACAAGTGACAAAGCGCTATAATCTTTAACCGAAGTAATTTTTTTTTCTTCTAATCGTTGCATACTAAGATCGAGACTCTGCTTGAAATCCATAGAACTCAATGCCGTGTGATGTCTGATATCTGGCGGAGGTGTAAGTAGAGGAAATGGTCCGAACGGATTGAGCGGATTGAGAGCCGCCGCTGCCGCCGGCAACGATAAACCAGTTTGTGGAGGTATTAACAGAGGGTGTGCCTGGGCGCTTCTGCCGTCGTGAGGCGATATTTTTCTTCGCAGATGAGGCGAATGCAATTTTGGGTTGGGATTAGCACTATGACGATTTCTCGATCTTCTCGAACTGAACATCATGTTACAGCCTTCAACGGTGCATTTGTGCATTTCGCGTAAATGCACCGCCGAGAAATGTATTTTAAGAGCACCTTTGTCGCAGAACGTTTTTAAACAAACGTTACATTGCACTCTCTTTTTACCAGTTGCGGGATTAATGAATTGTGTCCCTAGATTTAGGGGTAGACCCGGCGAACCCCACTGTCTTTTGGTAGGTGTAGTCGGTTTTCTGCCGGGTATAGATCGAGGTTGTCGTGGAGCTTTGAGGATCTCTCTATCACGACTAAGGTTAAGTGCACTATGAGAGTTTTCGTCCACATCATCGTCGTCTTCACTATTATTATTGCCACTTAAAACTTCAGCACTCGATGGAGACTTGCTTCGCGTTGACAGTCGCGTAGACATCAAACCAGGAAATGACGATGCAACAAGACTAGCCGCCGCAAGGGAATTAACTGAAACGGCAGCTGCCATCGCGGCGGCAGAATGACTTAACGAAGGAGGTCGTGGGGGTGGCGGTGGCAGGCACGAAGACAATGACGTCGGCATCGTCAGATTCAAACCCACCGTTTCGTTTTCGAGCGCTCTTCTTCGGTTGAGATCTGGACTAACACGACTCGGAAAATTCGCAAGACCACTGCCGAGCTTTCGGAAATCGAAGGGTTGCATGTTTTGGAGTCGGTTCAGCGGTGAGGTGTTCAGTGGACTAGTACTAACGCTTCTCGGAGGAGAATTATTGGGGAGAGGTCCGTTCGAGGTGGGCATCTTCAAGAAATTGAGGTGGTGGTGCTTTTGATGAGGTGACATTGTCGGTAAACGAGACGGGTGAAAGGCAGAATGTGGAACGGCTTGGTGTGGCGGGCGATGATTAGGTGACATCGCCCGGCGAAGGTTTGGAGAATGGCGGCGTTCTAGGCGCTCCAGTGTGGGATCCTGAAGTGCCTGTTGCGCCAGAAGCAGTTGCTGCGTTATGGTTCTCGTCTCTCCAAACCTAAGAAACTGTTGGAGGACCAGAGGCTCCTCCTCAGGACTGCAGATGCTCCATCGGTCCAGAGTGCCGCCGTGTGACTCCTACAACAACGGGAAATCCAAATCATTCCATGAAACTCCCGCATCCGCACCACGTCTCCGCCAAAACTAATTCAGCAAACTATATAATAATTCCATCGATTTGTTTTGGCTCGTGCGAATGCAGCAGATTGCAAGATGAACAGGCAGGCACAGAGTGTATATTTTATGAAGGCGATGTATAAAAATATCGAGCTTCGATAGCATTCTTGTTTAGAAAGGAAGCCTGCAGAATGTCTCCCGCGCGTTTATAAATAAACGGGGTGATAGTCACCTGCCCCTCTCAAGTTCAATCTACTGCAAACAAACACGCGGTAGCAAGAGAAGAGGACGCTACCACCGTTATTATATGTATGTATCTACATTGCCAAACACATTTTTTCGCAAATACTCGAAAGTGTATTAGGTACTGGAGAGTTCCGCGCGCCGGGGATTAAGGTTAATAACTAAACCGCTTTAGTTCGTTTCGAGATTCCGACAGGTGCTGCTTGTACAATTCGTTTTAACAACTCTATTTCACCGTTTCTATTATCAATTATACGAAACGTCGAAATTGGTTGCACATTTTTGACCGGATCAGTTAAACAAACTTTTAAATTACCTACTTCGCAGTTACTCGACAAATAAATTCAGGCGATTTAATTTTCAGATGAAATATGCATACATGTATTACGTTATTGCATTGGTGTTGGTGATGGTGTAAGTATATCTACCTACTGTGTAGAGACACGGCAGATCACCGATATTGCCATATTTTTATTTTATCGGTGATCTCCAAAATATTCATCGTTGGCAACCAATGTTAACGCGAAAAGTGCCTTATAATTCGCAAAAAAAAAACACGTGAGCAGCTGAAATTGGGCGCGATTATTTTATTAACGGCCGCCAATTAAAAAAATAAATTGCATGTATGATTCGTAATCGATCATCGATTTTTTTTGAAATATTAGTAGATTTTAGATTGACGCAAACAAAATGTTTTTTAATACTATGTATCTAAATCTAGGTGTTAATGCATTGTTCGCGTCGGCAGTTGTCACACACCCTGTTTCCATTTGTGTAAAATGAGCAAGATGTAATTGGAGGTGGGAATTAAATTTGTGAGTCGACGCTAATTTTTGTGTCCGGTAGGCAATTAAATAAAGAGTGTAATAAAATTGGGACATTTCTTGGATTACATAATATCTAATTGTGTGTGTGCGTGCCGGCGAGGGCAGTGACGAAATTAAAGAGGCGTAAATAATTCGTGAATTAAGATTGCGAGTAGTTTCGAAATTAGCAGGATCGGAGAGGATTTTGTAGGTATACATAGGTATGTATGGAAACGGTCGATTTAAAAATAGAAAAGTCAGTGCAGCATTGATTATAGAGATCCAAATAGGCATTTAATCACAACCCGGTTATTACTCGAGAAAATGGGTTATTAACATTAGAAGTTGTTTGCTGTCGGGCAAAAAGAGGACCGAAAATGGCCGTTTTCAAAATTATAGCTGACCAAAAATTATTGCGTCTCGCAAAAATGATATGCAAAATACCGTATAATTTGAGTGTCTGTGATTCCGAAGAGTGCACGAATGTTGTTGTAACGCCGAGTGAAATTTAAATTTTAATAAGGCCCAAACGCATTCGTGCCAAGAAATTGCTTTACCATGCGTTTTGGGCCGAGGTTTAATCATCGGTTGATTGATAAAAAATGTTTCGGAGTCCGAAATCGAATCGGCGAGGGGCAATTAAAAGACTACCCAGTCAGCAGTCTACCAAGTCTACCGAGCGTCGGCAGAAGCAAAGGTGTGCTTGCTGCACTAAGGACAGTCGGGGAAACAACATAACGTCGGCAGAACCCAGAACCCAATTTGGTGTCATGATAAGCAAAAAAATCCAATTTTCGACGGCAACTTTTTTTTGTTAGAATATGACATTGGGTTATACAAGGGACGCTAATAAGCATTTGAGAACGTGTGTCAATCATCGTTTTTGTATCGGTTTTGATCGTCAACTGGTTTTCAATACTGATGACTACAATTGGTTTTACGAAGCACATACCGAAAAACTCACTATTATATCCCATTTCACACTGTCAGTGGACTTAATTGAGTCCAGATCAATTGACAATCATTCGCCTTTAAAGCCGCAACTTAGCCACGTTCGCTGGCTGACCATCGCCTTTATTCACGGCCAAAAGCTGCCCAAATTTCACGTTCCTCTCGCCGCTTTTGTCAAAATTCACTCGGTGTCACTGTGCGCTCACTGTCATCTCGCCGAATCACCACTTGTCACTGCCGTGCTGCTACCGAACAGCAGACGATGAGTCTACTAGTCCCATATTCAGATCGTCTTAGATCACTAGCACAAGGGGTACGTTGGTATGTAGAAACATACATACACATACATACATACATAACGCAGCGCGAATCATCGACTTTGACTCTAAGGGTCGGTGGTCAAAGTGTGAAATGCCAAGCTTAGATGATAATTAAAGCAATTAACGAGCATTAAATACCTGCAGGATATATCCTCTTGTGTAATCTTCGACGGTCCAGCCAAATCCATGCAACACTTGAACCACTTGCTCTTTCCGCAGCACCGAAAACACTCTGTCCAGTAGTATTTTAAGGCGAATCGGGAGGGCTTGACATCCGTAAAGTATTAAACTGGCGATGTCAAACGCGGCATAAACTTGCACTGGTTCGGGGGCACTGTTACTGAAGAGATGTCGCCTTCCCAACTTGTCCAGTGCTGTAACAAAAGTGGGGATAAGTTTGCGTGCGCAAACGGGGAGGAGCCGGAGCCTTTGGAGGGGTGTCAAGGTGGACGCACGGTGTTGTAGGTGACGATACCCCTTAAACGGGCATAGTGGGACATGTAATGCACCCCCCCGTCATGTCCCCGTCATGCCCCCGTCATGCCGTCATGCCGTCATGTCCTTCCTAACGCTCCGAGTCTGCCTTTGAGCGCTACTCTTTACTATTATACTATTATCTATCTATCTATCTCCTCTATATTATTCCTCTTCTCTTTTCCTACGATACCAACATCCTACCACGTGTAGGTAGGTAGGTATCTATCTAGTCGTATATCCACTACTTGCCTACTATACTTATTTACATTACAATCGACACTGTCGATGGTCGATACAATTACCAAACGTCGAACTCCTATGACTTGATTTTTTATCGCAAACATGTATACCTACCTACCTACAAGTAGGTATGTAAATACATACATATATCAATTTACCAACAGCAAAAACCATACTGTTGTAGATATCTCCCAGACACTTAGGTACTCGGTTGTGTTGTTATATAATTTAACGACACCTTGTCACTTAGTTTTGTGATTAAACTACTTACATAGCAAGATAAAAAATTACATAGTGATGAGAATTAGTTCAAAGAAAAATTGACACTATATTAAATAAGGCGTCTTAATAATAATGGGTCTTTTAAAATATTTAATCCCCACCCTTACGTACTTATATGGTTCAATGACATCGCTTATTAAAAATGTATGCAAGTTTATCGAAATCGCTTTAATGTCCGCACTATAAAAATTCTTGTTTGTGTTTACTTGGTTCCCCGGGTTTTCCGGCAAGGATGTGAAACTTGAAATGCACAAATTTTGTTTTTCGATACGTAACGTTACTTTATCAATTCTAACCTAGATGGCAAACAAGTTTGTTTTATTGTCAAATTTTCGCATCACCGTTGTTGAGTGGATGTTACAGGCGCTACAAATGAAATATTTTTCTTTGCAACTTTTTAGTTATGCATTAACAAGAGTCATAGCAATCCGCTCATAAACGGATATATTTTTATTACTATTTAATATAAAGAAAATGGTCGACTTCCACTTTCGAAGAACTCTGCCCAATGGGGGGCCAGCATCGGCACGAGCACGCAGCAAACCCGGAAACCAAGGCATAACATTTTTAGTAGTCAAAACAAGAAAAACAAAAAAATGAGCGAGGAGGTGCTGCTATGATTTTTTTGGATATACCGGAATAATTAAATTTAGCATTCCTCATAAATTATTAACGTGAGAAACAATTACAAATTATTATTGCGAGTACAATTAATCACTTTTGAAAAGTAATCAATTACAGGTAATCGATAAGCTAACAGCACTCGTTCAATAATTATTTTCCCGGTATAACAATTAACATTGTTATACATAGTAGAATAGAGATGAAATGAGTTGTCGAAATATAATTTGCGGTCGAATATGTGATCAGAAAATATTAGTAGATAACGGTGCTAGTTAGGGCACAAACGAGCTGTTTACATAAGGGTACGCTCAGCTCAACAACGGCTAATTCGTCTAATTATTTTCGCTCCAGATTTTCGCCGATGCAACGTTTTTATGCTGTCGCCTTTTAAAAATGAAATGAAAAAATATGAGAAAATTAATTGGTGATAACGCATTGTACTTTTAATTGAGGATATAAAAACTAAGACAATTTTAGCGGTATTTTAAAGAATAATACATTTCATTATATGCTCGAGTTCACGCTTGTGAAGTGAAGTGAACCTAGTTAATAAGTTTCACAGGCGGCAGATGGCGCCACGCACATTATAACAGCAAGACGACCTCTTTTTTTTCCAAATTAATCATCTTGATGCTTCTTACTTCGAAAAACTCAAATTGTATTGTATCGTCTTCATCCAATCAACATCCTAACAAGATATAAAAGACACACTTTTCAGTCACCCATCCCCTCTCGATCTCCTACATCTAATTTTAATAACGTGCCTTTCTTTTTGTCTTTTGTTTGATGTGACAATGTGTCGCTGCACGTAAATGCAAACAAATTAGTTTTACCAAGTCGGATAAGTTTGGATAAGTACTTGTTGAGTTATAAATATGGAATGTAATTTGTTCGTAAGGACCGAAGAAAATTGATCTTTACTTTTAGCAATTCTTCATTCGCGCCTCCGTTAGTCGATAATTGATTACATACATATACGGGGTGCGTCATAAACAGAAATCGCTTGTAAGAATATGCTTTAATTTGACTGGTTCTGGGAGAAGAGCCGGCCGCTGAATGAAATGAAATACACACCGGTCTGCATCAATTCCCTGTAATATATTCCTATTTCGAATATGTAAAGGTAGGTTAGTAACAAGTTCACACTTTATGACGATAATGTATTCAAATCAAACCGGTAAGCGTTTCAATAATGACTGAATTAGTAAGAAATATTTGTATTCGATCACATTTTAAAGCGTTTATTACAATTCCTAAATTATCGGCGTTCTGTAATTTAATAAATTTCGAACTTGACACATTTTTCAAAACGTAGCTGTGAATTTGCAAATTAATATAATGGCAACCTGTCGCCTGCGCCGCAGGTGCAGGTGTTTGTTTAGTTAATGAATAATTCCAATTTGCTTTCGCATTTACTACTAATAAAAGAGAAATTAGCGTCCAATAATTTTTCGCGGGTCAATTTATAATAGCTTGCCCAATTAATGAAAAATTAACTTCTTGGAAGTAAAAACAAAACGGAATTGAATGAAATGGGTCGTATTTTATTTAGAATATAACCGTGCGTCATGGGTGGGCCAACCGACAAAGCAACTTAAATGCATTAGGATACAATTGCTTAGCAGGACACCAGCAAAGCAATGGTATTCTTATTCAAACTTAACATTATTGACAAATAATAGGGCTGTTACACTTGTTTTAAATTAGGTATAACTAGCTGTTTAATCAATCATGTAATTGTAATCCTTTTTTCCAAAGAACCTTGCCAAAGTTAATTCTACACAGGTAGGTCCAAAACAAATAGGGATTGACAGCTGCCAAAACTGATTTGTTGTTGACTGCAAAGCACACTGCCACAATACACGTTCGATTTAATAAATCGTCGATTAAATTATCGCCAAATTGTTATTGCTTCTAGATAGCCTTTATTTATTTTGCTTCTGAAAATTATTTCACTCCGGTTATACCATACAAGATAAAACCAATTAGTTTAATGAAACTAACAGATACACCAATTAAATTATTTAAGAGATAAATGAATCATTATTCCTTCATAAGATTACAGATACATATATTTTTTCCCTTTCTACACCTTCTTTTTTTCTACTTCAGCTTCATATAAAATATGTAGCCTTAATAATGAATTGCCTAAAAATATACCTACGGATTCATTAAATTATTCATTGAAGTTGTCTGATGATCTGCGTACACACAACATTCAGTATTTCCCAACCCAAACGTTGTCCATGTATGTGTGTATGTATGTATGTATGTATGTATGTACATACGAACATACAGGCTCCAGCTTTAACTGCTTCCTATCATCCCGGATGTACTTACCTGTCTACTACTTTTCGTTTATAATAATTTGCATGAAACGTTGCAATATTTAGGAATAATTTCTTTTATTAAGGCAGCGATAGGCGGACAAAAAATTGAATTGTTATTAATAATTGATAATAGAAAAAGAGTGGTGATAAAATCGGAAACATCATAATATATAATAAGAGCTCAATATATTAGTCTAATTTACTAAAAATATAATTAAAAAAATAGTTAAGTTGACGGCTAAACTAGAAAGAAAATATAAGTATTAGATATGCTTCAACGATGCTGCTGCTAAAAACTGTAATGCTTTTGACGTGCCTTCCCATTACCAAAGTCGAAAGTGGACGGACGGACGATCGAATTTAGTGAAATTGTTTAAGTAAGGCACGTGGTACGTGAAGTATCATCGGTGGTGACACGGCAGTTTTGCTGTAGTAAGTTGTTAGGGTGTTTTAAGAGGTCACGGAATGTCCTTCCTTAGTCATAGCTTAGTATTGTGGTTGAGAGGGGCTTTACCACTGGAACGCTCGTTTATAATGGTTATCGGCGCGATAATAAATTATATTGTGCCGCTGAGGGAAATACGATTTTAATTCCTTTTCTTGTTTACGTACGATCGATTTTTTGTGTAATAAGTGGTATGATTGTTGATTCTTCGCTTGGGTTTGGTCTATGTTGTTATTTATTGACGATGGTGGAGATTTGGTGATCGCTTTGTCTCCGGGGTGCGGAAGAAGAATGAACGAAGGAGAGGAAGAAGAAGAAGAAGAAGATCATGAGTTAAGTGGTGCGTCAGAATTCCTGTAATGCAGCGTCTTTAATGACGTCCATTGAGGGTCTCCCTTATGGTAATAGTGGCGGCACTAAAAGTTGCAGTATAAATATATCTGGGACAAGCACATGGTGTGCCCACTTAAGGGGCGATCAAGATAGCCGAGTCCGTACTCATCAGCTTTAGCGATTGTATAATAGTGCAATGTCATTCCTCATTGTGTTTCTTATATAAAACTACGGCGCCTGGCTAGCACTCTTTCAATTACGAACCAATGCTCGTCTCTGTCAGTAAATATTTTACATTGGTAGAATGTCATTGGGACATTTATTGAGTCGGATTTTTATTTTTCTCGTGTCACCTGTATTTCTAAAGACCCATGTGATAAACGTGTGGCGTCCAAGGATTTCTGTATCAATTAATGATATGTTCGACAGGGAGCTCTGTTCCATAATGCCGTATACACTAAATGATTATAATAACATTAATTCCCGGTAAAATGTGAATTCCTCAACATCTGATGATAGTCAGAGGGAAATATTAATTGCTCCCATAATGACGACAGAGGCGCACGCTTCAAGCTATGTTTTAAGTGGAGTAACAATTCTATTAACAATAACTAGCTAAAATTTTCTCAGCGTATCTAGTACTCGGCACTGTAATGAGAAAACCTAACAGTATTCGCTCTAACATAAACCAGATCACTAACAGAATATCGCCGTCTTCCGATTAATCACCCACCCCAAGAGACATTGTCTCCAAAATTCTAATGAGACATCCCTACTTAGAACAACGTTAAAAATCCATAAATAAGAAAGTTAAAAGCTTCCAGATTAGTGAGTTGCAGAAAATGTTTTAATGGATACAGAACGCACTCGGACCGGATCGATTTTCACCCCTTCTGCGCCACCAAGTAAGGGCGTCTCCGGCGCGACGACAACCCATTGACCCTTCAGATGGATCGAAAAATAAATATGCAAAAAATCGATCCCACCCCTTGCTGTATTTTCCCATCATTAACAACATTTACTCGAAATTCCCACCCTCGTTATGGCATTGGAGTATGGACCGGATCCCCCTAATGCAACCATTGAAAACTTAAAACATTGTTCGAAATCTGAGCCTGAGTATCATCCACGACAAGAGGGTGGAAAACGTGCGGCCTTTACCCCAGTTTAAATTCGCTAAAGGCAACAGAGGTGCACATACTCATTTTGTAATCGCGGGCTGCACTCTTTCACCAAACACATTTGCTCGTGCAAAATTTGGTATTTGGTATTATGTACCAATACATTTTCACGAACGGAACGGTTACACATAGATTTTATTTAACGATATATCTACATTATTAAAGGGCCCTCTTTAGAGAAACCAGGTAAGGGTTCGACTATAATATAAATGACGTATCCTCTTCTCTTTTAGACACGGTATTCGGTTTGAAGCTAACTACCCCAACTAATCATTTCTAAAAGAAACCTTAAAATGGGTTTTCTAAAAAGATGGATACTTGTTTATCTGTCACTTAAAAACGCGACAGGTGGATAAAAAATCAACCCTTAACGTATAGGAATAAGTAAGTATACCGCTACTAGGTACCTAGTTTCGAATGTATGTTTGTGTTTCTGCAAGAATTTTCTTCGATTACTTAATTGGGCAAACTGTTTGCTCAAATGGAACCAGCGGTATCCTTGTATTGTTAAGTTTCTAATTAATAAGGCAATATTTCGAAAAAAAATTAAATTTAAACTTAAAATTCTATTTTTTTCATTGGAGATAATGATTCACTCTAGATAATTCTGTTCTTTATTTCTTTGATAGAAAACCGAAAAACAGTAAATTTTCATTAAAATTTTAAATTAGTGGTATGCCAAAATGAACACGATAATCTATTGCTGGTACGGAATACTGCTACTGGACTTCAACATGAGGAAAAATATTACAAAAATCATGAAAAATCATGATAAAATCGAGAGTGGTTTCTTATACAATAATAGACAGAGTAATAGCTTATTATACGTATGTACGTGCAAATAATTGTTGAATGAGCCTTAGGTACTTAACAAAAAAATTATAATTGGGGAGTTTATACATTAATTGAGTAATCTCTGTTTCTAGGTTGGTTTTTGTTTTAGCTTGTTAGATAGTATTCCACTACCATGCGTCATACTACCCTCATATTTGAGATGGTGCGTCGTGTGTATTTAAGTCTGTATGTACTCATAATGCATAATTAGCTGTTTAATGTGGCTGAGCGTAAAGGTGTTGTGCGCGTGTATAAAGTAAGATAAATGTCCGTTGGTAATAATGACACTGGCGAGAAAAAACGGATGCTCAAGATTCGTTATGGGAAATCGGTTTTGTCAACGCGTAATTGTGTAGGAAATTAGCGCGAGTACAACGCCAAAAAAGGTGGAGACATCGAGATGAGGAGAGAAGAGTATAAATTAGTGATGATGGCGAGGGATGTATCGAAGTGTCTAGGGAAGCGCGTTATCGAAGAAAGTGGGGCAGTAGTGTAGATAGTAGAGAACAGGAGAGAGAAAGACATGTCACAGGAGGAATATTTTTAATACTGTATGGAAATATCAAATAATTGATGTGAGTGGGAGTGAATAATGCCATTGCGCGAAATGCGCGTCGATGTAATATAATTAAAGTTCAATCTCACCGTAAGAAGTTATGAACTTGGTTTTGCTTTATATTTCACGAGAGCGGCAGCCAATAATAATGGGCAGTGAGGTTTTGTTCGATTTGGACGGCGAACGTGCGTCATAGTCTTTATGTCAGTGTGTATGTGTGTGTATGTGTGTGTATGTGTGTGTGTGTGTGTGTGTGTGCATATACGGTATAGTATAGTTAAGTATAGTATGTATGGTATGGTATGGTATGGTATGGTATGATGGTATAGACTCGCTTTCTTGGGATTACTTTAGGCAGTGGAGGTGACCAGGTCTCGTTATATTAGTTTTAAAATATCCAATCGTCGGATCTCAGCTGAGGCTTAATGATGCCAGCCGAGACAATGAGTTCCAAGACACATATATTATACGACCAACTCATCGTCCCAGGTAAGGCTTTACCGTTGCCGCAAACTAATTCCCTGCCGTCAGGAGGCGGATCGTGGACCTGCGTGCCTGTCACTTGCCACTGCCCGGCCTCGACCTCGGGACCTACACCGCCCCCGATGTGCCGTGCAAGTCCTCCGCAGATGCATCAGCTTTTACTTAGATCCCATCTCTAAATTCTAATTGAGATTCCTTCCCAAGCTCACCGAACGCCTCTCTCTTTCGCATTCGCTCTCTCTCTCGCTCTCTCTCTCTTTCTGTCCCGTTCGCAGCGGAGGCAGATCGAACGCAATTCACACAGACGCGCTGTCACGTGCCCATCTCTTCAAAGTTCACGGAATTTTCAGCCACTGCGCGCACGGACGCTACTCTTGCCAGTTTGCCAGTCCAGTTCAAATTTTCCAACGCGAACCGCCGCGCTCCTTCCAAGATCCGTTTAATTCACACCCATACACTTCGTGCTCTCTATTATCTCATTACTGGAAGGAAGATCGCTCCTCGTCGGACCGATCGGACGCATATTTCGGATTCTTTCACACCAATCACGTATATTAGAAGAAATAAGAAAAAAAGCAACATACTCTACCAAACAAAACAAATTTTAAAAAATCAATCCATACAATGTCCAAGAATTTTAACCTTTATGAGATCACTGGTTGCCGCAAAACAAACCATTTTTTATTTTTTTTAACTGGGTTACATAATCAGCTTGTTACAAATTTGTTGTAAAGACGTGTTGGATTACGTTGCGGCTGAGAGCGTACCCTAAGCACAACGTAAAAATCGTAGGCGCACTTAGTTGTTTGTGCATCTGTGCAGATGACGATTTCCTAGTAGCCATTTGAGCATTTGTAACTTGTGAACCGTTGCGAATCAGTCATCAAACCATCAATCGTCTATTAGTGTCATTCGTGATCAATTCCCAGAAGATGTCCGCTTTGGTATCTGTGTTTGGCTCGGCGTTTGGTTAAAGTTTTAAAAATGATTTCTTTAAAAAGACCGCAACCTCTCGTCCTTGATGTATGGTTTACGAGATTTTCGGGTCTCCTTTTGAGGATCGGTGCGGACCGAAGACCCTCCTCGTTCACAATTCATACTCGATGAATTATTTACGCCGGCTCGTTACCTCGCAATCTGTCGCCCGGCGCATCATATTCAAATCCACGGCACCACAGCGGCCTCCTTCATACCACAACAACGTATCTCATATGTGCAAATATATAAATGTATACAACAATTAAGAACATAATAAATAAATAACGTTATTGACTCAACTGATTTTCAAACTATCTTAATATTTTACAGGATAACGTTGAAACTGCGAGTATTCTTGAATATTGTCCAACGCTTGTTTACCCTACCGAAATTTGTTTAAATTGTTTACTTTCGTAATTATTGCTTAAAATATTTAAGTTATTATGTTATTTCTTTATTATTTTTCCCTACACAATCTAATGTAATTCAGTGGCGGCTTGTGATCATTTTGTTAGGGGACGCAGTCAGTTTTTTTGATTGATTATTACTTATTAGTGGCTTTAAATTTTGTATTTTAATTTACTGACAAGCTCCTTCTCAGTTGAAATTACTGCCATTCACATATATTTTTCTTCTCCGATAGTATCTCTTCCAATAATTTTTTTTAATATAAATGTTCATCTTGACTTCTAGAATGTTTTGAAAAATACGATATGATTCAATAAATTAACGAATGAGCGTAACGATGAATAAACGAAGTTTGAGGAGCGAATATTTTAGTTTTAAGTTGCCAACCAGTTAGATTTCTTACCATAATTATTGCAGTATCATTTCTTGTAATCTAGTCATCAATAACACACTAATTTTTTAATGTTTCCTCAGTTCAACGATTCTCTACTCTCATCTTATCGGCGAAACACTAATTCCTGTTAATTTTAAACTACTGTAGAAAAATCAATAAAAATATAGATAAACCTTTTTATATATTTATTATTTTTTATGACCGAGTTATAAAATATTTGTAAAATATCCACTTGTAGTGCTGAATCAATTAAATGTAAGAATTATTTACATTTCGTGAAACAAGAATTGAGAAATTCTCGAGGTGGTTTGTCCTAATTAATCAAAAAACGATTCAAGTCTGTACGAGGAACTAGAGGATTTGTGACGAACAATTTATAAATAACAACAAAGCCGAATAAATGTTTTATTTCATTTCAGAAAAAATACGATATTCGTGTAATACATTAAACCCATATGGTTGTCACCTAACACACCAAAACTGCTTGGTTATTTTTCCATCTTAAAATCGTAAAATTGTAATTTTAATAGAAATCTGACCAAAGACCCAATCCTCATAGAACGGCTTTTGTCAACTGTGAAATGACGCAAATAAACAAAGATGATGTGCGCTAAATTCAAAGTTCGACTCCTGATTGGCTCTGCTCCGGTCCAAAGTTTTTCAGGCACCGAAGCCCATACCTCATCAGAAGAACGTACCCAATCACGTACTAATTATCCTAAAAAAAGTCATACGCCGGACCATGCCTCCGCTGTGATTTGCGAGTGAGGTCCATTTTTTCAAGCAAAAAATGCGTAAAAAGTGTGGATCGGGCATTTCCATTCAAGATCTGAAGCTGAAAAAGATATCTCCAACCAAATCAATTTTTTTTTTTGGAAAATTCTATCAACTTGAAAGGACCATAAATTTGTCTGGAACTAATTAATTCGTCACTTGATGCAGGGGAGGCAAAAAAAACGCACAAAACAAAACTGATGTTCTAATAACGATAACAATGTTATTGTTATTGTCGCCGGAGAATGAAATTAGTTTTGGTCATTAAAATGTAAATCTCAATTTTAGATAGTTAATTATGTGGAAAAAATGCGGAGGACGTGACGCCCAGTAATTTCCATTTTAACTAATAATAAATTATATACCGCTATCGCCCAAAATGCAGATTGTCAACTGTCCTGAGAGGAGACAAAAAATGACGGTTCTATAAATTTCAAAAGAATGCTATAGAACGAGCGGTCTACCTCTAAAGGAAAAACTACAGATTGCCTATAATTATAGGTTATGTTGATGTCCACCTCTCAAAATTAGTTTCACTTTAGGTAAACTACCACGACGTAAACGTTTAACAAAGAAACTCGTTCCAAAACATTACACACGTTTTTCTATCGCCGCTACAATTATCATTGCCTTTGGTTTTTATTGTAATTCCATTATAATTTGATTATCGCACTCACTCCACTTATTGGGTCACCTCTGACTTAATAATAAATCAGAATAAGGGAAAAAAGTAGAACTGTTTATTTTTAAATATACAGGACACTTCACTCTAGCCATAAATATCGACGAAGAGAAGAGCTTTCGAGGGTCCTAATGTGTTTACGTTATCAAACAATTTTTATAGGCGGTGTACCTACTTAGTGAGGGTAATTTATTCGAAACCGTATACCGAGATATTTATGAATCAGGTGAAGACGGACTGGTTATATTTTTACTTTAGCTCCTACAATTTAAGAGCGAACTTTATTAATAACGAACAAAATAGTTCAGCCTCGCGCGATTGCAAGATGGCGACTCCAGGTGCTTTGGGGTCGTTATCGAGTGATAGGGTTGGGGTTGGGGTGCAGTAGTGGACAAGCATTATGGCGCATCTTGATCGGTTCAAAATCGGCAATCGGAGAACAAAATCCCGGAAGAGACGAAGAGAGCATCTGTCTTCGCATTTTAAAGTTAGAGGGGGCACCCTAAATATTTTTACCCTTTGTTAGCTATTAATGGCAACCCTTTATACGCATATACAATGCAAGTTTTTCATCATGCCTGTATTATTTATAACTGGATGACCGCTTTATCTTCGGATGCTGTACTACTGCGTTTACATTGCATGAGTCACGCGATTTATATACTGCTATAGCAACAGCCACATATCATCTTATTTCAACAATGCCGTTTACTAATTCATCTCGGAAATGCACCCAAAAAACGTATCATATTATACTGTTTCCGCTACCTGATATTAATTATGCAAGCCGAAAAAAAATCGGAACTTATCTCGGTACAATGGAGAAAACCACCATGAAGCGTAATTAAGCTTAAAATTACCCCTAACCACATATACAGAGATGCTGCTAGGTATGTACCCTCTTTCGACCGCACTCGAGATGCAACAATCTTTTCAAAATTGTCTTCGTTTCATGAGAGCCCATTTTTTGTTCATCTTTTTAATTGAGTCGCATTAACTCACTCCGTGTAACAGTATCAAGAACAAAAAATGAAAATGATGAAATTGTCAAGTATTTAATGGAGCGATTTTGAAGTAGGTAAGAAAGGTTTGCTAAATTTATTTGCAGTTAACCGTCCCGCAAACGATCTACCCTGCTGCGAAAAAGCTCGTAAAAATACTAACATGGTTGTCCGCATAATAAAACATTTAGCGTATAAAGAACGCTGAAATTATAAATTAATATGCCTATTAACCGTAGTGAAGAAAATTCACCGGCTCCATTCCCTCATTGACAACTTTTCATTGAATTCTGTGCATGCATTTCTTTCAACAAGTTCCGTACTTCGATACGAAATCGGACGTAGTACGATCGATGCCCGAAACCTGTTACCGCATTAATGGGTTTCGTGCACTAAATTTCAGGACAATTTTGAGGTTTTAAATAAGATGTCGGCGTTGTGCGGACGGCCATACTGCAGTGACAATTACGACAATAGCACGTGAACAATTGACGGTAGTAGGAATTTGATTGGTTGTCAGATCATGTGACAAAAGCGACCAATGATGGAAGTTGTAAAACACAATGACATGAGGAAACCGAGTCCCGGAATCGGAAAGGATCGGTGCTATTGAAATGGCATCGTTGTCATTAGACAAATAAAATGATTGACAGAATAAAGCCGGCATACAGAATATTTTCAAAGAAAAATGCCATTTGTGTATTAGTTCTCATAAAGTTTTTGTGTGTTTAGTAAACGCATCCCTGTTTTCATAGACATAGAGCGGACGAGGGCCTAAATCTGAATCAATGGCCCTTGTATATTACATTTAATCCAGGTTTTGTAACGACAAAGAATTATGAGTGGTGTTCAACGGACCATGTGACATTAGGAAATTTTGTATCGAATTACCGAACAAATAAAAAAATATATACAGATACAGATTTTCATATGCTATGCTCATGCTTGGGTTCTAACGCTCGAATGAATTCCAAGCTTTCTCGCATCGCAAATGTGACAGGATAATTGTGCAGCGGTAGATGGACTTGCATATTACTTTAATTGCCTCAATAATGAAAACGCGGACGAGGAAGTGACCGCTGAATGTTGATTAAAATATTAATCACAATTGCACACTTGTCGAAAATTTGTCGTTTCGACCGAAATTCTAGCTCATTAACAGCATACAATGAGGACTTTAGCTGTAAGTAGCGACTCTGTGAGAAATGTAATCCAAGATGAAGATTGTCACAGTTTGTGCCCAAATCTGCATACAATGCAATGACATGTCGTAATGGGAAAAGTTGTTCCGGCGAACGAACTGCGGACGGTATGCTTCTTGAACACAATTTTCTATTAATCACAGTTACGTTCCGTTAATTAAAAAGTTCAGCCGTAGGTATATCTACTTGTAATATCTACTCTAGGTGCACTTTTTCTTTTTCCATTAATTGACACTACCAGAACACTGGGTTACATAACGCTACAAGTAACCATCACCAACCAACCATTCGCAAATTTCATACAATTTTTTCAACAAAATTACTATTAGAATTTCTTATAAGCCGTTCCTCCAATCTATCAGCCCAATCTTTCATATTTATTTCTATACAACAATGCTTGTTTCCATCACCAAAATCAAAACACTGCCACTACCGACACAATAGTATATTGTACCTACATTTGTAGAAAAACGCCATTCTTTATATTCATCATATTTAAAAAAAATTGCTGATGACATCCTTTAATTAATATTGCTCCTGTAATGTGCATTAAAAAAAAGCTGTATAGGTTTCGCTTTGAAATTCAATTAGATAAGACCTTTGTTGGTTGGAGAAATTTAGAAGTTCTCTATTGACAAACGCTTCGTATTTTCTTTAACAAGATTCGCGTCGTTTGGCCAAATTTTTTATTGATAATTCCTGTAATGTCACGATTTCCTAATGTCGAAAGTCTGCTATATTCCTAAGCCACCATAGCTTATTGCTAACGTAACAACATTGGGGGGTAGTTGCATTGTTAATTTCGATTCTTCTGGCGGGAAGAAAAATAATAATATTAGATATCATGTTACACGTCTGCTGAAGTTGCAACTTTCAAATCTAAATAAATAGATCGTTTTGGTTGTTCGTATATACTTTTTGAGTGGTTACGTGTGTGTGGTGGTAATTTTGGGTCCTCATATAAGTTGCGTCTATCTTTTCTTCACCGTCACGCAAGCCATGAAGTGATTAATTACCTACGTATGTACAAATTTTTACAATATCTCGCCCTCATCGTAACAGTGTTAAGATCAAAAAAGGAATTAATTTTTATCATCACCTTGTGTGTTTAATATTGTTCACGCGATATTGAACAAAATTGTGCATATGCAAACGTTTGTTAAACAAGTTGTATATTGATTTGATGATGTAATTAGCGCATGAGTAGGTTTTGTAAAACAGCATTGTAGGATAATTTAAACAAACGTGAAAAATAAGCCGTAAAAAAAATATTACACGCATTGGTATGATACACCAATGCGATTAACGTGTATCGACTAACTTGAAATGACTATAAAAGGATTATTTTAAAATTAACGCTATGTTTAAACTGAAACCTAAACTTAAATTTTCTGATGCCTTAGATGAAGCTAATTAATGTGACATACAATATGTAGTAAAAACAAGGCACAAAGCGGCTTTTAAAATTAAAATCAATGATGACGTGTAGGATAAGTCGAAATTTGCGCAACGTTGAATGACGGCAGTTATAAACAAGTTCGTCGTTTTAAAGAGAATGGCGTCGTTTGAGGTTTGATAATGGCGGAAGGTGGAAGAAGCTTAGGGGCAAATGCATATAGGTATGTCAAGTAGGGTAGAACATCTGTCATGTGACTGTTTTCTATGCAATGGGGTCGCGCATAAAGCTTCATACCCTTTATTTGAGATGTTGAGTGCCCAAGTGTACCGTACACAGGGGCGATCCTCCTACCAATCAAAAGGGTATGTTTAGTAGGTGGAGTTTTTTTTAATGTTGACAATTGTGCCAGTTCACTAAAATGGACTCGTTTTTCCCATCTACAATGAAAATTACTGTCATCCTCATATGCAAATTATCTTCTCTAATACTGCCAGACACGCATTGAAGCGAACAACACATGTTATTTACCATAAAACTCTTCATTATTATAATATTATCATATCGAGTAAATTGCGTTTTACTCCTGGGCACTGCGACCTAAATTTCAAAATCATACTCTTTGTGTTCTCCGGTCAAACGGAATTGAAAAATGTACCCTTTTCGATACTTTGCAATTTCGCGGTAATAGGCAAGGATTAACATTTTATTCATTCAATAATCGGCTTTTCAAGCCAGACCGACCGACTCCCGGAAAATCGACTCGACTTCAGCGAAAAAGTACCGCTGATGGTGTGGTGTTCGGTGTTTTTGGTTTTGTTTTACGTAAAAAAAGATGTATAAATCAGATAAATGACGCCACGCAACGCTCATTAAACCGCGATTTCTCTGGCCCGAAGTTAGTCAGTCTGTGAGACCGGCGTTTCGAGTTTTGGCGCATTTATTTTGTCCCTAATATCGGGTCGTGCCGTATCTGGCTGGCTATCTTCGTGTTTCTAAAACAATAAAGAACATTACAAAAGTTAATTGTGGGTTGTCAAGGTGTCGATTTGTAGTCTCGTAGATCTTATCTAAAATAAATATTACGCGTTGAAACAACAAAATTGTCCATTTGGGACCGTCCGATTCGACTCTACGAAAGCGGCTTTTAGGGGCCACATTTCACGTTGAGTCTCAATGATCTTGATAAATTTGATTGAGAGAACCCAGTTCCGATTGCATGTCACGTTTGTTGGCGGAAACGGAAAGCTATGCAGATGGCATTGTTGTAGACACTTCACATGCACACCTCAGGAAACTAAGGCCCAATTTCATGTCCGACAAACTAAATTAACGCTATATCTAGGCCCATACGAAACCAACACGCACGCTTCTGCTCTCTCTTCGAAAATTTTCCGGCGCGACATGAGCCGTGTGGTGTGACTCACTGCCGGGCCCGGCTCGACTTCGAAACCTCCCTGTATATCGTGCGAGGGTTTGCTCAGATTAATAGGAATGGTAAAAGAGCAGGCGACAAATTTGAAGGCATAATAAACCGCAGCGGGAAACTTCGACCCAAAGTAAAAAAATAAAAAATGCATCGAAAACAGCGATGCTGGACACTAGAAGAAGAGCGTAGGTAAAACTCGACTTTATGGACGAAATAATTAAAGAGAGATTGTACAGATATTTATGTTAAATCATGGCTTTGAAATATTAAGTACTCACCCCCCGAATGATGATTACCTATTAAATTTAAATAAATATATTCTAAATAATCATGTCCGTGACACTTAAATTAGCAAATCGATTCACAAATAAAAAGTTGGATGACTATTTAATGAAATCACCTGGATGACGGTTTCATTAACTGGAAATCGTCAGGTAATAAGATGCGTGCAAATTTTTTGGTTTGTATGAAAATCCGTCGTCACATATCTACCGTTCCAGCCTCGCAACGATTCATTACAACATTCTATCAATTCTCGAAATATTCTAAAAGATAGTAAAGTACGATGTGTTAATTTAATGATGCAAGTCCGTAAATCATTTTGACGGCTGTGCGTCTTTGACAAATTCCGAACCTGAACATTTCGTTTGCTCTAATTTGTGCTTCTGCTTCTCTCCCTGTATATGTGTTCTCGCCTCTTCAGTGTTCAGCATAATGATAGTATTTCTTGCGGCAATGAGAGGTCAGTTGTCGCTGGTTGTGCGGGCCAATCTCGAGTCAATTATACGGTCAGTAATTAGACATTAGAAAAAGAGAAAGTAAAAAAGGATATGGACTCACGATGGCGTTGTTCGATTCCAGGTAATGGGCCATATTATGAGCCAATTGAATAGTATAGGTTGTCTCGGCACAATGGGCAATCCAAACGTGTTACAAAAGTGAAAATGCAAGAAAAATATATGGAATTCGAATGGGTTCAAATTAAAACGTCGCCGAGGTTGACTTCGTTTCAATCTGGTCATAGATTGCATGCGATATGCAAAATCTATAATGTAGTTTTGAATATTTAACAGTGTATATTTCTAGCAAGTGACAAGCTTTGCACGTATATTCTGTCTCTTGTCTGGTGTCCGAGAATTTTAACATGACGTTTGAATACCTGTTATGACAGCGGCGTTGTTCGGCAAAAATAACACTTTTGTCGCTATTGTTCCTGCTAGTTTTCAACTTCAGACTTATTCGATAGCTGCAATTAGATAAGATAGAATAATGGAAAATATCCGCCCCAGTCGATCCTCCTCTTCTTGTTCATCGAGAAAAATCGCTGGTGGCGACCGTCGAGATTTAGCCGGTGGAATTTGTCGAGATGATTTATATTACTATAATTCGTATCCCGGTGGAATTCGTGGTATGTGTTGAAAAGGAGAACGGATGAGAAATGAAAATTGCTAAATAAAATATGAAACGTATTCGTAGTATGCGTGCTCAAAATCACAGATTTCAAATTAAGATTAAAGCGGTGTAATTAATAATGGACTCGTTAAGACCTAACAACCCAACGACACTATCAAGATTGCGTATGTCACTTATTAATATTTAACGAAATTAATTCTGGGCATGACAAAAGGGAATAAAATATAACCTTTATCGCTTCCTGCGCATATGGCGTTGAAATTTTCTACCTGACTCTGGAGGAGTCTCTTTCTTATTAAACTCTGGCGCGCTTCGGTGTCCTACGAAATTGTAACAGAAAATTGCAGTCGATAGGAAACCACGCAACACGCTCGCCCAAGTTATCACAAATTTGTTGTTTTCGTAAAGTTCTTTGCTCGAATTTCGTCGGAAGTCATTCATTACTGCAAGTTTATGTAGTGACCGTTGTTATAGCCGGATTTATCACAAACTCACATTCAATATATGTATGCATACAGTGTCTACCATATGATTGTATATCTGGTGTTCTATGAAAGTGGTGTCGTGACCAGCGTTCATCAGATATGGGCCCAACTCATCCATCAAACGCTGGGTGTGAAAACCTGATGAACAAGATAACAAAAACACTTTGTAATAACCTTTGTCTAAGCGACCTTTTACATGGGATTGCAACGAAAAAGTCATTTATCTTAAATAAGGGTTGCTATTACATTTTAATGATCGCTATCTGATTTTAAATACCAGTTTCCAGCACAAATAATGGCTCAGTTGGTGGTTTCTTGCTCTCCGTTAATTATTTGCCAATCAAGGGACCACGGAAAAGTATCTAGTCAAAGAGGCCGACAGATCATCCAACATGTTCCAAGATTCTTACATTATCCTTGCCAAATTAATCGTCGAAATATTTATGGAGCTGTAACTGTAGCTATGAGTTCGTGAGATATGGTATTGTAGAAAAATGAAATATGTAATTTAAATATTATTTTATTATTTTGTTTAATTATTTGTTCAAGCATAAAATAAAGTTCTTTCCTAAGCGCAAACAATATTAAAAATCGTTGATTTCCAGTTTTTAGAGAATAAGATCTCATCTGGTAATCTTATTGGGCAATGCGTGATATAAGTATATACAGTACGGGATGTCCCAGAAAAAATGGCATTAAGAAATTATCTACGTTTTGTTATGAAGTTTTTTTCTTTGTTACGGCCGAGGTAAGTAGATAAGAGCATTATAATGGCAACGTTGAATGCTGCGTTGAAAGAACCAAAAAGTAGGGAATGTGTTTTTGCTTTTGTTTTTTGTTCTGCACTTATCGGTGTTTAAGATGGACCATTATTATCGGGTAACCAAATATATTAGATTGCAACAAAAACTGATTAAGAATAGTTGTTGGGTTCGACGAGTTGTACTACTAGTTAAAATTAATACCATAATTGCGGAGACAACCTGTATGTATATACATAGTTTAGAAAATTTAAGATTTAAATAAAAATAGTATTTTGGTAACTTTATTAAAAACAATAAATGATGATGACGATACGGAAAAGAGATGATCTACTATCACCCACTAGATGTTCGTATGTATGTATTATGGAGAGCTGTCATGATTAGTGCGATTTTGTTGAGTGAAGGAGTGAGGAACGGAACAATGGGTAATTGTAAGAATTTGGGGCAGAACAGGTCACTGATGTGTCTAGATATCCACGAGTCGAGAAAGTTAATGATTGGTGTGGGTAATTTGGTTAATTAAATTTATTCAAGTAAATACAGTCTCATGGTGACTTGGTTCTTCAAGCATAAATATTAGAGATTTTATAGGGAATATTTTAGTTATGGTCGACGATTGTCCTGCTCCATACTCGCAATAATTAAACACTGCATCCGTTATTTATTTTTAATTTTGAATAGAACGATCTCCGGTCGTGTGGTAAGAGATGAAAGATTGCGGGCGCCGATGGAAATGAAAGAGACGGAATCGCAACGTGAAGAGTCAATTATTCAAGACCGGCACTTCGGTATAAGAGACCTTGCATTTGCCTTAATTTAATTCAGAGATTTCCCAGCGATATCTCTAGTGTCGTTAAGGTGGTCACATAGCGAATCAGATATGGAGATTAGTAAACTACTCAAGAAACAAATGAATTTTTAATTAAAAAACAAATACATATGCATTCGAGGAAGCGGTATGTGAAATTCAAAAGGAAGCACACGAGGTCTCCATTGTCGTTGGTTTTGTCGTCGTTGTTGTTGTTGATTCGTTCGTTAATGGGCGAAAATGTGAGAAATTATATCGGTCGACGTTTATATTTTTAACCGTAACTTAGAACCAATCGTTCCCACAAAAGCTTTGGATAGGTGGAAATATTGAAATTTTGACTTTTGAATCGAAGAGTAGAACAAAACGGCTATGGCCACGAAGCGATATACACGTTTTGTAGTTAAATAAACAAATTGGAAAACTCAATATTTGCATTTGAATGCAAATGGATCGGATTATGGTAGTTAAAACGAATTAGCGTGCAGATTCGGAGCCCGCCTACAATCCAAAATGTGTACATCCGCTGGCCAGTCTATATTCAGCTCATATATGTCAATAATAATTAAAAACATCCGATTTATTGTATTGTTTAATCAAATATTATGCATGTTTGAGTGATGTGCGCCATCTGCAGTAAACGTAACCGGATACAATGTCAGTGTTGATCTGGCCTCCAGGCACGATGTTTAGGGTTTTACATCATGTTAACCGTGTATATTTTAAATTTCATGTATGTTATCCATTACACAAGATCGCCATGTTCGAGAAGCGAAGCGAACTGTGGATACTGTAGTACTACGAGGTTACTATTGTATATAAATACAAATAACTACTGTACATACTTCGTTTGCAACAACAAAATGCAAAATGCAGCTAGAGAGAGCTCGGAGAGAGGTTACAAAAGTAATTTTCTGATGGGATGATCCGACGCTAACTTTTTAGGAGCTTTGGAATAAATAAATAATTCATGATTTTCGTCGTAACGTGACATTTGCGGATCACGCCGTTTACACATATGCGACACGACTGCACTTTCTAAATGCATCTTGATAGTCTTAGAACGTGGGGAAGCGACTCTTTAGGCGAAAAAGTATTCTATGACACTGTCGGTTCGTTGCTAGCTGAACTAAATCTAGGATACAGGAAGACTCAATCGATTAGCTTGGGTTAATTTTAAGTAAGTGCCTAATTGGCGACTGACATGATAGCACATTATAAGACTCTTGTTTTATTTCCGTGGACGGTAATGGCGGGAGCCTTGATTGCTCTTGACGATGCTCGAGTGGCAGAAATCGGGCAGGCGCGGCTAGGCCGCATTTACATCGAGGAATTCTTCAGTTTCAATTATTGAATATTATTCTCAGTTTGTCAATAAGAGCAAACGAAACATTTCGAATGTTAAGCGCACGCTCATCTTCGAGGCGCCAAGAGATTCCACTGGGACACCGACAGCCGAAAAACTAACTGTTCCTCTTCGATACGGCTAATCGTTCAAGGTTGAGTACGTTTACGTAATCGATGCATTTACATACTTCTGGATTCGGTAGAAAGATTTGATCATTTTATATTGTCGACATTCTTAGAATTTGACATTTCAATAAGGAAAATCAGTTCTGCTATTTTTATTCCACGAGAACTAATCTTGTGTAACTTCAGATTTAACACGCTCACACTTTATATAGGCAAAACCTTGATGTTTATCTTTATTGGGGTGAAATAATTGATGGAGATATTTCACTCGCGATATTCAAACAGAAAAAAAATTACGCTTCTCTTTCGGACCACTTCTCAAGTATCAATAATTATCCGCAATATTTATCTTTCGAGATAAACCTTCCCATTATTCATGCGGCTTCTGCTGACGAGTTATAAAGGGGACATCCATGCGTTTGCCCAAATTAGGGGATGTGAATAGAGACCCACAGTTTCTGCTGTTATTACCGTTTTATAATATTAGTAATGACCGTAACCGTAACCGTAACTAAAAACAAATATTAACTTTGTAGATTAAAGAATAGTAATATTTCCAAGTTTTTTTCCCTATCCACATTCTCGACCATTAACGATCCAGTTCGTGCCAATTTTAATAAATTCGACTTCTGGTACTTCTCGGTTGATATATCAATTTTTTCCCACTAAAGCAAGTAACCGTAATAGTTCTTAGAAAATATAACAATCAACGACAAATTTTAATTTCTCGCATAATGCTGTTTCTGGTAATCATTCTCTATAGGTCCACGACCTGAGAACAACTCGTCGTCCGGCTGACACTTGCATTTTGTCGTCAGACAATACCGTAATCGAATTCTCACACTTTTAATCTTCGGCACTCGAACGTCAATTCCGACGATTTTCGCTCCGCGATCCACACATACATAACTGGGCAAATTTTCATATTAACTCTGATACACTGTAACATGTTGTTCTACAATGATTGCTATCGGCACGAAAAACGACATCTGTAATGTAGTGTGCATTTTTTTTATCAAGCGTATTATTGTAAGTAAGTAAGTAAGTTTTGAAAAATCGAACACACCTGCTAAGCTAGCTGTACACGAACATATATACCTACTTTTAAATTTTAGAGGTTAGGGTTAGATGTTAGGAGTAGATAGATACATGTGCGATTCGACTGAAAGTGTGAAAAGAAAAAGTTGTCTTTTCGTAAATCTCAATTGCTGCCGAGAACATGTAAACTAAAACCGCATGTGACCTAATTGTCTTGAAAGGTTTGTAGGAGAAAAAAATGTGATTGTGAGAAATGAATAATCAGGGTTGTGGTGTGTGATCGATTGCAAAATGACGGGAAATTAATCGTCTGTCATGTCGGACTCTCATTTGTAGTAGGTAGAATCTTTAAAACGATTTCAGTAATCATGATGGAATAGAAAGAAAGGTTAGATCGGACAGAGACGGTTCTTCTCCAGGACTACCAGATAATTAAAAGAGCGATCTGTGTGAACTGCTTGGTGGAGCCACACATCAAAATTAAATACGATTTTGTTAGGAGGAATTATAAAAATTTCGGTAAATTTGGGGTTCTACGTTAATCGCTGCATAGCACGACAGTTGCATCTCACGTGGCACACTCTCTAAACTAAAACATCCTTTAGGGCCCATAATCTAAGAAAAGGTATGGCATAGAAAATCTTAAATCACCGCTCGTCGGACCCCATTATTATTTTTGATTATTTATTGTGTAAAATTAGAACTCATCATTCCACCACTTAAATTATATTTCTCCCGTCGAAAGAAAAATATCGGGAATTATGACAAGAAAATTGCAACATTTTCGTCTATACTATGTAGAGTGAAGAGGAGCGAACCTCGACAGTTTTAATCGATATGTGACCGACCGGCTGGACTCCTAAAACTATGCACGCGCAGGACTCTATCAAGATCATTAAAACTTCTAATTATACACTTAACCGACAATGTTTAAACGTGATCAAATCTAAACTTGCCTTGAAATTGCCGAGTAACTAAATAATCTACCAGTGCCATGAAGCCATGAAGCGACGCCTCGAAACTAATCGTTTTCTGTTCTAAATGTCGTCTTCGTTCAGCGACGTTGACATCCTGGCTAATTTCGGCTGGCAGAGCAATCTTCACTTTTCAAATGATTTTTGGCAGCTGCCGACACCTTCCGATTCGCCAGAATAGAACATAGCACATAATGTGCTATGTTAAACGTTTCGGGTGACAATTTCATTAAGTAATAGAGGCGTTTAACGTGGCTTCGTTGGCAATGTACATAAATGGCGGCCATGATGGTAGATTTGATAAGTTGGAAACTGGCCATTATATGAGGGGATTATGATCTTCCGACCGAAATAATTAGTCGGGAACTGCGAATGAGTTCATATTAACCCTTAACGTACAGGGGTTTCAGCTCAACCCCCCTGGAGCTCGGGTTATGTCAATAACCACACGGATATTCCGAATTAAGGCAGATTGTGGCCATAATTTTCCCCTATTTGCGTTAGTTGCTTCCCGTCAAAACGCGCAAATGACAAGCTAATTTTTCCGACATTTCCATCTCCGTTAATTAATACGCGTAAATTTTCAAAAATCGAATCGAATATGAGATTGAAGTGAAATCGGATTAAACTCTTGTGCTTTCGATTTCCCCTTTTGATCGTCCCTGCGTGCTACACATGAGTATTATCATTCCACAAGAATGACAAAACCTAAATTGAAATGGGGTGAAAAATGTCTGGATTATATCTTGTTAAGTGGTCGTGGGGAGGAATTCTTCAGAAAATTGCCCTCACTCAGAAATCCGCCATCTTCATCTATTAAAATTCTTAAAATAAATCAATCAAAACTTCAGCGGCAGTAGCAGCGCTCTGCGCGATAAGTCGCCAATTAACAATTTTCGACAATTTTCTCATCAATCATCTATTAATCGTTTCGTTTCAACCGGAAACATCGAAAGTTGCATCGATTCAAAGTCTATTCCATCAAATCTTCCTACAACCATTGTTGTGTTTTTCAGGAAACCAGATTTATCAATTATACAGACAATCTTACAAAAGAGTAAGTCGAATTAACTGTTAAAATTATTTGAACAACACTCCCTGTCGTGACAACCTTGGGCTACAAACTGTAATTGTTTCCTCACTACTACGAGAACTTTTCTTGATTTGCACTTTTTACATCTGCGACAATGAAAAAACAATATTTTAAACACGGCCAGAAACAACAGTAGGTACCTACTTCTGTTTTAATTAAATTCTAACTGAACTGATTTCACCTGACCTGATCTTTTGTAACATTTTTTTTCTTCAATTACACATTTACACTTTGCTCGCTTTCACTCCAAATGACTTAGGCATCCTATTATTTTACGCCTCCTCGCGCCGCATTCATGTAGTATGTTGCAGAGGTAGATAATTTTTCAATTAACTAACGTTAGTTATTTCTGTAAATAATGTCCACTAATTTAAAAGTCATTTAGCATACTTAAAACGGAAATACAAATTTTATTTTAATCAAAATTTATATTTGGTAGCGTTATTAATTTCTACTCAGTGATTTGGAAATTATTTCTGTTTGACTATTGGGCCGATAGTGATAATTAAAATGAACATTTTATCTAAATGAATCGACTTGAAATTTAAAATAGGAGCGGACCTCTTTGGTGTTGGTTATTTATAAGTGATTATCACCTGTTCAGCTGCATTAACAAATTGCAGTTCTAATTAATATGAATCCGTTTTGTTCGATATCTCATGACGAGGAAAAGTCTTTCTCGGATCACACACACTTCTATGAAAAATATTTTCTGGGAATGCTATGTTTGAAGGTTGCTTTTCGCGTTGTTGGATTTTCCGTCGGCATATCTATAATCTGGTCGGAAAGAGAAAATGCAAAAGAACGTGATATAAGACGCCTATAGAGCATACGTCTATGAGTTTTTGTGAAGCGAAGCTGTTTGCCTTGCAAAAGCAACGCGGCCAGCATTTAATTGTGAGATTCAAAATACATGTCATCTAATGACAGGGATAAGAGAATGTACGTGCTGTACTAGCCTCTACAATGTCAACTCGGTGACATAAGCTATAAAAAACGTGATCACGACGGTTATGATTGAGCAATGGTAGTTTGGGCATGTAAAAAGCGCATTCGGCAGTGACTCGTCGAAAAAAAATAATTGTAAAAAAATAATGCGTTTTATCTGAGCGACAATTAACTTGATGCTAAACAATAAATCTGCAGAGCGTCGTCCCGGCCGGATTCCGTTAGTAATTTTTCACAGAAACAAAAATTATAAAAAGAAATTTGATATTCTGTTGGGCGTCGTGCTCGGGTATTAATTTGATTTGGAAATTTCCCTCCTCGCACGTGACCCATACGTGGAATAGAGACGTAAAACAGGAGAACAATGAGTTCGTGTACGCGGCTTCGATTCCGCAAGTGCAATTGTGTTTTGCATTTGAACACAAAAAACAGTAATACCCTCCTTAAGCAGAAATCGACAATCGGCTCTAACAATGCTGAATTTTCGTCGCGAACAAACCGCAATTTCATAACGTGATTGCTGTAAAGTAGTAAAAATTTTAAAATAGATGTTTCCGTTCTAGACCGCCGTGTAAACGTGGCCATGTGTGAAGTTTCAGCGGAGGGCGCAGAAATATCCAAAGTGGATAAACATAATTGCCCCCGAAGTTTTATAATTTCGCACGCGGCTGAACGCCGGAACGGCATATTCAATAAGCCCGACTCTGACCGACTGATTCATTTCTCTTGGGACTACAATAATATCAATTATGAATCTTTGCACTCCAAAATTCCAATTCTCAGATCAATCAATAAGGCGAAAAATGTTTTGTGCTTTTGTATTTTCAAATTACGTCTCCCCCAAAACAGCTTCTCTAACCATAAACAATAAAAATATCCCTGCTTGCAAACTCGGGTATTATAATCCAAGAAGTCAACCATATGTCACTTTAATGGTGCATGAAGTGTCGGCGGATCCATCCGCGATCTCCAAATACCAACATTTACGCCATAATGTCCCGATTTATCGCCCGCATAAACTGTTTCGCCCAAATCTGAGATAAAGACATCTTGGTATGCTTCTTTCGGTCAAACTGAGTAAACCATAATCAATAAGTATAATATTTGAAACATTCCAAGACGATCAGTGCAACTATTTTCTTCAATGTGGGCTTCGAAAAGATGAGGAAGCACAGCAAAAGTTCAAAAAGGTCCCCAAGAAAAATATTTCATACGAAATAGACAAGATTAATAGCAGAAATGTGAAAATAAATTTTACTGGGATGCGTTAGTTAGCTAGGACGCTAGTCTAGTAACCAGGATACACTCGGTTTAAAAAAAACATATTAGAGTGGAGTAATGAAGAGTGAAAAAAAAATAAAAAAACGTAGGAAGCACATAATGTGAGTGGAAAACAATACTGTTGGAATCTCATAATCTGCCCTATTTTTCTGAAATGGAACAAAGCCATTAATGAGACTTGAACAAGGGTAGCATTACGAAAAACACACTAGAAAATAATGAAAAATTTAGTGTGACAAGTATTTAAATTCTAGAAATTAACCATCGATCATTAGCATAAATTATGCTGGTTATCATGTCATATTGAAAATAACTGGTGATAAAAGAAATTAATCATAATAAGGTAGAAACGTTATAATGTTAAACATTTCTACAACGCATACGTAAAAAAATAGCATATATTTCAGACCAAAATACAAATAAAGAAATACATACATAAGAATAAAAATACTCAGAATCAATCTCAGTGTAGTTCTTGTATAGAATGTAGACACAATATTTTGGGAATGAATTTTCTTTGATAGAAAAAATAGTTTGGCAGAGATGCATTTAAAAGGGCGCCGAATATGGTTGTGTGAGATCGGGAGTGATTGGGGGGCAATACAAATTACGCGTCGTTGCAGAGGGATAGTAATTTAAAGCAGAACGAGTGGTTGTGTTAAAAGAGAGAGAGAGGGAGAAAGAAAAAAAAAGAGTTTTGTAGCATTACCGGTCAAGTAAATTTGAAATGAAAGCCGGAGTTGTAGAGACAAGAAAACAAGCCAGGGGTACCGGTGAACAAATATCAAATGAACCGAATATTTTTCCAGTTGGAAAACACTTTCTGAATATAAAAAGCGAGGTAAGCTTAATTAAAAATCGCAGTCGCACAAAAAAGTACACGTGAATACGGCCGGACTCCGCAAAACTAATTACAACTTCTAAAACTTTTGAAAACGGCATGCTTGAGGGGCGAACGCTTCCGCTGCAATATATCCAGTCATAATAAATTTGTTATAACGAAATTTTCATGGCCATTAGAACATATCATGAAAATGCGCCGAATTTGCATCTGATTGGGCTCAGAGCGGCGGAGTTCGCCAATATTTTTCGGTTTTGAGTTATGTGATGTGAAAATGACGTTGCGACAGCGTTTTGCATGACAAAGGATTGCTTGACAGTCTTGTAAATATGTGAGGAATTATTCATGAACGCGCGATATGGGGCGCTCGACTGACATTTGTGGTGGCGCTTCGTTATATTCTCAAAGAAAGAGAATGTCGCATTAATATGGATGTACCCCTATCATGCTACCACGTCTCGCCGACTAAATCAAACACCGACTCACATTCGCCGGTGTTTTTATCCAAATCATTTACCTAATCAACGCGGATCAACCCCAATTCAAACCGTCACGTCTAGTATCCATTATTGAATGTAAATCGGCAAATGAATAATCGGATAATTAATTCTTGGCACAGGCACGATTTTTACATTCATTTTGCACAATTATTACGCATCGATCTGCCATTTTTCCATTTGTAAGTACGTAAGTACACCTATTCTTAACGAACGCTTTCAACGTAGAAAAATAAAATATAATAATTCAGTGTATAGTATCGCTGTCAAAACTTTTAAATGACACACGACGTCTCAGCCTCAAAGTATAATGTTCTATAGGAAAAAAAATAATATATATATATATATATATATATATGTATATATATGTATTTGTTAATAATTATTATTTTAGTCTGATTAGTGTGATTAATAAGAGATAAAAAAATTCTTAACTCGTCCCTGACCTATCGTCTTTTCCCTACAACAAAACCTTGATTATAACGGACATCTCCGATTAGCGGACACCTGCCATAGTGGACCATTTCAACAGCAAACGTCGACAAGAAATTCAATTCTGGTTCCGAATGAAAGAATAGTGTTATTAATATTGAACTTGGATGGCATTTGAATCGCAAGACTATAACCATTCAACAATCATATCGAAATATAAGTCACCTGAATTCTACCGAAGTTATCTTTATCAATTATTGTTATTTGTGTTACGTCAATTCAGTCCATGATGATTAGCAGAAGAATTGAATTTTATGTGATGGAAAGGGAGACAGCTGTTTGATTTCTAGCAGTTGTTAGTCTCATTTATAAAATTCGTTAAGTTTCGTGACGGATGTTCACTTCCAAATAGAATCGATCAAAATCTCGTTTATTGGCTTTGAAAAAATGTGCATTTAAAAATTCTCTCATCTTGACACCTTCCCAGACGGTGTTAATTGCGTTGTAGATGCCATTTGTTAAATCGATTAATGTATTTACTAGTACTGCTCGCAGCTCGCACGCCTTCAAGTAAAATAGGTGAACTCTAGAATTTCCTTCTGGCATCGCAAATATTGCATGGTTATTTCGCGCAAAACTATAGATACGCCAATTAATGCAAAAAACGTTGCTGGATCGGCCGATTGATTAGCGAGGAGCAGACGATGTTGTTAGAATTAACAATATCAAAGCGCGTTACTCTTTAACGAGGCCTTTTGAAGACGAAAAGCGTAAGAAAGTTTAGAAGAACTCGTCGGGTTTTTGAAAGTCTGTAACACCTGCAGACGGTATTATGGTGTTGTTTTATATTCAAAGAGTAATAGGTTTAGGTTTGGTGTATGGAACGAAATCAGACGGTGATTATCGAATTATCCTGTCAAGTACAGGGCGACATTAGCACGCAGTGCACCTGAAAGCTGCAGTTAATTAGGGGCGGAGGCGCAATGAGTCATGATGGAAGAAAAGTCGCGAAATTTCATAAGAACAATTTGTATAATGCAGTAAGTTGCCGAATTCCATAAGAGCGTCAAGCGTCATAAAGTGATCGGTGCCTTCGGCATAAACGTGTTAGCATACATTACACAGTGACAGGGCGGCTGGCAGCCTTTGTGTTGTGCGACCGAGACAGGCTAATGTCATCCCGAGGCGCACTCGTTCAAGACAATCCCATTTGCTGTCAAATTGGAGCCGAAATCATTTTAAAACCACGCATGAGATCGAACCACGACTCGATCATTGTACGGGAAGCTGCTGCTCCGCTATTTACAACACCGTCATTTCAAATAATAATACACCACACCAGAGATACCATACAAAAAGAAGGATTACCGTTGGCTTCGCTAGCTTGCAAACCAAACGATCAAAATTGAAACTCTCAACTGGCGCACTATTCTGATCCCAGTAATATTTTGAGCAAATTAGATAAATAAAAAACAACTGACTTGGCATATCTGAAATTCTACAAAACCATACGTTTCTTCCAGTTGAATGAAAAAGTGATGTCATAAACTGCGCCTAAAAAACGTTCCGTCCATTTGTGTATACCGTCACTTAATACATTTACAATTAAAGTCGTCAAATATGGCGAATACGACATTATTTAAAATTTGGCAAACCATCAGATGGAAGGATAATCGATCGATCAGCAATGAAAAACATTGTCTGTCTGAATAGACATTCATTTATTTTTTTCATTTCTAAATTCATAATTTTTGTTGGTGTGTGATTAGTCGTCCCGATCTCGAAAGAGTACATACTACCAAAACGAACGATTATTTTGTTCGTTATGTGCCAATTATTTATATCACACATACGAGTATATGTGATTACTCTCAACTAGTCTGCTATAACCGGCCAAGTTGAGCATTGATGGAACGGCGATCTTTCGTTCTTGCATTCGATGGTCTCGATTCTTGCCCATCGAAGTAGCCATTACCGGCAAAGTCAGCACAATAATGCGTTACCTTGATGAGATTAGCGATCACGACTGGAGAATATGAATCAAAGAGGTAATAATAAAGCAATATGACAGAACTCACCAGATGACCTTCTCTAGTGTTGTTGTCAACGATCGGCACAGAAACAAAGGACTTACCTAGAACAAAATTCATCATTTCTTTCTTTCTTAAAATAGACGAACAAGGACATCTCAGCAGAGTCCTAGTGCTAGTTACTTTACAATCATAGCTTTTAATAATAACTAGATGTCAGTTCGACCGACTGAATTTTATGCTAAATAATTATTGTTATTATATACTTATTTCATACTTTTGTAATGTAAATCACGTGGCCTCACCACATTCGAGATTTGCAAATCCCAGTTATCTCTTCTTACTTGAATTAGACCATTCTTCCGGGAATGATGTGGAACAACAACAATAACAATAGTAGCTAATAATACATAAAAATAATTATAATTTTTCGATTAATTGGAAAATGGTTCGACCTTCAAGAACCCTAATTATTAATCATCTGATTGTTGCGGCATGCGATGCGAATGTAGTTTGGACACGAGCAGATTTTGTCAAACACTAAAATAATAATAAAGAAAATTATAGCAATAAATCATTCCGGCAGAGAGCAACGGTCCTAACTAAAATGAAACAAAAGTTTAAGCATCCGGATCGATAGTCTGCTATATGAATTTGAATCTGTGAGAGAGAACGAAACGGACGATAAGAAGCACTCGTCTCTTGTACTCGGCGATTGGGTGTTGGTTATTTTTTATACATATATAAATATTTCTAATAAGTGAAGAAAAACCTAAGTTGACGTAGAACATATCATATGCGATTCGATTATTGCAAAAGAGCTTCTAATGAATAATAATGCGTCTGTTAATGAGTAACGTTTGTGCAAAGACACAAAACAATATTTATAATTACGTAGTGTTTCTTGGTTCAAGTTAATTAAAAACGAAGCCTCAGTTTCCAAAGAAAACGACTGTATGTACGTCAAGCTTAGCGGGTTGTTTGTCTTTTGTGATTGATTCCGAGCTTGATTGGACGAATTGTGACATTTACGCCGAAAAATGTTTCACTTAGCATTCAATTAAAATAACACAGCGGGTTCTAAAGGACATTGTTTTGTTGTTTTTATGTGTCCGAGCCGCTATGCTTATGCCCCAGGTTACTCCATCGCGCAACAGGGGAGCACAGCTGTTGGTCCTCAACACAATCGAATTTCTACCCTGAACCTCATCGCCTGCGATCCACTTTTGTTTTCCGCTGTTGCCGAATCTTAATTACGTTATAAGATTGTAATTAAAGTCAAGGAAACCTCTAATCAGAGACACCGTAATATAAAGGCAGATATCAACAATACATTTGTAGGTGGCCGTAGAATGTATAAAAATAAACTCTCAACACAACCACGAACTGACCAGCACAAGGTTGATGATCGAAAATTTTTATGCTGAACCTGCAAAAATCTAAAAACCTAACATCAAAGCGACGCTCATCTAATTTGCAAGGTTTAGCCTCCCATACAACCAAAGAATGTTGATGTTCATTTTCAGACATGCCTTTTCCTTGTAACTACAAGGAGGACATGCTTACGAATCTCATGTCGATGATTTTTTCACACGTGAGTCTATGCCGTTTATTGTTACTCGTAAGAACTATTCGAATATCGTATTTGGCAGGAACGCAATTAGCAGTCAAGTCATTATTTTATTATTTTTATCTTATTTTTTCAAACCTTACATGCTCCATTGAATCATCGTGCGGAAATACGCGGAAGCCAATTTTCCTAATATATGAAACTCCAATCTTTGACAATTAGCGTTTCGTATTCGGTTTGGAAAATACGTGTGCGGTGTTAATGAAACGACTAAGTGAGAAGGAAGAAGAAATAATAATTGCGCAAAAACTGTCATTCCTCATAGTGTAGAATGAGTGAGTTTAAAGTCGCCTCGGATTAAATCAAATTTAACCACGTACTAAAGCAATTTTAGCATCACGTATAAAAAATACTATTATCTTTAAATTGGTTTAATAACAAAAATCGAAAAACGTCGCACAACGTAATGTTGTTTGGAACAGTGGAACTACGAGGAATAATTCATGGAAAGTAAAGCTTAACAAATCAGGAAGATGGTGTTTGTCAAGAGAGCGCGGGTTCGATTGCGTAAAAATGTCAAGCATGTGACGACGGAAGTATCACGCCGAGATTCTTACGATTTTTTATGTCTTATGACTTATGACTACCTCGCTCTTTTCGTACAATTCTAACCGAAAAGTCAATGATACTTCTCTCTTGTACATATTAAGGAAACGAGTCATTTCGACTTTTCCTTGTCCAATTATGTCACAATGCCCCCTTTTGTGGCGATATGGCAAGTTATTCAAAGCCGGTCGTCTCTTTTCAACTTTCATGCGCTTTTCTGAGGGGACTGAATGTAAGTCTTTTATAAGCATCGAGGGTGTTTTTTATCTAGCCACTTTGTCGTTGACGTTGACATCCACTTGTTGAATATTTCGGGTCGTTTTATTAAGACTTGAAAAGAAAAATCTTATGTATAAAAGTAAATGACTGTCAGAAAGTCGCATCTTTTGACATTTCCTCTGTTTATCCTGTAACTCCACTCGATCTCTTGCTTATTCACTCCTGATTACTTATACCTATACCTCGAAATATGGACAGCTGTCCCTCTAATGATTTGTATTCGTCCCTATATCGACCAAACCGCCCGGTTCATTTTTTATTATTTTTAACTAACACAGACTTGTTTCGACCATAAAAAATTCGGTAATGTGCTTTTTATGTCACTCTATTACGGTAATTGGTCTCTCGGTAATCTTGGAATTATCGACTGTTTTTTTGGGGGAGGAGGAGAGCATATTTAACTTCTCACGCAAATCTAGAACTGCTTTATTTTAAAGACGGACGGATACACGGAGGAGGATGACCCTAGCGGTCGCGGCAGCGAGGAGACGGGACCTCTTACTGAACCGATTTAAACCAAATAATAATCAAGAGTAAAATAATAATCCGCAGTGAAGGGGCCGAAATCAAAGGCGCGAGACCGCGATAGAGTTCGTTTATATGGGCGACCTTAGCATTATTATATGCCACAATTTTGTTTCAACATGTAATGATAGGTTGGAGAGCACATGTCTTGGAAGTGTCACGACCGGACGGCGAAACTGTGCCCAGTACTTCGACTCTTATCTCGCCCGAATTCACCGACTTGCCGCATTATTACGTCAAATTATCGGACTAGTGCCAGTGGCCTTCAACAATGCTGCGTTACAACCTTTATTTTCCGAGGGACTATTGGTTTTGTTTTATTATTGCCTCACGCTTGTTCCTCGGCCTCATCTCTCATCCCGATAAAACACCCATAGTTTTCGGTCACACTCTTTGCGAGCAAAGAATTTTCAAAATAACCACAATGATCGGCACCACCACCACCACCACCAGAATCGATGACTTTTAATGCGGTGATTAGAGTTATAAAGTTGATTAAAAACGCGGGCTCTAATTAGAAGGCTTTTACCGGCTGCTGATAAACATGTTATAAATAACATCACCCGGATGAGGAAATCAAGTACCTCCGTCACTTATGTTCACTTTTAACATTTGTAACTACATCTGTGATTATACGCACAGGTAACATTTTTGTGGTGGTTGCAAAATTATGTAACGACATGGGACTATTAGAAGACCAATCGAATGTCCTTCGATCGCCTGCTTATACTTATTGAAAAATGAACACAACATCCCGATAGTCGATCGAAATAGGATCCGAAAATAAATCTGACGACTGTGGCGGTGTTGGTTGTTGCTATAGTGTGTTGAGAAACTCGCAAGTTAATAATTCATTGACAATTATCAATGTCAAAGCTCCATACAATTAGAAATGGGTATAATCAATCATTTTATGGACGTAGGAACCTTTTGAGCGGTATTTATATAAATATAAAATCCTTGGATGATTGTTGAAAGAAGCATGACATTGCATCTAAAAAAAATCGTATTGTCGCATAGGATAAGTATGAGCCGGTAAAAAAAATCTGATTAAGCTAGGACGCTTAATGGAAGAGTTCGATTAAATGTTCCTTCCACACAAACTTACGTAAGTTCGTAGTAATTAAAGTAATTATGTAGAGACAAGTGATGCAATCACTGTAGATTTTTTGAAGTTAAGCATTGAAAGAGATTACCTTACCCGGAGGCAGCGTGATACAATACTAATTATAAGAGACTTGACATGGTTCGTCAAATGTCGTGATTTTCTTTAAAGGACAAGTGACAAATGAATCTGAAGTTCGTCTCAGATGGTAGGTTTGACGTGGTGGCTGTGGTTAATTAGAAGATACCCGGACTTGAAAGTTTTTATGCAGCAAGTGATTAAGTTTATGAGAATTTGTTTACGCAGTTCCCGGTAAAAAATAATGTAATAATGTATTCAGTTCCATCACGACGTTTCCAATAATTATCATCGTCAATCGTCCGAACGGTTTCCTCTAAATCAATTCATTCGGTTTGAAAAAAGCGAGAGATCCAGTCGAAAGCTGCTATTAAACACTGTCAATCGGCAGGATTGAGATCGAGATTATTGAATTGTTTTCGATCAATGAACAAACACAATGAAAGAGGAGACAAATTGACAATTGGAATTCATGATGGAAGAAGGCACGCCACGCCGCGACGGTGCAGCACGGATGCAAATTGAGTAAAAAGATTAACAAGAGTATTCACGAAAACGTTTCGAAATTCCAAGTAGCAATCATGAATCCCTGTAATAATATGTAAACGTCTTAGTCATTCGTGACAGTGGCCATCACCAAGAAGCAACGCAACCAACCTTATGCAGCGTTCACGAACGGGTGACGCAACGTGAGAATTTTGGTTTAATCGTTAAAATTGTTAAATCAGAATATAAACCAGAAGCTTTTGTTGTGATGAGAGATTGTGCTGATTGGAGAAGTGCCCTGTGTTGGCTCGAAGTAATGGAGCGTTGCATGGCGGTTACTTATACTGTCATTGTGGTAGTAGCACTGTCGCTATAACCGAATCGTGCAATAGCGAGGGGGAAGAGGAGCGGTAATGATACAGCGCACAACAATCATACACGAACCTATTTAGCACTTAAAATTATATGGACAAAGGATACTTTGATTTGTCTACTGGCGTAGGGAAATGTTTGTCCATTATCATTTGCATTCGATTGCAATTTCGCATGAGGAGGGACCGTAATCAAGCCGATTTCGATTGTTCTACAATAAAACAAACGATTTCGTTTTCATAATCAAAAATCGTAGCATCCAAGCGGAAACTAGTTTTTGTCGAGGAGTTAATAAGGTGTCCGTTCAAGGGCAATCGCTCCAAAATAATTGGAACGGGCCTCTCAGTCCAAGACACAAGAGGAGACAATTTTTCAGGACGCATTGTTCGGTTGACAATACCACAGCTCCACAAAGAACCAATCATAATAATATGAACCAACATTCTTCATCTTCTCATGCGTTATAAGGTATATCTCCGTATCATTAACTTCCCATTATTAATAAAAAACAATCACGGTCACTTTTAAAATCTCCCCTCAGAGGTATCGATTCATTTAAGTCTGAATGAACAATGACACCATAATTCCATTCGGGTCGTTCTCTACATTGCCACGATCCGTCTCTACTTTCACAAAAATCATCAAATCAATGTTTGTTTGTACACGAAAAAAACAATATAACCGATTGTTTCCCAATAAATAACGACTCAGATAAATATCACCGCAGAACACAGAAATAGATAATTTCTTTTAATTTTATGGAATTTTTATATTTTTCGCCAATTGAAAATTCCATCCGCGTCTTTTTTGCCTTTCTACGAAGCACACGCGATTCCTATTCTTACACTCAACAGTTGGATCTTATTTTTAACAGAATGACACCACCCCTCAACCGTAAATGATGTAAGTATGTAAATATACGTTGACTCAATATTCCAGCAGTAAGTAATAAACTTAGGGAACACAAATGTCTTCGACTCCTTTGCTAAGTCGTAAAGGGAAATGGGACGTTTCGAGTAAAATCGCTAAAATTTCATCGCTCACTATAAGTTTTATAATTTATTTTAAGAAAATCCCGCTTGAAATTGCTTATTGATAATTGGCGGAATTGATTAGAAAGAAAAAAAGGCCGCATCGATTACAAATGACGCCCGTGGCAATTTGATAACAAAGGACATAAAGCAAACACAAGACACACGGCGCAACATTGAAATATCAAAGATCCAAACATTGACTTTGATAGGCACTCTCCCTTTGCTCTGCTGCATGTTACAATTATGCTGAAATTTAATCATTCGTGTAGCGATTAGTTCACGCTTAGTGATCACAGACCGCGACGCGAGGAATGTCCGGACCAGAACTACGATTAGTGGAATGTAAATTGTTGACGATTGTGTGCCTAAAAAATTATGATCAAAGCAAATACAGTCGATTGTTTGATGCTTTATTGGAAAATCATGTGTAAATCTACGCGCGTCCTTTGAATTACTAAATTTGTTTTCACTTCGACCCCAAAGCGCCGTTCCATTTCTAAACTAAATTAAAACAGGATTACCCTTCGCTGCTTCGACGTCAAATCAAATATACGACAATAAATTGCATAAGTACCTATTATGTGAAATTCATACTCACGATAATACATGTGATCGCGTTGGAAAACGCAACCGAAATATATATTTACACAAAATAAAGACACTGCATTTATTTTATTTTGGTTATTAAAGCCATACATTTTAATTTTCATTCAATTTCCTTCTCCGTCCCCTTCTCAGTTGGCATTATTGCCATGCATATATATATATGTTAGATGTTAGAATATGCCAGCGAATATTGTTAGAATGTGCCGGCGAATATCCCCTCCCGTGTGTGACGCACCGCACCAGAGCGTCAGGAGCAAAAACATAATCAGCAGAGTTTTGGGCGTAGCCCGTTCGTTTTGGGTTGTCCATTAAAATTTGGAGAATAAAGTGATATAAAAGCTAATAAATGCGATTAATATTAAACCGACCTCCATAAAATCTAACATCAGAAGTGGGATTCGAAAAAGCAAAGTGCTAAACCTACGTTTAACCACGAACATGAGTGTTGGTGCCGATGTAACCGTCGAAATGGACGACGTTTTTGAAGAAGTGATCACCAGCCAGGTGAACCGCCCTAAGATACCAGTGCCTGCCACCGACCCATCTGTGCCCATGAGCCAAGTTGCGGAAAATTCCACGACCCCAGCAGCGGCCACTATGACTGATCCTGCCGTGCCCGTTAGCCAAGTCACGGAATTGGTGAAGATGATGCTGACTGAATTGAGGAAGCCGTCTGAGAATTGTCCACGCCTAGAATCGCCGCAGGTGGACCGCGGGTCAGCTACTTCGACTAATTTCAACCTCACCAAGTGGGACCCAGACGATAGCCCCTATTCGGTGGAGGAATGGTTACGAGTTATCGATGATGTTAAAGATGAAACCGGCTGTGGTGAGAGAGTATAGCTTCTTAAAGTAGGTGATGCGTTGCGAGGTAGGGCTAAATTTTTTTATGAAAAATAGCGTCCGATCAGCCGCGATTGGAAAACGTTACGAGACGATTTATTAACTGCGTATCCTAATAACGAGAATGCTCATGATCGAATGCTCAAAGCGGCTTGCATGCTTAGTTCGAATTTCAGAACGTTAGGGGATTACGCGACGGAACGATTGCGCGCGTTACATCGTTTTTCTCTAGATTTGTCGTGGGAGTGTGTCTTGGAAGTAATTATTGGGGGAATCCAACAAGACTCGGTTCGTGATCGGTTGGCTCTAATCAGTCCTGAAAATGAAATGGAACTGTTACGAATATTACGCGATTCCGATAAAGCACAGATTAGAGAATCAAGTCAACGGGGTATCGTCGCGTCTACAAGCTCCAAGTATCGGACTCAAAAAAATGATAACGCGCGATATAAGCCGTATACGATTTCAAAGAGCGGATAAAACAGACATTTTTCCGGTCATTGCTTTAAGTGTAAGCGAAACGGCCATCGTAGTTACGAATGCCAAGAACGTAATTTTTCATCAACCCACCCCGATGACGGTGACAGGCAGGAAAAGCTTAAACCGCCATTTTGTGATTTTTGCCAGCGTATCGGGCATAAGGAGTTAAATTGTTATAAGAAGAATGGTCAGTCTACATCCTCGTGTTGCGCGTTGGTGGATGCGAGTAATGGACTTTGACTTCGAAATACAGTACAGGCCCGGAAGTAAAATGGGCCATGTCGACTATTTGAGTCGCAACCCTGTTGTGACTGCACGTGTTTCGCGTAAAACTAACATAGTCAAGACTATTCCAGAACTATATTGGCCTAAAATGGGCCGATGTTTTCGAAAATACGTTGCCAGATGCCGCGGGTGCGCTGCTGGTAAATCCCACACCGGACCATGGAGAGGATTATATCAAATGGGCGCTCATGCCGAAGGCCCGATGGTAGTTTGGCATTTAGACCACGCCGGACCAATAGTTAGATCTCACGGATTTTCGTGGATTTTGGTAGTGATAGACGCATATTCAAAGTACTGCTTTTTCCGTCCGTTGCCCAGTGCAAAAGCAACACCAACTGCTGCCGCCCTTCGCGAGTTATTTATCGCTAATCGTGCACCAAAACGTTTAATAACGGATAGAGCTCCTGTTTTTAAATCCAAAATAATCCTTGAACTGCTGCAGGAATGGAATGTCGAGTTTCATCAAGTAGCTACAGGAGTACCGCGCGGCAACGGTCAAGTTGAACGCGTCATGAGGACCCTTTTTAACCTGCTACGAAGTAGTTTGTCAGGTGAGGCCGAACGGCTTTGGACAACGAAACTCCCGATGCTTGAGCATGCTGTAAATGGAACCATATCCGCCGCCACTGGGTACTCGCCAGAATTTTTAATGTTGGGCAGAACATCTCGCTTCCCCGCAGAAAATGTTTTCCTACAGAATGTGCCAGCACCTGTTGATCCTGGTATAAATGTGGATGATGTTCATCGAGAAGTTAGAAGCCGTTTAACTCATGGTCGTTCCAAGCAGAAACAAAATTTCAATACAAAACGGCGTCCTGCAGACAAAACATTTAAAGTCAACGATTTGGTTGTTGTACAGGACGCCCAACTAGCAGGTAGTGGTAAATTGGGACCACGCTACTTAGGACCATTTCGAATTATTAGAGTGTTAGACCATAATAGATACGAGCTGCGGCGCTCGGATTCTCGGACGGTAGCCAACCGTGTGGCTGCTTACGAGCATCTGAGGGCGTGGCCCACTGATTGATTATGCTAAACTCCTTTCCTTGAATCTCGTGTTGATTTTGCTGAACTCCTTTCCTTGAATCTCGTGTTGATTCTGCTGAACTTATTTTCCTTGAATCTCGTGTTGATTCTGCTGACCTCCTTTCCTTGAATCTCGTGTTGATTCTGCTGAACTTATTTTCCTGAGCTGCGGCGCTTGGATTCTCGGATGCAAGCCAACCTTGTGGCGGCTTACGAGCGTCTGAGGGCGTAGCCTATTGATTGATTATGCTGTACTATTTGTTTTTGAATCTCGTGTTGATTCTGCTGTATTATTTGCTTTTGAATCTCGTGTTGATTCTGTTGTACCTATTATTTGTTTTGAATCTCGTGTTGATTCTGCTGTATTATTTGCTTTTGAATCTCGTGTTGATTCTGCTGTACTATTTGTTTTGAATCTCGTGTTGATTCTGCAGGCTCATGCAGACTTGGGCTGAATCGTGTTTGACTTCATCGTTGCTATTTTACCTCAACTGCAAGGAGACCCGTTGAAGGCCAGGATTGCAACATTTGATTGTGACCAGCGGAAGTTACAGCTTCAGACGCATACCGCTGCTGCGAGGACGCAGCCCTCGCAGGATGGCCGTGTTAGATGTTAGAATATGCCAGCGAATATTGTTAGAATGTGCCGGCGAATATCCCCTCCCGTGTGTGACGCACCGCACCAGAGCGTCAGGAGCAAAAACATAATCAGCAGAGTTTTGGGCGTAGCCCGTTCGTTTTGGGTTGTCCATTAAAATTTGGAGAATAAAGTGATATAAAAGCTAATAAATGCGATTAATATTAAACCGACCTCCATAAAATCTAACATATATTTTTTTCTTGTCCGATGGTATTCCTTCCAATTATTATTATTTTTTAAGTTATGGATTTTGATTTCTAAAATGTTTTCAAAAATATGATACGATTCAATCTTTGTGACGAATAATTGAATGATCCATCACAACAAAGTCGAGTAAATTTATATTCATAATTAATTATACTCATATCGTTGTGATCTAATACACCAACACTTGTTGCTTATTTTTTAATCTTAAAATTGTAAAATTTTAATTTCAATTAAAATCTGACGAAAGACCCAAAGCCGTTTCGTGCTTGTCAATGTAAAAGGACGCAAATAAACCAAGACGTGCACTACATTCCAAATTCGACTTCTGATTGGTTCTGAGACGGTACGCGTGTTTGACTCCGGTACAAAGTTTTTTAGACCCCGAAGCCCATACCTCATTCGAAGAACGTACCCAATCACATATGTACTAGAATCCTAAAAAAGTCACAGCGGCGGAGCCATTCCTCCGCTGTGATTTGCACAGTGAGGTGCATTTTTTCAGGCAAAAAATATGTAAAAAGCGCCGGTCGGGCGTTTCCATTTAAATTTGGTTGAAATAATGATTGTTAAGATCTGAAGCTGAAAAAAATCTCTAACCAAATCAAATATTTTGTAAAATTTTATCAACTTGAAAGGTGAGAAAAATCATAAATTGAAAAAGTCGGAAATTAAATAAATCGTCACTTGATGCAGGGGAGGCACTGCTTCCTATGCCTGCCCTGACCAGCCGCCACTGCACCGATGTGCCACAGTTGTCAATATCACTGCCTATAAGGTAAAACATCCGTAAACTGGCTGCGGCAATCCTGAAGGGAGTTTCTTAAGTTGTAGGAACCTCTCGCCCATCGCCCATCCATTTATTAAAAAATAATGCAATTGGTGTGTTTCGCCAGTCGTACGAATCAATCTATTGATTGATTCATGTGCGTAAAAGTGTTTATTTTTCTTAACATAAAAGGGCGTTAGAAATCGAATATTTTTTAATCACAAAGCCACTAAATAAAATGCATGTTTTTTACTTGCTAATTTAGTTTGTTGAGTGATTTATCAATTATCGTTAAGAAGCAATAGTTCATGGTTGTTAGAGAACTTTCATTATCTGTCTAATTACGCGTGTAATACGGAAATCGGAGTGATAGGAGCTTTAAATCGATGGTTATAGAGAAGCTTTTTGTAAATTTCAGTTCAAAGAATACCGCATATTGAACGTAACGCGTACCACGCAACTTTGTATTTTAATATATGAAATTCTGCATGGTTCGGCTCACTTGTTACACCGACATATAAACATTGTCCTTTGTACGCCCAGAGAATTCTTGAGAAAATTGCTGCTTTATGTCAGTCGGACAAATTTATAATGTTTAACCGGTACGGTGAACATGATGACTCTTTTGAAAAGCACATAAGATATACTTGCAAGCTGTAATTTGGGAGGGTTGTGGTATTTTCATATGTTCGAGTCGATTCAAGTTTAACAGTTACGAACATCGTGGTCAGAAGCAGAGGCCTAATATGATAATTTCATTCATGGCCCTCGGGATAGTTAGTCACTTCGAGCTTTATATCTACCTCAGACGCATGTGGATTCAATTAAATTAAAATGAATTATAAAAATAGATTTTTCGACTCGACTTGTCGGCGTTTTGAAAAATTTTTATTTAAAAAAATCTGCAACAACGCAACCGTTGATGAAATTGTAACTTTTCGATGCTTATCTCCCTTGTTTTAAACAAAACGTTTTTAGCTCGGTACGAGGCATTTTGATGTTCTTTTTAATGAAATAGAGCTCACAGGACGTTACCGGTTGCTGAAACAATAGTCCCCTGTATGAGGAGAAAAGTACACTTGGCCATTTAGCGGTTTTAACATTTGCAGTCGTGTTTATAGACAAGAATTGTTTGAAGTAGTGTACAATGTTCATTGTTTTAGCTTAACTGCTGTGCTTCCCCTTTCAATTTAAGGGCACTTTTATTGTTAAATAATCCTTTTGATACGGCTACAGTAACAGTACAGTTTCAAGTCAAGGCTTTGTCGTCTCTTTTATACTTCGCGCCCAATACTCACAGAAACAATTAAAAATTGCAACGTCAACAGACTTCCCCATATTAACGTTTCCGTCAAAAGATAAAGAGATGCAGGAATAATTTGAAAAATGCAATTTGTTACTAGATAAAAAATACAATAGGTACAATATGATGTTTCTAAAGAACAAATTAAAAATAATGTGAATACGGTTTAGAACAGCGGTGGCTGGTCGGGGGAGGCAGAGGAGACAGTGTCTCCCCGGCATCAATGACGAATTAATTAGTGCCAAACTTTGTAAATAGTTTAATTCATTACACGGTCATCGTATTTTTTATAAAATTTAAATTTATGTAGTCGATATTTGATGTGAAAAATAAAATAATGGCACGAACGTATTACTGCAATAAAATACTCGCTCCTCCACTTCAATTTATTTATTGTTACGCTCATTCGTTAAATTTGAAACAACGCATGAATTCAATCGAAGAAGCGAGATTTGTTGAATCGTAACGTATTTTTCAAAACATTTTGGAAGCCAAGCTGAATATTTTTATAAAAAAATACAAAATTTATGGCCATTAAAAACCAATTAAAAAGACTGCCTGCCCCCTAACACTGGTTTAGAAATAAATAAAAAATTAACTAAACCAAATCGTTTTTTCTGCTTTATTCATTTTAAAACCAATTAAAAAGACTGCCTGTCCTTCTAACAAAATGATCACGAGCCGCCACTGGTTTAGAAATAAATAAAAAATTAACAAAACCAAAATGTTTTTTCTGCTTTATTAATTTTTTATCTATTTGCTACTTATTTTTGTTTAAAGCAAAAACGGTTAGTAACGAAGGAATTCGCCCCCGTCCTTTAAGGATGATTATAACTGTAGTTGAGTGTATTAAACCGGAATAACAGTATAAAACCAATATACATAGTTTACACGCTACTTAACTTTCACTTTCGAATGTCATCTTTAGACGTAATTCGGGTTGAAAGCGATCGGTAAAAAGCATTAAATTATTGAAATGCACGACTTACTTACTAAACGGGACGAAGTAAAGCAATTAATAAAATCAATAAGAAAGTGTGAAGTAAAGATCGTGGAGAATGTTTGAAAGAAAAGAAAGAAAGAAAGAAGGAATGAGGAGAGTGCAATACGCGTAGATATATGCGAAGAATGTGGTTCTGGCAAATGGAGCTAGCCGATGGACGATGAAGTTGGTTGAACGTCAAAGAGCACCATTGCCAGCGGTAGTGTGTGTCACTTTGTGCGATTTGCTGATGATGAGTTTTTTTTTGTATGCTTGTGTTGGTGTGAGGCGGTCGGTTGGCGTGAGAGGCTGGAGACTATTAGGTAGAAGATTGTATCGGTCGGGACAGCAATTTCTTGTCATCGGTTCGTGGAAGGCAATTAATTTTAGTCGTGGCGAAAATTACAATAAGAACAAGTTTCGTAAAATGTTTAATTATAGATTGATAGATTCTTATAAAGTATATAAAAGGTAACAAATAGCGAGTGTCATGGGGTCTTTGTGTCGCACCGTAGGGGGTAAGGGCTCGTGGGCACCAGCACTGTTAGACCACGTATTGTGTCGCGTACCTGCTTCGAATTATATTTTAATGTGTTTTTCCCAAAACAAATGAATGTCCATTGTCGGCCTCTTTGACTTTCAAATGCCGAAACTATATTATGTGTTTTGAATGTAGAATGTCCATGTGGATTTATACCGAGTTAACACTTTATTATTTATCGACTCACGGAAATTTGTTTAAACACATACAATGTGATTTACGATTTCGATTTTTCTTTGTTTCTTATTGTGGATCACGATATATAAGTTACTGGTTAGTCCGCTTGGTCTACCAACTACGTTCTGTCAAGCCAATATGCATTATGATAGATGCTCCGTAATTCTTGCCTTATTTATTTCTTAATCATTTCGTTCAAAATGTACATCTCTTGCGTTCCTCGACGTTTCACAATCCAAAAAACTTACGCAATTTAGTCCGGTGCCTCGACCAACTCCAAGACCAATCATAATTTTCAACACTCACTAGTCAAGTCACTAAAAATCCCATACAACTTTTTATAATAGCACGAATAACGTGATAACAATCACTACCACCCGACCAACAGCTACAGCGAGAGAAGCGTAAACAAAGATCCTAAAGAGTTATGATCGGTCCTCTGTGTCACACCTATAACTTACGAACATAAACAGGCGCTCGCGTCAAACCAGACTTCTGTCATGAACGCAATGTTTGTTTAATATTTACAGTCGACCAATCTTTAACAAATAGTTCTCTGACCTCACTGTGTCCCACTGTGCGATACATTCCACGAGACATATGACACGACCAAAAGACAATCCACTCCACTATACACGTATTACTTAACCTAGTACTGCCACCGATCACAACTATAACCGAGAGACTTGACGACAATAAAACCTATTCCATAAAAATTAGGACCGTCCCTTCGTTAAGATTGTTTCTGAGGGTCGTTTCTAATAATTAAAATTTTATAACTCGTTCACTTCACACAAGGCAACGAAACCCTTCTCTCCCTTCCACTCAGTGACACTGTCTAGATAATTAAATATGCCTATGAGGGAATAAGAAAAATTACATTAACGCCAGTAATTAGCATAATTCTTTTCACTCTCTCTCTTTCTCTTTCTCTTTCTCTTCAATATTAATGCACATTTACGTCCGCGTCTCGGAGACGACGCCCCCCGTTGGGATGTTATAGATTGATATATAGAGTCAGCGGCATGCTTTTTAATTGGAATATATTTTTTATCTCCAAGTAATGGTAATAAAGGAGGTGACCCCTACAGCTTTTCGAACGCATTGTAAAACTAGAGTGTTTACTGTTCTCTCGTAATTAGAGGAGAATACAAAGTTTGTTACGCTTTGTCAGCTAATCAGGCAACTCTGACAAATGATTATCGCTTAACTAACATCCATCCAAATCAATGTCCAGCAAATTTCTTTAATAACGTATTTATGCGACCGCTCTACATACATACATACAGAAACCGGGTGTTCGTTTCCAGCTAACATTGGGCCACACAAAAAAACCGAAATGAATAACAAACATCGTTGTCGGAATTATTTAAATTGTCACTCAGCTTAACCGATCGTGACACAATCTTTGATAATAACTGAAGAATTCCTCGTCTTGAAAGTCAGTTGTGTCGTTCGCGACAGCGACATTTTTACATGATGTCATATGTGACACATCACAAAACGAAATACAAAGTCTTTATTGTACAGCCGTACATAAAGAGGAGACTGTGAGTTACTACTTACTAAGTAAGAATGACCCTGGAACAAAATTCACTTTCGTGTAAGGCCGACAGAAAATTTTAACATTAAGAATTTGCCTATTATTAATATTATTATTGTTGGAATGTTTAATTAAAAACCAGAGGTCCTTTGATATAAATGTATTGTAATGTATAAATGTAGTAACTTATTATTTGCACGAGCGCTCTCTGAGCTGGCTAAAAGCAAACTGAAGCAAACTGACTGAAAAACGCACAAACTGCAGATCATTGAGAGTATGCGAGACGTCGAACAATCGTAGTCAAAACAAGTCCACGTTAGACGACATCCGGACGCCTCACACACTCACAAAACTTGTGAATATTTTTCCAACACTCCCACGTATTCACAATCTTTTCAATTCAATTTGCGCTTAAAAACAACTTAAACAATATTAAATTAACAAATTTAGTTTAATAAGTAAGTCGTTCAACATTCGTTTTGTAAGCGGTTTTGTGAGTAAATCCGCCAATTGTTCACTTGAACTCACGAAACGCACTGAAATGTTGCCCTTTTCGCATTCATCACGCACAAAATGCACTTTCACATCGATGTGCTTGGTGCGGCTGTGAAGTTGCTGAGCTTGGGCTAACCTGATGGCTGATTGGTTGTCGACGCCGATGTCCACCGTTAAGATGTTGATGTCCAATTCTTGAAGAAGAGACTTCAACCACAGAGCCTCTTTGACACCTAGGGCTAGGGCGATGTACTCCGCTTCAGTGGTTGATTGTGCCACCATTGTTTGTTTTTGACTCTTCCATGTTACTGGACCGTTGGCAAGTACAAAAACATACCCACTCGTTGATTTTCTGGTCTCCGTACAACCAGCGTAATCTGCATCGGTATATCCAGTGACTTCGATTTTTGATGTGTTGGAGTACACTATTTTGTAATGGGACGTCTGCTTCAAATAGCGTAAAATTCGTTTTACGGCTTGCCAGTGATCTTCACTCCAGTTATTCAAAAAACGACTCACTTGATTTACGGCAAAACTGATGTCTGGACGACTCGAAGTAGCTAGGAAAATAAGCGATCCAACTGCTTCGCGGTAAGGCTGTCTCTGCTTGCACTCTGTATTATTTTCCACTGATTTTAAACGTATACCCGGATCGGCCGGAATTGCAAGTGGCTTTGCATCACTCATTTTAAATTTTTCAAGAACTTTTGCAATGTACAATTGCTGATGAACGGTTATTGTTCCCGCACTCAAGTCCTGTTGAATTTGAAGTCCAACAAAATGCATGTTGTTGTCTAAACTCGCGATTATTTTAAACTTGTTCTCTAAGATTTTAATGAGTTCGTTTATTACACTTGGCGATTTTGATATGATCAGTCCATCGTCCACGTAAATTGCTAAGTAAATCTCGAACTCAGCAATTCGACCGACAAACACACACGGATCGGATTTTAACTGTTTAAATTTGTACTCACTCAGAAAAGACACGAACTTATGATTCCAGCATCTAGGAGATTGTTTCAGACCGTACAAACTGCGGTTGAGTTTACACACCAGGTTCGGCTCTTCCTTTGAGACAAATCCTGTCGGTTGTTTCATGTACACATTCTCAATTAATTCACCGTATAAGAATGCCGTTTTTACATCAAAATTCGCGATTTTTTAGTCCTTTTTCGGCTGCTAAGGCTAGCAAAATTCGAATTGAATCATAACGCGCGACGGGTGCAAATGTTTCTCCGTAATCCACTCCTTTTTCTTGTGTAAAACCGCGTGCGACCAGACGGGCTTTGTATCGTATCGGATTGCCGTTTGTATCACTTTTAATTCGAAAAACCCACTTATTGTCAATGATTCGCGAATTTTTCGGTAACTTCACAAGTGTCCACGTATCGTTTGATTTTAAAGAGTCCATTTCTTCTTCCATTGCTCGACGCCACTGTTCCGCATTTTTATCTTTTATTGCACTTTCGTAACTGTCCGGTGTTAGAATTGCACAATAAATCGCTGGTCCATAATAATCGGGTCGTTGCAACGTACTTCGATCCCTTAATATATGAACGTTCTCTTCCGCTGCGTCTTCTTCATCCTTATTCTGTTCGTCTTCTTGTGTTGCTTCCGATGCTGATTCTTCATTTATTTCACTTTCCTGATTCTCAAATGTTATAGGAAACACAGAGGGATTTTCTTCTTCTTCACGTGATTCTTCTTTTGCAAATGCTTCTTTTTCGTTGAAATTAACGTTGCATGATATTTCAACTTTTCGTTTTCTTGGATCCCACAGTCTGTAGTTGTTGGAAATTTCCTGGTATCCAACAAACATTAGCTTCTTACTTTTCGGATCCCACTTTTTGCGAAATTGCGGAGGGATTGACATATATGCACAGCAACCAAAGACTTTAAAGTGATTTATTTCCGGTTTTCGTCCAAACCATTTTTCAAATGCACTTTCTTCTTGATTCTGTGATAATGATGTTCTGTTCAGAATGTAAACAGCGGTGTTTACAGCTTCTGCCCACAAATCATTGGGTACATTCTTGTTGTACAACATTGATCGCGCTGAATCAATTATTGTTCGCAATTCTCTCTCTGAAGATCCATTTTGCTGTGGTGTATAGGGAGCAGAACATTCGTGGATTATTCCTTCTTTTCTTAATCGCTCTTGAAAGTTCTGATTCTTGTATTCCGTTCCGTTGTCACTTCTCAAAATTTTTATTTTGTTGCCTGTTTGTTTTTCTGCAAGAGCCTTAAATTCGTCGAACTTATTAATGACTTCTGATTTCTGCTTCATGAAATGAACGCTTCTGTAGCTTGTTGCGTCATCTTTGAATAAAACGAAGTAACGTGATCCTCCTGGTGACTCGATGTTCATGGGGCCACATACATCAGTATGAATCATTTGTCCCGGTTTATTCTCTCTCTTCATTGTTGTCGAATGTGATTTTTGGAACTGTTTACCAAATTGACATGCTTCACAGAATTTTTCTTCTCGATCGTCAATTTTTAAACCACGAGATTTTACTGCTTTCTTTATTGCTCCGTAATTGACGTGACCAAGACGTTCGTGCCATGTCTTCAATGATGCTTGCTTGCTCAGATTACACTCCAGCTTCGACCTTATTCTGAATTTCATCACCCACAAATTATTTTCGCGAACACCCACACATGCAACATCACCATTTTCTTCTTGAAACTCGCACTTGTGTTTAAATGCTTTAAAGATGAACTTTTTGTCAGTCATTACTCCCACTGAAAACAAACTCCGATTGAGTTCCGGGATATACAAGACATTATGCATTTCTCTGTTGTGCCACTGGCCTTGAACTTGGACTTGGATGTCGATGTTTCCAATACCGACTGCTGATATTACCTTATCATTGGCAATTTTAACACTTATGGGCTTCTTTAGTGTTTCGATGTGTGTGAACCAATCTTTTCGATGAGTCATGTGGACGCTGGCTCCTGAATCACAAATCCACTTTTCTGAATCAATTTCTGAACTGGCTGAATAAAGCAATGAAATGTCGCTGATAAAAGCATTTTTTGGCTTTTCATTTGACTTTTGTCTGTCGTTTGCTTCTGCTAAGCGCTTTCGACATTCACGCGCCCAATGCCCTTTCTTTTTGCAGTAATTGCAGTTTGTCGTCTTTTTCAGATCTGCAATTTTGCTTTTCTTCTTTCCTTCTTGTTGAAGTTGACCTTCTAGTTTTGCTTGAAGCGCTTTCACTTGTTGTTCTAGAAGGGATGTCTCATCTTCTTGCGTGCTCATCCTGACCTCTTCTTTTAGCAGGCGTGCTGTGAGATACTCCAAATTTTGCGATTTGGGAGCAACTGAATCCCATGCAGTTCGAAAATTGTTAAACTTCGGCGGTAGACCGTTGATAATCTTCGAACACACTGCACTTTCACTCACTTTTTCGTCGACATCGTTGAGTTCTTTTACGATTGTTTCAATTCTGCACAAAAAACTTGACATCTTCTCTCCGGTGCTCATCCGCACTTCATAGAATTTTTGCCATGTTAATTCTCTTGACAATTCCGTCTTCTGCTCGTGCAATGTGGTCAGCTTTCGCCACATTTCCATTGCTGTCTTGCAATTTACCAACGATTGCAGGACGTTCGGTGAAATTGTTGTTAGCAGAACAACTTGGGCTTTTGAATCCTTTGCTTCCCAAGCTGCCCATTCAGCAGATTTGGTGTCTTCAGGCTCAGGTTCATGTCCATCAACGACTGACATGAGCTTTTCGGCTTTGAAGACGATGGAAACGCTGAATTTCCACAATTGAAAGTTGGAACCATTCAATTTGACGATCTGTGCAAGATCACTTCGCGACGCGGTTGCCATTTTATACTTTCGTTCAACGGGAATACTAACACTTAATTCTGTACCGACTTGTACTACACTTATACACAGTTTTAGTGACCTGGGCCCATAACCTGTTGGAATGTTTAATTAAAAACCAGAGGTCCTTTGATATAAATGTATTGTAATGTATAAATGTAGTAACTTATTATTTGCACGAGCGCTCTCTGAGCTGGCTAAAAGCAAACTGAAGCAAACTGACTGAAAAACGCACAAACTGCAGATCATTGAGAGTATGCGAGACGTCGAACAATCGTAGTCAAAACAAGTCCACGTTAGACGACATCCGGACGCCTCACACACTCACAAAACTTGTGAATATTTTTCCAACAATTATTATTATATTATTGTTATTATTATACGAGGAGAAGAAACTCGGTGTGTGTGTGTGGCCTTCTTACACGGTACCGAGGTAATGCATGATTAGAGCAGTTTTTTCTTTAGTGATTTTGTCCATTTTATAGCGCACTTTGAGACGAAAAATAACAATGTTAGCTGCTTGCATAAACAATTAAGTTATAATTAGGATAGGGCTACATGTGGGGCTGCATTCGGCTAAACCACGTCGTGTCGTCTACATGTGCTTGCGGCCGGGCCACAACAAATAAAACTCTTTGTTTCCAATACTGTAATGTCGGAGACAACCGCAAACTATCATGTGTGTCCGTCTCTCATATCCTTAGGCGATGTAATCGTGCAAAATAAAAATTTCAACTTATTTCTCCTCAATATGCATTCTTAATTGCGAAGAAAGCGTTTAAAGGATGCGCTTCCACCCTTTCTCATCAAATAAGCTGTCCCTTAGGGGCCTCATGGATGTGCTAATTTTTATGTCTAAGCTCGACGCTAATTTCGAGCGGAGATGCCGTTTTAACGAGGTTAGTTTTAAAACTTATAAGGATTGTTCATAAACATAAATGATAAAAAAGATCTCCGAGCGACTATGCTGAGGGAAAACATTTTCCGAACCCATTCAAACTCGTATTCTAATTTTGAATTTTGGAAGGGAAGTGTAGAAAATTGACGAGACAATATTTTCTACAAACAGGGTTGAATATATAAAAGTCAAAGCTCCATATTATATTCTAAAAGTTTTGTTAAGAAAAGCTTTCGCAGTATAAGCAAATTCCCCAGGGCAACGGTATAAAGTTTATGTGAAAGAGTTGTCAGCGGCAATGTATAAGTATGATCGATAAGATTCTGCTAGAATTTAAGGCCCTGAAAATCCGGAAAATTTAATCTTATTTTCTAATAGCTTTTTTACAAATCACCCGAGATATCCTACCCTACGAAATCCCTTTATTGAATCCCTAAAATAAGCATTTGTATTTGAACCTTTGCGGGATCGAATGGATTATTTTTGGTGGAAGACTTGAACAATTAACAATCAAAGATGTCGCGACAGGTTTATTGTCAAAAACAATTAACATTCGAAAGGACACTAAGATGTTTAGCGTGTAGGTGTCAATATTGTCTTTTAAGATGTCGTGTAGAATAGTTAGGACCAAACATAAAGACAAATAAACCACTGTAGGAAAGCAAACAATAATTAAAGGCTCTTTGAAAAATTGACACCGAACATTATATTATCTTTAAGACAAAGATAGGAAACGCCGTTAGTCATTGCACCGGTCATCCATTTACTTTCTGAGACAATGTTCGGCTCGTTTGCTCTACAGTTGTCCAGCTATGGCTTGCATTGGAATTTTCCAGTTGGTCAGATGAAAACCATTAACGCCGGTACTACGTTCCTGGCGTTAAAAAAAAAAAACGATATTTTAATAATTTTGGTGTTCAGGTCGAACGACAAATTCTTAGAGAACGACGTGAACTGTAGCGTTGGATCGTGTTAAATGAGAAAAACGACTTTGCGGCCGTAATGCTAATATATTCCGAATGATAATAATCCCGTGAAGATAATGAGTTCAGAACCATAACTCTAGGTCGTCAGGTAACGACCAATGGGTGCTTAACGGTCACTTAAAAGCCGTCCAGTTCTATAAAAGTAGGCGTTCCTCGGCTATAAGATCAACTTTTAGTTTTTTCAGAGACAAAGCATTGATTGATCATATGTAGCTGATGACCTATTGTTTTCGACGCGATTTTAAAGCAATGTTTAAAATAATTAAGGCTTAGAGGGCGATTTATGGTCAAACGAATTTCTACGAATAAGATAAGACAAGTTACAATACGTAATGCTTTATTGCTTTTTTACACGGATCATAAACTCCTAGTAGGTGAATTTTGTTGACAATCGCCGTTCGAAATATAAACTTGATTACCAGTCCGTGGATGTTATTTTTGACACAATTCGTTTGATTGGCCTTAGGTTGACTTGCAACTTATAACAAATCTATTATTGACATTATATCCACTGCGGCACATAAACACAGACGTTTCCAGGTAACTTAAATTTGCCTCTAAATAACTATATAGGTATTTAGTTGAGAATTTTTTATTTTTACATTGCATTTAAGGCATCACATGTGTATTCGATAATAAATATGTGAAATGTGAGTTCGTTGCGGAGGGTTTATACGGTAGTGGTGCCGACGTTCGTCGATTTTTCGCAACGGGGTGATTATTCAAAGTCAATGACAGTATTGTTTCGAAGTTAATGTTTGATGAAGGTCTGGTATAGAAAAGAGGCGGGCGGCAAGCAATTTGAGCAAACTTTTTGTTTGCCTTACTCCTTTTCTTTTTGTGGAGGAACATAAATGTTGTTAATTATGATAAATATTCACAGCTTTTTCCTGGGAGAGCCATAGAAGCGAGCGGAAGTCTGTATTGTTATTCTGCGGGAGTTTCGTTTGTATTAGTGTTTAACCCTTGCCTTTTAGCCCGGTAACTTCCTGCTATCCTGCAGCCCCTTGGGACGGAGTCCTGCGAGTTTAAATCCTGCCGCTGCACCTCGTGTCCTTTGACTATCACATCGCTAGATTTTACCTGGGGGTGTATTTGATATTGAAGGGTGGTCTATGTTAATTTCAGCGCGTTTCTTTTTGACCCTTTCGATCTATGGAAGTCCCGCCCGAGGTCTTGCTGTTTGGCATTCTCTCGGGACGCCCTTCATCTCTTCGTGGACCTCTCAGTATTTGTACATTCAACCAAATCAAATCAAACACGGCCTGTTTGATATTAATTTAGCATTCGGAAATTTTTAACGAGCTCATTTCAGCTGCACGATTTACCTTAAAATTGTACGATTTTTTTTCTGTCAATATTGCTCTCCTCTCCCAGATGGAGAGGCTATATATCCTGTAATTCTCGTTGTTGTAAAGGGTCTACAAATTAAAATGAATAATTTAGAAATCATCTATTACTTAATCCCTGCAAGCAATTACAACGGCACAGGGGTAAATCTATAAGATGGGGCTTCGGCGCGACGTTCTTCTCTGCTCTGCCAATTAAAATTGATGCCATAATTACAAAGCCAATCAAAACTTTTCGGCGTCTCGAATTACGTGCAAAATTAAACTTAATTACAACAATTTTCCCAAAAATGACAACCAAAGTCAATATTATCTCTCGTCGTCTTTGAATATCGTTCGTCTAAACTGAAATTAATTGCATGCAACTAACGTTGACAACAACTCTAATCATTCTTTATTAAATCCATGCATTTACGCTAATGCGTCAACATTATAATTGCTAACTGAATTTTGCAAATTGGTTCAGAGCCGGCGTAATATAATCAGGATTCATCGAAGCGGCGGGATGCGTCACTTACGTCGGTAGCGTCATCTCATTACACTGTTTGCCGAACCGTTGAAGTTTACTCAACATCTTAAGATCTTGAGGCCTTTGTCTCCAAGACGTTATTATCTACACTGTTAAAGTTACGTTTAAACTCATGGATTAGGAACCCTTTGTTTGTTTTGCTCAACTCGACTGAAAACGATCTTATTAGTTCAAACAATGGTTACAAGCAAGTGAATTTTAACTGTACTTCCCTCTGAGTCGCGTCGATTTCGACAATTACCAACCCAATATTTTGATTCATTTAAACAAAATCCTATCGCAACTTATTATTAGAAGTGGTTTGTCATGGCATGGGGTAGAAAACGCCCCGAGGTTTAAACGAGGGGTTTGTCATCGTACAGTTCTCGGTTTCACTGATCAAAGTACGAGAGCTTTCTACTCGACAACAACTACAGCAAATCAAATTATAGTTTTATTGGTGAAGCGAATAATGTTCAATGCGGCAGCGTTTCGTGCTTTTAAATTTCCTCGGTTTTATATACCGCGGGTCCTCAGTTGAATACGCTACGTAGTACATAACGGCAGCCGTCAGAGAGCTACTTCGGTTGACCTTTAAGGCCACGAGAGCTGAACCGTCATGTACTTATTGGACCTGAGCAACCGATAATTGCGACACGCTCCCTTGTGACGCGTCTGACAAAGGCGCGCATATTTGAATTTTCGTCCTGACTGGTTGCCACGATTACTCCTTAAATGTGAAAAAAAAAACAAAAAAAAAAAACGATTGTAAACTCGTTTGCTAATGGTGCCATATAGAGTTAATAATTGTCGAACAAGCATGATCATTTTGGCGAAACCGCTGCTGGAGTATGTTATTATAACTAACTTGTTTAATTATGCTGCCTATATAATTAAAATTATTTTATTTGCCCATCTCGCTTAATCGAATTAGTATTTTATGAACGAATCATGGATTCATGAATCATTTGAATGTTATAATAACGTTAACACGACCGGTGTCGATTCTTCTGATAAATTAGTAAACGGGACGTTAACACAAACGAGGGCCCGGAAAAGAATAATTATTATTAATGGTAATGTCCACCTGAGTGGGGACGCTCTATCTGCAATGTCGACCGGTCACTAACTAATGTATTCCCCATTAAAAATAAGAATTCACATTACACGCTTCGCTAATGGATTTTTAATTACCTGAAACTAAATTATCCTAGATGTTGGCTCTCCCGATCGAGATTCTAATTACGTGCTGTAATTAACATAGCAAACTCATGTCAATTTCAATTACACGAATATTATCGCTTGCCAGGTCGTTTTTTACCGTCAAGAACATTATCGTGTGTTAAAGGGGTTCAAATGTGACTATTATAAACGAATTAGGTGCTGGGGATCTAACATCTGTGTCCCGCGTCTTTATTGATTGGAAGATTTTAATTTTGGACGTGCTCGGTAGAACATTAGATGTAAGAAAAATCGATTCTATATTATAGCAGAGTTATTGTTTGGAGAAATCAATTTGTTGTTGTTGTTGTTGGTGGTGGTGGTGGTGGTAGTGGTGGTGGTGTCATAAAAGAACGGTGCGGAAAAATAGCGGTTGTATCACGGTGGTTCATGAATAAATCCTCCCGAATGAGGTTTATAACGAGAAATGTTTAGATGTCGAAGGGGTCATCTGTCATTATGAAAAATTCAAATTATGCTATTAATCTTTCACAGTTCTCTGTGTTTTTGCATGGACAGACGATGCCATACGTGACAGCGTCCGGCCGGCTTGTTGGAAAAGGGGGTAGAGACGAGATGTTGAGCTAGAGGGCACTGGGGAGCCTGACTGATATGGTCGCTTTCTTTGCATTATTTAGTATGGACGCCAGTACCCGTCGCTCGGAGTGATAGCTTATGTTCGTTACCTCCAAGCATTGGACTTGATAACCGTACGCGTTATTCGATCCTTGTCACAAATATTATACCATGCTCCACTCTCATTCCTCGTTTCGTTCGTATCTTCAACTCTCGTTTCAACACAAACACACACGATCGAATAAATGATAACTAAAATCATGCCAATCCAATTTGTGGCTTAGAAACTGCTTTCACAAGCTCATCCTCGCCGCTTCCTCAACAAAACCGAATAAAAATCGGCCTTATGCTTTTAAGCTTCTGTCAAATAAAATCGCAACGGAACAACCTTAGTCCAGATTAAAACAAATCACATACTTAAAAATTACTCTCAGCTTTATTCCCACTAATTTCTTTCGGTTCGAAGCTTATTATGTTACAGTAGAAGAAAATTTTATTTTTTCCGGATATCTAATATTCGATTCCATTTTATTATTTAATTTTTTATCAATATTATTTGATCAACTTCCATTTTCGTGTCTATTTAAATATTCTAGTCTACTTTTTTCTTGAACTTCTGACTTTGAACATTCTAATATAATGATGCGCACTTTCTAAAAGTTGTAATTAAATTAATATTCGAAGTATGTTCCAACTTAATACAATGTCGACTAGTTTAAAATCAATAATTGTGGGTCGTTTTCTGTACGTCCTGAACATTTTTAATTTGTTGTGTTTTATTTACATATATCGTTGATAAAGTTTTGTGACAACTTTGAGAGTTTGTTTTGGTGTGTATTGAGACAAACGCGTTTGGGGAAACGGCGCTAAAAGAATTTGAAATAACATAAGAAGAGCGCAGCGCAGACAGTATCGCAATGTTCTCGGTTGGCCTTAGCGCCAAGTCCACTGTACTCGATATGATTTTTTCGCTTTACCGCGTTCCTGTCTTACCGCAAGAATTTCTCGATTAATATGTTCCTTATTATTATTTGCCCCGACTTCCCTGCAATCACTAAATAAATTAATAAATAACATAAAGACGACGCCGTTTCTATAATGCCACTTTAATTAGCACAGCAATTACGACCGGTTTCGCTCGAAAGAACCGACAATTAAACGGTGATATATTGTGAACCCAATTCTCAGCAGACCTTAAGCACTTGTGAATCGCCTTAAGAATGAAAAAAAAAGTAAGTGTACTGTAATAAACTTGCAAATTCAGGTAAAAGTCAGTCGAAATTTGGACATCACGAAAAGGAAGGGCGGTGGTTAATTGCATGCAAAAACCTTAAGCGTCGTCCATTGGATTCTTGCATGACCCCAAGATCTGATAAAAGTGCATTCAAATACACATTTTTATGTGCAATTTTGATAAAATGAATGAAACTAACAATTACACGCTTATGAAGAATGACTTCCTTTAATGTTCCTGTGGGGGGACCAAAACATGGGACCAAAAACCATCACGCGACCATAATGAGCCTTAATTAAATGATTTAATTGTTTTGTTAGAACGCATGTTGGCTTAAACTCGCTTAATTCGACTTGATTGTGTTTTAATTATTAAGTCAAGACCGGATCTTACACTTCCTACTTCAATTTATTCTTTTCTCCAGCTTTCTTGAGGATTTATTCACATTGTTACACGTTTGCCGTGCACAAATTTAGCAGATATTTTAAAAATCTTTGACCATAACTTTATTTCGTTCAAAATTAAAACTTTACTGCCTCGCTTGAACACCTGCAGGGTATGAATACGAGTTTACATGCGACCCTTACAATTTTCAGTATAACCTCATACCACAGACCCCTTCACCCGCCCTCCCATTAAATTAGACGAATATAAATATAACCCGAGTCGCCAAATTGCCCTATTTCAACAGAGGAAAACGCGTGCCGTATTTTCGATACTTAAATTAAATCTAGCAACAAACGTAACTTTGGCAGTTATTTAATCAACTTATAAGGTCTCCTAAGAGCGATATTTTATATAAATGACACCGGCACTAGTGATTTCGACCCTTGAGTCGGCGGGGCATTGATTATGACGGACTTAATCCATAACTGTATGACACTAACCCAATATCAGAAAAGGCCACGGCAGAGTGTCGTCTTCATAACTAATACCATTTATCACTGTAATGATCCAATAACTTAGCTCCAATCTCCAAGGAGTCGATCAAAATGCTACAGAATTTTGACGGTCGGTCACCGGATTTACAAATGCGTTAAAAGAGGGGTTGGTTAAAATGGCAAATTTTTTATGACGCGAGGTGGACGATAAAATATTTATGCCTTGAGTTAGATAATGTGCAGCTTCGAGTGAGAAACTTGCACTGAATATCAATTGGTGACGGTTGACCACCAATGCAGAAGATCGTATTTCGCGATTTCTCGATGCTAAAATATTATAAGAGTCGGTAGGGTATGCATGATTTTGGCACGAGGCGACTGATGGTAAAAGCGTGTGCCGAATGTATAACTTGAAAATTTATATCCAGGTCTAACCTATGATTTCTAGCATGTCGGATAGAGGTAGTGGTTGTGCATATTTAGGATTATTTCACTATTCCAAGAAGTGTGGTGGATGTTTCAGATATATCTGTACCCGTTAAATAACGGGTATCAAGACCAGTCTCCCATAGTAATTTAATTAATGTGTTTATTAAATCAAAAACAAAAACAAAAACGAAAAAAAAAAACAAAATGCATAAGCAGTGTCACGGAAATCGGGGAAAATAAAGGTTCGTGGTGAGATTGCACCAGCAATGACAGCCAAGTGACTCAATCCATCTCGAGATCCTGCAGGGAAAGGACTGCGGCCTCCCAATTTCTAGTCCTGATCCTCAGGGACAGCTACCTGTTCCTGATTTATCACTCGTCTGTTCCACTTTCTGCTAAACTTATCCTTTCCTTCTACCGATCCTTGATATTTAGCGAGATTTACTATATTCCCCGGGAATAAATTATCCGGGAAATCACTGAGGAAATGGCGCCGGGATGCCACTTATCAGCTCTTACTAATTTATTAAAACCGATTTTTCTCCCCCACTGTTATCTGTATTTTTGATAAGTGTCCGAAATTTGTGACGAGACTTAATTGTGCAATAAATGTTCCTTTATAAAAATATTTAGGTTAAGTTATATATTTAATTCTTCTTCTAAAAAATGACGAGTGATGCCAAAGTAAATATTATTGTAAGATCTATAAATAGTAGAATTGTCGTTCGAAATAGGACATCACAGCAATCGGAACGTATGTGTTAACGGCTGTCGCGATTTGTTTACAAAAACGACATGTGTGTATGTAGTTAATACCGCGACGCTGTAAACAAATCGACGCCAAAACGGTCCGACGCTTTATGACGCGAACGACGAATGTAACTCAGGCCACCTTTACATCTGTTTACATTTTCGGTCCTGTTTAAAACTAGACCGTTGACAAAATGGGTAATTGCTTTCAAAGATTATTTACACTACTTCACGTTAAAAGAAATTTAATAGAAACGAGGCGCCAGAAAAATATACTAAAATTCAAACATTTAATGCCATTGAAATGTTTGTTATTTTTCCTGATTTTTACGTCTTGGTCACAACACTTCGCTCACCTAAAATTACCCTCAAACTTTCTTATCGCTCTAATCATGTTACACAACTCAACGCAGAATATACTGTTTAAGGTAGTAAAAGCTTTTTTAATTCCTATAATGTCAACAAACGATTGATTTGTTCTTCGGATTTTTATTTTTTATCCAAATACGTAAATCGTCAGAATCACAGAGAGAGTACTGTACCTAATTCTGTAAAGGATGCGAACTTTCGTATAAAAAATTTTAAATAATTGGTACACGTGCCAATAGCCGCAGAAATCAGTGGCGGCTCATTTTTGGGGCAGGCAGTTTATTTTTTAATCGGTTATTAATAGCCTTAAATTTTATATTTTTATTTAATTTTCTGACAAACTCCTTCTCAGTTGAAATTACTGTCATACACATATATTTTTCTTTTTCGATGGTATTGCTTCGAATTACTTTTTTATAAAAATTATCATCTTGACTTCTAAAGTATTTTCAAAAATAACGATACGATTCAATAAATCTCTCTTCTTCGATTGAATTCATGCATTGCTTCAAATTTAACAAATTGGAGAATCGAGTATTTTAATTTTAAGTTTCCGACCAGTTAAATGTCCTACCATAATTGTAGTAATAAGTTCGTGCTATTACTTTATTTTTCAATTCGAATTTTACAAACATTCAGTTTGCATTACTAATTCGAAGAATTCCTCTAGTAGTTTATTTTAAATTGTTATGGAAGTCTCCGAAAGGGTATCATTTCTTGTAGTCATCAATAACACTAATTCCTGTTAATTTTAAACTACTGCAGAACAATAAATAAAAATATAGATACACTTTTTATATATTTATTAAGTATTTGTTGTAACCGACTTATAAAATAATTGTTAAATCTTTATTTGAGGTGCTGAATCAATTAATTACAATTAATAATATTAGAATATAATTATAATATAATAATATTTTGTTTGTTTCACATTCAATTAACGTGTTATCTAATCCTAATATAATCCTGACTTTTTGTGATAAGCGCCCAAGTGATTTAAATTTTTAACAGAGCAAAATTCTCGTCTTTGTTAAATATCTTTCAGCACTATTCTTCAAACATGGCCAACAAAACAATTGACGAACAATTTATCCTTCACAACAGAGCCGACCAAATTTAAATTTAATAAAAAATATGATAATGTATTTTATTGAACAACTCATATCGTTGTCACCTAACACACCAACATTGCTTATTTTTCCATCTAAAAATTGTAAAATTTCAATTTTAATATAAATCTAACCAAAGATCGAACCCGCACAGAACGGTTTGTCAACCGTGACGCAAATAAACAATTGAGGCTTAATTCAAAATTCGACTCCTGTTTGACTCTGCTCCGGTCCAAAGTTTTTCAGGCACCGAAGCCCATACCCCAGGCGAAGAACGTGGCCAATCACGAACTGCATGTCCGAAAAAAGTCAACGCCGAAGCCATGTCTTCGATGTGATTAGCGCAGCGAGGTGCATTTTTTCAAGCAAAAAATTTGTAAAAAGCGCCGGTAGGGCGTTTCCATTTCAATTCGGTTAAAATAATTATTGCGAAGATATGAAGCTGAAAAGGATACCTTTAACTAAATAAATTTGTTTGTAAAATGTTAACGACTGGAAAGGTGAAAAAATATAATAAATTTACAAAATTTGGAACTAATTAATCCGTCATTGATGCAGGCCTCCTCTGTCTTCCCTGACCAGCCCCACTGGTAGAAACGATAAAAACGGAAGTCAAATATTAGACCGAGATGTAAATGCGGTTAATGCATTTTTATTGTGATTTGAAAATTAAGACAAAAAACCACATTATAAATTAACGGAACTTAACAATAGATACTTATTTATTTCTATTGGAAGACATTTATTGTATAACTTGTACTTGGATTATCAAGATTATTAACAAATAGATCTAAATTGTTTTTGTTTTCGTTTGCTCGTTCAATGAAACGAAAATATTGTTACCGGGACCAGACGAATAAATCCGATTCTTGTCATTTTAGAAATAAATATCTTGCAGCACCATTGACGGTGGAACCAGCGTTCGGACTGATCATGTGTGTGTAACTCCCTGAATCGACAATATAATTATCGTATATTTTAGATTCTTAATGTGGTAATATGAAATATAACCTGATAAATAAGTATGTTTAGTTTGTCGAGGAACAGCTCCTCGGTCGTGATGTTATATTATTCTGTTGCCTTAAGGGACATTGCAGTTCGCTTATTCCATGCCTTTTCATAAAACTCTTTGTGAACGTTACCGTTAACACACCTTCCAGAAGAGAAAATCGTGTGTAAAGGAAGCATTCCATCCATACTCGTGTGAAGTTACGCAATCGTCAATTGCTTACGACGAGAAAATCGCATCTCATTCCTCACCGAAAAACTTCAAAGACGCGTCTTTGTTTCAAGTGAAATGGAATTTAGTTAAAGCGGAAGTGAAATTGATTTGTATGATGATTTATGGTGTGAATGAAGGGGTATAGTGGGCTTCTAGGCGTTAATAGTCCCAAATGAGTCCGGAGTCAGTTGGAGACAAAGCATTATTTTGATATATTAATTCACAACCCCGACAATTTGTAAGCGACGGGTGTCCAAGCATTAGGGGAAATTCCTACTGCTTTACCGAAATGACACACGACGGCGGCGGTGTGTGACTTTACAAAGGATTAAATATTGCCTGTTACGTGGGGCCAACTTTTAAATTAAATTAACATGTAATGCTGCTAGATGTGGTAGTATCACTTATTAAATTACGACATGCAACTGTACAGCTATTAAGGGCCGAGCGAAGACCAAGAACACAAATTTATTTTAACAATTTGCTGGGTCATATACGTATACATATATCATTATCGTTTCGTCGAAGGGTTTGTTTACATGTCTTTGAATTTAATTTGTTTCTAATTGGCAAATATTGTTCCATAAATATTAATTCGCTAAATGATCAATCCAGACGTCGTTATCAATACGATCGCTTTGTTTATTGGCTGGGCAGTGTGTAGGAGCATTACAAGTTATCGAATAATGAACTGTCATCCTTGAGTTATAGACAACGGTTGCGGCATCGGCAACAAGAAGGATAGTGGTGGACCTTTTTGCCGCGCCCAGTCATTTAAAATTTACATTCGTTTTGGAAACGGTTTACTGGTCATCTATAGTCAAATGTGCGACCAGTTGACCACCGGTGTCTATGCATAGATAACGACGTCTCGGATAGAATTGCCCTCCGGGGATGTTTTTACTTTGATATGTATGATATACCGTATTGTCGACGTATTGAATTTTTAGATATTTATACCTCTCCTATTCTTCTCACCGTTCTATTATTATATTGGTTTTGGGACTTCTCCTGGGGATAGTGCGCGCCCCGTCCCATACATGTTATGTATGCATTGTGGATATACATCTTCCACGAGTGACAAATTTGTTTTTCTTACAATTCCACTATACTCCGGTTCAATTAACTCGAACATTTAATTCGTCTCTAACCGTATCATAAATCCTCAATTCCTATCTTTTTCAACGCACTCGTCTCAAATAAAATTGAAATGCTACACGTTCTTTTAATCAATTTCAAACAGACGACATAATACGTAAAGTTAGACTGCTGATTTACGGCGAATAAATCTGAAAGCTTATAAAACTGACTGATACATGTGTAAATAACTAAACAGTAATGGCGCTTTCGTTTCTTGGATGTTTAACAACGTTAACGGTTAGTTGAATTGGAACAAATCGTCGAACTGTTAATTGTTTTAATAAAAACCACATCATCACACAACTTGATGGTCGACTTTGTTTAGGTCGGCTCCCGTTTGAATTGATCTCGTAAAATTGACGAGCACAATATTCAAAATAGCCGGTGATTGATGACGTCACGGACCCAAAGAAAAAAGTAACAAGTACCTAATGCAAGTGTGCTTACCGTGATATACCCAACCGTGTTTACACGATTCGCAGTAGCGTAGGTGGCACTTCCCGGGAACAAAACGTTTACAGCTGCATTTAGGAACTGTACATCGTATTGCCTGTAAAAATATACACATCATTAACAGAAAATTAAAAGCATCAGTCTAAACAAGAAGCAAGAAGGTAGTAGAAACGAGTGCGCATTGCCCTTTCGTACATTGCACAATTCACAATTCAAGAAGGATTTTTAAATTAATTTTATCCCTTTCGGGTACGAAGGAGTAAAAGGTCCCTCATGAGAGGTAAGTTCCCTTTGGCATAAGTCGCCTCATTGTTTCATGTTAGAGAAATTGGCGTCAACCTCAATGGGCCTTCTGGGAGTCCTTAAAAAGACCTATTTGAATATTTCCAACATGGATTTTAAGATGCGTGAATTTTTATCACCTAAATATTGAACCCTAAACCCGAGGGGTGCTGATAAATACAATGACTAAACTGACGAGATTCCCCCACAAGCCGCCACGCCGTTGTTTCAAAATGTAAATTTTGAAAGAAATAAAAACAAATCCGATATGTGACACCGGAGTGTGGGTTGTGAAGAAAGGTGGTCGGTCCGTAATAAGTTGTTCAATTGTTAATGTAAAACGATCGTATCAAACTGTGCAGATTGGGCGTAAATGTTGAAGTACCGAAAGCAATAAAACACCAGACACTAAAATCAAGTCAAAGAAAAGTGTCGGAGGTAAAAGGGTGGAAATATGAGTGAAGAGAAAATTAAAACAAGACACTTTATACTGGATGAGTTCCCTCGTCAGTTGTTAATTAAACAGGACAAAAATTGCTTTATGAAATGAAACTTTTATTGTAGTAGGGAAAGTAGTATTTTTCTCCAGATCCCACAACGTAAATTTTTGATCCAAGGTGCGTGAACTTTCATTTAGAAGTCGTTTAGGGTCGCGCCTTATAATGAATCACCTATACTGTGTAACTCTTGTAAAAGCTCGGACGTTAGTCCCTTATTGTACTACTACCGTGTGACACGAAAACCCCCGGAAATGACGACCACATTCCGGATTTGAAGCCGGGAAAACATTTTTCTAAGATGGCAATTTGTTAATCAGGAAGAATGAGACACACCTTTGCACGATTAAGACTTAGTGCCTGTTGTCACGACATAAAGAAAATTAGCCGATCAATCAATAATAACAGTACGAAGCGATGTTTACCGAACATAACTTATTAACCAGAGCTAGCTGCACTTATTATGTGCCGATTTGGCTACATCGTCGCTAAAATCCATCTTCGACATTCCCTAAACAGCGTCTTGATGCTTTCTTCTTTCCATCTTTTTGCGTCATCAGACTATCACCGTAAGTGTAACAAATCGCATAAGACATATTGCAATTTGCGATCTAATCCTTCGTTTCATCGCTTTAACTTGCTTTCATTCTGTGACAAAATCTATGTTTTAATGCGTCGGAAATCTTGTTGGCTGCGCCTATGAAATATTTTGCGTTGGAAGAAGTTGCTCAATTATTAGTAGTAGCGGCAGTTGTAGTAGTAGTAGTAGTAGTAGTAGTAGTAGTAGTAGTGGTACTTACTACTAGTAGTGTAATAGTAGGAATTGTAGGAATAGTAGTGGTCATTTATAATTAGGTTGATTCTCATACAAGATTACATTTTGATACTTATGTAAATTTTTAATTGTGAATAAATCAGTTTGCAACGTGCGGTCCTTTCATAATCCCCATGCGTCTTCGCCTTATTTTAGTGGCTTTCGTGTGTGTTTGCATCCATTTGCTAATCATATTGATTTTTGAGCTTGGTTGCAAGTTGTGAGGAAACAGAGGGTAAAAGAATATCGCGGCTTCCAGGCGACACCGCATAAATTATTAGTTATTTTGTGTTATTTTCGCGCCATTACACGACGGCGTGGATGCCTGCCGTTAGAATATTGCACAATAAAGCCATCTTTCCCGTGGCTCAAAATTACAGGGGGATTTGGTGGCGCAATTTAAGGGTGAATTCGGAAAAATTACCAGCATTGATATTGCAGGCATAAATTACTGAATGTGAGATAAAGGAAGTTCCACCCTTCGTCTCGTTCCTGTGTTTGTCTTTAAACTTATTTATTTATTCCCTAATATGCAAGTGTTTATTAAACTTTGAGGAAGTATGCGAGAGCGGGATTGCGCGACGTTTAGGTCGGCCCGCTGTCTTCCTCGGGCGGTTTTTCCAAACGGGTTAATTTGTTAATGATGCTTGGTAATGAGAAAATTGACAGTGAATGATAATCTGTCGGATATTTTAGAGTGTACATCAAAATGGCGCTCAATCGATATACTGTCGCTATTGGATGATGGCTGAGGTGAGTGTTGACAGTTCAATACTGCATTAATCCATTAATACACATCAGCCTAACGACCCCACAGATTACAAGCCTGCTGTGGGATGCGAAATCAAAATCACATCAGAGAGGAGACACAATATCACATTTTCACGTTACCTCCACACCTAGTTCGTAATTTCTTTTCATACGCCTTCAAATCACATCTACCATAATCACATACTTCCAAAGACCCCAATGTAGGCATTCGATTCACAACTGTTTTATCAGTATTGGTATGTTTACCGGTTTTGCACAGAGCGAGGGTAAAGAATTTGTCGATCATCAACAGGAATTTATCAAACTTAACCAGCATGCCATGCTCCGATGAAAATTATGCAATATTTAATAAATTCCAGCAGCTATGCTTTCAACAACTATGTAAACAATTTTTTACGTACCGTCTGAACTTACACATATCCAACTATTATTATTCCCGATGTCTTCGTATCACTTAAATATGTTTTCTTGCAGGTAATTAGCGGATGAGTCTGTGCGACGCACATTTACCGAGAGCATTTAAATGCAAAGTACTTGAACCTGTTGATGGGCGGTGATCGGTAATTATTGTGCCCCTTCAGATAAATCCGATCTTAATAATTGACGGTATTTGCTCCGTCTCAATTTATTTAGAAGGTTTACGTTCAATTTTATCGAATCTTGCAAACAATAATTAGCAGTTAGTTATATTTATTCTTAATTTTTTTTAACGTGTAAGGGTATGTACACAGACGACGTGTCAAGTTTGATCGATTAGAACGGTCGCCTCGAACCGCTAATTAAATGACAATTACTTTTTTGTTTTTCTCTCGAAAATCTCTTTGAGATTAAGGGAATTTTGTCAATTAAGCGGTAACTATTTGTTTGATCAATGTAATCGTACATTCTTCAGACTTCACCATAATAGATGAAAACTCGCAACCATTACTCTTGATGTCATGATCTCGTGATTTGTTCTCAACTTATTCATTTTTTTTTTCGTTAAGTGCACTTTTTCTTAGGATGACTCTTCAAAATCCGACTAATGTAGTACTTTTCACGGATTATCAGAGGGTCCGATCTTCATTTCCTCATTGCATATGTGCCGTATGTCTATATCTCAGAAGTTCCTGAAGACCTTCATACGAACGCGTGTCTATCAATCGCAATTTCGGCGTGAATCGTGCACGGCGAAGGGTGAAAATGAGACCTACATTTTTCCGGACGTGCTGTTTTTTACAGTTTCCTTTGCGCGGAAGTAGTAGATACTTTTCAGATATAATGGGGACGTGGTTCGACAATGTGCGCGGTCACAGTATAATCAATCTTGTGAAAAGATCAATCAAAATCCGGGTTCTCCGGCTGATTTGCATGCCGACGGGCAAAGATGTTTATAAATGGGCCGAGACAGCCCCTAACCCTTCCAGCAACCACTTACCGATTCCATTTTAACCATTTTATACACAAATACGTAGATCTCGGTGTCTTCTAGAGCGATTAAAAATGTTTTCTAAAATATGTCCCATTATGTACAAAGCTAATCGGTTGCGAGGAAGTGGTAAAAGCGGGGTCAATAGTGTCGGTGAACCGCGACACCATAAACATAGTCGGTTGACATCTCAACATCTTTATGGTGTCGTTACGGTGAACGTCAACCAGCACTGTTGATCAAAGACGGCCGTGCCGGGTTCTCAGTGCCCGGCCAATGTTGTATGGTACCGAAGACATACACTGCATGCCGTCCATCAAAACCCAGCGCGGTCGCCGTCCCATAAACGGCAACGCTGTGGGGTATCAGACGGTCCACTGGTCTCGGATTCATGTTGGGGTGTAGATACAGTGTACACCAGTAACTATGGGCAACTACCAGCAAAAGCAAACCACGAGCGGAAGCTCAATGTGCTCTGGGTTCCTTAATTGATAGTTAATTTTATCCCCATTCACTTTTTATGACTCTACAGTGTTATCAAGGCATGCGCTAATTAAAATTATGTCATCGGAAAGATATTTTGCCTTAGTTAATTCAATAAATTTATTACTCATGAAAGAGGCATTTGGTGTTATCGTAAAAGGAAACCTTTTTCTCTAGAAATCACTCCTGGATCCCTAGTAAATTACGTGGCTCTTAAACCATCCTACAAGGCAAGGTTAAAGTGCAAATTTTAAATTTAAAGCTATCTTCTTGCTAATCTCTGTTTTGTAAGTTTTCAAAAACAGAACTGAGTAGACGTATTTTAAAATTTGTCAAAAAAAACACTTTTAGAATCCTCTTAGAATTTTCACGGTTTTAAGAAACCCTTTCGAATTCATGGTGGTTCCGATAAGACGGAGGGGGTAATATTAAGTTTCAAAGACGAGTCAAGTTTCGGCACACGATCCTTTCACATGAGAGTGTTTTTAAAATTTAGAAGATGCGCGCTTCTCTGATGCGTTTTGCGGGAATGCTATCCATGACTAGAGGCGACCCGAAGAGATATATAAGCGAATAGGCGCTTCTGATGCATTTGGCGTGTGTTCTGAATTATCTTAGACATGCAAATAGGCTGGGAGAAATGGTCATCCATTAAAGATTGGGTTATTGATTTGCATAATTTTAGCTATCGCTTCGTTCAAATGATCGGAGGTAAAATAAAAATTGTCGTTTCGTTCCGTTTCGTTTCGCTTTCGATCATTTTTTAATTAAGTGAAATCGTCACGCATGCAGCTTCTAAATTCCACATTACATTTTTTGTTGCTTCAAAAAATTTCTAATATTCTTCCGGTTGCTCGATAATTCAAAACGTACAATTTGCAAGACGAGTAAGGTATTATTAAATATTGCTTCAAATTTACATAATTCCCTCTCTGGCCCCGACTTAAATGATTTTAGAAGACAAAACTTAAGATAAAACCTTTTCTGCGAAGATTTCAAAGATGCATATTATCATGGATCGATGATGTGCGTGCCGATTAAGAAGTTTTCGAAAAAATTTGCATGATTATAGCTTCGAATCGCTATTTTAGTTTGTCCATGCAAATATTTGACACCAACATGCTACGATCGTGTCGTGGTGCTAATTATACAAAGTATTTAATAAAATTATTATCACTCTGAACACCTGAATATCACATCAAAATTCCCACAATATAAAACAGTATCAGTGTGTACATCTAAATTATGATGGTGATATCTACAGAAATGAATAAAGGGGAAACCAAACACTTAACTCCAGAATAAGATATCATTTTTTAGCTTTATGGCACAAACAAACTTCACAAATATAGCTGTAGTATTATGCAAAGACGTAATATAAAGTAATTTGTTGATAAAGTAAGCGCACACACGAGCGAGATAAGATTTGATGCTGTCAAGTTTAATAACAAGTCCGGCAACAACTTGCCTCAAAGGGAATTGCGATTAATTAGGTGAGCGATCGCTCCAAAAATTTGCATCTCCATGACTTTTATTATTACGATCGAAGTGCGGTATTTTCACGGTGCAGAAGCAGCCGAAATGGATATTTTAAGTGTGGTCATTAGGTGGGAATTTTAACAATATACAAATCAAATATACGGTGGCAACCTGACAACAAATAACTCGTTTTAACACCTCACCAGTATCGGACTATCACCTAATTTATGTTGCAGAGGAGCAAAAGATTGATTGTGTGTTACATGGCAAAGAAGATTTTGAATATTTAATAAGTGTTGGAATTAGTTTATATTGTTGTGTCTCTGATTAATGTTTATAAATATCTGGTTGTAAACCGAAAGACGAGACGGCGAGTACAGTCCTGTTCAGTCCGTACGAATATTCTTTAGGACCCCGATTACATTTTAAGTGTCTTTTCTTTGGTGTATGGTTTACTGCACCAAGAAATACGCTTTACTGGCGGTATTTATGAGCTGTTGTTAGAGTGCGGTTTCGAACAAAGGGATATTTTCTTTGGCAGAGACCTTGTTAACGTATATCCATCTATTCCCGCCATATTTCACGTATAAATGACATTGTTTATACATCATTTGGCGAAAGTCGTTGCGTTTGAATGACATCCAAAACGGGGTGCAGTTGGTTTCAAATTGGATAATCGCCCTTTGGAAGTAATTAAATTATTGGAAGATAATTTTAGATGATTCAAGCGTTATCTTTACTTAGAGGCAACATAAAGTTTAATGGTTGTGCATGAACTCGTACAAGCACACATAAAACCGCCGCTAAGATAATTTGCTTGTCTTAATACCGACATAAATTGGACGCCAAAACATGTTCCATTATATAGCACTTTTCCACCGACGACAATTTCTTCGATCGAAATCGACATTACTCATTAAAAGGTATCAAACAAAAATCTAACCCTCAAGTTAATTGTATATTTGCCTTGCTTGCATTTAACCTCCTTATTTTATTTGTACACAAATCCTATGAAAATAGACAGAGGTCGCAATGGGTGACGGCGAACACTGGACAGGTAACTAAACTATGTAAAGATCTGGTTATACGCTGCCAAACATAAACAAACATCGAATAACTGTCGAAAAATAGATAGGGCGTTTCTATAAATTCATGCAGACCAAAAACACGACTCGAAATTAATTTAGCGACAGTAAATTATGAGATCACGTAAACATTTATTTTCTATGGATTTATTACTATAACATGTTTATTACACATCACCTAAAACGCACTCTCACCATCTCAATTGGCACAGGTAAAAATCACATTAGAATATAAAAATTATTATGTATCAAAAAACCAACTCACATTAAATCTCCTAACCCTAGCGATATTATAATTTAATGTTTTTGGGATATATGTAATGCAGGATTAACGTCAGCAAATTATGCGTATGACAGAGTAGGAGGTTCGCAAATAAAGAAAGGACCGGAATGGCCCAAACGGTGTGTCCTCTTAAAAATTTTTTGCAAAAATCAAGTAAACATTTTTCTCACGTAATAATCTTATTAAAGTTCGTGCTTTATAACGATGTATTTTTCTTAGAGCATCCTACGAAGCTGCGATCTCTAATAACGACTAATGAGAAAAATTTCCACAAAATTGTCCTGAGTCATTGGCGACGTTAAAAACAATTTTTTAATGAATTGGCATAGAAATGGCACGGATAATTATCGCAACGTTCTTAATTAAGTCCCTTACAACTCAAGAAATCAATATTAAGTCGCGAAAGAAAAGTACAATATACTTAATCATTGTTTATTTGTCATTTATTCCTCTCTTACAAATTACAAAATCATTTAAATTTTGCGTAATTAAAAGCAGTTCAAGGTGAGCCACGACCAAAAAATTGAACGAAAACATCAATTACATATGTTGACGACAGTCTCGTCGCGCATTAAATTTAATTAGAATAATAGAAAAAGTTGCACTGAGGCCTCCAGCTCGGACAAAACAATGTGGAAAAATTGGGCCCACTTAATTCTAGCACTTGGCATTTTAGCCTCGGCAGCTCAGACGGGAACAGCCATAAAAACGGTGTCAAACTCTTAAGACGGAGTGACTTAGCGAACATCGCAAAGTGCCTCGCTTCAGGCACATTTGCAGGAAAAACCGCCCACAATCTGCAAATTTATTAAAATAAAAGACGCTGCTTCACATTTTAACGCCATCTAGCGCTTACGTGTTTACCCGAACCGGAAAGTCACATAATTTTATAAATTTGAGTTGGAGCGACGCGCGAACGAGGTACCTTTAACCATCCAACAGAAACCAATTTATTTCACGCCAAATCTAATGCCTATCTAGAAAATGGTTGCAAGTGAAATGCGAATGGAAATGCCGGCCTCGACACTAGTTGAAAAATTAACGAAAAATCGGTCCATTATGCGTGCTAGATATCTAAGATACGTGGGTGGCAGCGTTACCAATTTTTACACTTTTAACTCCGCCACATACGAAATTTTCGGACATTCGTTATATTGATTATTCATTATTAGATTATTCATTCCATTTCGCATTGGCATCTTATAGCCAAGAGATTGGATGCATATTCGCTTTAGTAATTCGCGCAGCGATACGTTGCCTCGGTTACTCCTAATTGGATGGAACCTTTGGTTGTTATGTGAAGCTGTGTAGGTTCGGCCTGTCGTATTTAGTCTGTACATTATTTTAATGTTACATTATCCGATATGAATTTCAACCATTAGGATTGCATAAAGTACGGTTTTTAATTGCCGACACCGAAATTCCCTAATTACATAGATCGGGGTGGACGTGTTGTCAAATTACGGGCTATCAGCGCCAGGAGTCCCTTTGTAAAGGCAGTTAAAATTTCTTAATTGAAAAAAGTGACACTAGCGCATTTTGTTGCTTAAGTAGACGCCAGAAGTGTATACCAATTGTGCAGCATCATGGGAAGGTGCAAAGGCACAAAGATCTCTCCTAATCAAGGGGATGACCGAGCTGATTCTTTTGTCGGGTTCGTTGTCATTTGACGGCCTTTGAAAAGTAACACAGCCGGCTGTCGCTCTTAAACTTAAATTACTAAAATTGATATAGACCTCAAGAAAATTACCGCCAACAAATCATACAGCTACAGACCTAATTGCGTAATTGCGTCTCACCATTAATCGGCCATTTACATAAAAATATGCTTTTCTCAACAACTCCTTTACAATGCCATTTTATTAAATGCAATTAGGTTTAATTGCCATCTAGCGATCACGAGTACCCCCCTCCCCCCCCAGGAAGGTGGCTCCAAAATCCGCCAGAATCTAATTATGGATAAATTAAAAGGACACGCTCCTATGACTGTCAAACTTTTTCACGCAATATTGGCGTGTTTTATAGAGAAACTAAAACAAGCGAATGGTTTAATGATAGGTATCTTGTATGTGGCAGAGGAGTGCGAGTTTGTGTGCGCACCGCGCGAAAGAAATGTGAACGTTTGAACGTTAGTTGTTTGCGTGTCGAGTCGAGTAGGTGACATGAAAAGAGGTTGGCATTTATGGAAAGGAAATTGCTGGTTGTCGCGCGCCTGTTAACCATTGCATAACACGTACCTACATGTCAGCCATCCGTCCTCTTCGCAACATGGACGTCCAAACCCTAAACTAATGGAATTCTTTATATCCAGTATCCGATCGAACGTTCCGTTTTAAATAAATATGTCACGCATTTGCTTGGACGGGCATTCAATAAGTCCTCATCACCGACAGCACCGGCAGTACTAAGTATGTCATTTCATGTCATGTCGTGTCGTCGTATCCCGATCGTTCTCTCGAAAATACAATTTTTTTTATAAAAGATATTATGTGCACTGCTTACCATGCAAATGGTGGATGCATGGAAGACTTTTTGCTCTCGGTGGTGGTCTTCTATAGTCTCTAATTTTTTGGCAGTATCAGAGCTTGTGGATGGCTGGTCGTTGGACATCATAACTCTCAAAACGGGATTTTCCGGTCGCACGAACCATGATGCCAAGCCCCACTGTAACAATTTGCAACAAATGAAAAACAGATCGTTTCGCTTGAGGTTTCGGGTTATGTAGATAAAGCAGCTTTCAAGCTAAGAACTGCTAAATATCATCTGGAAAAATTATTTTTGTACTTCACTAATGGAAGCACTCGACACATTATCAAAATTATTTTAGTGACACAGCCAGTACACGTGCTCGATTGTGGGTGTAAAAATACATGGTTTTAGTTACGGCCAACATACTTCATAATTGACGCCACTCGGCAAACATTAGCCATGTGACAGAAGACAAGACTTCGAAAATACGCAAGAATTCCGACAACACAAAACATATGGATGAACTTGAAAGAGACAATCGCGTTTATTCATTAACAGCGACCTGTCACTCGGTATTATTAATGCATTTTGAAGGGCCTTATTGAAGCCCAAAGTGGGGAGAATCAGAAAAGAATCGATTAAGCAGTAAAAAGCAAATAGATTTTTCGTAAACTGGCTCGGAACACAATGGAAGACAATAAAAGTGATATTTTTACAAGCATAAATATAATAGGTCCCCTTTCACCGAGGACCTAATATGGGGGTTGGTACATAATTACTAAACCCCTCAAACCGAAAGGGTTAATAGAGACCGTAGGGTGGGAACCGCGCCATATTTGATCAATAATTGAGTTAAACAACTGATGAAGGATGTACTTATCTCAGCCCTCTCGATCTTTCGATCGGTAAAGCCAACTGTTTTCAGATGATGGTCTTCGATCACATATTACTTAATATATGTATAACGTGCGATTTTATTGCAGAAATAAACATCTAAGAATCATCCAGGAGTTTCCTTCACCTCGCTTAATCCAATTAAAGTAAACCGTTAAATCCCCCAAATAAAAATCCTTCCGTGCATATTAGCGCATACGGAAAATGCCGTGTTTTGATCAAAGTAATGCTCCGTTCACGTTAGAAAGGAGATCATTGGGTGCGACGCCGCATCATTCTTTATTAGTTAACCGATCGATGTATGAAGGAAAAGTTCGAAGCGCTAGACCGTGGCGACATCTATGGAATTTTTGCATGACACCGCATACCTTTCTAACCATCGTCACCGTCATCAACCACCACCACCCACCACCCACCACCATCAACCTCCCCGACAATTTCACCCATCGAAAGCGACTTTAATTTTTCGGAAGCAAATTAAATTAAAGAGCCTACACAAAGCATGTCGAAAGTAATTATTTTAAATAAATCTTACGGTCAGTAATTAGAATTGGATAACGATCAATGAAGACATAATAAGATACCTTTCTCAACTCGACCAAATGTAGTAAAAAGATGGTAATTTTTTAACGATCAAGGAGTCCGCAAATCATCGAAATATATAATACTTTCGCCGGTTTCGAATTCAGAAAATAGGACTTCATCGAGTATTCCTGGTTTAATTAAGGTCGTCTCGTGATTCCGACAGCCACGTCCTCATTGTGTAAAAATCTGTTATGCAACGTATTAAAAATTGATTGGTCGGTGTTTGTGGAGTAATTATAAAGGACGCTCAGCGGTGGATTTATTTGCTCATTTGAGTATTTTCCTTGTGGTGCAGGAGAAGAGGAGGGGTCGTATGACAGAACTGTCGTTTTATCATTAAGCTTTATCAACTCTAATCTAAGTGTACTAGAACATGTATTACCACAAAACCCCGCCTACATTAAGTTACGTCCACATCGGTGCTAATGTGTCGTTCGGATAAAGATCTCGTCCATTAAGCCACAGATGTCTATTTTATTAATGCAGGCCATCGTAGATAAATCGAATCGAGTCAAAAGTCGATTTTTGCACGCGATGCGTCCGACTCCTCTCCCAAAACTGATATTTTTAAGTCGGATTTCAATTAGGAATTAATCAACTAATGCGGTCATCCTTAAATGTCAAAGCTGACAAGCAAAGAAATTTATCGTAAAACGGTAACCGAACAATTTTTAGGTGTATTTTATGTAAATCACCATAGGGTGCAACTGTTCGTATGTAAATTTGTTTTAGGATGATTTGGAAAAGACCAGTGGCGCCTGCAAATGGTTTTCACTTATAGCCTTTCGGTGTTTTGTTTTCTTTACTTCTTAGCGCCGATCGATTGTTTCTTGTTACCTGTTTCTGGTCGGTTTTAACTATTTACATGTTTATCAACATCTAGACGACAATGTTTATTATTATCGTGATGATACTAATCGCCGGTTCGACGGCCTTTATAGAAAATTTGCGATTTTTTATTTCTCGGAACCAGCAGAAAGCCAATTTATTTTTTGACGACATGCGAATACTTAACGCCTACTTATCGAACAATGCAAAATGAAAGGTGTCACACTAAATATATTTATTTAGGGAGATTTTGTTCAATGGCTTCCACGGTTTAATAGGTTTTACCTGGTTTTTGAGGACCTATTGAATTTTTTTAACGCTTGGCTAAATCTGACTCAGGTATATCGCTTTGAAAATAAACAATGCGAGGGAGTAATGCTCGATCGCAGACAGAAATACAGACGCACAGACACACGTCCAAAAAATGTTTGCAACCAAACTAAAGACATCAGATCGGATGTAGTGTGGACCGGGTCCATCTGCATTATTGACGCTGCTTCTATTTGGGTGAATCCAAAATTAAACCGCGTTTGAATAATGTAAGAATTGACAGCGATAAAATTCCAGTTTGTTTAGACAACAATGTTTGTTGTAATTTTCGTCGCGCTATTTGCACGTGGTTTTTGTAAATATTTTGCAAGAATAAGTTCAAGATTAAACTTTCTCTGAATGTCACATACATACATACATAATCGTAACAAAGAATTTCACAATTCATTCATGGTTGTGGATTGGAGTGGAGTGAGTGGGTATGGTGGTCTAGTGTGGTTATTAAGAATTTAAAAGGATAAGAAAAGGTGTAGAAAAAAGACCAGCGATCGGGCTTTAAACCAGTTTAGGATTAATTGCATCGAAATAATCCAAGTTAAATAACAAATTGTCAACAGCTATTAATTATAATATTTATAGATCGGTACATAATTCATTTATTCTGAACTGTTTATCGTCACGATAACCGCATGGCGGCAAAAATGTTGCACTTGATGTCTTTTTTTAACGAGATTTTTTGAAAGAATTCCACATGGCAATTTTGATATGCAGCTTCAGATTTTCACAAACGATCGCATGTTGTCATATATTAGCGTTAATCTAACAAGGTCGTTTGATAACAACGTGTCATCTCTTGTAATTACAGCTTAATAATATAAGATGCAAGGGTAAAAAGGCTTTAACTGAAACCACGAGTAGAAAAAAATTATGTTTATTATTATTACTAGTCATCGTGATTTGTATCTATAAATAACAGTCACATAAACTCAGTTGGAGCAAGATATCTGAATTAACTCTATAAAGCGGACAGACGGCAACGCTTAATCGATTTAGACCAAATAAAATGCAAATAAATCTATTTTCTATTTCTATGATCTTGCTCGCAGGTTCTAAGAGATTCCGGGAGATTGATTGATGACTGAGTGCGCTTCTCCGATTCTCCTCTTGATTTCTATACCATTTTTGCCAAATGATCACTTGAAACGGTCAAAACACAAAGGTAATTCAATTATTCAATCACTTGTTTTGTACATCTTGTATTCATTTGTAACGAATTTAAAACACATTGTTTACTCGGTTGCTCACATAGAACACCGTCTGACATCCAGTGCAGCGAGATGCCTCAAGTTATGCATATAGTTAGCATAGGGTGTGCCATATTTAAATATCTACATCGTTTTGGTAGCCGAGGGAAGTGTCCATTGTTATAACCACAAGAACTACCTCAAAATGGTACAATCGAGTTTGTTTAAGACAAGAGCTCTCGACTTTCTATACGCTTCTCAGACCATCGAACGGGAAACTGCGAATCTGCACTTTTCTCAAATATCTAAATTCTTTCTGGCACTCTAATGGTACATGCTAGAAAAACAGGGAAAAACTGGCAAACATTTCGGGAGCCACGAAACAAAAATGTCGAAATCCTCCGCCAAAACAAATTACAGATTCGGTCTCTAAACATTTAAAATCAAAATAAATAAATAAATATGGTGAATGTGAGGTCTTTCTTGTCACGCAGTGCACTTTCCTGAATACTCAAATGGAGCAACCATTAATGTTTTTGTCTCATTTTGACTTTCTATAATACGACAAATTGTGTCATGCATCATTTAGACTTTTGTGGAAAATTTAACACTTAATTATTGTTCGGTGTGATTTATATGGGCTGTCTGCATCAACACGGCATGAATAATAAAAGAACACGATTTTCGCGTAGGTAATAGAGATCAGCAAAGCAGTCAGTGGCGGTCAGTGAATTTAATTTTCTCACAAGCTCCTTCTCACCAGAAATTACTGCCATACACATATATTTTCGTCGTCCGATGGTATTCCTTTCAATTATTTTTTTTAAATAAAAATATTCATTTTTACTTGTAAAATGTTTTGGAAAATATAAATATAATTCAATAAATCTCCCTTCTTCGATTGAATTAATGCATTGTATGAAAATGCGTTGAATTAGTGTAACAAAGAATACATAGATTTTGAGCAACAATAATTTAATTTTAACTTGTCAACCAGTTAAATGTCCTATCATAACATCCTATCAAAACACAACGACTCAAGTCTAGACGAAGAATCAGAGGAACTGTGACAAACAATTTATCTATCCATTACAACACAGCCGAGTAAAATTAAATTTAATAAAAAATACGATAATGTAATTTATTAAACGCATTTCGTTGTCACCTAACACATCAACTCTGCTTCCTTATTTTTCCATCTTAAAATTCTAATTTTTTAATTGCAATATAAATCTGACCAAAGACTGTACCCACACAGAATGGTTTGTTAAATGTAAAATGAAGCAATTAAATAAAGATGATGGGCCTTCAGTTCCAAATTCGACTCCTGATTGGTGAGAATTTGTCTCCGGTCCAGTGTTTTTCACGGCACCGAAGGCTGTACCCCATCCAAAAAAGTACCAATCACGTACGAACAGTCCGCAAAAAGTTACAGCACCGAAGCCATGTCTCCGCTGTGATTTGCCGATTGAGGTGCATTTTTTCAAGCAAAAAATCTGTAAAAAGCATGGGTCGGGCGTTTCCATTCAAATTCGGTTGAAATAATTATTGTTAAGATCTGAAACTGATAAAGATATCTTCAACCAAATCAAATTTTTTTATCATCTTGAATTTATAAATATTAGAAATATTTACTTAAAAGGTGAAAAAAATTTTAAATTTACAAAGTTTGGAAGTAATAAATTCGACATTTGTGCAGGGGAGGCATTACCTCCTCTGCCTCCCCTGAGCAACCGCCACTGAAAGCAGTGATACCTTCAATTTTGACAACATTCGCGATGAAGATTTAACTTATGTGAAATTATTTTAATTGATGAAGTTTTCATTTCAAAAAGGGCCGGTGTACCTGGAAGAAAAGGCGTCGTCGATCTGCCTCGGGCGATTATAAATTTGAAAAATGTGGGGTGAAGATGTGCAGCAGAGCAAGTTAATTAGCATGCAGTTAACGGGTGCGCAATAAGTTTAAGATTTGTTATAGGTGACGGTAAGTGTGGGTTTTCGAAAATTAATCGGATCTGAAGTGTTAATTACATTAACAATATGTAAGTACATACATACAAGTGTACAAGAGACAAAGCCGACAAATATACGAAATGATGTATTGGTCTGTGTGTAGTTGAGATATCCAACCCGATGATCGTTTTTCAGTTTTATTTTGAATGCAGATAGTACTCAATATGGCCCCTGTGGCAGCGGAGAAGTATAGATGAGTTGGCCTGTCCAATGACCAGGTGCGGGCCATATTGTATAATAAGTACAGGCGGACAATAAATTATTAGTTGCACTGGAACACGCCAGTCGGTTCATCCTCGCTTTATACCTGTTATAAGATATGGTTATTTGATTCTATGCTTCCATAACCGCTCTTGTGTTTTGACCATATATGAATTAGTCTGGTCCAGTGATCAATAGCAAATTACGAAGACCGCTAACGATCCAAAATTTCTGCCGCAAAATTTATTTGTTTTTGTTCGATCACTTTAAATAACATTCATTATCACAGTTTAGGTGAATGATTTGTCCAAGCGTTCAAAGCTGATGTTGAAATTTTTACCGTACTATTATCCCAAACGGCAAGAGGTCATCTTTAATTAGTTTTTGTCAAGACAATAATAAAAAACGTAATCAGAACGATTGCTAAACCGGTTGGAAATCAAATTCGCTGCAGAAGTTGTCAAACTCGTTTTAATAGCATTATCATTACTACAGAGATGGGTATGTCCATCTCTATACTTGAGAATCGAGAAAATAAATATTTTCAACATTACCAAAAATCATACTAATCCAACTTGACAAATTTTAATAAAAGTAATAGAAGTTGAAGTAATTCAACACACCATTTAAAGTATATAACAATTATAACATTAACCTAATTGTTACGTTACGTAATTCCTCTAATATGTATTTACATTTGCATAACAAAATAATGCATAAGCAGTGCAATTTTAGTAAATATATAATTATCTAATCTTAAGTACAGTAATAATGAAGTCACACAAGATTAATTCAATAAGTGGTATTTGTCGTTTAACTGTAATTCAGCAGTTTGGAAGAAAATATTGCGAAAGAGTAGATAAAGATAAATAATTTAAAAAACTACTAATGGCCCGAAATAACACGTTAGAGCATGGTTCGGCAGACATACTCGTACATCTAGTCACAGATTAAAACACAGGCCAGACTTCAGAAAAATGTCATCGATATCTTGCTGCTTGAGAATTTTCTCAGATTGTAACTAAAATTTTGAAAGTTTTTGTAATTGGTTACGTTTCAGTAGGTACATTATAAGGGCGAGATCATCAAGTCGGATTTTTAACCCTTCACATCCTGACAATAGGATGTCAATCGCTAGGATTTGAAACAAAACACCAAATTACTGCCGTATTCTCAAAGAACACATTATATGTATGATGAGTCGATTAGAGACCCCTAATGAGCCAGCTCTTTCCACCTAAGTCATATCATTCGAGTAGCCAGAAACACTTCCTAATACAGCAACACAAGACTGACATATATATTTATTACATATCATTCTGTACAAATCAGTAAACAGGTCCCCTCAGATCTTTTAAAACCACCACACAAAACTATCAAAAATGAGAATTTTAATCATCACGCACAATTTAAGTTAAATATAGATGCTCTGGATGCAAGCCCTTTAATTTAGCTCCCAAAACCCCTTGAAAATTTGCGGTCGGTTACTAATGTAATTTCTGTATTGTTTACGTTACTGATACATTTTCCAGTCCTGAGTGGACACGTTATTCCCCATTTGTGTTTTCATTGTTGTGTAAAAGAAGGAATGCGTAGTTAGAATGAAGGAGATGGTTTTTTTTTTAAAGACTGATTGCATTCGAGTATGGTTGAAAAATGAAATGCGTATAGGTTTTGGTGGAAAACATGTGGACGCATTTATTTTCGCAGCCCTCATTCCGATGAATAAATTATCGTCGCGGGGGCGGTTCGTGTTTGGTAACACATGACAATGCGACCACAGATCTGTTAAACCGCAATGAAAGGGTATCAATTGTTTTGTTCCTGGTCGGTTCGACACATGTCCGGGGGCCAATTAGGACAAAAGCTTTCGTGACAAGTCTTCTGTTGTCGATAATTGGATAAAAAATATATTTCAACAGAAATCTTAAGCAACCCCTTGGTCAACACGCACTAGGGGCGACATACGGCGTGATATGTTGACAAGACAACGATTCTCATTTTTAAGTAATTTTACGGAATCGACATGCGATAGATGGCATGGCGTGCTGGGCTTGTAAATAGACAACAGCTTTGTCTCGAACAGCTAGCGTGAAAGATTACATTATATAACGAGAACCTATTCCTAATCAAACAAGCGTTTGTTTTCTCAACAGTCCAATGTGTGTCGTCTACGAAACGACCTACAGGCACGCACCAAAACACTCCGGGTCCCTGTTTTTTGCCGCCTAATCTCTTCATCGGTGCTCAAAGATCGCCATCGCCACCATTGTCTCGCCGAATCTCCCACATATCCACTCGACCGTCCACGCCAGGATCTATCTCATTTCCATACAACTGTCTCCGGACGCAGCAGCTCCATCACCAGCCACCGATCTTGCCTTTCAGCTAATGATTAAAGCAACCCGTACACCGACGGATATGTGGCCGTATTGATCATCGAATGTATCCAAACTTGCTATTACCCACTGACGCACTAACGACAACAATATACAAATGTAATATTGTAATTAATAATACATTTCATTATGATATAGTCTATGTCTATGATATACTTATTTATGTATGTCTCTTCTTTAATAAAGAATTTAGAATTTCAAATATGTTAGCACAACAGTTGCATTTTAAGTGTATGACTCAAGCAATTTTTTTCCGCCCATATTAATGACAAGTGGAGCTTGAGATTAAAAATTTCTTATTATGTTAACTAGATCAAATTTAAAATTTTATTAAACAACAATGCCTTGTAAATATTTTGCTACCATAACGTCAAACAGTCAAATAGCAGGCCCTTACATTCCGCAAAGTATATACCTACATATATTTTCCGACTTCTTGGAACCCCATCAGTGTGTATCTATTAATATTTTAAATTGTAAATTTAAATATATAAGTACTGGACGAACGTTTTAAAAAAATCAAATAAAAATGTAATGATCCTCAGATCGGCCTCGGAATGGAAATTAAAAAATTCTTCTCACTTTTGTGATTCGGCGGAAGCATTTTTGAGATTGAACATTTTGCCTATCTCAGTTAAATAATTTATAGTAATCATTCACGTATAAGCAGTCGGAAAAATATTCCCATATTAATTCCTTCTGAATGAACAAACGAGTGTATTTCTCGCCATAATAGTAAGTAAGTATCTAAGATGGGTAATAATCAAGAAATACCGTTTTCTTCTCACTCTCTTTTGTTCTTCTAATGATTTAAATACAGTATCTATTGAGTTTTGCTTCGGTATTAAAATCGACCGAGTCGTCAAGCCTATTGATTTTTGTAATGAAACTGTCCCGAGGCCTGTCTTGGTTGTGTGGCATCGACATTATAACGCTTCACTTGAGCATCAACATTTGCATATTAAAACAGTATTTTAATGTAAGTTACACCGATGATTTATTGACGGGCGCTATTTAATCAACCTCTATTTAGGCACGTTTAATGCTAATTCACTAAAATTTATTACCTTTGAAATTGGCGATTATCGCACGTCGCTTTACCCAGGTTTGTTATTTATAGTACTTTCATGACCATGTTTTGTGTAAGTAGGTAATAAAGAATTCTTGAAAAAACTTATTCTATAAGTAAGTAAACCACATCTAGGCTGTGCTATATAACTTCCGCGAAAATGTGCGTTTCCCCGCCTAATTAATGCGTGAGTAGATTTTTCCAAAAAACTAGTTCAGTTCTCAAACCGGTTTTCGTTAGTTGAGAGAACTCCTCACTAAAACCGGCTTGGAATTCAGTGAAGTTCGTGAAAGTTGAAAGTTCTCAATATTGCGCCAATCGAAGCCTTCGCACGCAATCGGTGTCACGTGGCGGACGAGTCAAAGTGAGGGACATACGAGTATAGATAGAACTTACCATTTTGGGGGTGTACAGACTACTGAATCTTCATGACGAGTCTGGATAACCGAAGGGCGAACGTGCAACCGTTCGACGCCAATACAGGGCACTGAAGGGGTCAAGGTTCGCCTGGACGCCGGGCGTGTCACAGCGTCGCGACGGCCTATGGTCCCATTGGCGGCACGCTTGCGCAACCAAAGGGACAAGTGACAGTCCTTCTCGCAGTGACAATTTCGCTAGGCTCCGCCCTTATGCGCTAAACCGTCCAACGTGAACTTTAAAATTTAAATCGACGCCGACGACCGTCTCTGGTCCAACGCTAGACCAGGTGGAGTTTTGCCCCGAGGAGGAGGACCATAGGGAAAATTTATCGGACGGACTGCTAATGGGGGGTATCTACATTGATCCCCGTTATTTATTATCCGCAGTCAACACAGCACTAGTTTTTCATTTTCATTTTTTTCCAAATCTATCTATCTCATACAACTTAAAAACTACATTCTACCGCCACTCAATTCTGCACCATCTTTTTTATTTAAGTCAGAGACGAATGCCGGTTTAGTCGACATAAAAAGTAAAAAGTTTCAGAAGTTTACAGCCGAAACGGATTAATCTGATAATCCTTTGTGAAAAGACTTCAGCTACCTATAAGTATATATTAGGTAAATACATAGATATTGTGGAGTTAAAGAGGTTAGCAACAATACGGAAAAGCATAATGTAGGCACGAGGCATCCATATTTGCCAATGTTAGAAATGTAACATCGAATAGTTCTTTGGTGGTTTTAAAACATTTTCACGCCGAGTATGTAATACGTAATTAGTTTATTGTCTTACTTCACTATTTTTTTGTACATATTTTATATGAAACATTGCTAAAATTGCGTTCGACTTGTTTTAGAAATCACATTTAATATAACACGTAAGTAGGTATAAAAAATTAATTTAATCCCAATGCACTGCACACCTACCTACCCCGGGTTTAATCGATCGATAGATAGCAATTTTTGTAGTTAGTTGACGCCATGAATGGAGCACCCAAAAAACAAAGTTTACTAATACAGATATGAAAGAGTATTATTAGACGGTAGTTATTTTCGAGTCGCGAGAGAAAATGAATCAAAAAGCAAAGAATAAAACAATTTCTTAGTGCTTTTAATATCTACACAGTCCGACACGAAACTTGTAATCGATATGAGGAAGAAACTACGCCATTCCTCCATCTCAGTCATGCTATCTCACGTAAAATCGTCTTGATGGAATGGCAAAAATCGAATTTTCTTCAAAAATGGCGGATTTTCGTAAAAGAACCCCCGGACGCGCCCACTTTGTAGTGGGGGCTGTCGTTTGTCTCGATTGTCAAGGGCTAAAATTCCGGGATCGTCGGATCGTCTGTAAATGCGATTTCAGTGTTGGCTGATAAATAGAATCGGTGAAAAGTGCCACCAGGGGGCAGGTTGTAGTGGGTAGCAGAGGCGTAGCTGCAGGTGACACTTAACGACCGCCCCGCGCAAGCGCCCGCAGGAGCGGTGACATCCCCTCCTTCGCGGTGACAACGCGACAGGCGTACCCACCTGTCCTATTGGTTCCAATGTCATCCAATGCTATCAACTACACTCTTTTACGCTAGGTTCTTTTATACCAGGTGAACGTAATTATGCATCTGCCCGGATTTCGCCTGAAAATAACCCAGGCCAGACGCTCTATACTGCGCGGCAACGTATACGCCACCTCTTTCTCCTCAACATTGATCTTTTCCTCCGTCCACCGACCATTTTTCACACAATCTAAACAACCACTAAAAATCTAAATCCTCTCACGATTCCTGCAATTAATTACGCAGCACTCTGGTATTTAGCGATCATTCTTAAATGACCGAAAATATTGAAATTTAAGTAGGTAACGCACTGCAAAACAAATTCTATAAATATTTCGAGTGTAATTGAACTTCCATGATTAGCAGTGGTGCTAAAGGGCACGTGCCCATTGATGCTAGAGAAATAAATAATCTTTTTTAGAGATTTTAATTTTTAATTTGGTTTGATTGAGTTATTTTACAACAAGAAAAATATAAGAATGGACTTCATGCACTTAGGTACAAATAAACAGTGTTGGTAAGTTTTCTTTGCCATTTATTTTTAATTTGTTGTTATTTGGTGTGATTTATTTATTTTACAAGAAAAATATAAGAATGAACTTCATGTCGGTACAAATAAAAAGTGTTGGTAAGTTTTCATTGCCACTTTTTTGTATTGTGCCCACCCTGTTTCTGAACCCACGAGCCGCCACTAGGTATGTACATGATAGTAAGAATAAATAAAAAATTCACCTACGACAATATGCTTAAGTAAGTAGGAGTGTCGCTTCTGGAACTAAATAAGTAAAATCATAAACAATTTAAATTAGGAACTAACTTGCTGTGTTTATTTATGTGTTATAATTAGAAACAAAAATTATTTAGGTAGAAAATGATGATTAAAAACGTTCGTAAAAAAGTTCAAATGGGTATTCCAATGTGTTATAGGTATACGTAGTTAAAATAAAATGAAGTTATAATTTCATTACCATGAGAAAATCATTCTCAGTATATACGGGAAATATAAATTAAATAGACAGTACCTACAACTATCAAAGTAATAAAAATATAATAACAGGTACAAGAAACAGTTCAAAATGCATTCAATATTAGTGTATTATGTTTGACTAATGAGTTGTGAGACCGTTTCTCCCAAATTAAGATAACAAATATCCTGGAAAATGTTTGAGCGAACATTTTTCGACACAGGTAGGTAATGCACGTTAGAATTAATATGTTCCTATGTAAAACACTGAAACGTCAACGTAAAATAATAAATTTCAACATTCACAACAATTTTGCGGTAAGTATGTATAAACGTGACTTTGTTAATTTTAAGCGTTTATAACTGAAAAAAACTCGTTTTAGGCGTAAATGGGAAATGTGCGATTTTTATAGCAGCACTACTTGCTAAAATCGCGTGATAGAGAGATAAATTTCTATAATAAATGTAGCGATTTACGAATTCAATATTATTAATAAATCCACATACTAAAAAGTGTTGTTTGTATTTCCCCAAACTAAAATAAAAATCACGTGATGTGAATCCTACCCTCGTTCGAAATCTAGGTCAGTAACTTCCCCTACACCAATGTAATGCATGTTTAACCCACTTTTAGGGTTCGGTCGACAGAGACATCAACAAAATTACACAAATCATGGTAAGATATTTTGTAAATATTATTTTGGTAGGTAAGCAGGTATTGTACATATTTTCTGTAAAATGGCATGTACATCTTTAGAGTTGTGGATGATGAGTGTTACCAAAAACAGGAGCCACATAAATTGGTCCGATGAGACAGTTTAACGACAACGTAATCAGCTAGCTCAAAGTATTTTATGCAACCAACTAAACACGCAGTGGTCTGTAGACCCCCTAATTACACCACAAATCCGTCAAAACATAGATCTTATCGGATCTGGAATGTTTTATTGCTTGCTGAAACATGAAATTCCACCAGCGCCACCTTCTTTCGGAAACAAGTAAAGGGGACTGAAATATAGGAAAAAATGCAGCAGGGGTCGCCACCGAGGGAACTTATAAAATTAACCCTAGTTGTTGAGGTTAACCCTTCTAAACGCATAAAATTGAAAATTCTTGTAAAATTGTCACGATCTCGATACGGTAATAAGTAGAAGATAAGAAGTTTTATTGATGACTTCAATAAAATCATGCACGGTGTATGCATTTTATTGGTGCTTAACTTTAAAAGCGGTGACACTTAGTTTTTATAGCGTAATCGTCGTGTTTCGGATGTTTGAAATAAACTTGAAAAAATTCCAAAGAATAAAATATGCCGTTTACATGAAAGCTTTTGACTACATTCTGTCGTAATGACGTAAGTACGGAATGTAGCGATCTGTCACTTAAGTCAGATGCGCGCGCAACATAAGCAATCAAACATTACCTGTACAGAGACATGTGCGGCAAATTTGACAACTCTATCACTGGAAACGTTGACGCGGCGAACTTAGTGACGGCGGCGACGCTCGGAACTATCACTAGAGTGTAAGAGTCTGCAATAGCTAGTGGTGGAAGTCGGCTGAGCACTAGTTTAGTGAATTTATAGGTGGGCGGCAAATGCGCTCGTAATTGTGCGTGCGCGGAGGAAGTTGCTGTTGCTTGCTATAGCCAGTGAGGACTGACAGGATGCTGTTGCCGCGGCAGTCCAACTACCACTGAGCGAACTCGCGGTTTGTCGCACTGTCACAAGAGGCGTGTGAGCTTTCACTTTGTCATTGCGCACGGTATCACATCACATCACATCACATCAGTTTGACGTCTGCCGTTTGTCTCTTTCGAGCCACAGGTGCTGCAAATATTCTTATCAACAACTGCGCGTCTCCCACGCATTCGTAATCAATTCCATTGAAACTCTCCGACGTGAAAACAACGCGAATTTCGCTAGATGAGAGGCTTGACCCGAAATCATCCCTTTACGCGTATCGGCTGGCTTCTTTTAAACCGCCACATACGTAACGTAATTTTTTATTCTTTTTTTTTTAACGAACAGCTTTAAAAAATACCGAGGAAGTGGAAAATGTAAACAGTATTACACTGAAAATCATTTATTGTTTTTTATTATCGGGACATGTTTCTGAATGAAACCGTTTAAGGGGAAATTTTCATTTTATTCCACTTACGTGACTTATGGTAACACAGTGCAATACGAAACCAAGAATTGTTATTTTTAGCTCGCTCAAAGCATGCACCCAATAAACCGTTGACTCGTTTAACAATCTATTTCGTTAAAAATCTGAAAATATTCGTTGCAATTAAATAATTGTCGTTGGGTTTTTTACAACTCTTTATTTAGTATAACATAAAATATAAATATTATAATAATTGTGTGCAGGAAACAATTAAAATCAGTATGTAGCGAGCGCCCCGAAGGGTTAACCCGACAAGTGACTCCGACGATATTCTTTCAAACGTCAACGAATGTTGGTAGGCATCTTCAGTGGCGGTGTCGACGTAGGCGAAGGACTCTTCTGGCAGTCTCAGTCGCGTCTACAAAAGCCCACGCGTTTCATACTTCGTCTTCGTTCAATCTTAATTACTCCGAACTTTGTAACAATTATAAAATAGGTAAAACTAAAAAACGTTAAGAGTAACAAATCTGTTGATTCGATCGAAGCATTTCTATACACCATCAAGGATAATAGTATATAAGTATATAGACTAAGTTGGACTTTATGTAAAGCCGCTCTTTTTCTTGCCAATAATTTCTAAAAGAAGATGATTAATTAAAAATCTAAAAAAAATCAGTTTATAATTTATTTTTCCAACATGTTGACAAATTTTATATAAAGTCCACTAATAATTTTTTTTGAATTATTCAGAATTATCACAGTCCTCTTGGTTTACTCTACCACTTCTCTACTATTGGAAGGTCTCCACCTAATCAATCGAACATTTTGCTTCCCTTACATAGTATGGTTTTGTCTTTCAAGTGTCATAACAATCATTAATTGGTTCTTGAATTGCCTCTCGGACAAAAAAGAGTTAGCATTTGTGTCACAACAGCTGTGGCATTCTGCTGTAAATTTAATTACATTTAAAGGTGTTTCGAATAAAGTATAAATTCTTCTCGAGCGTTGCCTGGTATTCTATGGAACGTTAAATTATTTTTAAAACATTTAACGGACAATAAAAAAATTGTGAATAATAATAAAATTGTGTTAAATCAAAACGATTTGATTTAACTGCAACTGTTGCTGAAACTCATCCTGAAAAACATCCCACAGACATTCAACATGGCAAGTTGGCAGCCAAGTTGCAGAGCTGTGGGACCCTTCATTTACGATTAAGTAAACAATAAGTTATGCCTATTTGTTTAGTAAAAAAAGACAGAGACGGAATGTTAAAATTTCGCTCGAGGTGTAATTACAGCATGTGTGAAATTAAATCATTTGTAATTACCTGCCTTGTAGGTTGTCAACACAACTAAAATAAATCATCGTTTAGTTCAATTGTAAATTATTTATCTAAACACCAATAAAATGGATTTATTACTTGCAGTACAATATTTTCCAGTTACGTTTATTTACACGTCTCAGAACATTAATACCCGCATTAATACCCGCTACGAGGGAGGCATGTATGTGCCAGATTGTGGCGAAAAATCAATCGAAGCGAGATAATTTCGATCGGTTTCAGTTTATTATCGAACACTGATACTGTATAAGTACTGCTCAAAAATCTGCGCGCATCAGAGCAATATTATGTGATCGATGAGCTCAAAGCACGACAAGACTTGGCAAGCGGGTGCTTTTTCCTCTAATGATTGTGTCAATCACTATAAGTTTGTGGATTAACGGAAGCTTAATGGGACAATAAAATGAAATTTTGTTGCAGTTTTAAAAACTGCCGGAAGCATCTGAGGTGTATTCTTGGTTGCATCCGTTTCACGATCTAGAGACAAGTAAATAAGCGATAAGTATAATTCTTTAAAAAAGGCACGTGAAGAAAGTCCATATAACAAAGCGGTGAGGATTAAGATATCGGGTGAAACTGTCTGGACTAAGGTGAGTAATACTGGAAATATCGAGCAGTTAGAGTGAAGTTATAGCCGTAAGTACGGCAATAACTCATTACCTGGTAAGTGAGTATATTTATCATTGAAGGGAAGACAATATATTACTGGAACAATATAGCTTAAATGAAATTGTTTGGTATTTATATTAAAGATAATTAATATCGATTTTATATTATTTATTGGATTGTATAATACCACGACTTTCCAAAAAGTGAGAGTTACTTCAGATCCTTACAATCACGATAGCATTGGATGATGAAAAATATCCACCTTGATACTGTCACGAAGCATTATGATTTTATAAAATTATCTGGATTTTAGTCCATCAGACACCTGCGATGATTGCTAAGTAACGACATGAAACTGTTATAAATATGAATTGGGTAAGAATCAAAGACCGCAACCCATCAATTACCAACTCCAGATTTCGTAAAACGTAAGGCAACCCGTTAAAAATTTTCAAGAAACAAACCACATTGTATTTTTATGGAGTCACGCTTGCATTCAATTAGCTTCGTCCTGTTTGGGGTGGTTAAATAGAAAAATTAAAGTGCTGTGACAAATCCAGAAACAAATCTGCTATTTGGGTTTATTAAAAAAGTAATGGTGTCATTAAATTTTTAAGTAAAGCGTTAAAAATACATTCGGCTCCTCGTTTATCAAGCCGATTTTCTGATGGCAGCTGAAGGCGACGAAATGAAATATGTCGCCCCCGAGCGCAGTCGGTCAACAACTTCGCCGAAATATGATTCCCGCATTCTGGGTCTTTCACACAAAAGAACGACTTTAATAAGCTTACAAGGGTCGACAAATACATGAATTGGCCACTTTTTTCGTGTTGACAGATGTACGTGGTTAATATGTCGGAAAAGTGCTGTCACTTTTTATATGATACGGAATCTGGTTTATCCTTGTTAAATCCAATAAGATTTTTTCCTCAACATTAAACCCACTCGTTCTTAATTTAATTAGCGTGTAAACTTGAGGAATTGGACTCATTTATTAAAACCCTAATCCGTCTCCTTTGTCTTAACCAAGCGGGGGATGAATATTTTTATATTTTTTTTAAGATTTATATGAATTCTGTTGCAAGTATTTAGTTGAATGATTAGACTAGCTAGTTAAGGGTGTCACTCTTTTGACTCTTAATTACCCACCCAAAGGGCGGAAATAACATTTCACAGACGAGAACCGTTTATATAAAATTTTACGGACATTTACACGGGCATTTGTACAGTAATTAAAAGAGTATCAACGGCTTTTGGGGTTAGATTGATTTTTTCTGTGGTGCCCGGAGTGGAAGTTTGGTGCTTAATACTGATTTCTACGTAAGTGCCTTCGATACTAGAATAGGACTGTGATTGCTCAATGTTCATCAAACAACCCTCCTTCCTGCACCCCCAAACACACTTTGGCGTTCCATCCCAGATCAGAACTCGGGTAATTAATAGAAAGACGCTAAGAACTGACGAGAATCCTAAACAGAGCGGCAGTGCCTGGTAAGGTACGGCGGGATGTTCGTTTGACCGAAAGTGCGCACCGTTTCTGGCTTCACTTTACATAACTATATCGTGGGAGTTTTATTCAGTGATTTAGTATTTATTACGCCTAGATTTTAGCACCCGGGGCAACTCGAGCGATCTCTTAGGCTTTTGCGGACTCCGTGAAAGTCGTAGAGGAAGGGCTCTATGGTTACATGAAGCTTACTGCATTGTGAATGTGCATAACTATAATAGAACTAAATGTGACAATTAGGACTTGGATTGGTTTAAGTTCTGTGTGCTCTCTCTGGCATTTAGCGGGACGAGAACAAAAAAGGAATGCTCACTCACAACCTCACCCACAATTCTATTACTGCTTATTTGTTAATACATTCCGCAGTAATGTTGGATGTTGTGTTTCCGAACGATTCCCATTGCATGTGGTCCAAACTGGATCTTGACATCGTTAGATTCTCGCGAAAGTGTATCGCCCGGAGCCGCTCACGCACCGGAGACCGGACTATACAACATTGTCTCTTGATTTTTATATATTTTTTAATTAACACTGATTGATTATAAGATCCCGACGTGAAATCTTGGCGGCTGAAACGACGACCCTCTATTACTTACTATTAGTTTGCCACCATGAAACGACAAGCACCGAAATTTAAAAAAATATATAAGAAAAAGTGTGCATTTTACATGGTTCCCAAACTTACCTTGCCCAGTAGGTATCTACTTTCGACTCGACCATTATATCGGAACTACTCTGCCGACTTAGCCTGTTCTGAATTATTTACAAAGTTTCGGAGAGGACAACGATTTGAGTTGACTATGGCTTGCAAAAGAAAAAAGGTCGAATAATAAATACTTATATTTCGTTTTATAATAATGTAGCAAAAATTGATGAACCAGTAGATAAATAAATAAATAAATAAAAAATAAATAAACAGAAAAGTTCGAGATGTAACGTAATTTTTGCTTTTATAAAGATGTTGCATTGAGTTGATAATGTGTAATTTATGCAGTGGTATGTTTGCATTTTCAGCTTTATTTACAAAATGTTGATGAACTCATTTACGAACACGTAATAAATAACTTATAACTTTATCAATTACACTCATATTTCATGAGAATATAATGAGATTTTTATACCTGTGGTTATTTATGCCTGTGTGAAGATACGGATAATTGATAATGAGAAGGCCAGCCGGTTGAGCGCAGATCAGCATGTGGTCTTCGGGCGCTTGGACCCTACCATGGTCTATATCCTGCATGAAGAACAACATTAAAAACAAACACAATTATTATAAACGCTTCGCAAAATGATCGATTATCTCGTCAAATGAGCTGCGACGACGAAATTTTGTCTGAGAGTCGGAGAAACTGAAGAATTCGCTTTCGTTGATTTTTTTCGCTTCGACGTCGTGTTGAACACCCTAAAGATATTTTCTACGTGCTGGTATTTTGTTTGGTATAATTTAAAAATAATTGCGGCTTAGCTCTTCCTAATATATGCGTCAAGCCATCGGTGCGAGAAAATAATTGGGACACGACGTTACTTCGAAATTTATTATGGAAGAGTCTTGTCTCTCGTTGCTAGGCAAGGTGCATAAACGTCCCTTTATTCCCTCAAATTAACACTATTCTGCGACTATAAATCTCTATAACAGTTCTAATTTGTGTCCAATAAATCTGACCATGACAATTCGTGTTATGCAATTATTTTTCAAAAAGGTCAGAGTGCAAATTTTGTACGACCATCTACGGCGCTCTTGATTGATGCTCGAACTTGAACATTATAAACATTTCACCTCGCTTTACACAAATTTACAATATTAGTTCACATTAACATAAGTCTCGCCGTGTCTACTGACATAAATCACGAACACTTTGGTCACCTTTTCTTTCGTTTTGCATCTTTTCAGACAACGTCGACTCTATCGAAATCCTAAAACAGAAAAAATTACGCCACAACTTAAACGTCAAGTCAAATCTAACACTTTTTGCAAGATCAGATAACGTTTTGAAAGTTTCTGACGCGACGACTTGACACCACCAAGGAAGAAAGATGTATTTTTTTTCTCATAATTCGTGTTCAATTAAAGATTAGTTTTGATGGATCTGCTGTTAACAAACAATATCACGTGGGAACGTAAAAATCTGCCAGAGCGCTCGGGGCGCGCTTTTATCGTTCTCATACTATCTATCTCATAGTTTCTCAGTGCTTTGCATGTAACGACACGAGGAGGACGGACAAATTTCGACTGCTCATTGTGTTGTGTGAGGCGAGCTTTAGTGGGACTTACTAATTACAAAAAACTTAATGAGCGGCTATTTTTTTTTGTTTGATTTTTTTACTGCCGGCGGTGTTCGGTATGATGGCATTGTGTTCGGAGCTCACAGACTCGACCATCCGAGATTGTGCGCAATTGTAATTTGTGAGCAAAATAAATTCGCAATTAAATTATAATTATTTCGTACCGCTCCCAGTCAATAAACATTATTGGCATTACGCACAATCTTGAAGCGAGTGATCATCGCCTCAAGTTATTAGCTTGTGGTATTACCGGGTTCCCGAGGCGTTCCCTTCTAAGTCACATCGTTGTAAGAGTCGTGACTCGACTCTGATCGTGACATACAAGCTAAAAAATATGCCGTTTAAGTAGATATTTGCTACGCGCATATGCATATTACATTACGAGAGTTTAATCTGCACCTCGGATATGTCTTTCTATTCCAACACGCAGATGTATCGCGCCAGAAGCGGCAAAGGGTAACATCGTCGAGCAAAATAACCAAGGTCTCGAGAAATGGCTTTGATTGCCAACACCGCGGCTTCCGACATTCTCGCTTTCCATGGTAGTTAAAGATGTTTATTGCAGTTCTCAATTACGGCCGATCACATTAAAAATAGACTCACTTTGAACAGTCTAATCAAACGTCTAACTTATAATGTGGACGTACTGCGAACCACATTAACCATTTCCTTCAGTTCAGCATGACGATTCCACTCCACTTCAAAAATCTACACCTACTTGCGTCCGGGTCATCTCGAGTGAACGGACATCGTTGTCCTTAAATATCGAAAGTTACAAATTGTCGGCTGTGACGTTTTTCTTAACGCGTTCTTAACTAGTTTAAATCTTGAATCACGACGGAGATGTCAGTGTGGGACCTCGAGGGCATCTCTCAAGGATCCAATCCATACCGAGACCCGTTTGATTTCCGCCACTTTCAAAAATATTTGGCATCTTTGCTTATTTTTGTTTTCGTTGCCGCTTTGATACAACTGCACCGATGAGAATTATCAAACCATGTTTGTTTACAGAAAATTGATCATAAGTACCTACTAATATGCTACCGTATCCAAACTCAAATTCGAATTGCTTATTTGATTTTCTTCTTTGAGTCGACTGAAAGCGTTCGCTAATGTTTCTGCTAATAAATTTCCCACTGTTTATTTACAAAATATCTAAGTATTGTAACTCGACCATTACTTACATGATAAATTTAATAAGTAATACAAGAAATCGAAGAATTTATCATTTCCATTTTACTAATGATTTATTCAATCTTCAATTTATTTAAATTATATTTATTTTTTACTCACCTCATAATCGTAAAATTACTAATTATTAATTATAATTTTTGTACAAATAAGTATATTTTATTTGTTTATTGTATTCTCGAACCACGATGTATAAATTTAATCAGTTGTAATTTTAAATATATTAAAAACTCGAAGTGAAAACATAATGTTTGTAATTATCATATTTGGGAATTAAGCATAGGCTGCTGGAGCATATAAATGTTATGTTTAGTAATATTTTGATTTCGTTTAATTAAAACATTTTATCTCGTAAATGATCTCGTAATTGATTATTATTTACATACCTACGTACATGGCATGCGTCTATGAATGTTCCTATATGTATGTATAATTTTTAACAATTTATATTTAGCCATCAAAGATCAAAGACGGAGCTTTGGCTAGGCAACCAAGAGTGGCCATAAGTTGTTGCCTACGTCGAGTGACTATAAAGAAAGAAACATACTTCAATTTATGTGTTTTTTACAGTGGCGCCTGGTCAGCGGAGGCAGAGTAGTTAATGCCTCCCCTGTACAAATGACTAATTAATCAGTTCCAGACTTTGTAAATTTATGATTTTTTTACCTTTCAAGTAAATATTTATAATTTAAATTAATTCAAGTTGATAAACTTTTACGAAAAAATTTCTTATGTTATGTTGTTTGATATCTTTTCCAGCTTCAGATCTTAAAAATAATTATTTCAACCGAATTTTGATGGAAATGTCCGATCCGCGCTTTTTACGGATTTTTTTGCTGAAAAAATGCACCTCACTCGCCAATCACACCAGAGGTATGGCCCCGGCTATGACTTTTTTAGGACTGTTAGTTCGTGATTGGGTACTTTTTCGGATGGGGTATAGCCTACGGTGCCGTGAAAAACACCGATGACAAACACTCCCATCAATCACAACCAATCAGAATCGAATTTTGAATTCAGCGCCCATCATCTTTGTTTAATTGCTTCATTTCACAGTTGACAAACTGTCTTGTGCGGGTTCTTGTTACAGGAAACGTAAATGATTGACGGGTTGTCAAATTCAAACAAGTGTTTTGTGGGTCATTTGATTTATTTTTGAATAGTGCTGCAAATATTTAATCAAAGATGGAATTTTGCTCTGTTAAAAATGCAAATCTGTTAAGCGCCATACAAAAAGTCAAGATCATATTAGGCTGCATGTAAATTGCATGTTTAAAAAAACAAAATATAATACATTTAGTTGACCTGGCACGTCAAGCGGAAATTTAACAAATATTTTATAATTCACACAAAAATAATAAATACTTAAATATTGATGAGAACAATAAATGATACCCTTACAGAAACTTCCATAACAATTCAAAATGTAGTACTAGATTTTATAGCTCACGTAACAAAAAACATACATAAATTTGTAAATACACACTGTCATAATTTGTAAGTAGTTTTTTACATGTACTTAAAATGGATGAGACAAGAGGATATAAACTGTCATTCACCATTTTCTGAATTTTAAGACACAAAAGACATATTCATGGTGTTTTACGAATTTGGGACGTACTTTGGAGGAATTGTTCGTATTACTAATGCAAACTGAATATTTGGAAATTTCGAATTGGAAAATAAAGTAATAGCACGAACTCATTACTGCAATTATGGTAAGACAATTAACTGGTTGGCATAACAATCTCACCTCAAACTCTATTTATTCATTGTTACATTCATTCAATTCATACAATGCATGAATTCAATGGAAGGAGGGATATTTATTGAATCGTATCGTATTTTGACATTTCGGAGGTCAAGAATGAAAATTTTTATTAAAAAAAATAAATGAAGTGAATACCATCGGACAAGGAAAATATATGTGTATGGCAGTAATTTCAAGTGAGAAGGAGCTTGTCAGAAAATTGAATTCAAGTACAAAATAAGCACTAGTTTTTGAAATGTAACCGAATGAGAATATTGGAATGACAGACAGTTCGGGGAGTAAATACAAGGACGACACGAAGACACGAAGTATGGTGGACTGGTCGTGGATTTTGGACGAGTAGCACAGTAGATTAGAGATCAATACTCAATTATCGGTGCTTGATAAGACGAAGCGCCTCTGTTGATGGCCAACTAATGCCACATGCTGGTCGTTAGCCACCCCTGCCACTGTGCCACCCGTACTTCTCTGTCGTTTCTCTTTTCAGAGAGAATCGCCTTTCTTAATTAACTCAGTCTCAGTCCGGTGTATATGTTATATGGGGTGCGAATGTAGTTCATTATTCTCGAGGCGATTGTTTGTCTAGTTGGATTTGAAATTTGAAAAACTCGTGCGTCCAGTAATTACTTTTAAAAGCTGGAAACGTTTATGATATTCGGTAGCGGGCCAGGAGACCAAATAGAATAAAGTGAGCGTAGTCCCTTTGGATCAAAAAGAGCTACGTTTTCAATTCATTCAGCGAGAATTCGACTTTTGAATAGTTGTTCATTGAAAGCCAAATATTTCAATTAAGCAAATGGAAGCGGATTTAACATATGATGTTCATATTAGCTGATGGTTTTACTTTTTGGACTACAGACAAACGAAACATATCGATTAGCCCTTAAGACTAAGAAAGCCGTGCCCCAATCTGAAATTCCATTGACCATGAAAGAGCGTTTAATTTACCTAAGACCACCACCTCACTCACCACCTAGCAGCGAACGTTCGTTCCATAGTTGAAATGTCGTTTGCATATCCGAGCAAGCATAATTGTTTAATTTATGGCGGTGTCGCCGATAATAAAAGATATTATTGCTCGTTGCGGCCAGCAAGAAGTTAATGAGTAAGCAGTAATTGCGAGCGTTTGGCATTCACCGAGCGAATTGCATCGCCGTCACTCGGAGTTAAATCTAGCGAGTTTGGTGGATCTTAGAAATCAAATAACGCAATCACATCAACTGTTTGTGTAGACATCGCGTTTTCCAGTCCATTAGAGCAGCATCGGCATCAGCTTGCGGTCCTGACTCCGGGTTCCGGTGACCGGAACCGAGATTCCGGGACGACTGGTAACAGTCGTGTGTACTGGACCAATTTGATGAATTGTTTCCATCATCTATCAATGACAAATCACGTCTCCGTCGAGGTGTGTAACTAAGTTGCTTCTAGAACGATTTCGGTTAGTTCCGCGACAAACTGGAATCATTTCAATCATCTCCGAAACGGAACGGAATCTTGTTTTGTCAATAAATTTACTTTCACCCTGCTGCAAATTGCGTATTTTGGTGCGTTTTCACACGCCGTCAGTTCGCGAATACATTAATTACTTTACTTCTCCCTGGAACGTGGAACGTCCAGAGGGTTAAGGAGACAAGCGGGGATAAAGGACGCCAAAACTCGTTGAGTTGCGTGTGTTTAGCGTGTCATTAGCGCGGTGTAGTGATGGATTGTAGCGCCACTGCAAGTGTCGTGAATGTATCACGCACTAACAATCACCAACCCTGTTCTATCGTGTACCAACAAAAAATACAACCACGACAAATGGCCTTTTTCAGAACACAAATTGCTCAAATCGCAATTAACGATTTCTTCTTCCACATCAACTACCTACTTACTTACATTTCGCCCCTTTTCTCAGTCAAACTTAAAGGAAGAATAAGAGTCAAAATTAATGATATCTCACTCTCTCCCCCGTCCCCCGTCGTTGCCGTCGTTGTTGGTTGGCCAATAATAGAGTATAAAATTTAGCAATTGCATTTTAGGCGTGTCACGATTTTTATTTAATTAAAATATTAGTGACATGTTTCAATGCCGATAATTATATCGGTGATTGGTTTTTTCGTGCGAGAATGAGGTAACACAGGACTCGTGTGGCTTGAGGCGATCAGTTGTTATTTAAGAAAAAGCAAACACAATGGTCTTTAATTGCGGTACTATTTGACTTTTGTGTTTCGGCGTCCTGGAATGTATAAATCCGTAAACATGTAGTGCGAATAAAATTGAAAAATCGTATAAACAATGGGAGACGCCACGCCAATGGCCCTCGGGCAATAAAGTTGATAGATAGGAACACGGGTAGGGTCAGTGGTCTTGAACTTACCCAGGGGTACCATAACTCGACAGTCGACTGTGTACGCCTGCTGAAGTGATATACTTCTTCCGTCAACCGCTGTAAATGTCTTCTGGTCATCAGCGCGCCTCTCTGCTCCACTGCTTTTGCCATGAGACAGACCATTAAGTTCTGCTTCGCCGCCCGCTCTCCAACTCCAACAAATACCGATTTCGACAATAATCCATTTCGCTCTTAATATTTACGCCTCTAATACAGTGCCGACGAAGAACGTGACGCGTGCGGAAGCGTCCTCGCCATTTTAACTTTTCATGGAAATTCGGTAACATCTCGAATCGATTCATCACGCCGACGAAATTTAATACGAGCCGATTTAATTTTCTCCGCTGACATTTTAAATAAGTCGTGTGTCTTGTCGCCGTATATTTTTATAAACCCTCCTCATTCTCCTTAACCGACGCTCTAAAACGCACACTCTCTCACCCTCACAGGTTGCCACGCTTCAAAATAATATTGAATCCCCGTGTTTAGGCCGCTTTCTTTCTCTTTTGATAAATTGCCACTTTTCGGTGTCAAAGAATTGTCTCGTTCCAAATTGCTACCAGACTATATCAATCTACATCTATCTGCTTGTGACAACAGCTTTTATATAAAAAAAACATACAACCTGTTCACTATTTATTACGTTTTTAAAATTATTTATTATTATTGAGAGCAATTTACGCTTCATACGCTTACATTCAAGTCGTGCCAGCTGAATAAGTACCTATTATTTGATTGAATTGTGCAGCGTAATTTAGAATTTAACACCAACGCACAGCACACAAACAGGGCTTTGCCTGTGTCCTGTCGAGGTGTAGAGGAAGAGATTCGCGGTCCTCTGGTGTGCGATTAGAGGACATGGTAACAGTATTTCGTTCAGACACCATATAAAAGCAGTAATATATTGATATCGTATTTAGATGCCAATAAAAAGTACCTCAAAGTGTTTCATAATGTATTTGAGCCGGTCGTGTGGCTTGGCGGATGAGGGTGAATGTGTTTCTGTAACAGGACCTAGCTCTCAATCATGGCTATTTCCCCCCAGCCGCGCGTTTGGCGGTTAAGAGATTCCATCATTTCGATCACTGTGGTACTCCAGAGGGCCGTCGCAGTCACCGGTGAGCTATATCTATGACCTTAGATGCCCTGAATAGATAAGTAGCTTGTTAGATAACAAACACATATCCGGAATTTCGTTATCTACGACACTGGCACGGTGGCGCCCAATTGAGAGGTCCTGATTTAATTGCATTCGAGAACAGACAAAAGCTGCTGGTCATTTGGGGTCGAGAAATGGGGATCGCATGCCGGATGGCAATTTTTTCGCAGTAGTTGAACATCCTCCAGGAGATTTAGTACGCAATAGCGTGACATTGCATTCTATATGGAGTTGTCCCTTATATTTTAGTGCTAACATCTCCTCAACTAACGAATCTATCACCTCACTTGTTATTATCAAACACCTAAATTTCAAACAAACAGCTGTCAGTCTTAACCTCGTTAATTCTCTGGAATCACGACAGACGCTCAGTCACGTAGGTCGAAACACTTAGCGGTTTTTTTACTTGTTAACTTAACGCCCGTTGACAAGAACGATACGCTTCAAACAATTACGCGATTTAATTAAAACTACGTTTAAACAGTGTCTAGTGGGAGTCATCTATCACCGAACGTGTCTCTCAGTCGCTACATTCTTCTGTATTCGTTTGCATACCGTCCTTGCTTTTACTTTTACCCCTGCTACAAATTACTGCAGAACGTCCCGAAAAGTACGAGTAATTTCAACTGGAACCAAAACACGAGTCGCTCACCCATAATTTTTTTATAGAGATTTTCATTTGACTTCCCTGATCGTATAGAATAAATAATTATGATCTGAAATTGAAAGGACGCTCTACCACCTTTTATTTTCGTTCACCGAATTCGCCAAAAGTTGTTATGCATAATGTGGAGAAAACGCACCGAGCGCAGTCCATAAATGAAACCTAACAATGAACACGATAATTTAGTCGAGCGTGTAATCCTGATTGTTGTGGAAATAATGTAATTTAGTGTTTCAAATTATTTTTAGAATCGTTCTTAAGTTGTGCTGAACAAAAAATAAATAAAATAGAACGTTGTCATTTTAGTAATCGGCAGCGGCTGACAGGGGTGGCAACTAACCAGACCACTAACGAGGAATAGAAGTTTACGAGTTCTCGTCGGTAATTTAGTGAGGTGATCGTGAGAAACAAACTATAATTTGCAGCAGGAACCCTGACGAGTCCTGCAGGACGTCGTCGTAATGTGTTGTCATCAGGTCGCTCGTTTCTATAATTAGGTTTTTGTTTGTTTCGGCCGGCACGTCCTTGTTCGTTCGTTCCGTAATAATTAGTTTTGTCTGACACCAGGAGGACCGAAGAAACGACGCATCAAAAGTAGTAAATCCGAAGAAGAGAGGAGTAGTTGGGGGTAGCGGCGGCATATATAATGATCATATTTCCTAATGTAAGTAGTGCAAAAAATAGATTTATGCCTGCAACAACTTTCTCTTAAATTAAAATTCAGCACCGGTAAATCAACCGCGCGACTATTTTATATATGCGTTGCGTTTCAGGTAAGGCCAGACTTTCCCCCGTTTACCATCCCTCATCGCATACGTGCGATTAACAAGATGTTGCGATGTCCGGGAGCTTTTTCCCCGTTTTGGACTCTATCGATTCGGAGATTACGCTAAACGCTTAATATACGTCAGGGTAAAGATTGCTTTCAACATCTGTGTAACCCTTTCACGTTCGGCATGCTTCGTGAGTGTATCCCCCGAAAGAATGACACCTAATGAATCGGCTGTCATTCAATCAATATAATTAGATTGTTCTCGTGAAGGGTTATATGTGTCTAGAATATCTACGGCATCGGACCGTAATGAAATAAACTATTGTTTGTTTTCCCTTAAGTACACTCGACTACTATTATGACAATTCGTTTGACATGTGAGCACAGTTCGGACGATTTAAACTTGAAACACTTATCAGCCGGCAATGACACGTTGTGGAGCTTTTATCTGCAATATATCTTCAAGCTCGGGTTCCTAAGTGGCCTTTACTCAGCGCCAAGACTGGACAACGCCGCTGTGTTCTTCGAGCCTACGAGTTACGTGAGACTATTGCTACTAGCCCTATTACTTCTCCCCGCTCGCTAAAAGCAATCGGGAAACTTTTGTCAACGCCATATATTCAAATGAAATTTAATGAAATTCTTTTATAAGCCCGCTTAATCGCTAATTCTCTTACGCTACCAGCCAACATTCATACTACACATTAATTTGCCGCTTCGATTATAAACGAAGTTCACAGCGCGTTAAGTCGATTCCTGTTTGTTTTGCTTCTGACTGCATCCAGGCATACAATTCCACATGTGTTGTTAAGACAGTGGAACAAACAACGAATTTGTTACTAACAATTATAGTCTGGTTTGGATTCACATGAATCGTAACTTCACTAGACACATAATATGCCTTAGGATAATTGCTTAAGAAGCCATTTAGTTAGTTGGTTAATTAACTTAGCTAGTTGTATGTCAGCCAACCAACCACTATTTTGGTTAATTTACACACCTGTGTATACTAAACATCCCTTCATCCGATCAGCCAAGCACACGCACTGACACACACGATCGACATCTCTGACCTTAACCTACACCTAAATTGGGTGGGTGTGTATGTAAGTACGTATGTATGTACGTACATACATACATACCACATCTGCGCTTCGTTTTAACTTTTCAAGAACGACACCAGTTGGTCCCTTGACCTAACATCTTCACCGAGGGAACATAATTGTTCGTGAGCGGTTTCAAAGCAAAGTGAATCTCTGCCGGTGGCAGTGTTACATTTGTAAGAACGCTGAGGCAGTTTAGAATGTCCCGAAGGATAAAGATTCGATGCAGGTCTCTAAGACGCCCTTTGCAGGCGAGGACATGTCGCTTTGACGGCTCCGGGGTAATTACACAAAGTGAGTAATGTTCAGAATACACCAATTACCCACCCCCGCTATGTAGATACCTCCGCAAATTCGCCCCGTCCCCTTTGACGCACTGCCGCACTCCCTACTTATTAAGAAAGCAACACCACCACAAATGACAATGCCGTCTCGAGTCATTAATTAAAATTAAAATTAAAAAAAGATGTTAACGACAACATCGAGATTTAAGTACGCGTGCAGGTCGAATGAACGTCACGATGAAATGTTTGTGTGCCTTTTAGGCGCGATAAATGATCAACAATTAGTATTTGCCATCCTGAATGTCTGCTAAATAGACTTCGTAAATGAGAAAATGGAAAGCTGGAGGTAAGTGACAGCGCACAGAATGACCAATGAATTTACCAATTATCATTTGTCAAGTGGCTTGTTAATGAAAGTGACCAGAGGCCATAGGAAACGGCAACCAACTCATTTACGGTCGCCCTTTATCTTCCAAACCCTTTCACATCTCGTTCCCTCGATACATGCCGAACTGTCACTACCATGTATTTTGCGAACCGTTAAAAATACACAAGCTAAACTTTTTTTAAAGCGATTTTGATATTAATCATCGATGTGTCCCATCAAAAATTATGAATTGTGTCTATCACCATGCGCAAATATTGATACTATCGACTTGTGTATGGTGTCGGTGGTGTACGTTATGAGGGTAAAAATACAGAAAAACATTTACTTTGGGCTAAATGTGTGGAAACAATTAAGGACGAGGGGAGCATTCGGCGAATGGTGATAAGAATATTCCGGAATAGGGACCGGAACTGGTGTAGGCGGTATGTCAGTATGTCTATCACGTAGGATGGAAAGCAGACGTTTATATATCTATCCTTTTACAAATACCTCGCCGAAATGCATAGGCCCGGTTAAATTTGGCGGAGGCGCCGGTCAAATGTCGAATAAGATGAAGTGACATCTTGGTGTGTTGATGTACGGCGCCCGGTGCCGATGTAATCAGTGTAGATGAAGTCCTGCGTAAAAGCTGTTTAGCGTTTGTGTAAAGGACGAAGGCTTCTCGACTTCGAAAGCAGAAGCTGCGACGAGGGTCCCGAGCGTCACATTAAGTGGCCAGCTCTTAGTTTGACCGTGAGCTATTCGGATCCCAGACGGGAATCCATAGTTGTACTTTCCTTTTGCCCGCCTCTCGAAGCGAAGATCTCAGGAGGCTTCCTTGGCCGCTTCCCTTTGTCTGCCGTTCTTCAGGGAACCGATTAATTATTGCAGGTTGATCCTCCGTTCACATCATAACATAAACTGACCACTGCAGGCGTTGCCTCGCCACACCTACCCCAACCCTCTCTCTGCGTTTCAACGCAACTTAAACATTCATTTGCCGTACCGGAACATTGTTCAACAAATATGTATATTAAGATGATTTCGAGTCGCGAAAGGAAAACTTTTTGATTGCGTTGGAGTTACGAAGATTTTTCTGCTTTATTAACGTCAGTCTCGAGTCACTTTAAGGGAGGCGGCGATACGTCTGTCGCAGATTAAGTTTTTAATGTAAACAGGAAGGGGAGGACGGGTAATCCCAATAGTACGGTTCTTTACAGTTTTTCCGGGTATAAAACGCTAATTTAATCTGCTCCCTGCTTATAATATGTTGCGAATGTCAAAGCGATCTCCCGTCTCCCTAAACTTGTTGCCCGCGGTCGCCTTTGGCTTTTTCACTTCCCCAATTCCCTATAAATCCCTCGAGTTTTACAGGAAGCTTTAAAGCACGTTTACAGGATCTTCCTTTTTGTTATTGATCACTTTACGGTTTAGCGACGGCTTGGCGCTCCTTTTTTCCATTAGATTTTAATAAGAATTTTAAAATAATCGACAAAAACTATTGAAAAACATTGCGAAAACAAGAATTTGTAAAGCGGCAAGTAGGTGGAGTAATGAGCTGAGAGACGTAGGTAATTAGCTATATTTTATAGCTCGAGCACTCCGTATTCTGTCTTGCCTCCCCGTAATTGTAGCAAAATGTAATTTACACTCTGACAAACCTGATAAAGAAGCAAACTCAACGACTTATTGCATCATTTGCTAGGGATTTTGATATTAGGCCACTAAATTATCAACTGCAACGTTAATTGCCTTTTTCTACACTACTGCCAACTAAAACTGCTAGATATTTTCAACGATCCGCGCATCGGGTTTAAAGCAAATTGAATCGAGATCCAAGTGTAAGTAACTTTGATCTTGCCCGCGTCAACTTTAGATTACTTCCTTAAGGATATCTCGAGAGCACACTTGTTGATGACTTAAATTCGATTAGAAGACGGTCGGAGAAATGTGGAAAAATGCACATCTCTCATTAAAGCTCCAATTCCTCGGAATAACTCTGAGAGTTGACTGAAATTCCCGGGTCACTCTCGACTCGTCAATCCAAGACAATATAGCAACCCTTGCAGCTGTCACGTGTCAACGAAGAATGCTCAGACTTCATGGACTCCTGACTGCTATCAAATTGGACAATATCAAGAATGTGACGGGAATATCAAGGAATTTCCAGTCAGATTTTAATATGAAATTTAATTTAAGTTCACCTAAATTTACCAAAATACCACTCTCACTAAACTCCCACGTCCAAATGTTAACTGATGTCCCTGACATCGATATCTCTCGATATCTAACGGCACCAGTTGTTAAAGAAATGTTTCGCATGGGGTGCACAACGAGGGTGACCAGATTACACCCTGAATATGGATAATATGGTCGATATGTGAAATCCAACATATGAGTTGCGATGATATTCCAGTCGCTCTATTTACAAATTCTATTCGCAAATTACGAGCTCGAAATTCTCTGCACACTGCACAATGGATGCGAACGGAACTGAGAGGCGGAATGTCGTATGTCAATTGGTGTAATATTTTAGGGGTGAGAACGCCACAGGTGGAAAAAACAATCCGCTTTCTGGACGGACACACATGCCTGAGTTGGGCGCGCGTTTGTGAGGTGCTAGGGTGTAAATTTGATAAAGGTCCGTTATCATTGCGCAAGAAGGTCGAGGTCGAGGCAAAGGGGTAATAATAATCGCGCAGATCGCGGATCGCCTTGCCAACTGTTACAACAATTATAATATTTTATCGATTAATTTCCACAAGTCACCACAATATCGTCTGCTAACGATAGCTCGTCCATCGCTTAAATTGGTTTAGCATGACTTGTGTTTTCCAGAATCCGCTACTGTGCTTATGATGACGTCCCTCTTGTATCCCATTTAGAGGCAGTTGAAATCGGATTGATTTTGCTTTCGTTCGAATATAATTATTCGTGAGAGGAAGATCGGAAGAGGATTCGGAAATTTTTTTATTTTTTTGGGCAAGAATCAGTGTTATAGATCACAGTTGTCACAAGTCGCTAATACGTGAGGCGAATCATGAGGAAGAGTGGGTGGATTTCCCGCGACAGTCATCCATCTTCGGGGACACACCCGACCGCTTAGGCAGGCTTCTTATCACGCTCCTAGCATTCCTATCACGACGAACCACTGAACGCCCAGCTCTTATCGCGACCTGTGTCTTGCCGCACCGCATACGTGGACCAGGTCTTTATATGTCCACGGATCCCTCGGGAATACATTAGTTCCAAACCTAACTGCCGCACTCGCATCAATTGCCAATAATAATATCGACTTCTGCTGCCCTCCTGAACCGTTGAATCGCATCTGGTGCACCTTCTTCTCCTTCGCTCAAAAATCAAAATCGATTTTGAATTAGGACCGGTTCTAATAATGACGGCTTGGACCGGGTTCGAGATTTAGGAACGACGTCCAAATAAGAATTTATGTGGGTCTAGGATGGTCTGGAGTCGGTCGGTCGTTAAAAGTTTTAACCGGTAACGCCCCTTGTTAATATAAAAGGCGGCGAGACGAGGTATTGTCATTATTACCTAATACGCCACGTAAAACAAAGGGGGACTCGCAAACTGTCGTTTCCTTCTATACATTATAAATAGCAATATAAAACGTCCAACAAATTGAAAGTTATGGAAGATTCTTTGCAATATTATTTTCTCTAAGGCCTCGCCTCATTTTCACTCTTTTAATTTGATTTTTTTTTTTTTAGAATTTAGAAGGGCGACGCGTTTCAACGCGTTTCAACCGTCAGATTTCAATGAGTGATAGAACTAAATTTTTTTCATCTAATGATTCCAGATCATTCGGAATAAAAAGTATCGCATTTATTATGCATATGTATTTACTTCTTTCAATTACTTTTGTACCTTTTTAAAATAATAATGAATTAGAGAGAAATTTTCTTGCGCATCAAAAATTTGAGTAAAGATTTGTGAATATTTTAAATTAATAACACGAAAATCGTCAAGATCGATGCGGAATCGACACATCGGTGATAGTATGAGTAACAGCAATAAATAATGTGGTTGATGTGGTTGAGTGAAATAGTCGATAATAACCCCAGGTGCAAGGGATAGCACGAATGCGGTGAAAGAGTGTGGAGAGCCCTAGTTGAATTTAAGTACATGAATAATATTCGTAATTTTGTTTCGTTTCTTTGCAAGAAGCGTCGACTGCCAGTGTGTCAGGCATAGGTGAAAGGTAGGATTATAATTTCCTTTGGGATGTTGGCAATAAATAACAAAGCCCAGATACAGTGGATGTCACTACGAGTAAGCGACTTAATCACATTCGCCAAATTTATTATTTACGAAGAGGAGTCGCATTGTTTTTCGTTTGATTGCTTTATTTATTCAGGTTTCTCTTAAACAAGGGACACATCCTTTTTTTAGAGTCGTTCTGCCTTGGTCTTAAATAAAAGCGATTTCTTTTGGCGCTGAACGTAGATTTTCTAATCCATCTTCCTACCCCAGCGAAATGTAATTAAGGCGCTTTGCTTAACAAGGGCCGTATATATATAATGGGAATTATCAATTTATACTTTCGCATCTGCGACAATTTTAATATTTTGTCATTAAAGTCTCGTTTCGGGGCCATTTATTTTTCTAATTAATTTCAAAAATTAACCACAAGGGCGGCACAAACATTAATTCGGTTGTACTAAACAGTTGCGCCTTTTAAAAACTTCTTCGCCTCTCTTAATACATAAATTAAAACGTTTTTGCGCCCGACTTGAACCAATTTACATTTTTCCGACCTCACACCCATCTGAATAAGAATTTCGCTTAAACACACTAATCCCCTTTGTCGTTGCCACATAAACGTCGCTTATTATATTCCAAACGTCAACACAATTATTTCCATAATTACACAGAACACTTTGCCGTTTACCGAAAATAAAAAGCTCACCTCGCCCTCTTTAACTAATCTCTTTTCAGTACGAACACCAACACTGCGAACGCCCACATTCCCTTTATTAAAAAAGGTTATTAAAACAAATATTATGCGAATATAATTGTGAGCGGGTCCTCTTAAATATGTACGCTCATCCAAAAACAACTGAAAGTATTATAAAAAATAAAATAAAAAAAGATGTGCTATTTTTCTGCAACAATTCCGAGGCTTAGAAATTTTGGGTGGAAAATACGTAAGTGGTGAATATTATTCATTACGTTCTTTTACGTTTTACGCTGTGATTTTTGGTGTGGGTTGATTACTTAAATTTGTTTGCAAAAAATTTCGATAACGTACCATGACATGAAAATTTATTTGGAAGGAATTAAAAAATGTTACTGTTGCTACCGTAATTTATTTACTTATCGGAGGACAGTGTAATTCTTTATTTAATTTTAAATTATATTAGCAATTGTGGTTCCGGTGCGAACTTAATTAAGAAAATTAGGTGAAGCAAGTGTTTTGAGGGAGATTAACAAGTGGAACGATGAAACAATGTTCTTAAAGATGTTGAACAAAGAATTTCACTTAGAGAAATGAACCGCTTTAATAAAGTTTCAGTTTATTATCGAGAAATTGTAAAATATGTATTAGACATTGTTATTCGGAACGATATCAAATTTCAAAGTTATTAAATATCGTGCAAATGAAAAAAAATCAAAGCGACAGGTCGGTTTAATTGTCCGGAAATGAAATCTGCAGCTCGTTTAACCAGATTTAGAGACGTGTAGGGCTCGAGTTCGGCTTATTTGTCATTTACAAGGGCACGAACAATTTAGAAATCTATTTAATATTTAATTAGGGTTTAATCCGGCAAAATAAGCAAAGGGATAGGGGATAAAGGACAAGTAGGAGCAATTTTGAAGTGTCCCCACGACATAGGGATGATATATCAGATGCATTTACCCTTGGGTAAAGGAGCAGATCGACTAGAAAATTGATAAGCTCCGAATTCTTCGTACGCCGCTTATCTGACCTCTCAAATTATTGATTTTTTTTCTGCAATCTTGTAATATGATGTTGCCGTCATCCTTATTGAGTGTCGACGATTTCTACAAGCTGCTTTCTTCCCAGAGCTGTAATGAAACAATCACTCAAGTGCCACTTCTGTCCGTCATGTCATTGTCACGTTTAGGCCTCTGTCTGGATATTCGTCGTTATTCGGTCCATCCGCATCTCGACCTGCGTCCGTCCGATCTATCAAAACTTCATCCCGTCTCCGATTGTCACGAGTTTTAATTAAAACGATAAATTTCCACAATATATAGCGCGAGATAAGCGAATTTGTTTGTCTCTTCCATTTTTCATCAACGAAAGTATCTAAAAGCACTTTGATCTGCATGTAAGAGTAAGTTTGTTTTAATTAAAAGTTGTGCACTTTGAACGTCAAGCCAGAGGCCGGAGGAATTCATAATTAATTCGCCTTTGAACGTATTCTTTGCGCGGAACAATTCCGGTCTCACTGCTCCGGACGTTATGACAATTAACAAACTAAAAAGCTATGAGAAACGAGCCGAGCCAAGTATGTGGCAATCCCGATTTGTTTGCCTGCCACCAATTTCCAATTTGTATCGGCGTTTTCAGCCGCTGAAATATCGCCCATCGCGCGCGCAAAATGCCATTTAAAAGGCGATAAAAGTCCCGCACTGAAACATTTCTTTACATTCCTTGTCAACGTATCACGAATACCTGAATAAATCCACGCTTATCGCGCCATTTTCAACCAGAACGGGCCAAAGAGACGTATCTCCCGGTGAAATATTCACCCGAAATGTCACTGACGTATTACGATATAAGTGAACAGCAGAAAGCTGCATACTGTGCTGGCATAGTTTTATGTCGACCCGGTTGCTTTCATGCCGACAAAGAAGCTTCGGAATGTGCGTTGACGATTAATTAAACTCGCTTCGAATTTGCCGCCCCCGATTCCGATTCTACGTGTTACGACACCATCCGACCATCCCTCACTCCTGACTACTTATTGATCTATCTCGTTCCGATGAGAATGCCCGCCAAATAAATCACACTTGAAAATTATCCGTTTATTGTTATTACTCCATACAGTACATTTAAGCTATAACATATTAAACGAATCTTATTATATAATCCTTGGACAATCTTGAACGAGAGTATTTGAAACTATAAATTCACAATATATTATGTATGTTCATATAATATATGATGAGATAGATATCGATTTCATAATCCACCAATAAATTTATAGACACGCAACATGAATGAAGCTAAATCCAATAAACATTAGGCTGAATGTAGTGTAGGTACGTAACAAAACACCGGTTAAGCATAAATATACTTAGAAATAATTTCATTTTAAGCCACTTACTAGTCACTGATCACGCTCTTCTAAAAAAAATAGACAAATATAAGTGCAGTGACGACGATAAATCCACACTATTAGTGTCTAAAAGTGCCGAAATTGATGATGATAATTCATTATTTTAACAGTGTCACCTGAACATGCGACATGAACAATTAGTAAGTGAACCCACGTTGAAATGAAGCAAAATTTTGATCGAGCCTCTCCTATGTTATAATACTGTCTAACTGCAATATGTGATGGTGATGTTTCACCTAATCAACATAAATTATAAACATACAACTTTGTTTACTACGTTTACTACATACAAATCTTTTTAGTTATATCACAGACGTCTCTTTTCGTTTATGTTTGGAGTTATACCTCGCTGAAAAACTTCAACATAAAAAAAAGAGGCTTAAACTGCTTTTACCCGATTTGGAGATTTCACATGCCCATAATTGTTCATCAAAAAAAAACATATCTTATTCTCAATGGCCGAAATTTTTACCCAGAACGCGTTACGAACATGGAAATACACCCACAAACCGTCGAGCATTCTGTCAGTGCTAGCAGGCAATTGGTAAAAAGAGACGCGTCGTGGGCAAAAGGCATTTCCAATTATTCCAATTAAAAGATTTTGAAGAGTCGACTCGGTTTGTCGACCGAAACGGAGCTCCAAAATCTATCATACCTGACCTGACCTGACCAATATGAACGTCAAATATAACGCGTTGGTTTTACTCATTCCTCGCAAGAATTGACTCAAAACGCTTTGTGGGTATATTTCCATGATTGAAACGCAAATACGCGTGAAGATGACACTGTTAAAATTTGAAATTTTACAACATACAACACTGTTCAAATAAAATTTATCACAGATTTTTGGGGTGAAGGTTGTGAATTGTACCTACACAAACGAGATATTTACTAAACATTCATTAATTGGGTATAATTCGAATTAAACATGAATTTAGTGTTTATACTTTGCATTGGGGTGGTTGAATTTCCATCGTCTTGCAAACCCAACCGGCAATATCAACACCCTCAGCTTCGGCTTTCTTTATCCATATGTGATTCTAAACAACAGAACCTGTATAAATTACAGTTTAAAACATCGGCACACATACCATCAGCGTTTTCAAGTCAGCTCTTTCGTCTGGATTTTTTCTAAGGCATCTATCGACGAAATCTTTGAATTCGTTGGAGAATAACCCACTTGGTAGCTTAGGTGGAGGTTCGTTAACGATGTAATCAAGCAATTCGAAAATTGCCATGGGCCTGGGACCTTTGGTGTGATCAGGTGAATCGTTGTCGCTTCTTGATTCAAAAATTGCTTTGAGTGTGTCCGCGTCTGGAGGCGGAATTGGATACATTCCAATCGCCATTTCTACCAGTGATAAACCGAGTGACCAAATATCACTTTGGACTGAATAATGGGTACCCTGAAGTCGTTCAGGCTGCAAAATAAAACAGTAATTTTGCCAAAGTCAACGCTTATATCAATCGGTCTAACTACGTTTGCTAAATTATATGAATCTAACTAAAGAAATTTTATCTTCTTTACTTCAACCATTCGGTCAGCTTTTACAACGGTATTAATAAAATGTTGTGAAAGTGTTAGTTCGAGAAATACCATGTTTGTTAATAAAAGTTCAAACCATTTTTACAATTTAATTTAAAAACATAATAAATGCAATAGAGACAAAGTATTTAAATTCGATGTCAAATACTTGAAACCCTGTATAGCTATTTTCCAAAACCATGTTTCAGTGTTGATAACTATTTTATTATTAGCGATGCAATGTTCGTTAAATTAGCAAAGTTTTGCAGTTTTATGCTAAAAAACATGCAAAAGAAAAAATGTCCAAGCGTCATTTTTTTTAACAACTATCCACTTTATGTTTATTTTAGATTTATGAAACTTTGTTGAGGCACTTTTTGGATATACAATTGGAGGTTACTTTTTTATACCTATTTGCTTTTGTTGTAGCAATACTACTACTGTAACATGTGCTTTGTTTGTGGACCAATAGTTTGTTTTTGGCACTGAATAATAGCAGTTTTTATGACATGTATGTTCATTAAAGTCACATCAATGTAAAATAAATAAAGCATTGAAAATATAAAGAAGTTAGGATATTTAATACTGACATCTCAAATTCGGAACATAGTACAATGGCAGTTGACAAACCTAAAAATAATTAAGGTATTTTATAAACTTACGGACATGTAGCTCCTTGTGCCAACAAAAGAATTAGCCATGGAATCAATAAGTTGTCCAGATACGCCAAAATCACAAATCTTTATCTCTCCACTGCTGTTGATGAGAATATTACTGGGTTTAACATCTCTATGCATGATAGCATGTTTATCCCTTAAATAGCTTAGCCCCTTTAAGACAGCCACAGTAATTTTTCCAAGTATATTTTCAGGAATGCGTCCAGCTTTTTTAAGTATTAAATCTAAAGAACCCGCATCCATATATTCCATACAAATACTGATTTCTCCATCACTGTAAAAAGCACCATAAAAACCGACAATGTGTGCAAAATTACACTCGTGCAGAACTTTTAATTCTCTGGTAATTTGCTTCTTTATTGCTGGTTTTACTTCGAGATGAATTAGCTTTCTAGCAATTATAAGTCCACTCAATTTGTGTCTGACTTTAGTAACTACACCGCCATTTCCTGAACCTAATTCGCCCAGTTTTTCAAAATCGTCGTCCCCTAAATCGCCCCCGATTTTTTCTTTTTGGCACAAAAACACTTCTATACGTCTTCGCTGAGTTGCATCCATGTCGAGCTCTTCTATTCTTGCAGTCAGGTGATCGATGCTCGACTCGTCCACCAAATTGTTAGGCCTGAAAACTCATACTCACTACAGAATCCTGCTACATATATTTATTTGTAGGTTATATAACTCGTTCCAAACACTAAACAAAACAATTCTATTTTCGTGTGTGTATTGGGTGCATCTCAATTTTGCATAAATATTTTTACTTACGGAGCTGTAGAATCCTGAAAATGTGCACTAGTGGGGGTTACAGTTGGCGTTTGATCAAGAGAGCCTGGTGGTAAAGTTAAGTTCAACTTATTCTTCGACATGTTTTTCCTTTGAGAATATCTTTGAAAAATAAAATTAAAATCGGGGATCGTCTTGGAATCACTTTGAACACTTTATCAATCAACTGATAATGCTTCAATCAGATTAAAACGTTGACAGTGTTGACACCCAGAAGATAAACTTAACTATTTCCCATTTCCCACCATTAACATTTATCTCATGTATTCAGCTATGGTATTCAGTAAGCGACTTTTGATATCTGCTAATTATGATAATAATTTCTTTTCAAGCATATTAACAATTGGTTTTGTTTTGAGAGTTTTTGTGATGCATCTACTAGATACTCTCCTCTCATTTCTGAATTACCGAATCTAAATACAAAAACCACCAAACTAAACCAAAGAAACTTATGACAGCTTTGACATGGCTTTGACAACAGTCACCTTGAAACACTTTCGAAAGTGTACAGTTCGGCCGAATGCCGAATAGGGACGCCACCTTGCACTGTGTCCAAGGTAATCATAATTCAAACTCTGATCTTACTTATGATTTATGATGACAAAGTACTTACTCTTGACGGTCTAATTACCATACAACCTTAAATTACAAATATTTTGTAATAATTCTAATATACTACAAATAGTAAACTACAAAAATGAATTGTTTCAACAATAGATGTCGCTGCGGGTTGATAGCTCCAGCACGGATTCACACCATCTGCAGAAAGTTGGCAATCTGTATGTATGCTGTATGTCAAATCTTGATAAGATGGCGCCACTCTATATCTTCTTGTTTAAAAAAAATTACAGAAAACTAAAATTACATTTTTTAAATTTATGAAATGTGCGTAAAATTAGCTTTTCGACGATATACCTACTGTAAGATGGTACCGAATGAATAAAAGTCGAGTCACAAATAACAAATTAATATATTTAAATAAAATATAAATGCGACCGTTCTCGAACAAATCTCATATCGATCTGCTCCACATTTTACATTTATCCCTAATGTGGTCTCAGAACTAAAAATATAACCATAACTAATTTATAGGCGCCACAAGTGTGGGGCGCTCGAATATCCTAAACTAATTCTACGTAACTAATTTTTATGAGTGCCATAAGTGTGGCACACTTCAACGACGTCGACAATCCTCGCTTACACTACGCCATTCGATATGTCGGTTTTCCACGATTATTTAAAACATTATAGATCTCTATAAATATGTTATTTTTTTAACGCTAACAGAGGCCTATATTACATAAGGTAAGAAAAACAATTTTCTTCCATTTTGGTATCCACATAACAGCTAAGAGGGCAACAAAGTTTAGGTAAATTAAATAAGTTGCAAAAAATAAAGATTGAGCTTTGGCTAAATGTCCCCACACATTGGTAATATTGTTTTTCAACACATCGCAGTACTACTGGGGTGAAATTTAGTTATTCTCTCATTTATTAACGAATATTTAAATATTATTATTTGGCCTAAGATCTTAACAATTATTATATCATTATTAGTTATTTATTAATATTAGTCACAACCCCGGTCTATGACTTTTTTGGGACTGTTTGTGCGTGAATGGTGGGTACGTTCTCCGGAGGAGGTATAGGTTTTGGTGCCTGAAAAACCCTGACCCGAGGCCCACCCACCGTCTCAGAACCAATCAGGTCGAATTTTGAATTAAGCATTCATTATCATTGTTTAATTAATTGCTTCATTTCACAGTTGACAAACCGTTCCGTGCGGGTTCGGGCTTTGGTCAGCTTCTTATTGAAATTAAAATTTTAGAATCTTACCTTCAAGACTTTATATTTTGATTTACAGTTGTATTGTACACTTTACAAAAACTTAAAATGCGTATAATCCTGCGTTTTAAAAAAAATTTTTTTTTCTTTTTTTTAGATTATTTCCAATCAATTAACGTGGATTAAAATTGAAAAACTAAAAATATGGTGTTACTAGAGCGCAATTTCATGTTTTGGTTTACGAAAAAATAGCTTATTATTTTGATTCATTTTGACACGCTACGTGGTGGTAAAATTGTGGACTACCAGCGGGACTTTGAACCTTAAATTATTTAACACAATACAGATTTCTATTAATATTTTCTTTTGCGAACGGCCATTAGAGGGCTAAATTAAATAAGATAAGAAAAGCGTTTTCTTACATTTTTGTATTCACGAAGTAGCTAAAAGAGCGCAACAAAATTCATGGGAATTAAGTACGCTGAAAAAATCAAGACTTGAGCTCTGGCATACGAATCACCAAATTTAAATAAAGTCTAAAACATACCGGTGAACCACAATAAATTGTTGCAAGTGTGATATTCGGTATTTCAGAGCCGAACGTCAAATTTAATTTGCAGGGGTGATGTGTCATTTACTTAATTTCAACTCGCGTTACGGTGTTGATGTTACATTAAGAGTTTCAAATGGCAACGGTGGTCAAAAGGTCTACATTACAAAGAACTAATTTACAGCCCTATTTTAATTTCGAAATTCGTTTGACAAATAGCGGAAAATGAGATTTCTATAAACGAAACCAATGTATGTAATACATACATATAACAATACCAGCGATTCAACTTTAGAAAATGACAAGATAATTGTTTCTTTCACAAAAATGCAATTTTCTCAGCATTCTGTTAACCAATTAAAGTTCCAAAATTAAATTACCTGACGGTAAGCTAGCGATTTGTTCTGTGTACTAAATATATTTTTATCCATATTCCTTAAAAGTAGATAAATAAGTAATAAAAAAAAAAGAAAAATGCCTCCCGGCGAAAATTAATCACTTCTATATATACCGAAAAACAGGTTTGCTTTGTGTTCGATGGTTCATCATGTATACTAAGATTATAATTGTTTGTTTATACTTTCTCCCAACAGGTCCAGCCCAATTATTACACATGGAGGAAGTTCCACATTTTTCAGAATTTCCGAAACCGCAATTTAACAATTAAGCAAGTTAGACAGACGACTCACATATGTTCAGTGAAAGAATAATTAACTGTTTGAAATATTTCATAAGGTGTATCTTTTCTGTATTTATCGGGAGCTGAATACTGGTATAACTACAAAAGTGCAGTTTGAGGAAAAGATTTAACTCGTGAATAAAAATTATAAAATTTAATGAGCGGGTCGATTCTAAATGCTTTTATTCATTTGTATAAGAGCTCTTTTTAAAAAAGATTAAGTATTAAATATGCGTCCGGGGAAAAATAAACAGGTACATTTGAAAGATTATATCTCCGAGCAAAATCAATAAAAAGTCCTCTATCTAATAAAATTTAATATTTAATTAGATCTTATACTATTATTATCATCGAGGAGGTTATTAAAACAAATCAAACAAACCAAATGCTTCTCTTAGGATACCTGTACGACGTAATCATAATTAAATAAGATGTGTAATTGACAAATTTAAATAAAGATGGAATTTTAAGTAAGAAGAGATGGAATCGGAAGGAGGAGAATGCGGATGATGAGTAATATTTGTGAATAACGATGTAAGAATAAAGCGAAGCGGTTGTCGGTTCCAAAATGCAATCATTCTACTCCAGTTAAGGTTTAGGTTTGCTTTAGTTAGATTGTTCCTCGCTGTGGTTCACTGTCGAGTGCTCGCGGCCCGTAACGAGCTAAACTGATTACACAACAATCTGTGCTAAGCCAAATAGAGTTTATAATTGAAAAAACCACCCGCCACCGCCCGCATTGCATGGCCTGTGCTCACTGCCTCCGACCCTTTTCCCCATCCTTCACCGCCACCTTTTTACCGACAAATATTCCTAACATTGATTCACTTAACGTCGAACCTCATTCTGAAACTTCGAGAATTCTTATTTATCAATGTTTAAACGATTACGCTACAGGATGTTCCGTCTATAACAGAACTGATCTACATAAAAAAGTAATAAGTAGAAAATTAGGAAAATTTGTTTGTTACCAGTTTCGATGTGGCCATTTCCTATAGGAAGCATTTCCATAGGATAGTTTCAGAAAAGGGTTACATTTGTAACCGTTTGGATGGCCAATCGGGCATTACATTCCGGAGTTTTCAGATCGGGATCTATATTTTGGTTACAAATCATGTCCAATTTGTTTGCTCTTAAAAGAGAAGTTTAAGTGGGACATTCGGAATCGTATTTGTGGAATATATGCCTATCGATAATATATTTAATTTTATACATTTAATTTTGTTTATTATTTCTATGTTAATCCCTCTTTTTCGTTTTTATTCCTACTAGTTGAAGTTTACTTTGACGAAACTAATTTTTCTACAAACCTCGAACTTTTCTCCTAAACAAACACAAACAGCTTATATGCATATTTATTTATGAATTGGCGTAGTCGTTAATTTAGATCATTTGAAATAGACCGATAAAAGGATCGCGAACCAGATTTGTGCGAAAAGAGAATAGGATGAGGATGGTTATTTGGACATGGGTGATAAAACAAAACCGTGGATTGGAGTAATGACGAAGCAGGTCATCTCCGGGTTACTAAAGAGGCTGGAACAGCTGTGTTATGGACAAACGGTTACAATACCCAATTGAATGCCGTAACAAAGTCCGCCACGCGCCACAAGGGATAATAACCACTTTGTCTAACTACCACGTGTTCGCATTACGCTCGATTTATGTCTCTACTTACCGATTTGATAGCCCCTTATATTTCCTTTAACTCTCCTATCAAAACTAAAGAGAAAAATTCTACAAATGAGTAATTGAGGTATAAGAAGGCATAAGCCTCACCAGGGTACTAAAGTGAGTGGCAACGTTTTAAAATCGATAATTGGGGTAAGCGTTTTAAAATCGCCGATGTATCAAGGGAGCCAAACAATAGGACCTGATACAAAACATGTGCTAAACATGAGATTAAGCCCCTTCTGTTGTGACGCCCTCGTTTTAGTTATTGTTGTGACTTTGAAATAATTACCAACAAGACACATCATCATATTTAATCTCAGCATTTTACGCGCAGATGTCGTACGAAACCCATTCGGTTTGCATATCAGAGACCAGAAGATCAAATCTTTAGCAAATTACTTCGTAGTGGTTAAGGAAGGTTAAGATCGTAGAGGTAAACCGAAGAGCAAAGACTCCTCGTTTGAATCGGAGACTAATTGGGTGTGGGTTTGTTAAGAAAGCGACAATAAAATTACAGAATTGTTAAAAAACGATGGTGGTAATTGGAAATAAAGCACAGTTGGCTGTCGGTGTTCATTTAACAAACACGCTCAGCTGGGCGTGCACAGTTTGACGGTCCATTCCGGTCCATGGTCAATTCTAGACTGGGGGAGAGTGCTAACTCCGTCCCCAGAGGACGAGTTGTGGCTGCGGTCGTGGAGGACACATGCATTATTCATTCAATATTCAATTATATCTCAAATCTGCACCAGCCGAAGCAACATACACGATCAAATTTCTATTCTATTCTTCCCGAAGTAAATTACAATAGTTAAAAATCCGTGTTCGAAATGTGGCTGTTTTAATGATTTATAAAATTGGAACGGCGATAACTCGTCGCTTTCTGGGCACGTTTCCTTATTTGGGTGGGCCTCCCGAGTGTCGTTTCCGGTTTCCGCTAACGGGGTTTCACCTTATTCTTAAATTAAGTTTTATTTTTCATCATCCATCGTCGCTTTTTTCGGTTGATTATAGACGGAACGAAAGAGTTGAATGGGTGGGTAGGGGTGGACGTATAGTCGTTACATACATTTGGGAATTTCTTCTACTACATGTTAAAATCCAGGATAATCTTCTTCACGACTCGGGGTAACACAATAATAGCAATAATTGAACCGCTCCTCTATTATCCCACATGAATACACTCTAGCTTACGTAATAGTATTTACAGTGATTGAAAACATGTTCATCGACCGTGTTCCAAAACGATTTTCACAAATACACTTACTGAGTTGTATTATACTAGGACTAAAGCCATTTTTTTACAAACTCTTGATTGCTTTCTGCCTGACGAAATGCGCAAATTATAATAATGTAAATAAAATTGTATCTTTCTTAAGTCTCGCATACGTCTGACTTGATTTGTATTTATTAACATTAGCTTTAGACCATATTGTTCGCCAGGTCTGTGGTGGTGTAGTTAGAGCAGAAATGTTTATGTCAGTCGTTTGTCATCGTTATTATTACATACGTCATTTGGCGAGATTTATTTCCCGCGTCTGAGATGGATACTACTAGCTTTTATCTCTTCAGTTTATTTCTTTTTACTATGTGGTCGATTTAGCCAAAAAGTACAATGGAATAAATAATTATAAACATACTAGGATTTTATATAATGAGTCGCAATTGTTATCTCATTTTTCAAGTTAAATGTTTTTTCCGTATTCCTTTACGTGCTCAAATCTTCCGGTTATTCATGTTAACAATAAAAATAACAATAGAAATAACAAATTGCAGTCTCTACAGCGTTTGTGTTTACAAACGCAAAGACGTATGAAAAGCTTTATAAAATTACTGAAAAAATTTGAAAACCTACCTAAAATAATCCAGCACCATTAGCGTCCTATTTATGTGTAAAGGTTTGGTGTACACATTTTCGAGTACCAAAAAATCAATCACAAATCAAGATGTCACCGAGACATTTTTTTGCAAATTATTGTAAATGAAAACAAACTCATTGGAATTTTTTTCTTTCGAAACTCGAACTCTAAGCTTAAAATCCGAAAGAATATCGTTGAACTGAAAATTACGGAATATGTCATAAAATGAATACAATAGTTAAATGAATAATAGAAACCATAAAACATATTTGCATGTTCTCAGACGTAAATGTTCATTTTTTTTAGTTTATCAAAGTGTTCTTGTTAACTGTTAACTTCGAAAAAGTATATTGAGTTGGACTAAAACTAAAAAAAGCGTCTCTAAACACCGAATGAAAAATGTTAAAAAATAAAAAATAAACAACATTATTTATTTTGCTGAATCTAGAATATTTTCAATTGGGTCACCGAAATTCAAAAACAAAAATCTGTTATTGGTATATCGTCTTCTTATAAGGTATAAATACATTTTGTGCTTCATGTTATTGTCATATCGGACCAGTGCAGCTTTGATAAAAATAATCGCAAAAGCTTGCTAATAAACATACCTAGTTTTAAAATGTTTAAATAAAACAAAGATTGCTAATATTATGTTGGTTTGAAATTTTTAATTGATAACGGTCTAAAGGATAATTTTGATAAAATAAATAAAATTTTGCTATATTTCTGTTAGCAACTAATATTATTTGTAAAATTTTGGTAACACCCATTTGAAAATATTATAAATTATGTGCCATAGTTAGATTAGAGATAAAAAATTGCTAATATTTTTTTTACTTTTGGCATTGAAAAAAAAACTAGGCCTTGAAAAATTTTGTTATTTACTGAATTTTAAAAAACATGGGTTTAAATCGACCAACAAATATCAATTTTAAAGAGGCGGGTTTTTTACTGGGTCACCTGTAGTTATTTTCTTTTATTTATAACAGTAACCAAAAATTAGTGATATTCTTTAAAATTCGACTAAAAAATGATTACTAAAATAATTGAAACTGTGCAAAATACACAGCAATAGCAGCTCCAAATTTGGACATAATTACAGTTTAACAAGTGTCGAAAAGTATGAGAGACTCAAACATACCAATATACTTGGCGTATTGAATTCAGAATTAAGTTCCAAATCCAAAAACCACATAAAATAGAGATTTAAAATAACAAATTGGTGTACATTTCCGGTATAATCGGAAATTGTCATCTTGAAAATATTTTACTTCGGTTTAATCTGTCTAGCTAGCGTTTAATTTAAAATTTTGAAATGCACGTTCAACGTGGCATTATAAAAAATGTTTTCTTAATTTGTTCAATGTTGGCTTGTCTTCAGCAATATAATATTTCTAAAAAGTGTTGTTTAAAAAATTGCAAACCGAGGCCTTTGTTACCTAGTATTTATTTATTCTTTTATATTCTTTTTAATTTAAAATAAACTAGTGCATCATGGAGTCTGAGCTCTTAAAATAGAATGGAAGTACTAATTATAATAATTTGAAAAATATTCATCATCAGAATAAATTTATAAATTAAATTATTGATAAATTATTTGATATATCGTGTTTCATCATATATCATGTACTGAATATTTTTAATGTATGAATGTTGTTTGTTTCGGTAAACGGTACAGTGCGAATTTTAAAAACAATGCACGATTTGCGAGCATCATTAGATAAGGAACGCCGACGACTCAGCTGATAATAAAAGCAATGACTTTAAATTAATGGAAAACAATAGATATGTTTCATATTTTAAAGAATATGTTAATGCGTTGCCTTTGTCATTGGTCAATCATTAAGGGCTGGTGGTTGTTCTCGTCTGTCAATTTGAACGAGACTCTCTACTATTGGATAAAAGTGGAGACCGAAGTGTAAACGCAACCCCAAAGCCACTGTTCGAGGCGGAGCTTCAAAAGGGTGATTTACAGTGTCGGAAATTTAGTCATTTCCTTTCTAAAACTCACACGAGGTAGAAGGAAGGAAATACCTAGTGTCGATAATTCGGCGGAAAGTGGTTCTTTTATTCAAATTTATGGCCGTGTTTTGAGTAAGTATTTTATTAGAAGTGGAAAATTAGCAGCATCATTGAAAATTAATTTTGTCATGTAAAGTGAATAGAAATGGATCCGCTCAAACCGAGATTACCACCATCTCCCGGTTTGTCTTCGACAAAGAAAGACATGAATCCCAAACCCAACCAAGTAAGCAATTTTTCCATTTTTAGCCAAATTCGAGGTTACGCTTCATATACAAAGTTTCAGGTGGGAACAATTGTTTTGTACGGCATTCCCATTGTTTCGTTAGTCATCGAAAACCAAGAAAGACTCTGTTTGGCGCAAATTTCAAACACGCTTTTGAAGCAATTCAGCTACAACGAAATACATAACCGACGAGTCGCACTAGGCAAGTGTGTTTTTATTTAAAAAATATCAAAAACATTTACAATGTTAAAGCGGGGTTTTAATCAATAAGAAATTGAGGCGAGACGCAATTTTTAATCTTTTTTATTTCTCCAAAGTCATCATTTTCTAAGAAATTAAAAAACAATTTTTACACAAATATTCACACAAGCAATTATTTCATGTAATACGATTGTATTTATTTGCCTATTGTTCCTACAAGTTTTTCGTACCGCCATTGATGGTAATTTTGACCACTAATATGTATCGTGTTTTTAAAATTATGTATAGATATTTGTTTCATTGTGTTATTTTATTCATTTTATTTATTCAGTCGTCAGCATAAATTCCCAGTCCTTTCTCCAATCTATTGATTTTTATGACATTTTCTATTAATTTACATAATATCGCACTTACGTTACCATGGGTTGTTCCTTCTATCTTTTAATAAATAATAGAAATATTATCATATGTGAGCTACGTTTTTTGTCATTTTCCTAATGCGTGAAAGAACTTTTTAGGTATAACCTGTGTCCAATGCACCCCCGTGCAACTGGAAATTTTACGTCGGGCCGGAGCGATGCCTGTATCCTCCCGACGGTGCGGGATGATAACTCGTCGAGAAGCAGAACGTCTTTGCAAGAGCTTCCTGGGGGACAACGCTCCTCCACGTCTCCCTGACGATTTCGCGTTTGCCGTGCACCACGAGTGCGCTTGGGGTTGTCGTGGTTCTTTCTTACCCTCTCGTTACAACTCATCTCGGGCTAAATGCATAAAGTGCTCAGTGTGCGGTCTGTTTTTCTCCCCCAATAAGTTCATCTTCCATTCTCATCGACTTGGTTCCAACGACAAATATGTTCAACCCGATGCCGCCAACTTTAATTCCTGGAGGCGACACATGAAGCTCAGTGGAAATCCTCCCGAGGAAGTAACACACGCTTGGGAAGATGTAAAAGCTATGTTCAATGGAGGAACTAGAAAGCGACTTCTCGCTAGCTCCATGGTAAGGACACCCAAGCAACCCAAAGTCGATCCACAACCACAGCCGATTGTACCATCGCCGAGAATACCAAGTTGTCAAGATCTGCCGTTGCCGATTTCGCGGGTTGCGATGGATTTTATATATCACAAACCGTTAGCGTTTTCGTCGTATTCGACGTTTCCGTGGTTGAAGAGAAATTCGATTTTGTTCCCACATGAAAATCCGTTTTTTCCCATGGAGAAGACGTATCAGTCGGCGTTCAAACCGGTTCAACCTATCAACGAGAGGATTGTATCGCACAAAGAAGAGGAGAGTGATGACGAGGTGGATATAGAAACGACGGATGAGAAAGGAGAGGCGCCCGGAACGTGGAACTTAAAGGAAGAGAAGGTAGGATTTGTTTTTACTCAATATTAAAGAACAATTTATTCATATTCATTGATAACAAGTAGAGTTGGTGAGTAAGTTTCCAAAATTTTCATGTTCTTTGGGAAACAAGAAGTAAGAGGAAATACTTTTACATAAATGTCAAATGTACAAACGAGTGCAACGCCAATTCAAAATTTATGAAAGGCCATGTCGCATAATTCAGTATTACACTGCCTTCTTCACTTTTAATTTTAACTAAATAAATTAAAATGATACCACAGGTTTCGTCTAGAAGAGCCTGTTTTTGAGATTATTTTAAATGATCCGTTAAAAAAAATTGAATATCTCATGAGTATCATAAATGTAATTAATGGACATTCCTTTTAAAAAACATTTAAAAATATTATATACGCCGATCGTCCAATGTGGACATGATATCAGCAGATTTAATGTCTTCACACTTAAAAATTACGCAAGACGAAGATTTACATTCAGCGACAGAGTGATCGATGTCGTCGAGATAATTTGGGAACCAATAAGAAATATTTTGAGTAAAATTTTGAGTTACTCGACGAACAAAAATCGACACAAAATCAACTGTTTCATGAAACGTACCGTAAATTTAAACTGGGGAGTAAATTGAAATCACTTAAAAAGTTGTTTTTTTCTACGGTGACTGCATGTCACATTTTTTAATATGTTGTGTGAATCGAACCAAAAATACGAAACATTTTGCGAACGAAATATGTATAATTAAAACAAGTAATATTTCAGTTAAATAAAATAAATATAACTAGTGACATGAAATGTAAGAGAGCGTAGAGTTTAATAAATATTTTATGTCTCGATCACGTATAAAGTGTGGAGGGCGTGTTGATGTGTACCACCCTTTCCCTCGATTAATGTGTTGGTCTTTTTAATCAAATGTAACTTAATACTAAAGTGTTTATGTTTAACGCACACAGAGCAACCTTTCAAAATGATTAAATGTAAACACCTCATGACGCCTCTGTTTTCCGAAATTAAATTTGAATTATTTATTTGAATATCTGTAAGTACCCTCCAAATTAATATTTAAATGACCATTGAACGAAGAGTAAATATATTTAATGTGTTATATACTTGATTCGTTTTTGTAAAATCTGGGATGATTTAATAATAGTTGCTTGATTGAATAGACTCTCGCTAAAAACGACTATGTAGGTACTCGCGTTTTGATTAAAATTAAAGGTCGTATTTGTATCAGAGCACGATCTAGTTTTTATGAAGTTATACATGTTTGGTAATAATTAAAGTAAATGTGAGTATTGAATGTGGTGAACGATAGTCGTGTGTACCGTAATATTTAGATTTTTATCACCGATCGATAATTCTGAATTATATATGACAGTCACATAAGGGTTTTGTTGTTACGAATGGTAAATCGTACGAATCCATTGCCGACGCATTCTCAACAAATATTACACATACTCATTTTTAATTAGATTTAACTGGTCTAATCTATTTATTATTCACGTTCAATTCAACCTTTTGTTATCTATAATCCGAACTCGATAAACTTTCAAAATTACCATTTAACTGAATCTCTTTTGAAACTCCCACCAAACAATTCACCTCTGCGGACGACCACACAAAAATGAAATCATTTCGATGATTCTATTGTTTTAAAACTGAATATATATTTGGCACTGTGATTTGTTTTTGTTGAGGGTGAAACAATCCCTGGAGCTTTTTTAAACGAAATCTATTTAATAATTAAGTTTAAGAACGTCGTCCCGTCTAAACGTTGTCTAAAAGGCCACCTCGGCATAATTACGAGTAAAACAAATAAAACAGATTAACTTTTTGAGCGCTCATTTAATATTCATTGGATGTATTTAGCACTACAGAGTTGTTCCCCTCTTTAGGTGTTGTTCTCGTTAAAAAGTTAGGATATGCTTCCGCTTAAGATTACGTTAACATTAACAAATATAATCAGGAAAAGTGAAATGAAGTAAAGGTTGAAGTTTTGTGTTCGGAGTTATTTAATGAATGTCGATTTGAAAGAAGCGGTATGAAAAAGTAGCGAGTTTACATTTTAGAACGGAAGAGATTTGTTAAATTGAATTTGAAAAAGTAATGTAATACACCATTAGTTGCGACACTAATAAAATAAATACACATTCCAAGTTAAATGAGTTCTTGTTCTTGAGGGAGTTCGCAACAAGCGGACAAATGTGTCCCACTGGAAACATACAAACAGTCGATACCAACGCTGATTTTGTACATGATTGCTTTTTTATATCACAAGCAAGACACGTACACTTCAAGATAACAGGCTCATTTCGGAACAACTTAAATGCTTGTCTTGGCTCGTTTCCCTTAAAAATAACGACAGTCGATTTGATATTAGCGAAATAATGCATCTTCACCCCAAGAATTATCCCAACAAATATACCAACGAATAAGAAAGAATCTACGTTTAACTTGTCCAAAATTTAACTATAAACAAGTTAAATGGTTGTCGGGAACATTTCGAAATGTCAAGTGTTGACCTTTTTCCGCACCCCGCGAAAATTAAAGTAGGCGTCATTCAAGCCTGAAATTAACTGAAACTTTGTTGTGTCCATTAGTCGGGTGGTCGAGGACTTAATTAGACATTTCATCGAATTAATTCTAATTAAAGATGTGTGCCATTTACGACGAACACAAAAAAAAAACAAATTCTAATGCATAGTGTAGATTACAGCGTTCGTACACAGATATTCCGTGAAGTAGCCATAATACAATATTCGTAATCCCCTGCCTGTAACTGAAATGCCTTTGGGAGCATCCTCCACGTTACCATGTTCACTAAGCGTACGAACCCCAATTCAACTTATCATTGCATTTACAAAAAGTTTTTATTTTTTTATAAATCACGCACGAATTTGCATATAAGCAACTAATTACTGGGATTACTTTTCACCACATCCTTTAGATTCCTTTCATGTCACATAAAGCAATATCAAGCTTACAGAACTAACTACATATACGAAAACAAATCTAATTAAATTACCTACCTGTATTCTATCGATACATATAATCTTTTAATTAAAGTGATTATGTAATAGTAATCCATTAGAAGCCAGCCGCTTATGTGGTTGTTTTAATATAGATTTGATCCTTGCGAGAGCTCGCATTACACTGTTTGATGTTGCATTATCAAATTAATTCTTCGTAAAACTTGTTTTAATCTGGCGCGGTTTTATTTTATATATAATACATTTTCAAAAAACACAAGGTAGAAAAATTTTGGGGCAATAGATGGGGAACGAAAAGTCTGTTTGAAAATGTATCTAGTAAAGAAAACAGTTTTTGGAACCTCTACGTAGCACGCAAAATTCAGATGATACAAATATCTATTGAACTCGACAGAGGTAGTCTCCTCCATATAAATAAATAAACGGTTTAATAGAATACGACCCGATGATACAGATTATTTTAAAACTGCCTTTTATGTTGTGATGGCATTTTGAAATTACGTTTTGCAACAAGGGCAAGTTTAATCGGTTCATTATAAATCAATCTCACAATGGAAAGATATTAAAAGGATCTTGTAAAAAATTAATAAAGACTAAGATATTGGCATGTAGTACCTAGTATTAATTAAAAATATTTATTATAGAATGATTTGTAATAATTCCTGTACTGCCTTTACATTTGTAATTATACAATAATTGCGTTGCTAGTCGGAGACAAACTGATTGTTTAGTTATTGTGCTGTATTAATTGTTTGGGAAAGAAGAGCGACGCCTTTTTATGCTATCGATTAATCCAGGTCCAAGTCCCCGTGGGGTACTCACTAACACTAATCCACCGTTGAAACTTTTTCAGATTCGATCGATTAGCGTGACTGATAATACATAATTGATAATGTTCATGACACAGCTACGTAATAACAGTAAACAATTGAGTTTTTGATTTTTACTAGATTGTGTTATTTGAATCAATGGCAATGAAATCACAACGGATTGTAAATGTTTCAAGTGACGAAACGGTTTGTGCTAATTTGAATGGGATCTTGGGGTGTGTATTTTAAGTATTAATTGAGATCGTAGGGGTTAATCGTATTATTTTTGTGTTAGGAGCCAGGAGCAACGTCAGTTTGAACGTTGTGTGCATTCTGTAAATTCAATACTAGCATTGTCTATATCCGACTCGAATACTTAAATATTCATGTTGCTATAGAAGCAGAGTAATTTTAATCTATTGTTAAGTTAAACAAACGCTGGAGTTCATTGTGAAATCGTATTCATTATAATGGCTTTTAATTTACTTGTAAGAACTGTATTATCCTCTATGTTTGCGAATTCTTTCCAAGTATCTGCACATATCCGTACAATTAAGAAGTTACGACCTCCACATCTGCCCATCGTTTTATATCTCCCGCTGGAATTCTCTTCGATTATTTACATCCGACTTTTAATTGGGTTCAGTTTTAGCATTTTAATGTGGCAAGTTTGCCATTTTTAAAATTCACCTGCCAATTTCCATTGATTACAAATCGGGTCTTTAGGGATTCTCTTAAAGTTGCGTTTTTCTAGAACGCTCCGAGCGAGACTTTCACAAACCCCGAGACGGGAAGGGAAGTCATCGTGCCTACTCCTCCGCACAGAGACGAAATGTCCTCGATTTCACAACGAATTTGGAACCTTTCCAGGCTGTCTTTTGACGGTACCGACAGGACGAATTTCCTCTACAGACAGGATTTGCATAGACATTTTGTCGTCGATTCAGGTAGGCCCGCGCTTTTCAACCGAATATTGCAGTATTTAATGCGTTGTTGAATGGAGAGGTGTTAGTTAACTTCACAGCGTATTCATTAAACGGATTGCCGTTAATTACTAAAGTGTAATCAAATCGTGTAAGCACACACTTTGCATGAATAAAGCTTTAGATCAATTGGTACTATGTCGCCATAGAAACGGGAAACTTATTTATGTAAGTTTATCTGTAGGAACGACGCAATCTCATCGTGCCAATTAAACAGTGGAATGCCTTTCTCCATTTAAGTTTTTGTTTCAGAAGATGCCAATCCAATTTTACGAAATCCAGTCGGAGTGGCAATAGGAATCAAACCGAATATTGACTGTTCGACTTGTATTAACCAAAACACTGTTTATCCTGCTCCTGATAACACTAGCAAAATATCTTAATTTTTAAGTCGACCCTAGCTAAAAGTGCAATACGAATACACTCAATAAACTTTGTTTTCTTGTACGTTTCCTTTGCGTTTATTTGTTAAAAAAGTTGTTACGTACGTGCAAACGTAATACAGCGGAATACTAAAGTGGATACTTAGTTCCATGGACAAATAGAGTAGCAGGAGCATATTAGTAACTTGTTTTATTACTTATAGAGTTTAGATGTTTCTCTTTTTGATATGATTTGTTAGGTCTATTCTATTGTAATTTAAATGTATAGCAACCAAAAACCATGGTAATAATTATTGTAATATACTTGTGGAAACATATATATATATATATAGTTTTACTAATAGAAATTGTATTTACCAGCTACAAACTAGTCCTTTTCTGCACAGTATTTATATACTATATATACATTTTATTTATGTTTATTTTTCTATTTATTGATACACCTTAAATCTTTTTATGTGAAACTGATAAAACTTGTACGATGCATGACAGACAGATGTGTAAAATAGCATAAAACAAATAAACAATAAACAGATTTAGATTTTTTTATACCAAATTTTATCAAACACTATGTTTGCTGTTTGCTATTTGGGGAGATAACAAATTTAACTGAATTTTGAACTAAGAGTTCTACACCGATATAAAGTACCCAAAATAATTTAATCAAGAGCAGGTTACTGACCAGTGGACTTTTTCTTCTTTGTGATTTTATGGGATTTACTCAAAATGTTTATCGAAGTCAAATTACAATACACCAAATCTGCATTGTCGGCTGCCTACATTCACCCACTAAATGTCTAAATTAATCAATTATTATTAATTATTGTAAATATTGTCGCTCACAGTTGGATCTGGTTTTATGTAGAATTATTAGTTAAATAAATTTTAATATTTGAAATTGACATTTAATGAATAATTTATGATCGATGTGTATAAACGGGTGCCTACGTAAATATTTCAAGGATTTATTTATACAAAGTTTGAGAATAATCATTATAATCATTTAATCATTACCATATCGACTCATAAAAGCCTAGCTTCCCCTCCCTGCGATATCATCGTTTGAAATAAAAGGAACTTTTTTGAAGTAAAACAATTTTTCCACTATTAAATCATGCACAATACAAATTACTATTGCACCTTTAATGACGGCAACCCAGAATACAAAAAAAATCTCGTAAGCGTCCGTTGTTTTTTGCAAACAGAAAAACAAGAAAAATATTCTGTTTGTTTGAGATATTTCATAAGTCAGAAATAACGCCGACATGAATCTAACACTGCACTCAATTTAATTTTATTAAAACAATTAGAATACTTCCATAAATGTAATCTAAATCGAATAAAATTTGAGTAGTGCATGCTCACAATAACTTCAAACAGGAATTATTTCTGCAAAAATTGCAATTTAAACAAGAATAAGTACATATCTACAATATCTGGAATTCTGGAACAAAAAATAATAGAAATAGATAATTCCTTAATCTATTGGCACATTGGAAATCTTCCAAGCTGGTAGTTTTGTTGTTAAATGCCATTAAATTCTAGATTGTAATTTAGTTAAAATTTTTTAAATATTTTTATTTCTGCTTGTAATGGAATTTCGTCGCCGGGCCACATTATTTTTATTATTCGATTTTGCGTAATCTCCTGAGTGATATTGCACCGGTTTACCTTTAAAAAATGTTTCTCGTAGCGTTGACCGTGTATTTCCATTTGAGTCATCAGACATTAAATAACTTAAATTAAGTGTCAATTAAATAATAATAAACAAATGTTAATGGAATTATAGTACTGGTAAGAATATTATTTGAGAAAATGCGTGTACAGCAACGATTTTGCGTTGTCAATACGTCAAAAGGTGGAGCAAGAATTAAAGTTATTTATTCCTTGCTGTCGAGACACACCCATATGTTGTCCTTGAACTTTTGCACAAAAGTTTGGCGCAAAATAATGAAGTGATTGGTTTATTTAAAAAATAAGAATTTATGAAAGTATGTAGGCTTTCACGGTCGGTGTTATTAATTATAACGTTCTTCTTTGGGATTTTGGACCGTGTTCCATTTGAAGTTCCATTAGGGGGGGTGTAGTGAACGCTCCGAGGAGCTAATTCAACAAGTGACCCCAATGAATCTCCAGACGTTTCATCCACAACTGCGGTGGATTTCATCAGTGGTTTAAGTTGCGATGTGGAAGAGCTCGAAGTGTTCTCTTCGCTGTCACATTCGCGACTGTCACATTTATTTTCTGCGGCGGCGTTGCATAATTTTTGTTATTATTTGCAGTGTTTGCTTGATTTTCTGGAAAATCAAATTTGGATTCCAGAAAATCAAGCAAACACTGCAAATAATAACAAAAATTATGCAACGCCGCCGCAGAAAATAAATGTGACAGTCGCGAATGTGACAGCGAAGAGAACACTTCGAGCTCTTCCACATCGCAACTTAAACCACTGATGAAATCCACCGCAGTTGTGGATGAAACGTCTGGAGATTCATTGGGGTCACTTGTTGAATTAGCTCCTCGGAGCGTTCACTACACCCCCCCTAATGGAACTTCAAATGGAACACGGTCCAAAATCCCAAAGAAGAACGTTATAATTAAATAAGAATTTATTAAAAGATATTAATTTACAGCAATAGTGCACCTTACACCAATTTAATGCCATAGATAAAAGTAATAAATAAACTATAAATACAGCGTGGACAAAAATATAAAAAAATATATATATCTAGGCTCTTTACAAAATACATAATACATTTACGTGATGAATATAACAGGTAATATTAGTCTATCACAAATTGATAACATTTCCACATTTATTTTTGAGTACATGACACGATATCGCAAAATTTTTGTACGTCTGAATTTATAGGTCGTGAGATCAAATAGGAACACGACAGTGATTGTAATTTTATTTAAAATTCTGGAATTGCGAAGCGGGTTCAAGGTTTTCTTTAAATTTGAACACCTTTCCTTTTACCCAATCCATGTTTTCACCGTCGTAGGATAAAAGCGGTGAAATTTCAATTCCATCGGACATGACAATTCCCCCGGCTTTTTCTATATATGATTTGTGCAAAAGCAACAAATCATTTCTAGCAGTTGAAGGGCAGTCTTTTTTCTCACTATCTGCGTTTTTCATTGCACTAAACTCACTCTTTCTTGATACTTCCCAAGTTACGAAACGTTTCGAAAATTCGAACACGTCGAAGACGAATTTTTCGATTTTAATTCCTTGCGGTTTGGTCGGTTTGATGAGCTCGCCATCGCCGTTGATGTGTGGAATTTTCTTCTTGGCCACATGCAGTTTAAGTTGTTCTTCATATTTCTCGGCGATTTCTTTTAAGAAATCAACAGTGAAAAAGTGGTTACAAATATTTCCGGCACTGAAGACCAAATCGCCCTTATTGTCGGTCAAGCGTGCCGTTCTTTCAGTAATTTCGCTATATTCAACCACTTGAAAGCGACTATCGACCAAACAGACGACTCCCACGGCTTCTGACGGAGTGTTCTTCTTGACCACTTTAGCACCACAATCGGCATTCTTCGATTTACAATAACCAACGAAAACTGGATCGGCAACTTTTACCAAAATATTGTCAACACTGTGCACGTGGACGTACTTAATACCTCTTCGTTCCATATCTTCCAAAATTCCGTTCTGAGACAATGCACGATAGATTCCACCATTGCCGTCAGGAGCAAGAGCCACTGAACCTTTTCCATCCAAAAGAATTTTCCCATCGAAATCGAAACACGGCAGCACTCCTTGTTTGAAGAGAATCACGTCTTCGGGATTCAACCCGAAATAATTTTCGCTTTCCAAAAATTTTGCAGTTTTCTTATCGGTGGGTCCACTTGTCATTATGTACCACGGAATGGACTTGGACATCCCAAATTTCTCCTCGGCGAGAATTTGAAGACGTCTGATACGTTCGGCTTGGATTTGAAAGAGCGTTTTTCCAGATGGAAGTCCCACGGCGAACATTCCTTTAGGATAATCAACTCCCAAACGGGTTCCTTGTCCTCCAGCCATAAGAAGCACTCCGACACATCCGTTGGATATTTCCTCAAGACCTATATTGCGGTAATTTTCAAGAGTGTCAAAGGAACAAGACTCTTCGGATTGAAACTGCGATGGTGGAATTGCTTTCATCTTGTCGTCCAGATACGTCTTCTCGAGTTGCTTGACCGAAGAATCAGCTCGCTCGAACAGCTCGTTGACTTTTTCAATTTGAATAAGATTCAATTGGCGCAGGAAAATATCTTGTTCGTTGTTATCGAGCTCGTTCCAGAAACGAAGAAGATGTTCCTGGTTCTGAGCCTTCAAACGCCTTCTAATCTCTTCTATTCCTTGCATTTTGGTGCACACGTGTTCTCGTCCGAAATATAACTGACACCTTTACTGTTACAATATGTCAAGAAACATTAGTTGCCTTGAATCGCGTTCTTCGACCGCCAACAACTCACTACCGTGCGGATTACTCTCGCTTTCGAACGGTGCACGCGGAATGGTATTTTATTAGGAAACTATCACCTTCAAAACCGGACAGATAAACGATAAATTACTGATAGTATTTTGTGCGCCACTCTATTTTTCGATTGAGTCCGTCACTACCAAAAACGACGAAATAGCCAAATAAAAAATGACGAATTTTCAACAACAATAATAAATCACTCCGCTTTCGCTTTATTCGTCCACTTAAATTTATTTTAGGGCCGAGAAAAGAAATTTACATAAAAGAGCTTATCAGAGAGGTGCAGGTACATAGAATTAGTAAAATAAAGAAAAAATCAGTGGATATGCTCAAAGCTTAAACGACTGCGATTCTCTTGAACGCTGTTAACAGACAAATAAAGTGAAAGTTCAAATTAGAAATTGTAAATGTAAGGTCTCCTACTGACATTAAAATAGCAGCATTAAACTTGTTTTACCTTTCACCGTCCTTGAATATTTCCGTACTGTCTTCCTTTATGCATTAATTGCATAATTCAGGATATGGGGTGGTTTTATTATTTTACACATTTAGCACAATCGTTTCGTAATCTCGCCTCGATTCATTACGTTATATCGCCAACGGCGTATTTTGAAATTGTATTATATAATGCTTTTCCGCCAAAAAATCTGCACTGCTATTGCCAATTCTTTGTAACCGATTTGATCCTAAAAATGTCGGAAATTCCATAAATTGATTAGAAACAGTTATCATTTTATGCTATAAAAATCGATTATTCTTTATTATCAATCCTTTGACTGCATCATAAGAATCACATCGGTTTCAAAAAACCCAACTACTGAAATCACAAATTGTTTCGGACATAAAATTTTTTACATATCGGATTGATGAGGGCTTTTTTTCATTTCATTTCATTTCATTTTCACGCATAAAAATTGTTGGAGTTTAAAATCAAATTTTAATTAAATAGAAATAAAAGCTTTGTCAGTTCAGTGTGCCTTCACACATTTTGTGAATATACGTTTGGAATTTCTATTATTTTTTCGATTTCAAAGTGTCAATTTTCAAGGGTTTAAAATGTATTTTTTAAAACACATTATAGGAATCTATTTATCAAGTGGGTCTAATCTTAGTTATCACAGATTATTGTGAATCTCCGTTTGGAAATACCTTATCATAGTTGCGAAAAATTCTAGGCTTTATCATCAGTTGAAAATTAAAATTGTGACGATAAATAAACAATGAACGGATTCCTCTCTTTGTCAATATTTTCAAAATTTACATTGATACTGATAAGATTTGTATTGAAATCGGGTGATGTGACGTTGATTCATAACTGTCAATCGTTTGTCAAACGAATCTTTTGAACATCGATTTCGAGATAAAAATTGGCGTATCATTAATTTAAAAAATGTAAGTAGTATCTTATCTCGATCGGCTGAAATCACGTAAGCACTTATTTTCGTTCATATACAGTAGATCAAATAATAGAATTGAACGGATGAAAAATTTTATTGTTTTAAATAAATTGCTTACAAATAAAAACGTCTGCAATTTGAAAAACCTAGAAAAAAATCAATAACGGTGGTGTTTGTGGGGTTTGTAGACCGTGTTCTAAGTGAATCCTCAATGAAATCCTTCAATTTAAGATGTTGCCTAGCTTCTACACAAACACCACTGTTGTTGACAACACCGACCGTAAACACTTCCACATAAGAAAAAATTATATACAAACTATGTGAAGAAAAAATTGAATGTGGTTCGACAATCTATAAATAAATTACACTTATCCATTCCTCCTTCTATCACAACGAGCAATTATCACATTTTTGGACAAATATTTATATTATGGAAGTAATAAAAAACAAATATTAAAAAGATATATTAAAGATTTTCCGAAATCACTGCCGTTTTGTTATCGTTCAAAAAAGAACAAAAAATCCAATAGTAAATAGTAAAATGTAACAGTAAAAAATTGTCAATATCGGAAATCACATCCGGCTTTTATGCTCTTGTTAGGAATTCACCACATTAATTTTTTCCTTGAAATCATGGAAAGCAATAGAACCTTATGGGTAGGATTAAAGTCGGCAAATATTGTTCACAAAACTCGAAACACATCGGCAGAATGAAAAAGCATAGAGGCTGGAAGCAATAATTTAAGGGGGAGCTGGAAGAAGGCGAAGCGTTTATATAACAAAAATTCATTGAGCTATAACAACCATTAAAACATAATTTATATCAATTTATGTCATAAATTAGTCATTCCGGAAAATTTTCAATTCATCCACGTAGAACGCCGTGCAGATAAATTTGACATAAAAACAGTATTGAAATTACCTATCCCGATCAATGTTTTGCATCCATTTTACAAAATTGACTAGAATTAATATAAGAATCAATCACTAAATGATTGATCGGTCAAATCGTAACATTAGTCAGTATTAAATTTGTGGTTTCTAATACTAAATAAATCATTTTGACAGAATTAAATACATTGTGGTACAAAATGTTCTCCGTATTCAGCTTCAAAGTTCTGCAGTTTTTTCATTGCCTGTTAATCGGTTTTCAACGTTGGTGCTAATGCAATCAATGTCGGAATGAGAACAATGAGCCTGGTGGGATTGCCTCAAGACCCATGATTCTCCAAAATGTGTAGGAATTACGGAGTTGGTGTTGGGTCTGTTAATTGGTCTTTCTTGCTCGGTGAAAAAGTTACGCGACAGTTAGGGTCAGTTCTCTTTTTTGTCGCTGGAATTGATGTGGACGTTTTTCAGCAGACCAATATCCTATATCAGCTCCAGCGTGTTAAGGAAGTATTGGGAAACCGCACCTCAGGTCAGATCGGTTCATTTCACCAGCAATGTGCAGAAGTGCATTCGCCAAGGTTATTATCGGCCGAATTGTGTGATAATTTTGAATTGTTTTTTGTTTTATGTGGTTCTTTGTAAAAAAAATTTTTTTTCATATTTCAATGCAATGCATGAATCGTCGGCATTTCGTAACAACTAAATAAAAATAAATGACACTTAAATTATGCGTCCAGTTTCTTAATTAATCCTCGCTTTTTCAAATTTTTTAGTGCACATTTAGCCGCTGTGCATTTCGCAATCCGGTAATTTCGTCCAATACCTTTGAAAACGCCTTTTCCGAAAACTTCAACCGTCACGCGCACTCTTCTTCCATCGGCTAGTTTTTCCGGTTTTCCAAATTTAGCAGTCTCCGGTTCTAGCTCTAGTAATTCGCGAATGGGTGATTTGGGTACTTTATTGCTGAACTGCTCGATTTCAGCCTTCATCATGTTATAATAGACTTTCCAAACGGCGTCCAGCGACATTCCTGAATCTAAAAAGATCGCACCGGCTACCGACTCAAACACATCACCCAAAGCTTTCGGTACTTCAACATCTTCAACTTCTTCCGTCTCCACGACCAAATATAGCTCGTCGACGAGAGTATGACCACTCTCCTCTTGAAGTCGTACAAACTTCTCAACAACTTCGTTTAAGCTGGGCGATAAGTTGCGGAAATAACGGTGAAAACCGTTTCGGACTGCCAAGGAGGCAAAAATCGTATTGTTCACTAGAGCTGACCTTAAATCAGTCAGTGCTCCGGGAGAATGCATTCTGGAATCTTCGTACAAATGTCTTGTAATTAAGTAGTCCAACACGGCGTCGCCCAAAAATTCGAGTCTTTGATAACAATCAGTCAACGTATTGGGTGAGAACGAAGCATGAGTTAAGGCCTGAAGTAAATAAGATCGATCTCTAAATTTATATCCGATGTGTCTTTCAAATCGTTCGTAACCGTCCAAAAGCATGTCAAGTTCCTGTTTTGGATAAATCTTATGATAGGAAAGCGGCGACTTCGGCAACGCAATCTCTCCGTAACATCCGTTTTCCACCTGAGGCAGGACCTTTATTCCCAACCAAGCCATAAATAGCAGAGCTCCGCGTTGTCCACACTCGATCAAATACGCTCCAATTAAAGCCTCGACACAATCGGCGATGCTTTTATCTGGTATACTGTGCTGCGTTACCAAATTGTAGGGTATAATGTTATTTAGCGAAGGCGTTTCACCGCGTTCGCGCACCATGGAACATATGGCATCTATGGTCATGTCTCTGGTAGCTGCCATATCGGCAACCGTCCAACAGTTCGCCGGAAACTGTGCGTCGATCAATGCCTCTTCCAGCTCTTTCGGGACGTAGAAACACGGAGGTAACCAATTGTCGTGGGGATCGAACTTGGTAGCGATCATAAACTCACCCAAGCCTTTCCTCCTGCCTAGACGATACAAGTTCAAATTGCTCACCTGTTTTGATCGCAGATGACTCAACTTGCCTTCATGCACGTTTTCGTATTTCGAATAGAGATAGTTGGTTATGGCGTATTTTAGAAATGAATCTCCGATTGTTTCGAGTCTCTCCAAGTTGATACCATCATTGGCGTTTGACATGGTCAAAGCTTGTAAAAGAACGTTAGGACTTGGACCTGGGTGTTGATCCAAGTTGGGTTGTTCGTCGAATTTGAACGCAGTGATTTCTGATATGTCATATTCATTTCGTTGCGTCGGTGGAGGTAAATCGAATTCACCCGCAATATGCTCATCTAAGTCAACAAACAGCGCATCAAAATCGACATTAAAGTTATCAGGAATTTCTACTTCATTGTAACTAGCAGTGTCGTATTCAGAATCCTTTCTAAATTCTTTAGACTTTAGAATTAAAATACCGGATGATAGAATGTACTCTCTGTTTTGAGCACACGCCGAATAAAATTGTTGCCGCCATTTATTAGTCAGATCGCTGTCGTCGTCTGTTTTCCAAACGTCAGAATAATTCACCAATTCAAAGTTCTCATCCTTTTTACTGGCGTCATCCACAGCTTCGGCCACGTTATCACCGGTAAATTCGATTCTCAAACCGCCCCATTCCGATTCAGATTCGTCTCCTGAAAAATCCGAATCGGAGAAGGATGAGTCGTAAGTGTTTGGTGTATCCATCCAACTGGTGGGTGAGGCGTACCTCACAAGCGAAAAGTCTTTGCCACACTCCATTTGAGCCATATCGTTGGACCAAGTACCTATTTCAATCATACCCTCGCTTTCGCTAGCGTTATCGTCGGAATCGTCTCCGTTTTCAATAAGTTCAAACGATTTCTCACTGCCTGTACTTTCGCCGAAACCGTTCATTGTCAGTTCATGATTAAGAGATGGGTCTGCTTCGACCTGATTCTCCTGTTTTCTCTTTTCTTCTTCTTTGGATTTCTTCAGAACGTCTGCTAAACACCAACCGAAATTCAAGGGCGGCCACGTAAAATCTGTAACGACCGAATCATAAAATGAATAACATTCAAACGATAATACCTGACTCCAAAACTAATTTTCCCAAGTTCAACTCGACAGCCACGGTTCTTCTGATTTGGTCTGCCAGCAGCAAAGCGTTGATCCGATACAGAATGCAAGGTAAACATACAGCTTTACGCCATAACGAAGCTGAGAACGGATGAATTGCGCACAATTCGGGGACCAAAATTTGTTTTTGTTCGAGTTTCTCTCGTTTGGCACGTTTTGTCGCTTCGCTGCTGGTGGGTAAAGCTACTCCTTTGCGATTTACATATCTTGGGGTAAGAAAATTGAGTCGAGCCGAGGTGTGATCGACATCTAAAAGATGTTGCTCCTTGTTTTGAATTTGGATGTTGTATTTTCTGAGATAGTACTCCTCGAAAGTGGCATAGTCCGAACCGGGAAAGTCCGAGGAAGGATTTAAGTTAGAGCAAATTTCGGCAACGTAGAAGTACTGGGGTTGATCCTGGTTACGGTACCAAGGCATAACAACCGCGTCCTTATATTTCTCCGGATCAAATACGTAGGATTTGCGCGTTTCTTCGGGAACAATTTCGGGCAAAACTGTAAGATTTTCGTATATGAGATCGATGAAAGTCCAATCTACCAATGTTCTTCTCCCGGTGTCTGCGAAACACGACTTGAAAAACGAAATCGTCCAATGCTATCGCTATTACCTGCAATGGTTGGCACGATTAAATAGGAGTTGGCAGAAGCGTCGGGATTGAAAAGCATCAAATACTTTTGCAATCGCAAAACGCTGGTGAACGTGTAGTTCAAAAATTCTCTAATTTTAATTATTTGATCCTCCACGACTATAATCTGTGAACACAAGTGTAAATCCACGCTGACTTCACCAGATCTTGTGAAGATTGGAAAGGCACTTATCTGAAAACGACCATCGCTTAGATTAGACTCACTCAAAGCTTGCTTCCTCTCACCTTTGGTATTTCTTTAGAGGTAAGAATGCCGAACCCTTGACACGAATCTTCAGGCGGGTAAATCTTGCGTCCTCGCGTGTTCTGTTCTTCGGGAAGAGGACAAGTCAATTTCATAACGATTTTGTAAAAATAAGTGGGCTTGCCGACAACCGGATGACAGTCGAGTAAAGCATCTGCCACTTTTTTGTAATAGTATTGTCGTCGTTTTGTAGTCCCAGGTCTTGGGTCCAAATTTTCTTCGTCGGATTCTTCTAATCCCGAGTTGGAGTCTTCTTCGTTCGCTCTGAAATTCTCCTTGCCAATTGGTTGCAAATTATCGTCCAATTCTCCAGCTTTGTGCAAGAGCTGGCAAACCATGAAAGCTGCCGCTCTTCTTGCGAGCAACATGTTAAACATAGGCGGACTAACTACTATTTCCTTAACCGGAGAGTTAATTGGTAGTCTAATCGAGCAGACGTAGCCATCCTCTACTTTTTCTTCACTCCAAATAGGTGTTAAGCGCGTAAACGTATCGCTCGGTAGTTTCGCACAATAACGGTTCACCAAAGCTATTGCATTGCACAAACTAACAGAATTTGCACCGGCCTCGTCTGAAGGCTGATACGCTCTGCATTCATTCGAAATTGCATCGGCGATCAACTCTTCCCTCTTATTAGGTTCCAAACTGTAACACCTCTTCAACAGCGTGTTTTCTACTTCTATATACTCGGAAAGTTTTTCCACGAAATCATTGACTTCGTTTTCGTTGGCTAATAATAAAAAATGCGCTTCGTTCGCACGGGCCCTAGCCTTGCTATATATATAGCTATGAAACGATTGAGGCAAATCAAAACGAAGCACTAAGTTACATTTAGGTAGATCACAGCCTTGTTCCAACGCCGAGGTCGCTATCATTATATTGCATTCGTGGCTCCTATATTTACGCAAAACTTCTTCTTGGCGCTTGTGTTCGGATTCGGCCTCTCGGGGTTCTCGTACGGGGTCTGCGATTTTGTTCACGGAAAACGAGACCGACACCCACCAATAGTCTTCGTCACATTTTGACATCGTCTGCGAAAATAAACGATTCAAGAAAATTTTGTATTTTTGTATTTATTTTACAACATTATAGTTATATAATAAAAGGAACACAAGTGAAATACTCAGTTGGCCCCGTAATGAGAAATTAATCATTTCCAAATAAGAGACACTTCGAATATGATTATGTACGTGTTACATTCTCGTGTATTATGCAGTCTAAAAATAGAATCAATTAAAACAACTAAAAACATCGGTAAGGTTTCCCATTTCTTAGTGAATCATAGAAAAAGCAAAAGAAAAAATAATAAACCAATGACTGATGAAGATATATTGAAAGAGTAGGAAAGCATGTTGCTAAGTTGCGAAACGATTAGATACTGTTTTTTGTTCAAATTCAAGATGGGATGGGGCGGAATGGGACGGTTAGGATCGCAGTCGCGTACTTGCACCGAAATTAGCAGGTGCAGTGTAATTTCTGACTAATTTAACAGTATTTCACGTACAAATCTCAGCAACAAGTGTTCGATTTCGAACATTGGCTTAGGTTCATTGAACAAAAACGCCTAATTCTGATCCTGCCGCCTGACGGGAGACACCGAGTTCGCGTGGGCTTCTACTGTAACAATTTCTTCCGGATTTGTTTCAATCGACTGCGTCTTGAATTTGAACGGACTAGCAGAGATTCAATGTGGTTCAATTCAATGGGACTGAAATCCACTTGCTAATGGGATCGGTAAAGTCAGATATTATTGAAAATACTTACACATAAAAGCGAGAACAGAGCTTCAGCCTTGTACCGATTGTTGACAAACACAAGGGCACAAAGCATATCCTCGTTTTGGGTGCGAACAACATATGGTCTTCGCGGACCTTTATAATTTTTTCCCTTTCCTTTCTTATTATCTTTAATATCAGGTGGTGGTTTCTCAATCACCTCTGGTTTTTCCCCTGAAGGTTTGAACTGCTTGAGTACTGTCAAAAATCTTATTAGTTTGGGAGTGGAAAATTTGAATATCCTTTCTTGATCCGTATAGTCTTGAAACTCAAGTTCACAATCAGCTCTTATAGATATTAATACTGTTGAGGCAACGCAAAGTAAGAGGTAATGTCTTTCATAGGGAACTTTAACTTTGAGCTTTTCTAGCTTTACAAGCATGACGTAGGCCGCCCTGTCGGCGGACCACGGCCCCAAATCATCTAGAATTTCGAGAAATTCGTCAAACAAGGTTAATGGTTGCTCGGCTGGGTCGGGAAGCTTCTTAATTTCGTCCAGCAGTTCTCCCCCGTAGATTTCAGTTAAATCATGCCGATGATCCTTTAAAAACGTCTGACAATTGCGAATGTTACGCTTGATTCGTTCATGGAGAGTGCTGGGAATGTCTTGTTTGCACTCGATTATGCGTTCTCGGGGACGACAAGATAAACGTACTAATGTGAGAATTTCGCTAGAGGTATCTACGGAGGAACAAAGTAGTTTTTCTAAACGCTGCAGCTCGGCTTCTAAACGATCTGGCTGCATTTCTGCACCCAAAAGTCCAGCAGTCAAACCCAATATTCTGGGTTTATTGCAATTTACTGATCGGTACCAAGTCATTATTTCTCTCACTAACGATTGTTGCCCGCCACACAGGCAATCAATTACAATTAAATTAAAGCTGTCTAAGGATATAACGTTGTGTTTGTGCAATAAGACACACATTTCAGCAGTTGAAATAACAACATTTGCTGATTTGAATGAAGTGTAATGCTCCTCTTTGATAACACTTGTAACAGATAAGTCTGTTAGTAGTTTAACGTGCGACGTCATCACGGGGACGTTCTGGACGTCCAGAATGAACAAAGCTTGCTTCCCATGTTCAATTCGCATACTGTATGAGAACTCTTGCAACAGTTTTATTATTATAAATGCTTTAGCCGAACTCGTGCTGGAACATACAATTGTATTCTTCTTCTTTGCACTGTCCAGTAGCTCCACTTGATATTCACGTGGGGTAAAAGTGTGCGTGTATACATTTTCATTCAAATAACAAGCCATGTATAGGTGATTGATTCATTCATTCAATATCACAATAACTTATTCATACCTTTTGGAATAGCGATTAAAGCTTACGTCTGATTGTAGAATACCTCTTATATTGTTAATTCCGCATTTTATTCCACAAATGGCAAAAGAAACTTGCGCTTAAACGTTAGGTTAAAATCGTTTTCTTCTACCATATTTTTGACATTTCGCATTGTCTAATTTGACATAAAATATAAAAATTTATAAACAAGTGATGCTTGGTGACAGAGAGCCAGTCCTGTGTCTAGTCCATCAACTCCCTGCAAAATATTTATATACCATACTTATGACCATTTGTTAATTGGTTTACCTACCTTATCTTTGGTTGTTTTATGATTCGTAATTTTCGAATTGAGTCTTTTAAAATTTAACATGACAAATTGACTCGTCACAACAATGAGTTTAGTATCGCCAGATTGTCAAGCATGCTTGTTACTTGACGATTTCATGCTGTTAACCTGACCTGACTGACACAAGTGACAGGTAAAAGATGACAGCTGTCTGTTGCCGCTAGCCAAGCAAGTGGGGTGTTTTCGTCAACAAAGTTGATGAACTCGTGAATTAAGTCTACTTTCGACGATTTTTGTCCGAAATATGTAAAGAAACACATTTTAAACATGCTGGGTGTGTAATGCTCTTACCAAATAAACCGAAGGTGTTAACTAAAAAAGTGCATTTAGGGTTAGTTCACTACAGCCCCGCCCCGTTGTGATGTCCCGAGTAGAAAAGTCGTATGTTTAAGTCTCACAGCCTCTGTAATGTCTACAGATTGATATTAGTCAAAACCGAACATAGGAAATGATGGCTGGTCCACCAGTAAACAACCAAGGAGCATGCTTCTGGTGCATCAAGGCCGTGAAATGGATCCCTGTCCTATTTATTGTTGTGATTATTATGTGGTCCTATTACGCATATGTTATCCAACTGTGTTTAGGTAAGTTTTTTTTTTTTTGGGATTTGTTTCTTTGCCAACTAGAACTTGTAGGCACAATTGACTCGACACTGAGACAAATTTTCTACCTAATTTTTTACCACACGTTTTTCATAATGTTAGCGTGGTCGTACTGGCAGACAATTTTCACCGAAATTGGACGCGTCCCTTCTAAGGTACACTACACACCTACATTTACCTCATTTTTTCTAATTTGTTTTTATATAGTATAAAATTGAGGATGGAGACTTTCATTCACTTACAATAACAGAATCTTCAGAAGCACAACGCCAGATACTGGAGAATCTATCACGGCATTTGCCCAACACAAACCTAAACGCCCAAGGCTTTATAAGGTTCTGTGACAAATGCAAAGTTATTAAACCTGATAGGACGCACCACTGTTCAGTTTGTGGGGAATGTGTACTAAAAATGGACCATCATTGTCCATGGATAAACAACTGCGTTTGTTTCACCAATTACAAGTTTTTTATGTTATTCCTAGGATATGCCCTTTCTTATTGCATTTATGTGGCGCTCACATCTCTCCCATATTTTATTGAGTTTTGGCGAGTAAGTTTTGCGTGTTGTGTAAACTGGTTTGAACGCGTCGGTTTCAGGGTACCTTGGAGGGCATGGGAAGTAGGTTTCACATTTTATTTCTATTTTTTGTCGCGATTATGTTTGGTGTGAGTCTTGTTTCATTGTTTTGTTACCACTGTTACTTAGTTAGCGAAAATCGGACGACACTGGGTAAATTCACCTTCTGTTTTGATGTTCTTGTTGACATGGGGGATTTGTAGAAGCATTTCGTCCTCCAATGTTCCGAACAGGACCCGATAAACGTGGCTTTAGTCTGGGTCGTTACAATAATTTCCAAGAGGTGTTTGGGGATAACCCTAGGACTTGGTTCATTCCAATCAAGACTAGGTAAGGTTTTTATTGTAGCACACTTTTAACAGAGTTTGCGATTTTTTTCCACTAAAATATAAAAACGTTTACCAAGGACTGTTGCCAACACCTTTTGTGTTATGTAGGCTTTAGCGGGTGTTTTAATTTTGTCAATTATTTTTTATTTTTATTTTTGTAGTTTGGGTGACGGTATTGAGTTTCCACTTAACTCTCGTCATCAAGCAAACACTTATCAATCCATGGAGAGCACCCCCAACAGGTTAGAAGTATGATTAGCTAACGCTAATATCTAAATTGCGAGCCAATGTTATTAGTTTATTTGAGGCCTGACGATTTTATTCTTTTTATTTATTGTTATATTGTTGACTAATTTATCTATTCAGCGCTGTTTGTATTCAAACTTTACAAATAAATATTATGTGCGTTTTTATCCAGTTTTTATTACGAATTTAATTAATAATAAAAACTAATAATCGAGGTGTTGGTAAACTAACCGCTGTTCATAGCTGACAAGTAGTTTGTGCATGAAGCTTAATGTAATGGTTAATTTATTTTAACATGTACGTGTACAAAATTTTGAATTTATTTTAAACAGAATTCGAGAGGTTGAGTCAGAGACAACCAAGCTGAACCCCGGAGAAGTAGTCGTATGATTTTTTTCAATATCAAATTTTGTATTTAATGTTAATATTCACGCATCAGTTTTCATTTGTAATAAACGTTTTTATAATTTAGTATTGTTTTCATCAATTGTTCCCGCTAATTTCAACACATTCAATGACCTTACCTGCAGCTAGTTTAGTGCAGCTTTTAGATAATGATGTTTAGATTGTAAGTTAAACTTTAATTAATTTTTTGTACCTATTTAGTTTGGGCGACGGGGCTACGTTTCCTCAAAGGCATATGGACGAAGATAGGGAAGGACTTCTTAATCATACTTTAGATGAAGAAGCAAATTATTGTGCTTCATAGATTTATATATTCCTAGTTATGTTCGTGCTTGCATTTAGCTCTATCAAAGCACTTCCTCCGGTCCTATTTTTATTTTTAAATGTTTTAACTTTATTTTAATTTCCATTATATAAAAATGATTCTAGTACAGGCCAGTTTTTTTCCATTCTTTTTTCCGCTAATTGGCCAGCTGGCAGATCCCTTATTTTTCAATCCTCTTTTAAGAGGCTAAGCTGGGGAGGTGATTTACTCGAAACATATTTAGTGTAAAAGCCAGCTGAAAGGGAACAAATGATATTAAATTAACGTTTTTTCGTTTCAGAATTGTTGCTGGTCTGTCTCTTGTGCGAGAAACCCAAAAAATTAACTGAAACTAAAAACACAAAGCAGAAAACCCTTAATCTGAAATTCATAGAAGAAAAACGAAATATACAATTATTTTTGGATTAGGAATTGGAATTAATTCTGGAGTTAAAGAAGTAGTTCAATAATCATTGAAAACATTTATTGGTTCTAAACCGAACTTAAGCTGTTAGGTTCATTAATTTTTTGATTTGTTTTAAAACGAATCGTGAACAAAGCTTAACCTAAAATGCTCATTAAAATAATATATTTGCAAATTACTATAAAAATTATATAACAAGAACTATGTTAACTAACAACAAGTACATTAAATATCTGGCGCAAAAAATGCGAATAATACAAACAATATTTAAGTATAATTATAACTCTTCTTCAAATATAAAACATTTCTAGATTAAAGTATTTTTGACATATGTACATTTATTTAATTAAAGCAAACACTCAGTGACATTGTCTGATAATAACATTGGTATTGCAAATAACATAGTATTAATTATTACAACACAACCATCGGTAAGCTGAAATAATACTGACGTCGCTAATTCTAAGCAACATTTAGAGCATGTATTAAGTACTAACACTGAGTGTTTTGTGAGTTGTTAAAATCAAAAGTGATTTGTTTATAATTCATTCGACTTGTTCATAATTGAAAAGTGAATGATCACAAGTTTCAAAACTCTACCATTTGTTTGGGGTTGCATTGTTAGAATTAGACTTTGAATTCAACCAACCACTAAAACATATACATTTAAATCGACTTGTTGATTTTGACCGATGGCAAATGTATCTTTCCATCGTTCTGCAAGTTTAAGTCTTTCGAAGTTTGTCCATGGGATCGCCGCAACATTTTAACAGAATGAGGACTTGCTTTGTCTTTTTCCAAAGTGAGCGTTCTTTTGCAGCGCTTCACCGTACTATCGACCCTACTATCAGAACTACACTTAGCCAAATGACTACTTTCATTTTTCAGTTGACCGCCGCTTTTAAGCAACCAACTCAAATTTTCTTTTTTCTTCGGCAAACATTTCGACTCTGGTACTTTTGTTTTGTCTTTGACGGCTAATAGGGACGCGTTGAATTTTCGTTGACTACACCGACGTGTCGTTTGACTTTCGTTCATCTCGTTTCTGTTAACAAAAGCATGCCGGGATTGATATGACTGCATTCGATTTTTTGCTTATAAAAATCTGTCCGTGCACTGAAAGCATGCACTACCACTAAACTACTTAGGCTTACACAAATAGAAGAAGCGTTCAAGTTACAAACATCTGTCCACCCACCATCGCATTTAACACAAACAGGAACATATCGATACACTTACGTGGCTAAATGATAAATACCAAAAATAATATAAATGTATCAATGTTTTCTGTTGTGATTAAAATTTAAATCCAAATAATGACATGCATGTAAAAAAAATAGGTATAAAAAACATGCTTTTAACAGCCAGCAACGAAAAGCTCTCATCGTTACCCTAAACCAACCTTTTAGTTAAAACTCTAGAAGTTGAAGTTGTATTCTTGGTAGTATTTGTGATAATCCTTCCAACTCTGACGGGTGAAGTTGCAGATTTTACAATAACTTTTGAGCGAATAACTTTACGATCAGTCCTTTAAAATTTTAAAATGCAACTTAGTATCTAACGGGGAAGAAACAAGCGAAACTCACAAGTTTGTTACGAGGGGTTGTTTAGTCTTAGTCCTTTGCGCCTTAATTTCGTTCAGGCGATCACCCTGCGTTACTTTGTTCTCCTCTGATTCAAAGTCTTCTTGTTTGTCGTTGATTCCCATAGAATCGACTTTTTCCATGATTCGGGTCACGTTGACATTGTGCTTACTTCGTTTTATTGTAGTACCAAGCCCGTATATGCCCACAGGATGTTTGTAAATAGCAGAGATTTTTAATTTCTGTCTATATTCCTCTCCGGCCGCCCACAACTCTTTTTGTTTCCTATTAAAAAAAGCGCGAACCTAGCCAAAATCGTCTTTAAACAAAAGGACTTACTCCAAAAGCCAGTTTTGTTGATGGGCAATTATCGATCCGGGTCGGCATATTCTAATCCAAGCGATGGCTTCTTGCGCAGTGAACATGTAGTGTTTCATGATGTAACACGCAATAAGAGTTCCAGTTCGTCCAAGTCCAGCTACACAATCACACATTATAATCATTCGTAACCGTTAAAACCGTCGTCTACCTTTGCAATGTACAGCAATAACACCTTTTGCATTTTCGCAGACTGTTATAAATTTATTTAAAATACGATCGTTGGGAATTCCACCGTCGATAAAAAATAAATCAACATGATCGAAACCACCCTGAACGAATCGGTTTGAATCGTAAGCCTTTTTGTTTAGGCGTATAATAGTAGTAACGTTGTGTCTTCTAAAATAAGCAAAGTATGTTTCTGGTGAATGCATGGGATACCCGTTGTTCAAGTCTGTTTTGTGATGTGGTCCACAAAATGCGATAAACTTCTCCGGTACAATCCAATTAAAGTCGCCGTTCTCCACTCGCTAAAGAAAAAAAAGACGACCCTATTACTTGATTCTAAGTTATATAAAACATGAAACGCTTATGAAATTTCGAAGATGGAAATTATCTTTACGAAGGTTCAATCGTGGATCTACATTATTAATTGTTAGATGAAAATATCTAGTTTTAAAAATCATTCACAATGGACACATTCACATAAAGGTCTTACTCAACTTTTTCACTAATCAATAATACTATTATTAAGTAACAATATAAGTGTCCCTGGAGAAAATGCAATAAAAAAATTATGCATATACATGGTCCTTTTCGAGATATTTAGATTTTTATACAGCAACTAAGAACGGACCCGAAATTGAGATAATGTCGAAAAAATAATTGAATACTAAAATTAAAGAAGAAAAGATTATTTAATTACATAATATGAACATATTTCTGGTTTCATTTTTATTATCAGGTGTACATAACGAAATTTCCTTCTTTATCAATAAATAAATATTTTTAAGGAAATTAATGATAGAAGTAAAATTAAAATTGCCACCCTTCTTATTCTGGTCGAAAAACTTTTTAAGAATACCTAATAGAAATGACGTTATTTTTGAGAGTGCGTTGTGCAATTCATCCACAATTATATAAAAATTGGAAATAAACATCTGATAAGAAATTCAATATGCATTTTCGGGGATTTTTTGGTTATTTCTTAAGATATATTTTGCATTTAGTTTTTTTTTTTTAATTTATATCTCAGGAGCTATTAAATCGATTTTACTAATATTGATTTCATTTTTCAGTAAGATGGTATTTTATTTTTGTACCCGATTCAGAAACTGCGTAAAAAATCGAGATGGGTTAGTTTATCGCCAAAAATAGAGATAAAAATCAAGTTGTACACCTTAAATTTTGTAACCTTTAATGAGAGCAAAATTATTTTCATAGTTATGAAAATAATATGTTAGTGCGCTAATTAGAACTTTAGTTCTTCGAAATGTTTGCAGTTGTTCAATGAATATTTAAGAAACCAAGTTTACAAATTATCACCATCACATGTAAACATCACATAATCAATCCACCATTAAGCACATCACACATATTACAAATGACAATTTTGAAGGTCGTTAAAAAACTACATGAAAATTACCTCATAATGTTCGTACTCAAAGAAGTCAAAATTTTCGAAATCAAAAAAGCCATAATTTAAAGCTTTTTTCAGCCCTCTAAGGCAGTCCAGCAAAGACAATGTATATGGTTCACCAATGGAGGCATCTCTGAATTCAATGTAATCATTTTTAGAACCTTTGGTGAGAATCTTGTAGGCTTCCTCGGGGTCATAATCCAGTTTAATAACCTGTACACAAATAAATTCTCACAGTAAATTTGATATAGTACAAATTGTACTCACTGCATAAGCTCCAATTAAAAATGCAGCATTAACTCTGTTTTTTTCATCAAGTCCTGTGTAAAAAACGATTTTTTTGTTTTGTAATGCGGGACAGGACAATTTTCTGTCCACTTTGCCGCAGTAGTGAAAAACAATGGACAAATTTAAAGGACCGAAATCACCATAGAAACTCTCATAGCACTGTTCAGTGTCCACAGCAAAGTAGTGAACATATGATGTGGATCTGGGAGAAACGTTGCTGTTAAAGGTGAAGAAATACAAACGTCCTAAAAATTCAATTTAGGTCTTAGTTGCAAGTGTTAAATGAGAGAAATGACGATTACCTGGGATGAATTCACTCGTGTTGATGAGAACATTGGAATTGTCTTCCATTTTAGAGGCCTTCCTCTTGCCCCTCATAAATGGACTTGAACACATTGCAATTAACAACGTCTCACATTACTTTATTTGCACCAAACCTACACGTTGAAGTAGGTGTATTTTTTATAGTGTGGGCGAAATTAGAAAGAGTCGTAACAAATTACTGAAACACCAACATAAGGTCTAAAACTGATTCGAAAAACTCATCATTTCACATCGCAAGCTTGTTTTGAGAGCATAAACAGTGTAAACGAGAATAAATTCAAACTCCACCACAATTAAATTCCGTTACGAATGTTATTTGCCGAGCTTTTATTTGAATTTACAACGTACACATACCTAGTGCGATGCTAATGATTCTATATCACTTGCTATTTTATTAAGGAAATTTGAACTTGAAGAAAATGATAAAATTGAATCTTGTTTGACAACACAAACACAAAACATACACAAACTCTTTTCCCATTCTTTTTCTATGAAATTCGTCAATAAGATGGCGACTTCAGCGCCATAACAACTTTCCGAAACACAGCTGTCAATGTCAGATTTGAGCAGTGCTGCCATAGCCACAAGCATTAAGTTTCAAGATCAACATTTCTGTTTTGGTGGAACTGGCACTGAAATATACAAATTAAGGCGGGATGGGTTGAAAAAGAGGGTTATGTGGAGAATGGTGTGGTTGTGGTAAATTCGTAACGATGAATTATTATACAAAGTTAACTGATGCAGCAAAGTTCGCCAGAATTGTATGCTAAAAAATAAGATGAAAAAGAAAAAAAAGTATGGTTCATTAATATTTTCCATTCTCTTTTAAAAAAATCTGTTTTAATATATCTATAAATTGCGTTTTGTTCTCGCAAGGGTTTTGATAGAACTTTTTTCTTCAGTGCAAAAGAGATATCAACACAATGAAATAAAAGTAAGCAATAAAAAAAAGGCAAAAAAGTTTAGGATACATCACTAGATTCAGTAATTTATAGGAACTTGAGTCATTTTTATGACATTTTTAACATTTGGCGGTTTGCATTGTTCAGGTGGTGAAACATTATCAGAAAGAGGTAAAATTGTATGATTAATTGTTAATTGCCTGAATTTGCTGATATATTTTAGCTTAAAACAACAATGCCTACGGTCCGCTGTGAAATATGTAGAGTGCACTTAACAACATCAAAATCGTTAAAAAATCATTACATGGAGCGCCACTCGAAACTTCAATTAATAAGAGAAATTTTTAAATTAAGCATTTTACACGCCACACCGAAAACAAAAACAAACAAGAAGCGCAAATATAAGAAGATTTCTTTGCATGACAATGTACAAATCACTTGCACGAATGAAACCATCGTCATTGTCACTGAAAATAATAAGGATAATTCTATGGAACTGATATTCGAAGATTCAAATCGCTCAATGCAAGCCCATCAAGGAACTGGACGCTCTCCCATCGTCTCGAGGATCAGACAACGCACCAAAAAGCCCAAAAAACTCTTTCACATTGAAATCCAAAAAGTTAGCGGCGACACCCTTAAATCATTAGATGAACGCACCGGAGAATTTTATGAATGTCACTGCATGGAAAAGAGTTCACAACAAAGTTCGGACACCGAGTCCGTTTCCGACTGCGGGATGGTGTACTTTTGTGGTTTTTGTAGCAACGGATACCAAACCCAAGCTGAATTAAGTCAACATGAAAAGCAGCATAAGTATTACTGCAGATTGTGTAACAAAGACTTAACAGTCGACAATTACAAAGAACATGTGCAACAGCATTTGCTCAAAATCTACGTGTGCCATCTTTGCGGCTTTGAGTTTGTTTCCAAAGAAATCTTGGCGGGGCATTTATGGTATCATTTTGAGCAACGAACGCTCGACAGTGTCATAGATATGGAACGAGATTACAACATGAATCGGTTGAACAACTCAAATTTTTCGGTTGACGATTATTACTCCAACATGAACAGTATTCTTTTTTTCCTCTCTTATCCTTACAACCACCTTTACAGCCATAATGCTTTTTTGTAATAACCAAATACGGAGATGGTGGATTTGTTTTGAACACTCCAATTACCGAAGAATTTAAGTTCGTTTCTAGTTAGAAGATGCCTTAATTTATTTATCGTTTTTTCAGTATTGAATTTCGTTTTTCATTCGGTAAAAACCAAATATTAACAGTATTGTAAGTTAAGTTTATAATGTATGAAATGTTAGTTTGTGATTTAAATGTATTTTTTACTTTGCCCCGTTTCTTGTTTAATTTTCTAGATTTTTATTAAATCACTTTCGCTGGCGGACAAGTTAAGTTTTTGTTGCACGAAATATTTGGCGATTTGAATGATGCTTGTTTTACATTGTGTTATTTTAGTTTCACTCTAAACAATAAAATATTTATCAACATTTACACATGCATATTTATCGTTTCAAATTTGCGCGTTTCTTGTGAATAAAAAAAAGTGTAATCTGAAAAACGACAGGTGAAGATAGTGTTCCGCGCTTCATTCTTCATGAAACCGGCTGAAATCATGGACGAAATATTACAAACGCTTGAATGTCCAGTGTGTTTTAATTCGATGTCTAGAATAAAGATCTACATGTGCCCTACTGGGCATAGTATTTGTGAAGAGTGTATGTTTAAAGTGAGAAAGTGTCCCTGGTGTCAGAAATCCATTATGCAGCCGTTCAGGTTGCGCAATGTGCCAATGGAAAAAATTATAAATAGCGTAATGAAAAGTCCCGCAGAATTCATGGAAAAATGGAGGCAAGAAATGGAAGAAAAACAGAAGTAGTGCAAGGAACCAGTAAGGATTTTGGGGCGCTGGTGGTGTAAAAGATTCAAAAATGTTCAAATTCAAATTTTGGTTTATTTTCAGAACAAAATGATGCAGGGTGATGATGACAAATTCGTGTGGAAAATGTTGTGTGCTGTGCGCGTCTCAATATTACTTTTAATTTTTTAACTGTCCCTTACAACCTAATTTAATAATTACACTATGTTTTCCCCTTTAAATGCGTGAAATTATTTAGGCCACTGCCTGCCTTTGTATGGAAATTTTTTAATATGTTATTGTAATTAAAACATTATTGTCTCGTTTGTGTTTCGGAGTGTTCTGACTCGAGCATTTCCGATGAGAATTATTACTGATGTTGTTAAGTCCGTATCAAATTAATCACTTATCGAGCCCAGTATGCAAACGGAAGCACATACTTAAATTTTTAACTACATATATCATAAAATACCGATCAAGCTTTCGTCCGTGATTCATTAACCGTTGTGACTAGTAGTTACATGGCTACAACTAACGTGAGTACATATAAAAACGGAGGCTCACGAGGCCACTGACTCTAGCTTTTGTCTTATTTTTTACAGTGTAGACGTTTGAAACTGTCAGATCACGATATTTGAGAGAAGCTGTTATTAAAAAATTTACTCAAACGACATCTAAACCGAGACCTGGAGATAGAATTCGTCGAAGAATACATAAAATCAACAACGATGGTTTTATTCGGGATTGAATACATTAAATGTATCTTAATCGTTATATATCCGTGTCCGAAACCGGTTGACAAGCGTAAACGTAATTTCGAACTACAAGTACTCCAACTCACCGTCGAAATTTTGCTACACTCTACCGAACGTCAAAGTTATTCCATGGCCTACGTAGCTTCGTTTTATTGTTGTGCGTACGTTAATTAAAATCCTACCAATTTCAATTTAAAACATATCGCATCGTTCAAAGCGCAGAAGGGCGGGGTCGTTTGAAAATTATTTAATTTAAAACGATAAAACCGTTCTGGTGAAAAATGCGGCGACAACTACGGGGAAGACAGATTAGCCAACAACGAACAAATTGTAAATTGTAAAAAAAATTGTTAAGGCTCTAGTAAAACAGTTCGTGGATAAAACGACAGAGGGAGCTGGAATCAACATATACCAAAATTTTCTAGTAATTTCCCCTGTTAAAGTAATGGTTTTATAAGTTCAGATATGTTACGTTGGGTCGAAGAAGACCTAAAGGGGAGTCTATAAAAGTGTGTTAGAGGTAAATTGAAATAGTTTCGCTGGCTAAATCTGAATTAAAAGTACTGAGAATGTTGAGTGCGCAGAATCGCATGAGGTGTTTGCTAGTGAAAACAATGTCGGGCATTACCAACACTGACGCCTTGGATCGATATCAGAGAATGTGACGTAAATTTATCTGTCATTGTGCAAGGGGAATATTTACCGATGTAATATTGTTGTACCAAGTGTTGTGGACGTGGCAAGTGAGACAAGAAACAAATAGTTGTGAAAAATGCGGTAACAGACATGTTTTTCTGTTAAATGTGTAACATACACGCAGGTGCGTACGCAGCCGTACTAATAATTTTAACTGGGCCTGCTCCATTGCTTGAGGACGCGCGATTCACTCAAACAAATTTCTTTCATATTCTTTTCAACTACATTCGAGACGTTAGAAAGCGGTTAAATAAACGCTTCCCATGCGCCGCCTAACAGGGAGAGCTTTTCCACGCTTAGGAAGCCATATTCCTCATATGTCTATTCGTTCGTCTGGCGCCAAATCGCTGCCGTTTTGCGCAAATACTGTTTATGTTCATGTGCATGTGTTAAAAATACGGTGCTCAAATGCAATGCCACAACAAAACTTTCAAATTTTCGCCAATTTTATCCTCATGTCTCTCTATCAAAATATTTTATCTATAGGGAATGTTGGGGGCAAGGGGAAACATCAATTATTGATTTTGTACTCTAGCATTTGTACATATATACCATATTCCTATAATATATTCTAGTTAAATATTATATATTTTTCAATCTGCTCAACTGATAGACACGCACCCCTTTTATTATTCCCATGCAGGATATGTATCTGTATCTTCTGTAAATAGCGATTTTGAGGTACGTTATATTATACATAACCTCAACCTGTAAGCTGTAAGCTTCCTATGGTGTTTACAAAGGCTAAACCTGCATCTTCCTTGTCGTACATACGCTCTTGTATGCCAACCAACCCCTAAACCCTCGAACCGAGTTATTTTTTGTTTCAGGTACATCCCAGCACTTGTCATTTGCTAATCAAATAATCAAACTAGGAAATAGCGTTTGGATTTCGCACGAATTTCTTTGTCTTTCCGTTGATTTATCCATGGTTTTTTAAACGTTCAGATGTCCGCAACGATTTTTCGAAAGTTTCACAAGCCTAATGTGTAACATAACATGTAACTGATACATGTTTTATCATTTCTGTTATGACTGGGCTGGGTGGGAAAAATTCTACTCGGTTCAGAAGAGATCGGATGGGGTGTGGTAGATTTTAATATTTTAATGTGGTGGTCGGTTTTTGGCGTTCGACGATAGTGGATATATGGTAGTTTCAGGAGGCCCGTCTTCCACACAACGGGTAAATGGTTTTGATAATGAATACGTCGAATGGCAATCAAGCCAATAGTGAAGATATAGCGATGGTTGTTGGATCACCAATGTCAATCCAGTCCGACGATGACGACGACAATTGTCAATCGTCGGCGGGGTCAGCATGTGAAGAAGGTTCCGATTTTATGACGGCGGCGATGGATGATGAAGTCACTGCACAGCTAGCTGCTGCAGGTCCAGTAGGTGTTGCCGCCGCCGCCGCCATAGTTTCAGCGAAGAAACGCAAACGTCCCCACTCTTTCGAGACAAACCCCTCAATACGAAAAAGACAGCAAAATCGCTTACTAAGAAAGTTGCGGGTGAGTCGTCATTTAATTAAAGCTCAGTTAGTCATCATCTGATATTGAAATTGTTGCAGCAAACCATTGACGAATTCGCCACCCGAGTCGGTCAACAAGCTATAGTATTAGTTGCCACACCAGGAAAGCCAAATATTAGTTACAAGGTTTTCGGCGCCAAGCCGTTGGAAGATGTCATCAAGAACTTAAGAGGGATGATAATGGAAGAGTTGGAGAACGCGTTGGCTCATCAGGCGCCACCGCCGGTGCAAGATGACCCTTCGCTTTTCGAACTGCCGCCGTTGATAATCGACGGTATTCCAACACCTGTTGAAAAGATGACTCAAGCACAGCTGCGCGCTTTTATTCCGTTGATGTTGAAATATTCGACGGGGCGCGGCAAACCGGGCTGGGGAAGAGAGTCCACGAGACCACCGTGGTGGCCGAAGGAGTTACCATGGGCGAATGTCCGAATGGACGCCAGAAGCGAAGATGAGAAGCAAAAAGTTAGTCGCCATAAACATGCTATCCAAACATTTTATTTATCAAACGTGTTGCAGATATCTTGGACACATGCTTTGCGACAAATAGTTATAAATTGCTATAAATTCCATGGCAGGGAAGACCTGTTGCCGGCTTTTACGGAAGAAGACGAAAAAGCCAACGCGGCGGCCACGGCAAATGCTAATGTCAGTACATCGGTTGGTGTTTTAAAAATGCATTCCTCAGGAATTGTACCTACTCATAAGATACAGATCCAAGCTAACGGGTCACCTCAAATAATAGCCGCTTCGCCTGATGGATTGTCAGGGTCCTCTGCGCAGGTTTGCCTCGATCCTGCAGGCTATAGCTCTGACGTTGATGTGTGTAAATTTTATACTATTGGTGTTGTTCATTTATGTTATTTACTTTGTTTTATTTATCGTTTCATACTTTATTTACGACCTATTTTCGTTATTATGATTTGATTCCTGTTTAGCTTGGTTTTGTTCCCCGATTCACGTTTTACTAGTCCTGCAATAGAGTAGTAAGAAACTGCACTGTTTGACTGTGAACGAATTTTAGTTGACAAATATTTTTTTATTCTTCCAGATTACAACTCAATATACACCCACAGTACTACATACAATAACTAATCCAGATGGCACCGTCAGTATTGTACAAGTAGATCCCAATAACCCGATTATTACTTTGCCGGATGGCACCACAGCTCATGTTCAAGGAATGGCCACTGTAAGTGCATCGCAATGCAAAAAACAAATGGAACTTTTAATGATAGGAGGTAGTAATATACCAGGTAGTAACGTAATAAAGTATACATTCGTACTTTTTTTCCACATTTATTTTTCAAATTTGGTATTCAAATTTGGTTATTTGTCAGTTTTCGTGATAGAAATTCAATTTGGTAAAATTCCGGTTCGGTCGAAAATAGCGTCAAGTTTAATAATAGATTGCTGGATACAGCGTTACCACATATGTGACATTTCAGGGGAAGTTGAAAAAAGAAAATTGCATAATCTTTTCGCTTTACATTTGTTTGTAACGTGTTTACAAAAATAGAACGAGGCTTTGTAGACACTGGAATCACTTTGAAATTCGTTAAGAGCGTGGGAAAATTTCGAAATTAAGATCTGTGTTAATAACGGTCTCAGACAGAAGAGTACCATGTCTCAGTTTAGACGTTATTTGAGCACATATTTTTAATGACAGCTACTATCAAATGTCAACACTGTAAAAAATAAAACAAAAGCTAGATGCCTGAGCCTCAGTTTTTATATACACTGACTTTTGACTTTATATTAATTGAGGAGTTTTCAGTTACAGACCGGTCAAGGTGACGGAACCCCTGTGCACACGATCCAAGCAATATCCGAGAGCGGTTCCCAGGGCGAAGTCGTTGATTTGAATTCGGTAACCGAAGCGACATTGAATTCGGAAGGCCAAATCATTTTGACTGGAGAAGACGGACACGGTATGTATTTAATTATTTGACTAAAGCTCAGTTTTTCAAAACGTTTAAAGTAGTTCTCTTGATTGGTATATATATATGTATATGTATATTTTTTATTTTGCGTGTCACAAACTCTGTTCAGGTTACCCAATTTCAGTAAGTGGCGTTATTACTGTACCTGTGAGCGCATCCATGTACCACACGATGGTCGCAAATATACAGCATCTACACACGAACAGCGATGGAACAGTTTGTGTCACCCCCGTAGTCCCAGTACCAAAGGTAATTACTATTACACGTTTAATGTAGTGTAGTAATAGTTTTAATCTGTTGATAAGGTGGAGCCAAATAACGGGGACAACATGGAAACGCTGGCAGTGACACCCAGCGGTTTAACGACACACTCTATGATGATACAAAGTTCAGGTAACGAGGGGCCACAAGTTTTACAAGTCCTATCGTTGAAAGATGCAACTGTTTTAACAAAAGCGATGCAAGGCATTACTGATGTTAAGACAGAAGAAACGATTTTAAGTGACCAATAGAGCGTTTTTAAAGATATTTTATCAGGTCTCCACGGACAGTTTTGTATATTGTTGGAGAAGTATTTCTTTTTATTTAACGAAAAATGTATTAGTTTTCAGTCTCATTATGCCTTTAGAAAAGATTATTATTTTTTATTTTATAAAGCGTCAATGTTGGCAAAAGTGGTGGTAAGAATTTTAAGCGAACATTGCAGTATAAATTATGTTTGTGGATAAGTGTGGAAATATTGAAAATTCCTGTACATATTATACAGTACATAATATACCTGAAAATTTGCGCTTTTTTTATAAATAAAGAGGTATATATATGTATAGATGATTATAGATTTAATATTATCAAGTACAAGCTTTTAGATCTATAGTTTGATTTTGTTTAAGGGAAGTACTTAGGGTTGCATTATCTTGAGATTGATGGGCCTAACAATGGGTGAAATTCTATATGATTATGTTGCGATCACATTAAATTATTTCCTACTAAATAAACAATGAAAACAACGACCTCTCTATCCAGAGTAGTACTTAGAATTCTGTGTGATTATGTTGAGAATGACCGAAGAGCGATATTTTGATTTACTGCGATTTAAACGAATTATGAACGCCGCGTTTTTTGAGTATGGTACCTTATAGTGCTAGCACAGACCGGCGATTTGTACGCCTAACTCCGTTCCGAACACGAGGCCAGGTAAATTATTGAAATATTTCTGATGAGAGAGGCGTTCAGGTCGCCGGTGTGGTAGCACTTCATTTTAGAGAACAGTGCAATCGCGTCCGGAACGAGAATCAGTACAGTTCAGATCGACAATCTGTACCCGCACTTATTTTGTTGTTTTATTTTATTATACCATCTGCATATATAAAATGTTTATTTAGCCATATCCCACTTATCTAAAACATGAATATTATTGCTACGTATTTTACTAGTCACTTTTGGCATAATCATGTTAATTTATAACGCAGGATTAGTGTCTCGACTAAATCATTTCAAATTCCAATCTTAAACATCTCTATTTTTTATTGGTCAAACTGTGTTAAGTTAAAACCTTTTTATACATGTGCATATTAAGTGTAAGTTCATGATGTATATTAAAACTTAGTATAGATTAATTTAATAAATTGTTAATTATTTTTAGTTATTACTGGGTAATTTAATTGTTAGTTCACTGTGCACTAGAAAGGTTTTATGTGTGTTTATAACAATGGTGTGTATTGTATGGTTCCTTTGTTATTTGTGCCATACATTTGCATTGCTTGCTTCACTAGTTTTCGTATTTTTGGCAAATTTCCGTAAAAAATTGATTCCTTTTTATTTAATCATGTAACAAACCAAATATTAATTAGGCTTGGTTTAGAATTTCGTGCCAAAGGCATGCAGTACCTACGACAAAGTTCTGACAATTACAAGTTAAATATTTGCTTTTATTTTTCATTGAAATTCTATACTGTAGCATTGTACATTGTATATTTTACAAATCTTATCGTAACTAACTTTTTGACAAATTCAATGTAATAGTTTGTTTCAATGTGGTGTGACATGTTAAAACTTTTAAATGTTATTTTTATGGTATGCATGTATTCTAGAATTTAGTAGAAATATATGGCCAATTAGCAGTAAAGAAATGTAGCACCATATTAACATCACAAATACCACTAAAGATATCTTCCTGTTAACACGTTCCATTAGTCAAAAATTTGAAGATATCTTTGTTTCATTTACATTTTATGTACTGGCACAAGAGGCAGTTGTTTGTCCATAAAACTTTATATAAAAATTGTACATTCACACACTACCAACTGGCCTTATGTTCATTTCAAAATGCCTTTGGTTTTGCACAATGTAACGAAATTTTAATGGTCTTGGCCTGATCATTAATTTACAGTGTAAATTTTAATAGAATTCTGTAACTACCAAATAAAGCTATCAATTATGTACTTTGATACAATTTGAATTCCCTCACTCGCCCACCTATCACTTCTGCTCCTGTCAAAATATTGTAAAGTAAAACACAAAATACATAACACTACTGCTTTTTATTAAAATAATTTTAAGCCAGTTCCAAACTCATCGCACAATTAAATAAGTATGCATCTCAACGCATTGTTTTTATTGTATTTTAAACTGTTCCATCCGCTGGAAGGATGAAGTAGGGACCATGCAAATATAAATTCTTTAGATAAGCAACCCCAATTGCAACACAACAAACTGTCAAACAAATTACGTCAAAATATCATTCTTAAGACACATACGCGTTAAGAACTGGCTTAATACAAAAATGATGAATTAAATAACATTTAATGGATGTCATAAACTGACTGCAGAGCCAGTTCTGGCTTGTCATAACCCAACTCTTCAGGTGTATCGATCCCAAGTTCGGTTAAAGCAGGTCTAACTTCTTGCAGGATGTAGGGATAAATTTCGTTCACTTTATTACCACACTTGTCCTTGATTGCTTCCAAAATCCTGACTGCCAAGGCATAGTCGTTGACACGTCGGCAAGCTTTCAAAGCGGCAATGAGAATTTTTGGTTCAGGGACCAAATCGTGGCCGCACAAGTCGTTGATTCCCTGTCTGATTTCCCAACCGTCGATGTCTTTTCTGTTGAAGAAGTTTTCGTATCTGTAACATTGAAGGGTCATTATATATATTTGGCGCCACTGTTGTCATAAGATCAGGCGTAGTGTCATAAAATAACCACAAATTACAAAGGATTAATATATTTTGAGGATTTCTCGCGTAAAAGAACGAATTTATAAATTGATTACGTAACCATACCTGGCATCAAACTGCTCGTCGGTTTCGGTGCTATGGGAGGACATCAGCCGGACAGGAAACGCTGGTTTTGATACTTTCATGGTTCCCTGAACCAAGGAGCGTAGACGTAATGCCGTCGTTCGAAGCATTTTCTGAATTGTTATTAAAAATTGTAATGATTCTTGGGACAATCGATGCACAGGAACATACAAACTACCAAATAATGAACAATACAGAACTAGCAAAGCGCATGACTGGAAAGCAAAGATCGGTCGTTCCGACCAAGTGAACGAACCCCAAGTTGAAACGATTCGCAACAAATCCGACTCACACATTATTTCGGTCCGAGTCCGACTGGTATCCGTATTCGGTTCGAAATCCAAAAGAGCCGAAAATATTAACAGAATATGTAATGTGTAAACGAAATGGAACCGTTACATAATTTACGGAAAACCTGCCGTAATTGTTTTTTAATTATCAAGTGCTTACTACTTTTATACAATTTTTAGTTGCGTATTAAAAAAAATAACAGTGAATTAATACATTAACATTGAAACTTAAAAAACTTATTTTCAAACTTGCAACAAAATTAAAATTAAGAAGTACATAAATGCTTATAAAAATTACAATGCGATTACCACAATTATTGTTTAGTGATGTGTTTGAAATAAATGACAATAACAAGTACATTTTAGTGTCCGACCGAACTTTCGGTTTCGGTTTCGGTTTCGGCCTAGTTTCGGCAAAAAAACTTGATACATTCGATTGAAGGATTATTTGCATCAAAAATATTTATTTAGTTGTTGTATGTGGTAGATAGAGACTTATTCATTTGAATTTTATTGTAGTTTGTTATCAAGAGTACCATACAAAATGACCAAAGTTTAGAAAAAATAATTTTGTTAAGATGAAAGTTTTTTTTTTGTGTACCTACCAACACATATTTACTTTAATTTCTTTTTACTTTAAAAGCATTCATTTTGTTTTGTAGCTTTTATTTTATTTTATAATATTAAAAAACGTATATTTATTTGTGCTTTTTTAAATAAGGGGGGGGGTAATAATATGATATGATAAATTAATGATTACTTAATATATCAGAGGCTGAATGATTAATATGTGATTGGTTAAAAAAATATAATAAAAACTGATTATGATAATTTTCACTTTGTTTTTCCCACGAAAACATGAAATTTCGGTTTCGGTTTCGGCCGAAACTGAGACTGAAGCCGAAATTCGGTTTCGGTTTCGGCCGTAAAAACTAGTTTCGGTCGGACACTAGTACATTTATCTATCCAATATACAAAACTGGATCCGTATTCGGTATTCAGCAAAATCAGTGTTCTATACAGTTTAAGGTATGACAACACCAACCGAGTGCAGTGGAACGGACCGAAAATAACGAATCGGCTTGCGGAGCCGAACCCCATCTCTACAACAGTTCGCAGTAATGGAAAACACGCATGCGTTATACCATAAGCTACAGTTTGCAATGAACATGCGCGACTAATTTCAATTTATTCTGGTTAAATTTCGCGCGTTTGGGTCCAGTTTACAGATCTCGTTGGGCTTAATACGCTCTTTCGTCAAAAAGCGGCTCACCAATCGCACCGCTCAATAATCATTAATTATAATTGAAATTAATTTTAGATTTTTTTTTTATTTTTGAATTAAAACGCCTAAAAATTGTTTTATTTATTTTAAATGATATTGCATCAATTATGTTATTATTCATTCGTCGTTCGTAATTCAGATCCTCAGACGTTTACTCATTTATAGATTATGAGAGAATATAAAACATGGTATCACACACACAATAGGAGAGTCAAATATCTAAGATTACATAATTGGTAACGGTTGCTGCATGCATTGTTTTGACGTAACTCATTTATTTAAAATAGGTTGTATGGACACAAGAAAGATTGTTAAATTAAATAATATCTTAATTTTGTATTCAATACTTCAACGATGAATATTTATTATTAAAATAACCCGTTATTGTAAAATTACAGGTTAATATACATAATAATGTGAATGAAATGTCCTTTCACTATCATATGGTTTTATATAATTTAGGTATTATTACTAGAGTAACATAGCATTGTTTTTTTTAACGGCTAACGGCTTGACCGATTTTTATTAAATTTTTTGTGTATATTTGGTACATCTGAGAATAGGTTGTAGGCTATTTTTTATTCGCCTAGGTGATAAGGGTGGCCCTCAGAAAAAAAAAATTATTATTATTTAGCATCAAAAAATACTTATAACCCTAAATCTTCACCCTTCTACCACCAACCCCTATTTTTTAATAGCGATAATAGTTATTTGACTTTCATCCACAGATGCGTTTATATGTATTTACGCCCGGGCAACGCCGGGTACATACATGCAGTTAGTAATATATAAATTCAATAAATGGGGGGTAGAACTTTTGATTGAAACAGAATTGTTTATAAAATTTACGACTTGGCAGTCGCTTAATAAAACGTCTCAGTAAATTCTGTACCATTTAACACAATTTGAACATTTTTGTAGTTTCAAAATGGTTTTAAAAGATCTCTAGATTTAGCGTATTTTTTTTTTGTATGGTTTTATTAAGAATTTAAATAAATTGTGTTAATATTCCTGAAGGTAGTTTTTATTCTATATCCGAAAATGTAAAAATATACTGCGTGTCATATTTAAAAAACAAAAGTAGAAAGCATTTCCTGTTAAACCAAAGGTGAATAAAAAATTAAAATATTATAAACAAATTCCTTATTTGCAACTATATACATATATGTATCAAATTTGAAAAAAAAAAACTTTTTAAATTACAAAGTTATTCGACCGTTCCGGAACTTTGGGTCCTGCCGTACTTGAGAGGTCTCCACGAGTGTCCTAATCAGAGCCAAATTAATGTTCTTTTCCAACTGAAATGCCTCAAATTCTTTATTTCATAACCACTGAACTCTATATAAGATGGATAAGCACAACATTGGGATGCTCCAGAAAATTTTGTGACCATTACCGTGCCCTCCAAAAGAAATCGGAACCTGATACACATGCACATTTGATCAATTTTGAAGTAGTGCAGGTGTTTGCCGTTACGTGAGCAGCAGTCGCATGGCACTTTTATAGTACTTTTTCAGAAATCTGTAATGTTGGATGGAATTTTACAGGAATTTATAATTTTGAACGCCATGTGTTTTGAGTATTTAGGCGTATTTTTAGATTTTACTGTTTTATTAGGGCCTTGTCGAGGTGTAAGTGGACAGTTTTCAATTTTCTCCAGTTTTAACGGTTTAATTTTTTTAATAGTTCTATAACGGTTTCATAGAGGTTCAGCCATCTTCTTAAATTCAAGCAACCGCCTTTGTAAAACTTTAGTGCGCAAACTCATTAGGTTCCGACGCAGATTCAATTTGCCTCACTTTTGATTTTCACGATTGCCTATGTATTTCTATATATATATCAGTGTTCGTAACACAAAGGAGTGCATGACAAATTATTACAGAGACCTGTAACAATCTACGCAAACTTATTTAAATAAAAATGCAACACATATTCAGTTAAAAATCAAGAAATTGGCATCTAGCTGAACTGCAACTGACGCAGGATAGGTGACTTAAAGGGACTTGGGACTTAAATATCAATAGCAAAAAGTACATACAGTGACCTGTAGTAAAGTAGGAACCTAGCATTTACCAAAACATTAGCTCATATTGATTCTCGTAGATGTCGCCCAAATAAAAACACCGACATCTCAATCAATTATTAAATTTTTATCGGCTATCGAATTTGTTAGTCCTTTTTGGGAGATTATATGTTTATATTTCGACTCTCTTTATAAAAACCGTTCGGGTCAAGGGGTCGATTTATGCTTCAAATAATGTCTGATAATTTCCCAAATAATCAGGATCAATTAAAGACAATTCGCGTCTTCTTTATTTTAACACTAATCAATCTTTGTTCTTTTACTGACTTTTATTAGGATTACATTAATATTATTGATATTATTATACGAATGTTTATATCTAAATTAAATTTGTGCCGATTAGGCATTAATTAAAATCTGATTATTTCCAAAATATTAATTTCAAAAATTTTTATTTAAATACAAACCAGTATTGTTACATGGTTGATGGTCCGTTTAATATCAATTCTGTTGATTTAAAAAAATATATTATATGATTGGTTACAGGCAGTAGCCAATCGCAATGGGGCTGACCAATAATAACCCGTATGACCTAGGGTATAAGATTTACGAGCTAATTATCTTATTAGCAATCAACGTTTCCTTTTTATTTGTTTGTATTACGAATGTGGGAAGGTATAGTCACCTTGAAAAATAATTAATTTGTATTGATTGCGGCAGGAAATTGCAGAATTAAATAATATCTGGTAACTTATATTTATTCTTATTAGATAATGGGAAAGCATCAATATTGCGCAAATGCGCCATCATTTTATCAGTATTAGTTAATTTTATATTTAGCATTTTTTGTTACGCTATTTTGTATGATTGGATATTTCAGTAGCCAATCAGAAGGACCGTGGTATAATCACCCTTATTTACTAGGACATAGGAGCTTCTTTCAGTCATTGGTTCCAAAAAGACACCGCCCTCGGATGGAGAGGGATTTTGTCTTCTTTTAAGAAAATAACAATTGTGTAACTATGTAAAGTAATATGGTCAAAACTAAAAAAAAAAACTAAGTCAGTTCTCATAAGTCATTTTTAGATTAAATGAACCATTTTCCAAGATTTCAATGAGTTACCTGAATCAAGCCCGTAACCAGGATTTTTTTCGGGGGGAGGGGGGGCTGCGATTCTTCTGCTAAAACTACCTAGTCTTTGTTTGCGTTTAAGTTAGAAGAAAAAATTGCTTGCATTTCAGTACGAATACAAAATGATCCATTGAAAATGTTTTTTAAAAAGGTCGCACGTCGGGAAAGTTCAATTCTATCTAGTGTGAAGTTAAGAAATTTCGGGGGGGGGCTGTAGCCCCCAAGACCCCCCCCCTAGGGGGGGTGACCTGAATTGTAGTGACGGCTGGTGCCATGGGACACAGGGGCACAGCGGCATGTGCCCACTGATGTTAGACAAATAAATAATTTTATTTATAAGTTTTAATTTGTTTTGGTTTTCAAATTATTTGAATTATGAATTATTTGAAAACCAAAACAAATTAAAAATTAAATCTATTAATAAGATTATTTATATCTCTAGCATCAGTGCGCACGCGCGCTGTGCCCCTGTGCTCCTAGCACCAGCCGCCACTGCTGAATGGGGTATAATACAAATTTTTGTAAAATTTACCAAGAAGTGCATTTATGCATACAAATTGCATTACCAAGAAGATTTAGAATTATAATGGCTAGATTTGTTTTAAAAAATTCTCAAAGTTTGACCCTACCGCCTCTTCTACATGTAAGATACCGGTGACGTCGCCGGTATGGGCGATTTGGCATCGGTGGAAGATTATCATGAACACATAAGGCCAGCATACACGATGCGGTTTCCCGGAAGGTTTCCTTCAGTTTGCGTATTTTCGTAATACGAAACCTCAGAAATATTACTACAGCTGAACTCACTGACCTCTATATAATATGGATAAGCACAACATTGGGATGCGCCAGAAATTTTTGTGACCATTACCGTGCCCTCCAAAATGGAGTCGGAACCTGATACACATGCGCATTTGATCAATTTTGAAGTAGTGCAGGTGTTTGCCGTTACGTGTGCAGCAGTCGCATGGCTCTTTTATAGTATTTTTTCAGGAATCTGTAATGTTGGATGGAATTTTACAGGAATTTATAATTTTGAACGCCGTGTGTTTTGAGTATTTGGGCGTATTTTTAGATTTTACTGTTTTATTAGAGCCTTTTCGAGGTGTAAGTGGACAGTTTTCAATTCTCTTCAGTTTTAACGGTATAATTTTTTTTAATAGTTCCATAACGGTTTCATACAGCTTCAGCCATCTTGTTAAATTTAAGCAACCGCCTTTGTAAAACTTTAGTGCGCAAACTCATTAGGTTCCGACGCAGATTCAATTTGCCTCACTTTTCACTTACACGATTGCTCATCCATTTCTGTATACAGGTCAGTGGCTGAACTGCTTTCAAACAAATAAACAAACTGTCGACCTTTACCCACTGCTGACACATACACGTTCCGACTTGTAAGCGATAAGCACGTCCCGAAAGCTTATTTCAAGCGCTAGTAGTTTTCGCGAAACTGAGGGATCAGCTCGGGTCTTCCGGTCAATTATCACTAATAACGATACGTTTTGCCTGCCGATTACCAAACTAGAAGGTCTCCTTCAGGTAAACCGCATCGTGGGTGCCGGCCACTGACCTCTATATAAGATGGATAAGTACAACATTTAGATGCGCCAGAAATTTTTGTGGTGACCATTACCGTACCCTCCAATATGGAGTCGGAACCTGATACACATGCGCATTTGATCAATTTTGAAGTGGTGCAGGTGTTTGCCGTTACGTGTGCAACAGTCGCATGGCTCTTGGATATAGTATTTTTTAAGGAATCTGTAATGTTGGATGGAATTTTACAGGAATTTATAATTTTGAACGCCATGTGTTTTGAGTATTTGGGATAGTATTTGATAGATTTTACTGTTTTATTAGGGCCTTTTCGAGGTGTAAGTGGACAGTTTTCAATTTTCTTCAGTTTTAACGGTTTAATTTTTGTAATAATTCCATAACGGTTTCTACAGCTTCAGCTATCTTGTTAAATTCAAGCAACCACCTTTGTAAAACATTACTGCGCAAACTCATTCGGTTCCGAGGCAGATTCAATTTGCCTCACTTTTCATTTACACAATTGCTTATCCATTCTATACATATATAAATATATATATACTTATATAGATCAGTGGTGCCGGCCTATACACTTTAGTTTGACACTTTATTACGCGGGCACTATTGGTCGACGGAATCCGTGATGCAACATTGTACAGAAAACACGCCCGCGCTATTTAAACCCAATCTCGCGACTACACAATTTTCAAACCTCTAATTTTCCGGAATAATCGGGTAATTTTTTGAACTGACATGACATAACTTCTTAAACGTTGTTAAATATTAAGACATGCTACTTATATTTATGATTTTCGTATGTAGTATTATACCCCATTGTACATACTGTTGCGTAGTTTCCCAAACCGTACCAGGACGGTCCAAAAAATCATAAAATACTTTTAAATCATAATCTTTTAAATCAACCAATAATTGCAGAGGCAATTATCATGAATCGGTGCAGCATATTCACATGTCCATTGAAAATGAAGTTGCTGATGTAAATGATACTTTAAAAAGTGGTATTGAAAAGTTATAGTGCACAAAAATAAAAATTATCTGAAAATGTTGGCAGAAAAGAAAAGAAAAACCACAGCATCAAAATCAAAAGAAAACTACTCCAAGAAGTCTCAAAGTTGTTTTGAATAATGCTTCAACAAGCCCACCTTTTATAAGCGATATGGTTCTCTAAGGAAATTTACTTCGAAAACATGATCAATGTTTAGGATGTGACGTTTGCCTACATGATGCTTGTCCAAATTTTTAAAACATTACAACATCTGTCACTGTCCTAAATGTTCTTGAAACTCATTAAATATACGATGTTAAGTAATTAGGTGTTATTCCAGATTAAATTGTGCAGGTACGATTTTGAAAATATGTGGTGGGTACGATTTAGGCCGACCGCATATAGCCGGCCGCACATTTCCGATTTTTAAATCCGATAGTCGGAAACGATTGTCTGATCCGGGCGTCGAACGCAGGCGCACATTTAATTTTACCGGATCCGATAGTCTAAAACGATTATTATAATATAATGCTAAGGCCGCCGCACATTTCCGATTTTTGCATCCGATTATCTGAAGCGATTGTCGGAACCGACAACCTGAAGTTCTAGATATTATAATCGGTTCAGACTATCGGATCCGGTAGTATTAAATGTGCGCCTGCGTCCGACGCCCGGATCAGATAATTGTTTCAGATTATCGGACGCAAAATTCGCAAATGTGCTGCCGGCCTGATAGAACTGCAGGTTGTCGGTTCCGACAATCGCTTCAGACAATCGGATGCAAAAATCGAAAATGTGCGGCCGGCCTATTTCCGATTTTTGCATCCGATTATCTCAAGCGATTGTCGGAACCGACAACCTGCAGTTCTAGATATTATAATCGGTTCAGACTATCGGATCCGGTAGTATTAAATGTGCGCCTGCGTCCGACGCCCGGATCAGACAATCGTTTCAGATTATCGGATGCAAAAATCGTAAATGTGCGGCCGGCCTGATAGAACTGCAGGTTGTCGGTTCCGACAATCGTTTCAGACAATCGGATGCAAAAATCGGAAATGTGTGGCCGGCCTAAGGCCGGTTTTTCCGATTTCCGATTTTTGCATCCGATAGTCTGAAACGATTATCTGATTCGGGCATCGGACGCAGGTGCACATTTCATACTACCGGATCCGATAGTCTGAACCGATTATGATATCGATGCTATCTATAACTTCAGGTTGTCGGTTCCGACACTCGCTTCAGACAATCGGATGCAAAAATAGGAAATGTGCGGCTGCCTTAGCATTATATTATAATAATCGTTTCAGACTATCGGATCCGGTAGTATGAAATGTGCGCCTGCTTCCGACGGCCGGTTCAGACAATCGTTTCAGTCTATCGGATATAAAAACCGGAAATGTGCTGTCGGCCTTAGAATGCCGGTTGCCATAATCGTACCTCATCGCCAATTTCAAACTGTTTGTGGACTGTATGAATATAATCCGGCTCAGGAATTTAATTTTTTTACACTATAGGCCATGGCCATATTGGCCACTATAGTCTGGGTTAACAAAATACGGGGCAACGGTTTAAGTACAATTTATTTAGAGCAACTCATTGTAGGGGACCCCGGCCAAAAAAATGTAGCAAAATTGTGTATTTAGGTAACTCTAACCTGTTCCTGTCATATATTTGTTACAACAACTCAATTAATGACGAAAGTGTGTACATATTTAATAATCCTACCTATTTGTGGACATAAGATGCACCCTGTGGTTATAAATCACTTTTCCTATCACAACAATATACGCAAATTAATTATTAATCTCGCGTATGTGACACTAATTAATTGACATTTGGATCAAAAGACAGCATTATGACAGCGGCTAAATTCTGAACTAATACAATAAACTAAATATAAAAAGATTGCAAATTTTTTAAAAATCTACACAAAAAATTATGATTTACGAGAATGAAATTTAATAGTTTAATATTTTGGTAAACAATTTATTAAAAAAAAAAAACAAAAAAACAAAAATTGAGGCCAAAATTGTAATAAGAACGGCTGAAACAACCAGGTAGGTAGGAATATTTAATATAGTCATGTTTAATGACTAATATCACTATAGTTTGGTAGAACTGTGTTTTACGGGGTGGTATTATATTACAAGTGGAATTCATAACAATTGTTAGTGTGCAGTTGTGTGGTTGGATTTAGTATTTTTCATCTGAAATAATCACTTTGATATTTCCATTTAAAGACTTTACATCGTTCAAGTATTTGTGTGCCTAACAGGACTATAAAGAGACGATCAAAATTCTAGAAATGGCAGAGTAAGTTGAAATATTTTGTAAAGCATAAAACTCGATTTTTCTTAACATTGCAGTGGTACTTCCGGTAAGAAGAGGGAATCTCCATCCTCCCCCAACAGAAACTGCGGAAATAAACGTTCACGCCACGAAAGAATTTTATGGGCGTGCCCCACACAAAATGTTTTAAATTTTTCGATGCAACAGTCATATTCTGCTGATGAAACATTGCCCACTAGGTAAGTCGATGTGTGAAAAAATTAAATTGTACTGAAATATTATCTGAAATTGTTTAGTGTCAACACAACGGAACCAAATGAACGAAACACAGAGTTCTCCTTCAATGCATCAACTGTCGCAAACAAAGAAAGTAATTGTAAGAAGGGATCGGAAGATTCTGCATCTTTAAATGTGTTGTGGACGTCTCCCCCACAAAATTTGTTAAAATTTGCATGTCAGCGGTTGCATCCTACGGACGAAACTCTGTCACTAAGGTAAACAGATGCTTGAATAAACGGAAAATGTACTGAAATTATGTCTAGTGACAACGCGGGTGGCAATACAATGGAACCAAATGAACCAGACCGAGAGCTTCGACGTTTTGTAGATGAAATATTTACCAGTGACTGTTCAGCAGAATTTCTTGATACTTCTACTGAAGAGTTTTTGGGTAACAGGTAAGTACCCTCGTCTTTAAAACTGTAATATACTAAAGTCGACTCTGTGATGTAGTGACGAAGATGCATTTAATCCCCAAATCCAAGCCGGCAAGAAACTGGATCAAAAAAATAGCAAACAGAAGGAACCAGAGCAGACATTTTCATCAGTGCTCAATGACACACCGGATTACGTTTCGAAAAACTCATCAGCAAATGGGTAAACTAGAACTAGGAAGTTCTCCTTAGATAATTTTTTTTACTTTAGGAACGAAGAAGAACTTTATGCAAACCTGGACTGGTTGAATGCATTTTTCGATAAACAAGCGGAAGAGATGCAGTCAGAAATCACTAACCAAAAAGAATATGATAGTAAAGTGGGACACGATCAAGAAAAGCTTTGCCAAGCTCCCACTGTTAAAAACGAAGAGGTTGATCCTGTACAACTCCAGGACCAGCAGGACAACCAATATGACGAGATGCAAGTAGAAGCTTTGTAAGTTTTTTAAGCCATTTAAACACAATTACCAACCGTGCATGCTGCACGCGACATAAAATTATATTATTATAGTTTCTTCAATTTTTTTTTCGAGTAGACATTATTATATCATTGTAAATATATTTTGTTTAGCCTCAATGAGATCGTTGGACCAGCAAATGTGGACTCAACTGAAAACGTTCAACATCTGGATCCGAATGAACATAACTTATTGGAGTTGAATAACCCACAGCTACTAGCATTCAGTCCCCTACAAGAGCTAAATGTTGTGCAAGCAACCGAAAACGCTGAACATCCGAATGAATCTGATACTGTCATGTTGAAAGATCCACGGTTGATTGTTGAGGGGATTATACGTCCTGCTAATGTAGACACAACCGAAAACGTTCAACATCTAGATTCGAATGAATGTGGAATATTCGTGCCGGATCATCCACAGCTGATAAAAGTCAGTCCTGCACTAGAGCTAAATATTGAAAAGGTTAAAACTTCAGCGAACGTTGAACAACCCAATGTTGTGGACCATTTCATTTTGGACACAGAGCTGATAAATTTGATTCCTTCGCAAGAGCTAAACGTTAATAAGATCAAACAGTAAGAAATTATATCAAACGCAACGTTTCTTTCGGGTTGTTGGAGCGTGGTTGTTTGGATGACTCTTTCCAAATATTTCATTCACAATTGCGATGAATAAATATCTTCAGTAGTGTAACCATGGCCCAATAACTCGGACGAAGGGTGTGTCCAAATATATGATAACATTGGATTTAATTTTGATTTTTTTCTCAGGCATTGCTTGAACGTTACGGGAACCACACACAGTGATCCTATGGAGGAGAGACTCATGCAGACTTCTCATTCACAAGGTTTGAATTTTGAAGAGATAAGCTTGTCGGCAATGAAAGTTTCATTTCCAGAACTAGATGAAGAAAATATCAACTGGCCTTGTATTCAAGAACAGCAACTTTCTTCCACGCAGGAGCAATTGTTGCTTGAGGAAGATATCTTGAACTCGACGGATAGCCAGGAACAGCAGCCACACGAGGAAAATTCGATTGAAGAAGAAATCTTGAACTCGGCGAGCAGTCAGGAGCAGCAGATCTCACAAGACGAAACGTCATGTGAAGAAGATATCTTGACTTCGTTTGAAGAGTGGTTACGGTGCTCATGCAGTACATAAAGGTAAATTTGTAAATACTACTCTTCATAGAAAACTTGTAATGACCCCATCTGGATTTCAGATACTTGGCCTGTCTGCTGTTCTTAAAATTCATCGTATTATAAGTTGTTTTTCGTCAAGTCATTTCTTAAATTTTTCGATTTTTAACTGTTTCGTTAGCAATATTTGTGTTAGATATTAGTGTTAAATAGCCGATAGAAATAATGTAGTTTAATTATAAAAATTTGTTAAATGAAGCTTATTATTGGATTAGTATATAACCATTGGGAAACCTATAATAAAAACTTTGTCAGTAACGGTTTATGACTCTTACAACATCCCTGAACTTATACTTACAACACCCCTGATATTATATGTAAATAAATTTTTTGCTAAGTTTCTTATTTCAGTAACTTACAGAGCATCTAGCGATTTGCGTTTTAAATTTGCTATACTTTAATATATTTTAAAATGATTTCATAACTTCCCCGAATCGTTTATTTTTGTACGCCAGTTATAAATTGACAATTTGTTGATAGGCTCTACCAGGAAATCTGACGTCATTGTTAGTCCACTACGCGATTCCGATGTCACCAATGACGATTCGCTTGCCAATTATTTTAGACGCAAGTTTGGGAAAACTCCGTAGACATTATCGACTGCGACTACAATGCACGTTTGCCATAGTTTTTTAGATATAACACCACTGTAAGAGACAAGTATCACAGATCATCACTGTTAAAACTGTGGCAATTAATTGTAATGTATATCTAGATAAGTTTTCTAGTTTTTAAGTTTGTTCTTTTGTCTTATTTATTTCTTTCGTACTTTTACATTGTTTAACTAAATTTTATTTTGTAATACCATGAAAATAACATACAATGTAAAATAAAACAAGATATTTTCAGCATAATAAAGTTTATATACATACATAGTTACTGTTCATTTGCCTATGCCGCATAATTAAAAAAGTATAAGCTATATTATCTCTTACAAGGTCTTCTAGAGCTCATGCGTAATAGAATATAAATAGCTAACGTTCGCTTCTAAAATAATATTATGGTGAGTGGTAAATATTGTGAAATATGACAAGAACGATTCCTGGAAGCGAGCATTTTATTCAATTCGATCGGAAGGGGTTAAATATTGCGAACATGCGATAGTATCACTTCGAGCTTAACAAATGGCACCAATTCTACCCACTTTTTGCAAAATTAAAAAATTAAAAGGGACATTAAATGTATCTTGAGCGGGCGTACAAAAAATGATATAGAGCAGGGCATTCTTTGGAATTCGTTTAAGTGTAGAAAATCTTTGACCTTGACATGGAGAAATTTGAAATTGTTGACAACCGTTTCGGACACGATACATAAAATAGATCATTTAGAGACTTTTCTAACAATTTTCTAACAATTTACAGGTCTTGGTTTAGACGTTGTTTGAGTAACTTTTTATTTGACAGTTCCTGTCAAATGTCATGATATGAGAATAACAAACGTCCAACTGTAAAAAATATAACAAGTGCTAGATTCCATGGCCTTATCTTTACCTTATTATTAGTTGCTTGCGTACACAAATAGAATGAGGCTGGGTATACCATAGAACTTTGACGCTCGATAGACCGTAGCAAAATTTCGACCTTAAGTTGGAGAAATTTTAAATTAAGTATTAATTTTTAATAACCGTCTCCTACACAGTACATAAGATAAATTCAGTGTCTTTTTCAACAAATTCCATATGCAGTTGCATTTTTGAGATTTTCAAAAAATTACGTTGTAAAAAATAAAAGAAAAACTAGAATCCATTGCCTCTGAGCTTACATTTTAAGAATTTTTATTTTGGACTCGATTCTTTAAATTCGATATCTCTTTACGTACATTAAATATATTTCCCTTCAAAAAATTGAAGACGTGAAAACATTTTGTTTGTGTTTTATCCTTTGTTTCGGTTCATATAATTTAGTATGGCGGCTGTGCTATGGGGTACAGAGGCACAGCGGCATGTGCCCACTGATGCTGGACAAATAAATAATCTTATTTATAGGTTTTAATTTTTAATTTGTTTTGGTTTTCAAGTTATTTGAATTATGCATTATTTGAAAACCAAAACAAATTAAAAATTAAGTCTATGAATAAGATTATTTATTTCTCTAGCACCACTGCGCGCGCGCTCTGTGCTCCTGTGCCCCGAGCACCAGCCGCCACTATACTTGCCACCAGTGTTACTTGTCCAGTGTTTGTTGTATGTGTTGAAGTGAGCAGCAGACCGAATTGGTAGGTCAAAAATTTATAATGAACATTTTCAATTATTGTGTGTTATCTATTTGAATCAAACCGCCTCAATTCAGAACAACTACAATATTTAATGCTCAATCACACTTTCGCACACTAAGAAATCGTCGAATCCAGTGTCCCATTTTGCATGCGGTCAGCAGCTTTTGCCGATTCCGCTGATGTCGCGTCTTGGCCCTGGCGCCTGTGGACACGACTTCGGGCGGAATCAAATGCGTCTCGATTCCATCTGACTATATGACATGTGCAAACTTAAAAAAATTTCACAACAAACGATTACTAAATCACAGGATTAAGTTAGTTGGAATTTGGCGCATATTTATATTTTTCCTGCTCGCTGCTGAAAGTACAACGTAAAACACGTATTGCGACACAGAAACGAGTAGAAAAGTTGATTTTCTGGAATGTAATTTCGATGCAATTGCAAATTTTTTTAGGATAATCTTTTACTCAGTTTCTGGTAGCGTATCTCATGTGTTAACCATTTTCGAGGCCTAGCATTTTCTTACAATTTTACAATAATCTCAGTTTTAATAAATTCATGTTTATTAGGTCATATCAACATTAACGTTTGCATTAATAGCCGAAATGAGTGGGTAAGTCGTAATATGTGACTTAATAATGTTAAATATTAACACACGACAATCAACAGCGGTCAAAGTTCGCATGATGCTGAATGTGGAAAGTTTGCATATCCACTACCGTGCAGTGTCGTTTTAAAACCAAATTGGAAGTTGTTCAGGTATAAATTTAATGAATTTAAATACAGAAATTATATTTTGTGTTTTGTTTAATCAGTCCGTCTTCTCTGGACAATGATGATATCCAGATGGCAGAATCGAAGAAAGTGGATGAATATCTATGGTAATTGAAATTATTAATGTAGGACCCAAGTAACAATATTAAATATTATATTTTTAGTGCAAAAGTTGCAAGTCTGAAGGAGCTTGGACTCATTCCAACGCCCAACAAGTACATATTTAATAATATTGTGTCAATAAAATAATGAATGTTTGTTTCGTAGACCGGTACTGGCAAGGGGCGAGAAACACGACCATATATACAGGTTTTATATTTAATAAATTTATGACCACTGAAAATGTACTAAACATTTTACAGTACGGCGGAGAAAGCTACCGATTCGTATTTGCGTCTACGTCGGAAACAAAGAGATTACAGGTTTGTAATTGACTAAAACGAAATAATAATTGAAATAACGTAAATACATTTCGTTACCTCTTTACAGGAAAATGCGTGAACGCGAGCAAAGGATCAGAAGATCATGCAGGTTTGACGCCGATTAATTTGAATAAAAACACAATAATTTACTTGTCATATTACAGAATGTACACAGCCCAGGCCGACTTAAAATTGCAACTTCAGCGGGAAAGGGATGCATCTAGGTAAGACGCTGATTGGAAGATATTAGCAAATAAACTTACCTATTTAATGTTTAGCATGAGAATGCGTCTACAAGTCCGTCGGCAACTAAATGAAGCAGAGTTCCGGTACGACTTATAGATCGAAATAGGATAAATAAATTTCTTAATCTTTTTTACAGAATAACAGATGCTATTGAATCTTTAAATTTGTGTCTGCAACAGCTAAAGCAGGATAGAGAGTTCAACTTCGGACGCAACGAATAAAATATGGATTTACCTATTTACCCATTTAAAATATGTATTAACCCATTATATTATATTATATTATTTGAAATAAATATTTCCATCAAACCCCGTTTAATCTAGGACCCTACGTTGCCGCAAAATTTTGTCCATATTCTTATATAAATCTCGAGTCACGGTGTTTGTTATCAAACTCCGAACCTCCGAAACGGCTTGACGGATTTTTATGAAATTTTTTGTGTGTATATTTGGTAAAAATGTCAAAATCCTCTTGTCAAAAATCCTCTTAATGCTACGCTAACCGAGTTGAAATTTTCTCTTTTTGAAATTGACATTGGTAACTTTGAAATACAATTGCTGGATTTAGAAACCAAGGAGATATGGCGCTCTAAATTCGAACGTCTTTGTGTTGAATTGGAAATATTGGAGAAGAAAAAATGTGATCTTAATTCATAACACAAGTGGTCTGCTTTGAATGACCCGGAGAAGGAAGACATGATCATTTTCAACGCTTGGAATAGTATTCCTGACTCTTACGATCAGCTGAAACAGCTCGCGTTTTCGGTTCTACGTATATATGCGAACAATCTTTTGGAATCATTAATTAAAAACAACAACATATAAACCTGATTTACTCAAACTTTCCAAGGAGATGCAAGCACATTGTTCGCATTAATAAGTATTTATTAAGTATGAAATTTAGTTTTATTTAGTGCAATAAAAGTTTACTAAACAAGCAGATTTGGCTCCCAATTTTTTTTTACATTGTAATGTTCATATTTGGCTCTTTGGCTAATAAGTTTGCCGACCACTGCCCTAGGTGATAAGGGTGACCCTCCCCAGAAATTTTATTTTTAGGAGAAATGTTGTATTTTATTTTCCTATTATTTAGCATAAAAATATACTTATAACCCTACTGTTTCATTGTTCTACCACCAACCCCTATTTTTTAATAGCGATATTAGTATTTTTACTTTCATCCACAGATGCGTTTATATTTACGTTTATATGTAAGTATATACTTATATATAATATATTATTCGCAAAAACATACAAGAATCGCAATGCTTTATTCTACAAAATAACATTAGCCTTCGACGACAGATCGGATTTTAAAAGTGTCACCCTCCCCTTTTTTCGGATTTATGAGCACACCCCCATTGGCCGACCCTCTCGTCCAATACAAACAAATACCTGCTGTCCAATGATAGTACATACCTGGGACAGAATAAATCATTTAGCTTCAGTCTTAGGGATAGAACTCCGAACGAATTAGCTTCACAGAGATATTAATCTCCCTGTCGCAATGAATGTTTGAGGAAGCAAAATTTCACCCGAATGCTCCTGTCGGAGAAGCAGTAGATTACGATTACGACAAAGATGCACCTAGCCATCACAGAGCTAAGATTCATTTACAGGAGAACAGATCATCTTCAGATGGCCTCAAAGAATTATGCAGACTGACATCCCTGTTTCCAACGGGATGCAGCTCCTCCATATCTACAGGCTGAACCGCAAATAGTTGTCAAGAAAAAATTGGCTGGACCAATTTGGCTAATTTTTTTAATGTTCGTAATAGTCCTAATACGGTTTTTTTGGGAAAAAAAAATTGGAAAAATTGCTCGAAAATTTGGAAAATTTGGGAAAATGTTAAGAACGTACTCCTCAAATTGGTTATGCGTGGCCACAATCGTTAATAGATACAATCGGTCAGAAATACGTTTTTTTCTCATTTTTACTTTGTTACACAAAACCACCACAAACAAATTTATTAAAATTTGGACAGGACAACGTCTGTCGGGTCAGCTAGTTATACATAAAAAGCATTTTTGGATTGTCAGCATATTAGGAAAATTGATACCATGGAATGGCTAGCCAGGTTTAGCCTTCATATTCGTTAGTTCTAGATTTTTTCTTATGGCAATGCAATGAGCAAATTTATAGGTCAAGGACTTTACGTCTTATTTTCACCTTATAGTCATTGCTGTGGATGTTCGAGCTTTCTGGGGAAATATTTGAACCATATTGATAATTTTAAGGAATATTTAAATCAACAACGGTGGTGTTATTCGAGATTGTTGACCGTGTTCCAAGCGAAGTCCCATAACGGGGATGTAGTGAGCGCCCCGGGAGGCTAACTCAACAAGTGACCCGAATAAAACTCTGACAAACGTTTCGTCCACAACTGCGGTGGACATCTTCAGTGGCGGTGTGGTCGTGGTCGAAGTGTTCTTCCAGCTGTCACAATTGCGACACAATCGCGACCATGAAAGCCTACACACTTTTATAAATATTCAAATGGTCCCGCTTTAAGTAAAAAGTCAAACTAGGTGGCGTCTAAGACGCGTAGTTTGCGGCTGAAGTGGTGGCGGCGTTGAAATATCATTGTCATTTTCGCTTGGTAATTGCGGTTGACGGGTGGTTTGCAAATTGGTGTGTTACACTACTGCTGTTTACTGCTTTTCTATATTCAGATTACAAAATATTTATTTAGTGTCTAATTATTCTTCGGCGTGATAGGGTGAGTGTATTTTTATTAGGTAATCTCTTAGCACAATCTATATTGTGATCGTGTTACCATTACTGTTCTTTAGGAATGTTATCAAATGAAGGTGCATCTACGCATATGACATGCTACATGTATGTGCTGTATATTTTCAAAGTGCAAATTTCGAAATCATGATTTCAAGTCGGGACCAGTTTTATAACATGAAAATCTGCTTCAGCCGCCAATGGCCGGCGTGCATAGTAGATGATATCCGCGAATAAAAACCGTTAGGTTAAGTTATTTTTTTGCGAATAAAGAATCATCTACACAGGTTGACGATGAATGCCTGCTTACGCGTATTTCTTACCAATTGGTTTCTCTGCAAGATTGTCCAGGCTTTACGTAGTGGCGGAAGCCTTAACAAAATCATAAGCACTTTCCATTTAGAAGCATTTTATCTTTATAAAATTATACAATTTTATTTTCATTGTAATTTTCATCGGGTAAGGAATAAACATCACACCAACGGTTAATATTTTGAGAAATGTACATATTCTCGTTTATAATTTTCCACCACGCAAGCTGATACTTTGCAGATACGGTAGTAGTTGTTAGTTAGAAATTCTTGGGAAATCGGTAACGCTACGATAAAAAACCCAAGCAACCGATAACATAGAGAATAGCTTCTCGGTAATTCATTCGATTAAATAATTAATGTTATTTTGATAATATGCTATTGGAGTTTGTTCTTTTGATAATCGTATATTCATTTATAAAATGTCAGGCGACAATAATTATTTTAGTTAGTTTAGTAAGCTTTAACTTTTGAATACTGGCTGTAAAATGAAAAACGCCTCGATTGGTGGCCCACGAATTACCCGATTTCTATTAAATTAATTAAATAGGTAGAGAGTGGCCACGGTTACTATCTCTCTTTCCTCGAGAACATTATTCGACTGATTTTTTTAAACCAAATTTTCCGATTCCGTCCATCAATTAAAAATGAAAATCAATGGATGGATGGATAAAAATTTACTTACTTTTTCAGTACAGAACAGGTTAAACAAATTTTCTTCTTTACAATTTGATCTTGCGTAGCATGTAAATGCAAAATTTTATCAGCGGATTTGGCCCGACCAGGATAAAGTCTTTAAAATAATCGTTCGGTGTGCTTTAATTACATTCTAGGACGCATTTCATGAAAATATTTTTCATTATACTCAATGTCCCAAAAAAGTATGAAGTCATAATGATATGTTTTTTTAAATTACATGCTATATATTTTGTGCCTCTCAGGGTGCATTTTTAGATGCCTCTAATATTCATAAAAAAAATTTCAAATCGTGTTCAGAGATAACTGTGAGAATAAATAGAAACCAAAAAAAATTGGTTTTCCACCTATAGTTGAAAAAATTTATGAAAAATACAAATAGTGCCCCCTTGATAGAAGTAGTACTAGGTACTTATTAAATAAAGTCTAACAGTCTTGTTAATTAAGTTTGATTGATCCGAGGTATTAGAGGGTGTGAAAAAGTTACTGTCATTTTTTTTTTCTTGTTTTAAATTGGAACTTCTGTTTATTGTTATATCATCTGATACAGAATTTAAAAAAAAAACATTTTTGTAATTACAAACTTGTTTTGTGAACTATTTCAATGGCAATTTGAATTAATAAAAGCGGAAGATGGCTTGTAATTATTTAATTATTTATATATATTTTTTTTATTATTTTAATTAAGTAATTATTTTATTATTAATGACGTGGCGATTAACCGACTTAACTAAATTAGATTTCTTTTTGTGCGGCTACGTCAAGGAAATTGTTTATGAGAAACGTCCAAGCACACCCGAAAACATAAATTATAAACGCATTTTAAAATATTAGACCTGGTCTATTAGACAAATTGCAGGATTGCTTCATATTCGGCTTCGTTTGTGTCTTCCAGAGAACAGAAGACATGTATGTTCCTATAACTAAAACAATAATTACAAAATATCTTATGTTAACAGCTGTTTTTTAAGCCACTTCCATTTTTATTCATATATTTTACATATTTATTTATTATTATATATACAGGGTGACATAGAGCTCCGTAAAAGCTCCATAACTTTTTTGCTATTCGAGGTATCGACTTAAAATTCTTGTTGGATGACAGGTGCGCTTCTGCTGCACATTTTAAATATAGTTTCGTTTGTATGCAGGGTGTCCAAATATTATTTAAAGACCAAAGTTATGTTTTTTTAAACGGAACCACCCCATTTTGATTTCATTTTTGATTTCTACACTAAATTCTGCGTTAAATTTACTGGAGTCATTTTCACCTCTCTGTCATATTTTTTGATGTATGTCACTTTATCTCCTAAAATTTCTTCATGTAAGGTTCCGTTCAAAAATTCATAACTTCTAAACTGTTAAAGAAAACATACCAATTTTTTTTCTGTGAAGTCCCTAGGCTTTGGTCAATCTTTGAGCTATTGCCGAGTGGTGTAGGAATATTCCAACGCGTGGTACGATTTTTTGAAAATGATGAACTACAAATGGGGAAAACTCGATTTTTTCAAATGGAACAGCCTGTATATTTTTACACCATTCTTTAGCGTTTTTGATAAGCTTTTCTGTGATATACGGTTTCTAGGGTTCAATTAATTAAATATTGTTCAAATAAGTCCAATTACCATACACGATTTCAAGTATTTTGTTCGAAAAATGTATTAGATTTAGAAAATCAGCACCATAAAGTTCTGTACTTGGCGTGTAAAATTTATTTCGACTTTAGTCTTTAGTTTCCATGAAACAAAAATGTCAAATGTAACATTTAATTTTGACACAAGCCTAGTAGAAACAATGGTTTCATCTAAAAAATTATATTTTCTCAATAATTTTTCTAATATTACAATTTAACCCTAAAAACCGTATATTACAGAAAAGCTTATCAAAAACGCTAAAGAATATTGTAAAAATATACAGCGTGTTCCATTTGAAAAAATCGAGTTTACCCTATTTGTAGTTCATCATTTTCAAAAAATCGTAGTAAGCGTTGGAATATTCCTTCGCCACTCGGCAATAGCTCAAAGGTTAACCAAAGAATAGGGACTTCACAAAAAAATGGGTATGTTTTCTTTAATAGTTTAGAAGATATGAATTTTTGAACGGGACATTACATCAAGGAATTTTGGAAAATAAAGTGACGTACATCAAAAACTATGACAGATAGGTGAAAATGACTCCAGTAAATTTAACGCAGAACTTAGTGTAGAATTCAAAAATAGAATTAAAATGGGGTGGTTCCATTTAAAAAAACATAACTTTGGTCTATTAATAATATTTGGACACCCTGCATTCAAATGAAAATATTTTTAGAAAGTGCAGCAGAAGCGCACCTATCATGCGAAAATAATCTCGAGTCGATACCTCGAATAGCAAAAAAGTTATGGAGCTTTTACGGAGCCCTGTGTCGCCTGTATATTTTTTTTACTACAAGGAGGGTTACGAAAGCTCAAAGAAAAAATAATTATTCTGGAATAATTTGTTTTAAATTTGGCGAAAAAGGAAACTGACAAATTTTGGTCTAAATGTTGTTGGAAGCACATGTTAGAACCATAATATCAAGTCGGAAGGTCCTCTCCGCAGATTGGGAACGGTCCAAACTTCAACGCTTTTGCAACATGTTTAAACTTCACCCTGCATATACTGTACTGATTACATGACGATGATAAGTTTTACATCCTTTGGTAGATATAAAATGGGACTTTCACCTAAAGAAAACCGTTTTAAAATCAGATGAGCACAAAGATAGTTACACTTATTTTAAAAACACCCTACATTTTTAGGGCAATTGTCCATCAGTGTAGGTCAACTGCAAATTTTCCTCGCTACAATTAAAATGTATACTTGTAACCGCTTGTACTACTAATTTTAGATCAGAGGACTTCCTACAAGATGTCGTGTTCAACACCGCCGCGGTAAGCTTGATAAGCTTAAATTGTCTTTAATTGTAATTTACATTGCTTGTAAAAATTTTAGAGATAATAACAAAAGAGCGTTTGAAATCTGTTCTAACGCTCGCAACGTCCCGTGTGATTTAGCGATGGTTCCGTCGAATTGTTCCAATGTGAATGAGATTCAATGGTAAACTTAATACTTAGTTAAAAACCTATATTGTACTTACTTATATTTTTCGATTTAGGTATCAGTGGCATGTAATTCCTCCTACTATACGGAACAAGTAAATTAGTGTTAAAGAAAGGAATTACGATCCAATTATTATTTGTTATTTACAGCATACCGGTGATTAGGAATTGGCTTCTGGACGTTACCCTGCATATCAGGGCATCATATCATGGTCACACCATGTTTAATACGACTGTTACCTACAATTGCTATTTTAATTCAATGCAGAGGTTCTTGGCATAGTTTTTGTATTTTCTACTAATCTCGATCATTTTAGAATTCCTTTTGTTGACCTTTACTTCAACACTCCGCGTAACCGCCTTAATGCCGACGTAGATGATGGATCATTTATCCCTTACGCACATTTCAACGAGAACGATCAGATTCAGGAATTTTTCGAGGCCCCACGCGGCGTGCCTCGCCAGGTCGAGGTGTACATAGATATTGACATGGGTGATAATACGTGAGTTGCACAAACCTTAAATACATGAAATTTATTTTGATTTTTATATTTATAGTAATTACTTTTCTGCGCCTAACAATCATGCCCCTCCTCAGGTGGAGTATGACAATGGTTTTGGTGCTTACCTTGAGTAAGTTTAACAATATTTAAAAATGCACTATTTAGTTTTAATTGTTTGTGTTTTT